>JBBHAA010000108.1:0-600000 GCA_037953035.1 Aquarana catesbeiana
GTTAGTGCAGGTAATGTTGTAGGAGACGCCATTGCGGCGTCTCTTGTACACCCGCCCCACCTGTAGTCACCAATCGGCGTAGCCGACGTGACATCATCCAGGTCGGCCGCAGGCGCGTACTGCGCATGTCCCGACTCCCGGCGCTGTTCCATGACGGGAGAGCGTCAGGCTGGGAAAAGGCAGCCGCGTCTAGGTATCCAGGCAACCAAAGGGGGAGGCCGTGCCGGTCGCGTCCATCCATAGTCACCCGCCCACAGGGGGAGGGGAAGAGGAGGGAAATAGCGATGAGCCCATGTCGCCCCGGCAACCACGGAATACCATATGCGCCACCATCTGCAGACAAGGAGCATGCAGATGTGGCGCTGGGCGGCCGCACATTGCTCCTGGTAATCCTAACCAGATCATGCAATACAGGAGGTGCATCCATGGTGTCACAAGGTAGCCCCCATATTATATGTGTAAGGGAAATTGTCTATGAACTATAGACATATTAATAAGCAGTCTTATTGTACTATATTCTCATTCCAATTAAAGCTACATATCTATGGACATGTGAGTTATACTACCACTATTGGGAATTACTTATATTTACTAAACTCGTATATATACTATATATACATTAATAACCACACATATACCGCATAGCTCATCTGTCACACTATCTCTAATCCATAATATCTTTTCTCTTTCCCTCTTTTCCCTCACCCCTCCCCTCCCCTCCCCCCCCCCCTCCTCCCCCTCCATCCCTTTCCCTCATCATCCCTTTCTTCCTTTCCCTGCCCTTTGTTTCCCCCCCCCTGTTTCCCCCCCCCCCTTTCCCCCCCTTTTTTCCCTCCCCCCTCCTTTCCCCTCCCCCCCCCCCCTTCCCCTTTTTTCCCCTTTCCTCCTCCTCTGCCCCTCCCCCTCTTTCTGTCTCCCTTTTTCCATACTTTTTCCTCTCTTTGTTTTTTATTTTTGCCTTTCTCTTCCCCCCCCACCTAATATATATTTTATTCCAATTTACCTACATATTTCCCTCATTACACATCTACATTATGTTACATCCGTCCCCACATTGCCCTTTTCCGGCTTGATATGCTTGCAGTGTTGGTGTCCTCCTGGTGTCCCTGTTTCTAACGGCCCCCATGTATTATCTGTTGACCCGTATGAAAATATGCATATTAATTTTGTATATATACAAAAATAACTTGGGAAGGCTGTTAATAATGTACTATCCATTACAGCTATCGTAGTATATGCTCCTGAAGAAGTGCTTGAGCGCGCAACATGTCGAGCCCATAATCTTTTACAGAATCTTGGCTACCATCACCACATGGCGCTGATTCAACGATATGTACTGTAACTATATAGATCAATAGGTTGTCTGTATCCCTTATTGATCCAATAGCTCCGTTGTCTCTTGATCTACTTTGTATGGAGTGCATATTCTGTAAATGATGTTTACTATATAAGGTTTTATCCTGTCTTTGTCTTTCCCTGCTTTTAATACACCATTTTTTGAAATGAAATAAAACTAGAATTTTAATGATACAAGTATCTTTATTGTGCCTATAAAGTCTTGGTGCCTGCCCACACTCCTACGTCCTTTAAACAATTTATATTAGACGTGGCACACATACTTATCTTGTATCCGCATGACCACTGTGCGATGATACGTCCCCTAATTATGTAATTTAATATGGGTGGAAGCACCCGGGCAATTTCTAGTGGCCAGTATACCCCTTTTGTTTTTCTCATAAAAACATTTACTGGACGGCCTACCTACCTCAAGGACATCACTGTATAGTTTCCCCTTGCCCTTCTCTCCTCCCTCCTTCTTTCCTTTTTCTAGTACTGTTGTGTGTTTCTCCTTCTCCTCCCTCTTTACGGCTAGCAATAACTGTATACCAATTGTTTTGCATACAATATGGAATTTATTGGGAATGGTTGGTTGGGTTATATGACAGAGATTCAAACGAACTGTAACACAGACACTGAGCAAGAAATTGGTATAAACCAATATATGGCCAAACTTAAACGTGTCCTTAAAAAGAAAGCTAACCTGCACTGGCATATTGAGTTTCTCCAGAAATATGTACGGGAAACTATTAACCCGTTAGGGCTTAGGATTCAACTCTATCCCTCCTTTCAAGTAACCTCCGCAGAATTCAGACTTAAATGGGAAAACATATTGACCCAATGTAGCATAGAACTTATGAAATTGTTGATACTTCAATATCAGACAGAATTAAACACACTAGATCAGGAGATTCTTCTATTACAAACATCTAACGAAACCATTAGGGAACATACCCTCTTCTCCAAACGAGTCCAAGAAATAAAAGAGTACATAACCAAGATTACCAAAGACATCATTTATAAAAAACAAAATAAATTATCAAAAGATCGATTAGCCTTCTCTGAAGGCTTCGCATATCACTGGCAGAATACCATGCTACGCAAAGGCTCTAGAAACCATCAACGGGCCACGAAAACTAACAATTATGGAACTACTGATGAAGATACTGAATCAGATTCTTCATTCAGATCCACATCTTCTGCCCCCAGACATAACCACCACTATCCCCGCAACAACACTGCAGCACAGAAAAGAGATTATGGTGGGGACCCACATACACCTTCTTCCAAACGTCCCCCGAAAGTAGACACGAGATTTTCGACACATCCACAAACAAGAGGACACACACCACAACCCAATGGAAAATCACTAGCACAACCTAAATATCTAGGAGCTACTGCTTTACAAGCAATACAGCTATTGAATAATCAATCTCAAAACACCCAATTTGACACAATCCAGCACCTCAGGCCCAATTGATATGGGCATAAATCCCCCAAATATCCCCTTACCACTGGCACAAAGAACACTTAACACTAGACAAAGCACACTAGATGCACATATACAAGTCCCATTGACACAGTCAAATTTTCAAATTCCTATGAACGTGACAATGCCGACATGACTTCAGGCATGGAAATTATTAACCTAACTCCTTACCTGTTTGAGAAGGAGATACTTGAGGTCCTCAAGCTTGGACTAAGTTTCTGCCCCTCAACTAATATTGACAAATATGAGACAATAAAAGATGTCTACCTTTTTTCACGTAATCTAACATACAAATTCCTTTTTGATAAAGATGTAATACAGTCTAAACAAGACAAGGCGATATCAGAACAAGTCAAACATTTCTCTATGGAAGACTTTCGAGCTCTTCGAGACCTCATATTGCTACTGGAGGAAAATGAACCCTCTAATTCCATACAAGAAATAAACACACCTATTGTACATACAACCAACACCAAAAATTCAAACCCAAATCACAACGATTTCCAGAATTAACTTCAAATGCACATATTTGGGCCTTCCTGATTGGAACTATCAAAGATATAAAAGAGATGACTATGCCAATAACCGTAGGAAACTTGTCTTACTCACAAAGACAAGCCATCTTAGCCCTAAAAAATCAACCCGACTTAGAAATAAAACCTGCGGATAAAGGAGGGAACATTGTCCTAATGACTAAAACTTACTACGAAACTATGGTTAACAAAATCTTAGCTGATAAACACTGCTATCGTCTGCTACCTGAGACACAAATTACAAAATTTAAGCAAGAATACCTAGAGATCATTGGTAAAGCCTTCCAAAGGGGCCTAATCGATCAAGATATATACAACTACCTGAATGTTAGAAATCCTAAAGAGGCTACCTTTTATGCCCAACCGAAAATACATAAGCATCCTACACTGCCCCCTGGCCGACCAATTGTCTCAGGTATTGGCTCTCTATCTGAACATGCTAGCCGTTTTGTAGACTCTGTATTAATGCCACATGTACTAAGTCTTCCGTCTTACACACGTGACACATTGGATCTACTGAAACATATCGAGGGGTTGCCGGTCCCTCCCGATGCCCTCCTCGTGACCTTGGATGTTGAGTCTCTGTACTCTAGCATCCCTCACGAGCAGGGCATCGGGATGGTACGCACCTTTTTAAGGGAACAGGATCACTATAGTTGGGAATTCTGTGAATTCATACTCGAATTACTCCATTTTGTATTGACTCGCAACTACTTTTGCTTCAAGGAGTCCCACTTCCTCCAGGTGCAGGGCGTGGCTATGGGCATTTGCTGCGCGCCAGCCTACGCCAACCTGTACCTGGGGGGGTGGGAACGTGCCATCTTCTCACAGGAGGACCTGTCTATATACACCGACCATATTCTCATATGGCGGAGGTATATAGACGACATTTTTCCTAGTATGGACAGGAACTCATAAGCTACTGGACAAATTTGTCCAGATAATCAACCACAATTCAATGAACCTCAAGTTCACTATTTCAACCCATGTAAATCAAATCACTTTTCTAGATCTAACCATTTTCAAGGATCAAGATAATTGTCTAGCCACCACTTTATACAGAAAAGAAACGGCAGGAAATACCGTATTACATGCGGACAGTGCCCACCCTAGACCACTGATCAAGAGTATTCCCTATGCACAATATCTTAGACTACGCCGTAACTGTACACATCTAGAGGAATTTAAAGCCCAAGCTCTAGCACTCCGCCGGAGACTGCTATTAAGAGGCTATAAAAAAACCATACTACGCAGTGCATACAACAAAGCCATTCGCCAATCAAGGAACTCTTTACTCTATAACCCAAAAAAAGCCCTGACCAACACCCCAGTGAGATTCATTACCAGATTCTCCCAACAACATCATAAACTAAGGGATATATTGAACAAACACTGGCCGATCCTTCAGGAGGATCCCATTTTAAACAAGTATATCAACCCCTTCCCACAGATCACATTCAAACGTACTAAATCTCTAGGTGATCAATTAACTTCAAGCCACTTTTCTGTTACACCCAAAACTACACATTCCAAACCAGGAATGTACCAATGTGGGAAATGTTCCTTCTGCCCTTGGGTGAAAGAAGGAAACTCTTTTATATTACCTAATGGAGAAAAATTTACACCTAAATTTCACGCAGATTGTGATACAAAAGGTGTGGTATACTTAATGACATGCCAATGCGGCGCATTTTATGTTGGGAAGACTATTAGACATCTACGCTGCAGAATTAGGGATCATATTTATTATTCTGGGGAAGGAAAAATGATTACGGCAGTCAGCAGACACCTTGACCTCTATCACAAATTTAATACTTCCCTTGTTTCATTTATCGCACTAACAGTTATCCCACTGGACCCCAGAGGCGGGGAGTGGGACAAAAAAGTATGCCAACAAGAAACACTCTGGATTGAGCGTTTGGGGGCCACTGTCCCCCCTGGGATTAATGAGGCTCAATCATACAAACCATTTCTCTAATCTAATTTACTTTCTTATCCAATTCTATCAAACACTATATATAAGATACATGCATACTAAACTCAAATCAGGCTGTCTGGGAGTCCAACAGCTTTGGCTACTATCTGTAAACTCCCTATATGCCTCTGGATATGCGTCACCACTTTTTAAAAAAATCTTTTGTATGGTTTTGGGTATACATTAAGACATTATATATCTAACACTACTGAATAGAATCTTCTGCATAATATCATGCACTGCTATATACTGTATATTATGTGCCTGCTGCCAAATTTTTGTTTTTGTTTTTGTGTCTGTTTTTGTCTCGTCCTGTTCTTGTTTCGCCTTTATTTTGTTTTGTTTTGTTGTTCCCTACTATACCGTGATCATGACCCTTGGATGCCGGTCTTACTGTTCATATTTCCATTAACATCTATTTATCCTTATAAAATATTTGCTTATTAATATGTCTATAGTTCATAGACAATTTCCCTTACACATATAATATGGGGGCTACCTTGTGACACCATGGATGCACCTCCTGTATTGCATGATCTGGTTAGGATTACCAGGAGCAATGTGCGGCCGCCCAGCGCCACATCTGCATGCTCCTTGTCTGCAGATGGTGGCGCATATGGTATTCCGTGGTTGCCGGGGCGACATGGGCTCATCGCTATTTCCCTCCTCTTCCCCTCCCCCTGTGGGCGGGTGACTATGGATGGACGCGACGGGCCCGGCCTCCCCCTTTGGTTGCCTGGATACCTAGACGCGGCTGCCTTTTCCCAGCCTGACGCTCTCCCGTCATGGAACAGCGCCGGGAGTCGGGACATGCGCAGTACGCGCCTGCGGCCGACCTGGATGATGTCACGTCGGCTACGCCGATTGGTGACTACAGGTGGGGCGGGTGTACAAGAGACGCTGCAATGGCGTCTCCTACAACATTACCTGCACTAACTACTATTTGTGGTGGGACGGCGCACCAGCGCTCCACCACCAACTACCATACCTACATTCTCTACAACTAGGTAAGCTTACAACGCTCTTATCTCCTTTCCTCTCTTCCATTCCCACTTAATTCAGATGCTACTTTATCTTATCATTTGTGTCTACCTATTCTAACAGACTCAGCAAGATTGGGGATATAAATCGCTGGGAACTATTATGGTCTTATATGTAGATGAACCATATGAGTCAGTTTATGACCAACAATTATTTCTCCCCTGTTCTACCTATTTGCTGGGAACTACCTCTATCTAACAGAGAAACAGCTGAGGGTTGGTTACTTTTGCCCCCTCCCGCTTCTAAATATAGCCTCACATTAATTTGGGTAAGTCTTATTGTACTATATCTCATTCCAATTAAAGCTACATATCTATGGACATGTGAGTTATACTACCACTATTGGGAATTACTTATATTTACTAAACTCGTATATATACATATATACATTAATAACCACACATATACCGCATAGCTCATCTGTCACCACTATCTCTAATCCATAATATTCTTTTCTCTTTCCCCTCTTTTCCCTCACCCCTCCCCTCCCCCTCCCCCCCCCTCCTCCCCCTCCATCCCTTTCCCTCATCATCCCTTTCCTTCCTTTCCCTGCCCTTTGTTTCCCCCCCCCTGTTTCCCCCCCCCCCCTTTCCCCCCCTTTTTCCCTCCCCCCCTCCTTTCCCCTTCCCCCCCCCCCCTTCCCCCTTTTTTCCCCTTTCCTCCTCCTCTGCCCCTCCCCCTCTTTCTGTCTCCCTTTTTCCATACTTTTTTCCTCTCTTTGTTTTTTATTTTTTGCCTTTCTCTTCCCCCCCCACCTAATATATATTTTATTCCAATTTACCTACATATTTCCCTCATTACACATCTACATTATGTTACATCCGTCCCCACATTGCCCCTTTTCCGGCTTGATATGCTTGCAGTGTTGGTGTCCTCCTGGTGTCCCTGTTTCTAACGGCCCCCATGTATTATCTGTTGACCCGTATGAAAATATGCATATTAATTTTGTATATATACAAAAATAACTTGGGAAGGCTGTTAATAATGTACTATCCATTACAGCTATCGTAGTATATGCTCCTGAAGAAGCGCTTGAGCGCGCAACATGTCGAGCCCATAATCTTTTACAGAATCTTGGCTACCATCACCACATGGCGCTGATTCAACGATATGTACTGTAACTATATAGATCAATAGGTTGTCTGTATCCCTTATTGATCCAATAGCTCCGTTGTCTCTTGATCTACTTTGTATGGAGTGCATATTCTGTAAATGATGTTTACTATATAAGGTTTTATCCTGTCTTTGTCTTTCCCTGCTTTTAATACACCATTTTTTGAAATGAAATAAAACTAGAATTTTAATGATACAAGTATCTTTATTGTGCCTATAAAGTCTTGGTGCCTGCCCACACTCCTACGTCCTTTAAACAATTTATATTAGACGTGGCACACATACTTATCTTGTATCCGCATGACCACTGTGCGATGATACGTCCCCTAATTATGAAAGCACATTTTGAGTTTGCGAAAAGGCACGTGGGAGACTCCCAAAATGTATGGAGGAAGGTGCTCTGATGAGACTAAAATTGAACTTTTTGGCCATTAAAGAAAACACTATGTCTGGCACAATCCCAACACATCACATCGCCCAAAGAACACCATCCCCACAGTGAAATATGGTGGTGGCAGCATCATGCTGTGGGGATGTTTTTCAGCAGTCGGGACTGGGAAACTGGTTAGAGTTAAGGGAAAGATGAATGGTGCTAAATACAGGGATATTCTTGAGCAAAACCTGTGCCACTCTGTGTGAGATTTGAGGCTAGGACGGAGGTTCACCTTCCAGCAGGACAATGACCCCAAACACATTGCTAAAGCAACACTTGAGTGGTTTAAAGGGAAACATTTAAATGTGTTGGAATGGCCTAGTCAAAGCCCAGAACTTAAAGGAGCTGGAGCAGTTTTGCTAGGAGGAATGTGCAAAAATCCCAGTGGTAAGATGTGGCAAGCTCATAGAGACTTACCCAAAGCGACTTGGAGCTGTGATAGCCGCAAAAGGTGGCTCTACAAAGTATTAACTTTAGGGGGGTGAATAGTTATGCACATTGAATTTTTCTGCTATTTTGTCCTATTTGTCCTAAAAAAAACATCTTCAAAGTTGCGAGCATGTTCTGTAAATTAAATGATGCAAATCCTCAAACAATCCAGGTTGTGAGGCAACAAAACACTAAAAATGCCAAGGGGGGTGAATACTTTTGCAAGGCACTGTAGGTAAAAAGCCAAGGGGGGCAAATACTTTTGCAAGGCACTGTATGGGGGCACAGTGCCTCCCCCTCAATGCAGGTGCGGCATGGGGAATTCTGAAATTGGAATGCATTAGTGTCTCAATGACACTTCCCTGTGCTGCTCTACTGATGGGAAGGGAGTTGAGTGCCGGCAAAAGAGGTTTCGCGTGCCGTTTGCGGTACCCGTGCTGGGGGTTGCCTACCCCTGGTGTACAGCTTGTATAACAGTGTAAATTGTAATGTACCAAAATAGGTAAAAAGCCAAGGGGGTGAATAATTTTGCAAAGCACTGTAGATGAAGCACCCAGATGTTTAGTCAGGGTTGCTATTAAATTTAATTGCCAAGTGATAGTTTCCTTGGCCAATTGTTAGGAGATCAATTGATTTCGCCCTAATTCTGGAATTGCTGCACTTCTCTCTTCTGTCACTAGATGGCCAGGTGTCTGGTGACATTAGATAAGATAAGGGCATTGCAAGGACAGATTAGGATTGAATGGGTTGTCTCAGCTAATGGGTAGGGATTTTCTTGGGTCCCTTGGCAGAACCTATTTATTTGGGTGGAGTGAGGTGCTCGGTGTTCTGTGCCACCTGGATGGCTGTCTGGGTGGACGTGTGTCATATTGCCCCGGGCTGCTAGGCCAGAAACCTAAGGCCTATCCCGGGGACATCTGGCGGCTAGGCTATCTGAGAGCCTATCCAGAAGTAATGCAGGGTTGGGACTGCGGACTTGTAGTCCAACCAGAAGTAACGGTTCCGCCGGCCGGGGAACCAGTTGTGGTCGGAGATAGAGGGGAAGCTGTTGCCACAAAGGGACCATCCACCTTGCTACTAGAGATCACAGTGAGTGAGCTGAGGCCAGTACCAGAGCAGACTTCTCGCCAGCATGGCACGGTGAAGAAGTGGGAAAGCATCAGCAAGTGCCAATCAGGGACCCTGCGGGAGAGCAGAGGTGACGCTTGTGGAGTGTCAAGTCAGGGATCTAACGTGTCAGCAGGGGTGAAGCTTGATGTGTATCTGTGAGTGCCAAGCCAGGGACCCAGCAGTGAAGCGAGGGTGACGCTTGAGGAAGCTACTGAGTGCTACAGTGAAAGAGCTCAGGGGATCCAGTGCCTAATGGATCTGAAGTCTAGTGAGAGAGACTGAGAGCTCGTTGAGTGAAGACCCACAGTGAGTGAGTGTGGGGTAAAGAGAACTGTTCATGTTGCAGATAGTTAAATACCTTTACCTTTAATAACAACTACAAGATTGTTGCCATAGGAGACAGTGGTCCTACCTATACAAAAGTGGTGTCCGGCTGGAGACCTTTACCTGTATAGCTGTCTATGTCTACCTATAGAAGTTTGTGAGTCTGCCAATTAACATTGCCTCTACCTAAGGGTGTCCTGGACCTAATCCTCTCTCCCACAGTTCTGTTTAAGAGACAATAACTCCCCACAACATGATGCTGCCACCACCATGTTTCATGGTTGTTCGTTTTCCGCCACACATAGCGTTTTGCTTTTAGGCAAAAAAGTTCAATTATGGTCTCATCTGACCAGAACACCTTCTTCCACATGTTTGCTGTGTCCCCCACATGGCTTCTCGCAAACTGCAAATGGGACTTCTTATGGCTTTCTTTTAACAATAGCTTTATTCTTGCCAGTCTTCCATAAAGGCCAGATTTGTAGAGTGTACAACTAATAGTTGTCCTGTGGACATATCCTCCTACCTGAGCTGTGGATTTCTGCAGCTTCCCAGAGTTACCATGGGCCTCTTGGCTGCTTCTCTGATTAATGCTCTCCTTGCCCGGCCTGTCAGTTTAGGTGGACGGTCATGTCTTGGTAGGTTTGCAGTTGTGCTATACTCTTTCCATTTTCAGATGATGGATTGAACAGTGCTCCATGACATGTTCAAAGCTTGTTTTTTTTTATAACCTAACCCTGCTTTAAACTTCTCCACAACTTTATCCTTGACCTGTCTGGTGTGTTCCTTGGCCTTCGTGATGCTGTTTGTTCACGAACTTTCTCGAACAAACCTCTGAGGGCTTCACAGAACAGCTTTAGTTATACTGAGATTAAATTACACACAGGTGGACTCTATTTACTAATTAGGTGACTTCTGAAGGAAATTGGTTCCACTAGATTTTAGTTAGGGGTATCGGAGTAAATGAATACAAATGCACGCCACACTTTTCAGATATTTATTTGTAAAAAATTTGGAAACCCATTTATCATTTTCCTTCTACTTCACAACATGTGCCACTTTGTGTTGGTCTATCACATAAAATCCCAATAAAATACATTTACGTTTTTGGTTGCAAAATAACAAAATGTGGAAAATTTCAAGGGATATGAATACTTTTTCAAGGCACTGTATATATATACATATATACTGAGTGGGTCCAATCTCTCTTTTGTTCACTTGATAGTAGTCTCATCGCGACTTTCTTGCCAGGCATCACCAGCCTAATTTTTCTATTTACTATTTTTTTATCGCTTGATTTTTACTCACTTATCACTCTACTCCTAGTCACATGCACTTGGTGGTTTCATCTATCCACATCACCCCTGTGTATATTTGACCTGGTGCCTCTCTTCATGTAGTATCTGTTTCCCCGGCCCACCTCCTTAAGGCAGCTGGGACATGTTAGGGGCCAGTCTCGTTTCCTCTCCCCCCCCTTCACAACTCACAGAAGGGACAGTACAGACCATTGGACAATTTCTCTTGCTGTGTTTGCACCTACATCTGTGAGGTTTATGCCACAATGCCTCATGTAGAGGAAATCTTCTGCCCTAGTGTGGATTCAAATTGAACATTTTTGTCTAAACTGAAAATATTGCTTATACTATATTTGCCAAAACCAAAGGTGTGAGTGTTTTTTTTCTCTAATCCTCTAACAACCTGGTCTCTGTTTTCAGTTATTTAGACATACTTCTCCTGAGGATGCGAGTGTTATCTTGCGAAATGCGTTGAGATTCAACTTATAGACACCTGTTTCTTGGATCACTAGTCATGTCATGATTTCTGTTATTATGGTTACCTTATATCTATCAATGTGGACAATATGCCCTCAGATTTTTTAATGTGACTGATGAAACGTTTTTAGATTTTGTATTTGAGTAATAAACTATAACCTTTAAAAAATATGGTTTGTGTCTCTTAATGTCCCATGGGCACCCTTGGATTGTATTTGAGCAAAAAGAACATGTGTCAGACTAACCCACAATCCATAGGCTTAGGATTTAGGGGACACTTGGCAGCAATGTGCCTCCATTCACTGTGTCGCCAATACTGGGGTTGCCTATGGCTTTTGCTAGGGCTTTCCAAAAGAGCACCCTTTAAAAGGAGGAGGCCCTCTGACCACTTTTGCAAGCCTCCCGGTGCTTTCCCTTTGTGACTTTACTGGCTGTGATGCTGGTTAGGAACTGGTTGCAACAGGAGGAGGCCTTTTGGGTATTTGAGATCTTGAAGCTGTAGATCTGGTGAAGAGTTCCTTTTGTTGCAAAATAGTGTTCTAACAGCTCCACTAGTTGATCCACTGACTCCCCCACCACCACAGCTCTGGAGGTAGAGCACTTAGAAATTGGTCCAGGGTGTCTCTCTCCACTATTTGAGGTCATGTGAGAACTTAAGGCTGCTGCCAATATTTGACCAGGCTGATTAGGTCATACATTTGGAAGTAAGTTGTGTAAGCTGTGTTACTTTTGTGCCTTCACTGAAGTTGTGACTTCCAGATGCAGCAAGATCTTAGCTTTAATTTGTTATAGTCATAGGCATCCTCAAAGGTCAAGTCTTAGTAGCCTTTTGGGAGTCTCTTGCTAACTGTGGTGCAGCAAGCGCAGCCCTGCGGTTCTTAGGCCAGGCCTGCCCTTCTGTGGTTCTCTCAAAAGTACATTGAAAGGATTCCACATCATCTTGGGTTGTCATCTTTTGTAGGAGGTGACTCTTGGTGCCTGAAAAGCTGTCACCAGAAGAAACACTTGCTTCCCGAATTGGCAGCTGCTGTAGCACTTCTGCTAAGGCCTGTTGGTCTCTCTATGCTGCCTCAGCCAAAGCAGTCACCTGAGCCTCCAACAGTGCATTGTGCCTTTACGTGGTACAGACACAACAGATGTCCCTTTAAATTACCGCTGACACACTTTTTCCACACTTCTTACCTTAATGCAGCTTTAACATCAGGTACACAGGTGCCAGCAAGCTAACCTTTCAGTGAGGAACAGTAGAACATGTGAGCACCAATTGTGGTGTTCAGCTTCAAGCTGAGAGCTCGCAGAGAGGTTATCCAAGCATCAAGTGAATTATAGGGGCTTCCTGCCTGTGTTCATTGGTCAGTCTTGCAACAAAACACAACCCAAACATGAGGTTCCCTCACAGGACCAATAATCACAGTCCAAAACAAAATCCACTCCTTAGTTCCCACCTGCCATTGATTGAGGACCCGGGGGATCGAATACTTATACAAGCTTTTGGCCCTGGATGGTATAAAGCCCCCCCACCCATTTTTGCTTAGGAAAATCCCTATAAGTTGCTCTCCTGTTGGTATATGACCCCGTTGTGAGTGGCCAAATATTTTCCCTCAGCTCCCCCCTTCTGCTTTAGGGGATGCAGAAAACATGGCACCCTTTTTCATGTCTTGTGATCCTGTCCTAAAACTTTTCAATTTTGGGCTCAGGTTTACTTATTGATCAGATCAGTCTTAAAAGTTTCTTTAGTCCGTTGACCTGGGAAGTCTTGTTGCATAAGCCTATCCCATCCTTGACCAAGACCCAGAGGAAGCTGGTGGGTTTTGTCTTCCTGGCGGCTCAGCAACCATCAGCCAGGCCATGGCGCCAGCCATTCCTTAATTTTGCTGCGGTCAAACAGTGTTTTAGGGGAACCATGGTTTATGAGAAGCTCACGTCTATCCTTATGGATACACATACTACAATTCTGAAGATTTGGGACCTGGGAAAAATCTTTTAATGATTGCCTAGACCAGTGGCAGCCCATCCATTAGGGGCGCAGGGGTGCAGGGACGCCGCCCCACATCCATGCGCTCGGCCCAGTACTGCGCCCAGAGCACACCCACTTGTGTGACAATAGTGAATGAATATTCACTAATGTCTCCCTCATTCTCCTCCTGGTAAATCGGGAAGCCCCTATTGGCCAGGGAGTCTTAGGACTCCCTGGCCTGTCGTGTCTCAGGACACACTTCCTATCTTTCTGTGTGTTCCCTGGCAGAATCAGTCAGAGTGGCCCCGGCTCTTCATTCCCCCTGCCTCCATAAGGTAAGGCATCTGCCGTCCGTCTCCTGCAGGGGGTAGGTGCCAGGTGATCGCCGCTGTCCGTCGCAGGGAGGGGGGTTGCCGGGTAAACGCTGCCATCCGTCTCCTGCACCAGCCACCACTGGCCTAGACCTGGACCATTTCTTGCCTTTTGTATGACTACTTGCACCGTTTGTTTTTCTTCAGGGTAATGCAGTGGAATGGATCTCACAGGAACTCTCCCCTTACCCCCTACACCCAGTCAAGTCTTTCCATTTCTTCTATTTTCTCTCTTTCTGCTCTCCCCCTTATGAGCCATCGTAGACCATAGGTGGCTGCTTCTCCTCTTTCCTTCCTATTCCTCTATGCTCCTTCACCCCTTCTTGTCTCTTTTTGTGTCATGGCGAGAATTTTTAGGTACACGCGTCTACTTAATGATCTTCAATTTTGGGTCTGTTTGCTTATTAAAGTGGATGTAAACCAAAATTCATGAAATTGAGCTGAGAAATTCCTTATCTGTCTCCAAAGCCCTATGTTCCCTGTGTTTGTGCTGCTCCATTCTTCTGTTATCAGCATGAGAGCTTCTGACAAGCTCTCCAAGATGGGAGATAAAAGCAACCTGGAATGTGTGTTATGGGAGTTTGCTATAAATAGATTAGCAGACAGCTTGACTTGTAAAAGCACAGCTCAAAAAGCATTTTCCTACTTCTGCCAATTTGGAGGGGGGGTCTGTGCCTTTCCTCCAATCAGCTGTTACACAGAGTATGTCAGCACGACACTCCTACTGCTAAATGAGGAAGTGAAAATTCTTACTGATATAAGAATTTTAAAAAATATAGTAAGATGAAGACAGCAGATATACATATAAAACGTATGTAGGAGGATTTGTTTATTCTCTGTGTTTCATCTGAGTCTATTCACTTCACTGGGTATACAGTATCTCACAAAAGTGAGTACACTCCCTTTACATTTTTGTAAATATTTTATTATATCTTTTCATGTGACAACACTGAAGAAATGACACATGGCTACAATGTAAAGTAGTGAGTGTACACCTTGTATAACAGTGTAAATTGGCTGTCCCCTCAAAATAACTCAACACACAGCCATTAATATCTAAACTGCTGGCAACAAAAGTGAATACACCCCTAAGTGAAAATGTCCAAATTGGGCCCAATTAGACATGTGTTGCATGTGACTCATTAGTGTTACAAGGTCTCAGGTGGGGAGCAGGTGTGTTAAATTTGGTGTTATCTCTCTCACTCTCTCATACTGGTCACTGGAAGTTCAACATGGCACCGCATGGCAAAGAACTCTCTGAGGATCTGAAAAAAAGAATTGTTGCTCTACATAAAGATGGCCTAGGCTATAAGAAGATTACTAAGACCCTGAAACTGAGCTGCAGCACGGTGGCCAAGACCATACAGTGGTTTAACAGGACATTTTCCACTCAGAACAGGCTTTGCCATGGTCTTCCAAAGAAGTTGAATGCACATGCTCAGCGTCATATCCAGAGGTTGTCTTTGGGAAATAGACGCATGAGTGCTGCCAGCATTGCTGCAGAGGTTGAAGGGGTGGGGGGTCAGCCTGTCAGTGCTCAGACCATACGCCGCACACTGCATCAAATTGGTCTGCATGGCTGTCGTCCCAGAAGGAAGCCTCTTCTAAAGATTATGCACAAGAAAGCCTGCAAACAGTTTGCTGAAGACAAGCAGACTAAGGACATGGATTACTGGAACCATGTCCTGTGGTCTGATGAGACCAAGATAAACTTATTTGGTTCAGATGGTGTCAAGCATGTGTGGCGGAACCAAGTGAGGAGTACTAAGACAAGTGTGTCTTGCCTACAGTCAAGCATGGTGGTGGGAGTGTCATGGTCTGGGCCTGTATGAGTGCTGCCAGCACTGGGGAGCTACAGTTCATTGAGGGAACCATGAATGGCAACATGTACTGTGACTTACTGAAGTAGAGCATGATCCCCTTCCTTTGGAGACTGGGGTGCAGGGCAGTAGTCCAACATGATAACGACCCCAAACACACCTCCAAGACAACCACTGCCTTGCTAAAGAAGCTGAGGGTAAAGGTGATGGACTGGCCAAGCATGTCTCCATACCTAAATCCTATTGAGCATCTGTAGGGCATCCTCAAACGGAAGGTGGAGGAGCGCAAGGTCTATAACATCCACCAGCTCCGTGATGTCATCATGGAGAAGTGGAAGAGCACTCCAGTGGCAACCTGTGAAGCTCTGGTGAACTCCATGCCCAAGAGGGTTAAGGCAGTGCTGGAAAATAATGGTTGCCACACAAAATATTGACACTTCGGGCCCAATTTGCATATTTTCACTTAGGGGTGTACTCACTTTTGTTGCCAGCGGTTTAGACATTAATGGCTGTGTGTTGAGTTATTTTGAGGGGACAGCAAATTTACACTGTTATACAAGCTGTACACCAGGGGTAGGCAACCCCCGGCACAAATACTGCAAACGGCATGCGAAACCTCTTTTTTCGGCACTCAACTCCCTGCCCATCAGTAGAGCAGCACAGGGAAGTGTCAGTGAGACACTAATGCATTCCAATTTCAGAATTCCCCATGCCGCACCTGCACTGAGGGGGAGGCACTGTGCCCCCATACAGTGCCTTGCAAAAGTATTCACCCCCCTTGGCTTTTTACCTATTTTGTTACATTACAGCCTTTAGTTGTTTTTTTAATATGAATTATATGTGATGGATCAGAACATAATAGTTTAAGTTGGTAAAGTAAAATTAGAAAAATATATACATAAAACAATTTTTCAGAAATAAAAAACTGATAATTGGTATGTGCCTATGTATTCACTCCCTTTGTTATGAAGCCCATAAAAGCTCTGGTGCAACCAATTACCTTCAGAAGTCACATAATTAGCAAAATGATGTCCACCTGTGTGCAATCTGAGTGTCACATGATCTGTGATTACATAGACACACCTTTTTGAAAGGCCCCAGAGGCAGCAACACCTAAGCAAGAGGCACCACTAACCGAACACTGCCATGAAGACCTAGGCACTCCCCAAACAATTAAGGGACAAAGTTGTTGAGAAGTACAAGTCAGGGTTAGGTTATAAAAAAATATCCAAATCTTGGAAGATCCCTAGGAGCACCATCAATTCTATCATAACCAAATGGAAAGAACATGGCACAACAGAAAACTTGCCAAGAGACGGCCGCACACCAAAACTCACGGAACGGGCAAGGAGGGCAATAATCAGAGAGGCAGCACAGAGACCTAAGGTAACCCTGGAGAAGCTGAAGAGTTCCACAGCAGAGACTGGAGTATCTGTACATAGGACGACAATAAGCCGTTCGCTACTTTCAGCAAAAAACAGAATGGCACATTTTGAGTTTGCAAAAAGGAACGTGGGAGACTCCCAAAATGTATGGAGGAAGGTGCTCTGCTCTGATGAGACTAAAATTTAACTTTTTGGCCATCAAAGAAAACGCTATGTCTGGCGCAAACCCAACACATCACATCGCCCAAAGAACACCATCCCCACAGTGAAATATGGTGGTGGCAGCATCATTCTGTGCGGATGTTTTTCAGCATTTGGGACTGGGAAACTGGTTAGAGTTAAGGGAAAGATGGATGGTGCTAAATACAGGGATATTCTTGAGCAAAACCTGTACCACTCTGTGAGTGATTTGAGGCTAGGACGGAGGTTCACCTTCCAGCAGGACAATGACCCCAAACACATTGCTAAAGCAACACTTGAGTGGTTTAAAGGGAAACATTTAAATGTGTTGGAATGGCCTAGTCAAAGCCCAGACCTCAATCCAATAGAAAATCTGTGGTCAGACTTAAAGATTGCTGTTCACAAGCGCAAACCATCCAACTTAAAGGAGCTGGAGCAGTTTTGTAAGGAGGAATGGGCAAAAATCCCAGTGGTAAGATGTGGCAAGCACATAGAGACTTACCCAAAGCGACTTGGAGCTGTGATAGCCGCAAAAGGTGGCTCTACAAAGTATTAACTTTAGGGGGGTGAATAGTTATGCACATGGAATTTTTCTGTTATTTTGTCCTATTTGTTGTTTGCTTCACAATAAAAAAAAAAAAAAAAACATCTTCAAAGTTGTGGGCATGTTCTGTAAATTAAATGATGCAAATCCCCAAACAATCCATGTTAATTCCAGGTTGTGAGGCAACAAAACACGAAAAATGCCAAGGGGGTGAATACTTTTGCAAGGCACTGTAAATTGTAAATGATGGGAAACATTGTTTGGTTCTCTAACTTTAATGTAGCTGCGATCATCAGCTTTATGATAGGGAAGAGATTGGGTGCAGTTCTGTTGTCCCTGTTTCCAGGAGGAGGAGAACTGTCATTGGCCACTGCTAAAGCCAATCACAGTCCTGCTAGCCCCGTCCACCATCTGGAGGAAGATGACTCGCTTGGTTGCCACTATCAATCTCAGAAAGAAGAGATTTCACTGTGATTGAGAAAACCACAATCAGGTGACAGTTTGTGGAATTACTGTTGAGCTTCTGGAAACTTTGTTGAAATTATTCCTGAACCTTTGCCTGACTTACTACTGAACCCTTTAAACCACAGCCAGTATTCAGCGCAATGAAAATCACACCCAAGCTTTGCTGCTGCGCAGAGCGCCGCACTTTTTCTCAGCTGTGGAGGCCAAACTTTTGATCTTGCACACAGGTCCACTGCTTTCAGAAAATGCTCCTGACCTGAGCTCATCATTGTGCATCCATTCCAGATGCTTGTATGTGACATCAGATACATCACATACAAGCACGTGGGCTGGATCAGCGGGGATGAATGTGCCAGGACAGGTAGATGTGTCTCATATCTGCTTCCTTTCATCACTCTGCATATCACGCATATCATAGATGAGAAGAGGATACAGCGGTGGAGCAGATGAGCAGGAGGGTACAGTGGTGGCAAGAATGATCAGGAGGGGTTCAGAGGTGGGACAGAAGAGCAGGAGAGTACAGCAGTGGGGCAGATGTGCTGGGAGGTACAGTGGTAGAAGCGATGAGAAGGGGGTTCAGCAGTGGGACAAAAGAGCAGGGGGGTACAGTGATGGGGCAGATGAGAAAGGGGGTTCAGTCTTGGGCCAGATGAGCAGGGGGTTACTGTGGTGGGACAGATGAGCAGAAGGGTTCAGTGTTGGGGCATATGAGAAGGGGGTTCAATGGTGGGACAGAAAAGCAGGGGGGTAGAGCACTGGGGCACATGTGAAAGGAGGTGTATTGGTGGGACAGATGAGCAGGGGGTTGCAGTGTTATGGCAGGAGAGCAGGGGGGTACAGAGGTGAGACAGATGTGCAGGAGGTACATTGGTGGGGCAGATGAGAAAGCGGGTTACAATGGTGGGGCAGATGAGCAGATGGGTTCAGTGTTAGGACAGATGAGAAGGTGATTCGGTAGTAAGACAGAAGAGCATGGGGATACGGCAGTGGAGCAGATGTGCAGGGAGGTACAGTGGTGGGGTAGAAGAGAAAAGGGGTACATTGATGGGGCAGATGAGCAGGGGGATTACAGTGGTGGGGCAGATGTGCAGGAGGTACAGTGGTGGGAGCGATGAGAAGGGGGTTCAGCGGTGGGACAGAAAAGCAGGAGGGTACAGTGGTGGGACAGATGAGCGGGGGGGGGGGTTCAGTGTTGGGCCAGATGAGAAGGGGATTACAGTGGTGGGACAGATGAGTGGGGGGGGGGTTCAGTGTTGGGCCAGATGAGAAGGGGGTTCAGCGGTGGGACAGAAGAGCAGGGGGTACAGCGGTGGGGCAGATGTGAAAGGAGGTGCATTGGTGGGACAGATGAGCAGGGGGTTACAGTGGTTGGGCAGAGAAGCAGGGTGGGACAGAGGTGGGACAGATGTGCAGGAGGTACAGTGGTGGGGCAGATTAGAAAGGGGGTTACAGTGGTGGGGCAGATGAGCAGATAAGTTCAGTCTTAGGACAAATGAGGAAATGGTTCAGTGATGAGACAGAAGAGCATGGGGGTATGGCGGAGGAGCAGATTTGCAGGGAGGTACAGTGGTGGGGCAGATGAGCAGGGGGTTACAGTGGTGGGACAGAAGAGCAGGGTGGTGCAGTGGTGGGACAGATGAGCAGGGGGGGTACAGAGGTGTTGCAGATGTGCAGGGGGTTGCAGTGGTGGGGCAGATGTGCAGGGGGTTACAGTGGTGGGGCAGATGAGAAAGGGGGTACATTTGTGGGGCTAATGAGCAGGGGGTTACAGTGGTGGGACAAATGAGCAGGGGAGTACAGAGGTGGGGCAGATGTGTAGGGGGTACAGTGGTGGGACAGATGAGGAGGGGGGTACAGTGGTGAAACAGATTTGCAGGGGGGACAGTGATCTGAGGTGTGGAGTTGCAGGAATAATTTCTCACTACTACTCAAGTAGTTTACAGCATTTACTTTATAAAAAATCCTTTATGTTGGTTGAGAGTGTGACGTTGACATTTTTTGTTATAAAATCGTTACGTTCAATTTCTTTGAAAACATTTTTCAGCACATTATGCTCAAAAGGTTGCCTACCTCTGCTGTACACTCACTACTTTACATTGTAGCAAAGTGTCATTTCTTCAGTGCTGTCACATGAAAAGATATAATAAAATATTTACAAAAATGTGAGGGGTGTACTCACTTTTGTGAGATACTGTATGTGAGGGTTTAAATTAACTTTAATTTCTTTCACTCCAGTATAATCCTATGATGCATTGTCTTTGGGTTCAGATGGATTGTACTTGCCTGTTATACCCTGTCATGTTCTTCTCATAGTACGAATTTATGTGAACTGTTTAGTACACTTTGTAACACCTTTTATAAAAACCCTATATATTCTTTGTGAAGCAAAACAAAGTCCAACAGAATAAGTTATCAAGCTACCTGTTTAGTAACGGGATCACACTAGGTCTGCTTCAGACTTGCAGACATGATTCATCACAGCCTGCTTGAATCCTCTCCCAACAACCAATTAACCCAGAGAAAGAAAAATGATACCCCATGTGGGGATCAAGGTGTGACTTGTGTTTAACCCCTTGCAGTGGTCGGACCTTCCATTAGGGATGCCCGAGTGCAGCCCCCTCTAACCATGGCCGTCACCCCCTCCACCTTCTAGCGATGCAATGCTCTATCCATTGCCGCCGCCCTCCCCATATTCATGCGTTCGGCCCTTTTCAGGATGCCGGGTGCCTAAATTACAGCGGCAGGGGTGTTTTTTTTTTTTAATCACCTGATTAGAGCAAATGAATATTTGCTGTTGAAATACGGATCCTCCTCCCGGCCAATCGGGAAGCGGGTGTAATACCTGTCACCCGATTGGCTGAAAGGACAAGCAATTCTATTGGACGTCTAGGAGGAGGGGAGGAGACGCATGGCGGAAGCGAGGAGGATGGAGGAGGGGCTGCTACCCAATGCCCCAATGCCCCAATGCCCCAATGTTCGCCTCAGCCTGATGTCCGCCGATGCCCCGATCCCTGCTGCTCCTTGATGTCCGCTGCTGCCTAATGCCTGCCGTCTACATAGGGTAAGTGGACCGACCGGCAGACAGCGAGTGGGGGGGGGTTTGAGGTGCCACATGGCGGGTGGTTGTTTGCTGCCCGCCCCAAACAAAAAACCACGAGCCACCACTGACCCCTTGTATACTGCTACAGACCTTTTACTGCCAACCATTTATCATGTGAACTTCAAACTCATATGGAGCAGATACGCTCCAACAGTGGAGGCTGGTGCTAAACCTTTTAGGGGAGGCGGCAAACAAACCCGCCCAGGTCCACACTCACCTCTCCACAGTCGTGGCTCAGCTTCTCCTGGCCAACCCGACCCAAATCCTGTCCTGATTGGCCGGGAGGAGAAGCTAGAGGACAATAGCGTAAATTGATTTGCTAGTGTCACAAGTGGGTGAGTTTGGGGCGCAGTTCGCTGCGCCCTAAGCCCAACCTTTTTCAAGCCAATTAGGGCCTCAAGCTCTAATCATGTGGCTTGAAAAAAAAACTCATAGAAACCTATGAATCTGGCACACGTATGCTTCCCCACATGCAAGCTAGGGGGGTGGCGCCCCTGCACCCCTTATGGACCGGCCACTCCTGCTCTCCAACCACAATTGACAAGGGCTGATTTTCAAAATGCATATTTTTTCCTTTTTTGGAGGGGCTAAGGTTTTTTTTTTTGGTAATTAGACTTCAGCTTCAGGCACTATTTACAAATATATAGCACATTTGACTTTTATTTAGCCTATCCAACCTGATTAGTTGATACATAGTAGGGAGAGGCAAATAGAATCTGAGAGAATTTGCATAGAAGGTTGTGCTTTATATACAGAATATATTTGTGAGAGTAAGAAGGATCATCTGTAAAGCTTTTCCATTTAAGAGATTGCTGATCTTCTTAATCATGTTCTGGACTGTCCTTACTTTCATCACTTATTTTTCCTGTAATTCATATTTTATAGTTTATATATGATTACTGTGTATAAATATATTATGAATGTCTTATTATCATCATTCTCTAACTTTTTTTTTCAGATTCTTTGGCTCAATTTAATCTCATCCAGGAAGCCACAATATCGGTGTCTCTTGGTGGCAGTGTCCGTCTGTACTGCAGACGTAGTGATGGCTCTGTAGCTGGTGGTAACTGGCCGCTCTGGGTATATCAGGAACCTGGGAGTGTTCCCAAGTATATATCAGGTAGCGATGGAGGCAGCAATCATAATGTAAAACCTGCAGGAATTTCTAACCGTTTTATTGGATCAATCTCTACAGGCATAAGTGTCTTGGATATCAGTAATATACAGGCTGCAGATGATGGGGATTATTACTGTACTTTATGGACTGGTAGTGCACGCACAGTACTACACAGTCATACCCAGTAAGACATTAATATCAGCTTCCCCTTTGTTTCTCATACATGGCTTTTATTTAATCAGTAATGAATAAAGTACTGTGTAGCAACCTTACAGAATATAACTTTCATTGGTCTGGCTACAGTTGGATAAATTATGTTTGTTGTACTGGTTGTTATAGGTTACAGCGCTATAAAAATAACATTGTATGTATACTTTATTCAATATTAGAAGAAAAGAGGTTTAACCTTAAACTACGTAGAGGGTCCTTTACTGTAATGCCCCGTACACACGGTCGGACTTTGTTCGGACATTCCGACAACAAAATCCATGGATTTTTTCCGACGGATGTTGGCTCAAACTTGTCTTGCATACACACGGTCACACAAAGTTGTCGGAAAATCCGATCGTTCTAAACGCGGTGACGTAAAACACGTACGTCGGGACTATAAACGGGGCAGTGGCCAATAGCTTTCATCTCTTCATTTATTCTGAGCATGCGTGGCACTTTGTCCGTCGGATTTGTGTACACACGATCGGAATTTCCGACAACGGATTTTGTTGTCGGAAAATTTTATATCCTGCTCTCAAACTTTGTGTGTCAGAAAATCCGATGGAAAATGTGTGATGGAGCCTACACACGGTCGGAATTTCCGACAAGGTCCTATCACACATTTTCCGTCGGAAAATCCGACCGTGTGTACGGGGCATAAGAGCTGCAAGGATGTGGAATTCCCTTCCATAGGCGGTGGTCTCAGCGGGGAGCATCCATAGTTTAACAAAACTTTTAGATAAGCACCTGAACGACCACAACATACAGGGATATACAATGTAATACGGACATATAATCACACACATAGGTTGGACTTGATGGACTTGTGTCTTTTTTTCAACCTCAACTACTACTAAAAAGTATATAATGAGTTTGGCAATTCTAGAGAAATGCTTAAAGTGGATGTAAATCCACCACTCGCCCAGTATAAACTGACGGCACAATATTAATCTGTACACATATACATGACTCCTGCATGTACCCTTACCTTTCCTCTGTAACCCACTTCAGCTGTAGGAGCCCCTCAAAACTCCAGAATTGGTGGGTGGGTCTCTTTGCCGGAGCTCGGTGTGCAGAGTCGTGATGTCTCGTTTAAAAAGGTTGGGTAATAATCCACCCAAAAAGAGGAATATTTAGCTCGCTGACGCACCTGTATGGTGTGGTCTATGTCTAAGTAGAACAATGAACAAAAGAAAACATAGTTGTATAGCACAAACTGTAAAGTAGGCAAAAGATGACCAAGCAGCGTAATCTAATCAAATTTATTAATGAAAAAGGGTATGGAATAATCCAAATGAAAAAACAACAAATACCTTCCAAAAAGATTAAATGACACAAAACATACACACATGCAAAAATAATAAAAGCAATTCAGGTAGTGATCCAGTATGAGGGAGAGAGCAAACAATTGAATAATCATCAAATTAGAAATGACTCAAAAAGCTTGTATCTGAAGTAATAAATGGCTGGTTGATTCCTAGAGCATCTTGAGAAGAAATGCAGTGTAATTCAAGTTCAGTAATGGAATTTCAGCAGATCACATCAAGACAGATGGAAGAAATGGTTTGAGATAATAAGGAATATAGTTCCTATTAATGCTGTAGATTGAATGTGCTGATGAAAAAAATAACTGCTAACAAGCTTACATCTGATATATTCAACAATCTTGAAAGGTAGTCATTCCAAATATAACGATGGATGATAGGGTTGAAACATGATGAAATAATAGTCACAGACAATGATTGTGACATGTATTGCTGGAATAAATGATTGTCTGTATGCGTTCAGATTAATGAGAGATGGAATAGGTAGCTGGTAAATGGCATATAGCTATTAACCACTTGCTTACTGGGCACTTAAACTCCACCTCCTGACCAGGGGCGGATCCAGGGGGGGCAACGGGGCAATTGCCCCCTCCGAGAATGTGGGTGAGTGGGTGGGCAGGCATCGCTGTGGGTGAGAGAGCCGGCGGGCGGCTCCACAGCTGAGAGCATGGGCGGCTCCGTTGGTGAGCAGCTGTGCAGCTCAGTGACAGACTGTGTGTGTGAGCGGCTGCTGGCCAATCATGGAGCCGGCGGGCAGGGGAGCAGAGAGATAACACCATCTCTCACCGCCCAGCACCACCCTGCATCCCTGCAGTTCCGCCCTCACTGTAGAATGTACAGGCAGCCGTGGCAACAGAGAGATTACATCATCTCTCTGCTGCCCCTGGGGCTCTGCTCCCAGCGCTCTCCCAGCAGCAGCAGCCAGCCCATTCCTCCCTGCCCAGCACTGATGACAGGGGGGTAACCAGTTGAATAAGCCTGTCTCTGTGACACTGCAGACAATTATAGCAGGCAAGTGACAATCTACAACGTGTGGAATGGGACGTGGCAAGTGACAATCTGCAACGTGTGGCATTGGACGTGGCAAGTGACAATCCGCAACGTGTGGCAGGTGACAGTGGCAAGTGACACGCTCGGGGCTCCCACTGATTCTATGGTGAGTTGAACCATTTAATTTTTTATAACCATGTAATAATAGTAATAATGCGCTTCAATCATCCTGACACCATAACAACCATGGTGCTGTGATGATTGAAGCGATAACACCAGCCATTTCCCCGTTAAATTTACCCCCAAAAAAAGTATTTTCTGGCAGTGCCCCTCCCGAGACTAGGCCCTGGATCCGCCCCTGCTCCTGCCCAGACCAATTTTCAGCTTTCAGCACTGTCACTCTTTGAATGACAATTGCGTGGTCATGCAAATAGAGCTTTCTTTTGGTGATATTTAATCACCACTGGAGTTTTTATTTTTTGCTTAACAAACAAAAAAAGACAGAAAATTTAGAGAAAAAAATCATGTTTCATAGTTTGATATAAAAATTTTAAAACAGGTAATTTTTCTCCCTCATTAATATGTGCTGATGAGGTGCCACTGATGGGCACTGATAGGCTGCACTAGTGGGCACTGATAGGCTGCACTGATGGGCACTGATAGGCACAGACAGGGCTTTTTTTCTCTGAGAATAGGTGCAGGAACTCCCCCCGTCTGAGTCACCCCTTGTCTCTGCCCCCTACCCACCTCTGACCACCCTCCCTTGATTCCACCCCCTACTCACCTACCAGTACTGCCCCTTTTAGAGAATACAGAACCAAGTATCATTTTGTGGTGCTAAGTCATTTTTATGGAACATGTTAATGATAAAAAGAAAAGCAGTAAAATAGATCCCCTGCAGCCAGCAAAAATAGAATCCTAGCAATAGATCCCCACACAACTAAAGACTTCCCCAGCAACAATGGACTCCACCCAGTCCCCAACAACAATAGATTCCCTGCAGCAACAGTGAACCACCCACAACAAAATATCACACCCAGTAACAAAATATGCACACAAGCAACATTAGACCCCCTCCCCAGCAGCAACACCAGATCTCCCAGTAGCCAGCATCAATAGATCCTCCAGCAGCCAGTAAAAATAGACCTCTCCCTCAACAGTAGATCCCTTCCAGAAACATAAGACCCCCCATCAACAATATATTCCCCATCAGCAACAATAGATCCTCACACAAGATCAGATCCCCACCAGTGACAATAGATCCCCCAGCAGCCAACATCAATAGCCCCTCCAGCACACCCCACACCCCATGCTATTACATACATTCAGTGCTGGAGGTGCCGGAACTGTGTTCCCCCACTTTCCCACTGAAAAAAAGCCCTGGGCACAGATAAGGCGGCACTGATAGGCACAGATAAGGCGGCACTGATGGGGACAGATAAGGCGGTACTGATGGGCACAGATAAGGCGGCACTGATGTCCACTGATAAGATGGCACTGATGGGCCCTGATCGGTGGCACTGATGGGTGGCACTGATGGGCACTGAAGGGCACTGATAGGTGTTACTGATAGGTACAACTGATAGGTGGCACTGATGGGCACTGATAGGTGGCACTTATGGGCACTGGTAGGTCAGACCGATGGGCACTGGTAGGTGACACTGATGGTCAGCACTGTTGATGAGGCACTGATCGGTGACATTGATAGGTGGCACTGTGGGCACTGATGGGTGGCACTGTGGGCATTGGTAGGTGGCGCTGGTGGGCACTGGTAGGGAGCACTGTTGTGCACTGGTAGGTGGCACTGGCAGGTGACGCAGGTGTTCACAGATAAGCTGGCGGCTCCTCTCCTTGATCGGGACCGATGTCCTTCTGACAGCTGCCGGTGATCGGCTTTTTTTTCTCCTCACGCTGTCAGTGTGAGGAGAAAAAATAGCCGATTTTGGCTCTGTTTAGATCACATGATCAGCTGTCATTGGCTAACAGCTGATCTTGTGGTAAGGAGTCAGGATCGACCCCTTACTCCGATCTGTGATCCAGCGAGTCTCATAGACTCGCTGATCACAGAGCGTGCCGCGCGCGCTCTGCAGGGGGCGTGCAGGCCGCTCGAGCATGGGTGGATGTCTATTGACGCCCTCCCGGCAAAGTAGGTCCTCACTGTAGCCGTCATTCGGCTATAGCGCGGATCTGAAGTGGTTAAAGCACATTACTAATCCTTGAAAAAAGAAGGTAAAATTTGGAATCAAATCAAACACTATGCCCAACTTAAGTGAGAATAAATGTCTTCCTTGAATTGGTACAAATTGATCTTAAAACAACCAATTGGAAAACTATTAGACAGGACAATTTAAATAAGGATGAACTCAAGGCCCTTGAACAATTACGTCAAATAACTAATATCATTGTCAAAAGAAGTTATAAGGGAGGAAACATGGTTCTTATGAATCATAGGGACTATGTGGATGAGATCTATAGACAACTAAATGATCGAGACACATATTTAAAATTACAAAATAATCCTTCCCTGAGTCTGGGGGAGTCGCTTAATCACTGTCTACTCTGGGCCTTTGAGGCAAATTTATTATCTAAGCATGAATATACATTCTTGAAGGTTGATACATACAATGTACCAACCTTCTACACAATGCCTAAAATCCACAAAAAACCCACAAACCCACCAGGAAGACCTATAGGGGGTCATTTACTATAGCGCCGCAGCACTAATTCGCGCTAATTGCCGCAAATTAGAGTCAATTCTCGGCAATTAGCGCAAATTAGCCCTAAAATGGTATTCACTATAGAGCTGGTAAGAAAATACTCCCAAAATCGAATTTACTATAGTTCCCTGAAACTAAATAGCGCCCAAATCCTTACTCTGCTAAAAGCTGGAGAATTGCACATGGAAATAATGTTTAGAGCATGATATAATTAAATGATACTGAAATATGTGGTATATTATTTAAAGATAATCTGCTTTTAAACTGTGTGAAAAGGTGATTTCTACATTGAAATATCTTTAAAAGTCTGAGAAGAGATAAATTCCCTGTTTCTGTACAACTAGGTGCCAACACAACTGAGCATGCTCAGACCTGCAAATAGCTCTCATTTTAGCTCAAGTGTCTTTTTTACCAGGGGCTATAGTAAATACCAAAATTAGCGCTTGGCTAAAATGCGTTTTTGAGAATGAAAATCGGTGCTATTATAGTCCAATGCATGTTTCAGCCATTGATTCTAATGGTACAATAAATAAATACTCAGGGCCGATCCTGAGCGGGGTGCACGGGGTGCACCGCGCCCCAGCGCTGTAATGTGCCTGCAGAAGAGGGGCGCCGCCGCCGAAGCTGACTGCACTGGTTGCTCACTTGGCTTGCTAGAATCGCCGGCGTCTAGCTAGGAACCAGTGATGTCAGTGAAAGACCACAGCTGCCCCAGCATTCAGAGTGCACTGCGGCCGACCCAGCATTCATTACGCGCTGCCTCGGTGGCTAGTGATCAAGCTCCGCCCACCTCAGCCATGTTCTTCAGACAGCGTGGTGAGGGAGTGAAGCGGACAGAGCCGGAGCATGTCTGAAGAGAGAGACAGAGCTGCTGTGCCTTGCTGTGAGTGTCTCCAGTCCCTGCGCTGCACCAGGCACGTCAAGGAAGTACGTGACAAAGTTGTGCCCATTAAAAGCAGCCACTGTGCCCATCAAGCGCCCACTGTGTCCATCAAGCGCCCACTGTGCCCATCAAAAGCTGCCAATGTGCCCATCAAACGCCCACTGTGCCCATTAAACGCCCACTGTGCCCATCAAGAGCTGCCACTGTGCCCAGCAAACACCCACTGTGCCCATCAAAAGCAGTGCCACTGTGCCCATCAAACGCCCAATGTGCCCATCAAAAGCTACCACTGTGCCCATCAACCACAGCCACTGTGCCCATCAAACACAGCCACTATGCCCATCAAACGCAGCCACTGTGCCATCAAGCGCAGCCACTGTGCCATCAAACACTGCCACTGTGCCCATCAAACGCAGCCACTGTGCCCATCAAACGCAGCCACTGTGCCCATCAAACACTACCACTGTGCCATAAAACGCAGCCACTGTGCCCATCAAACACAGCCACTGTTCCCATCAAACGCAGTCACTGTGCCTTGAAACGCTGCCACTGTGCCCATCAAACGCAGCCACTATGCCATCAAACGCAGCCACTGTGCCCATAAAACGCAGCCACTGTGCCCATCAAACGCAGCCACTGTGGCATAAAACGCAGCCACTGTGCCATCAAACGCTGCCACTGTGCCCATCAAACGCTGCCACTGTGCCCATCAAACACAGCCACTGTGCCCATCAAACGCAACCACTGTGCCCATCAAACACAGCCACTGTTCCCATCAAACGCAGTCACTGTGCCATCAAACGCAGCCACTGTGCCCATCAAATGCTGCCACTCTGGCCATCAAACGCAGCCACCGTGCCATAAAATGCAGCCACTGTGCCCATCAAACGCAGCCACTGTGCCCATCAAACGCAGCCACTGTGCCATAAAACGTAGCCACTGTGCCCATCAAACGCAGCCACTGTGCCATCACATGCAGCCACTGTGCCATAAAACGCAGCCACTGTGCCCATCAATCGCAGCCACTGTGCCCATCAAATGCAGCAACAGTGCCCATTAAAAGCAGCTACTATGCCCATCAAACGAAGGGGAGGTTGAGCAGACAGGGGAGAGGGGTAATTGGGGGGATTGTGCAGACTGGTGGGGGGGGGGATTGTGCAGACTAAGGAAGGGGGGATTGTGCAGACTGGGGGGAGGGGGGATTGTGCAGACTAGGGGAGGGGGGTAATTGTGCAGACTGGGGGGAGGTGGGCTTGTGCAGACTAGGGGTATGGGGGATTGGGCAGATGGGGGGATGCAGACTGGGGGTAAGAGGGATTGAACAGACTAGTGGGAGTTGTGCAGAATGGGAGGGGGTGGAGAACTGAAAGCAGCGCAGAGGAAACTCCCAGAGTCTTGGAAGCAGGCAGAGGCAGGGCACACCAGGGAGTCATGACACACGTGACTGGCTCAGGTTGTGGGACTAGACGCTGGTATGCAACAACTTGACCCCAGGACCAGGAGCATCAGCCCCCCAGGAGGCTGTGGAAGGACCTGCTGAGCTGACATTGCTGAGGTGAGAGACCCTGACAAAGCTGACCCCCCACATCAGGCTGCATTGATGGGCACTGGTGAGGCAGGACTGATGGTCACTGATAAGGCTAAGCTTATGGGCACTGGTGAGGCTGCATTGATGGGCACTAATCGGGCAGTCTCCCGCCATCTCTTGTATTATGTCTGAAGTCTTTGACCATCTCCTGTAGTATGTTTGCAGTCTCTGACAATTTCTTGTATCATGTCTGCAGTCTCTGACCATCTCCTGTAGTATTTCTGCAGTCTCTGATCATCTCTTGTACTATGTATGCAGTCTCTGACCATTTCTTGTACTATGTATGCAGGCTCTGACCATCTCTTGTAGTAAGTCTGCAGTCTCTGATCATCTCTTTTAGTATGTCTGCAGTCTCTGATCATGTCTTGTACTATGTATGCAGTCTCTGACCAACTCTCGTACTATGTATGCAGTCTCTGACCATCTCTTGCAGTATGTCTGCAGTCTCTGACCATCTCTTGTACTATGTATGCAGTCTCTGACCATCTCTTGTACTATGTATGTGGTCTTTGACCATCTCTTGTTCTATGTCTGCAGTCTCTGACCATTTCCTGTACTATGTCTGCAGTCTCTGATCATCTCTTGTATAATGTCTGCAGTTGATGACCATCTTCTGTAGTATGTCTGCAGTCTCTGACCATCTCTTGTACTAGGTCTGCAGTCTCTGACCATCTCTTGTACTATGTCTGCAGTCTCTGACCATCTCTTGTAGTATGTCTGTAGTCTCTGACCATCTTCTGTAGTATGTCTGCAGTCCCTGACCATCTCTTGTATCACGTCTGCAGTCTCTGACCATCTCTTGTATCATGTTTGCAGTCTTTGACCATCTTCTGTAGTATGTCTGCAGTCTCTGACCATCTCTTGTACTATGTTTGCAGTCTCTGACCAACTTTTGTACTATGTTTGCAGTCTCTGACCATCTCTTGTACTATGTTTGCAGTCTCTGACCATCTCTTGTATTATGTCTGCAGTCTCTGACCATCTCTTGTACTATGTCTGCAGTCTCTGACCATCTCTTGTACTATGTCTGCAGTCTCTGACCATCTCTTGTACTATGTCTGCAATCTCTGACCATCTCTTGTACTGTGTATGCCGGCTCTGACCATCTCTTGTACTATGTATGCAGTCTCTGACCATCTTTTGTACTATGTCTGCAGTCTCTGACCATCTCCTGTATTATGTCTGCAGTCTCTGATCATCTCTTGTATCATGTCTGCAGCCTCTGACCATCTTCTGTAGCATGTTTGCAGTTCCTGACCATTTCTTGTATCATATCTGCAGTCCCTGACCATCTTCTGTAGTATGTCTGCAGTCTCTGACCATCTCTTGTATTATGTCTGCAGTCTCTGACCATCTTTTTTTGTATTATGTCTGCAGTCTCTGACCATCTCTTGTATTATGTCTGCAGTCTCTGACCATTTCTTGTAATATGTCTGCAGTCTCTGACCTTTTTCTGTAGTATGTCTGCAGTCTCTGACCATTTCTTGCATCATAACTGCAGCCTCTGACCATCTTCTGTAGCATGTTTGCAGTCCCTGACCATTTCTTGTATGATGTCTGCAGTCTCTGAACATCTTATGTATCATGTCTGCAGTCTCTGACCATCTCCTGCAGCATGTCTGCAGTCTCTGACCATTTCCTGTATCATGTCTGCAGTCTCTGACCATCTTATGTATCATGTCTGCAGTCTCTGACCATCTCCTGTATCATGTCTGCAGTCTCTGACCATCTCATGTATTAGGTCTGCAGTCTCTGACCATCTCTTGTATTATGTCTGCAGTCTCTAACCATCTCTTGTACTATGTCTGCAGTCTCTGACCATCTCTTGTACTATGTCTGCAGTCTCTGACCATCTCTTGTACTATGTCTGCAATCTCTGACCATCTCTTGTACTGTGTATGCCGGCTCTGACCATCTCTTGTACTATGTATGCAGTCTCTGACCATCTTTTGTACTATGTCTGCAGTCTCTGACCATCTCCTGTATTATGTCTGCAGTCTCTGATCATCTCTTGTATCATGTCTGCAGCCTCTGACCATCTTCTGTAGCATGTTTGCAGTTCCTGACCATTTCTTGTATCATATCTGCAGTCCCTGACCATCTTCTGTAGTATGTCTGCAGTCTCTGACCATCTCTTGTATTATGTCTGCAGTCTCTGACCATCTTTTTTTGTATTATGTCTGCAGTCTCTGACCATCTCTTGTATTATGTCTGCAGTCTCTGACCATTTCTTGTAATATGTCTGCAGTCTCTGACCTTTTTCTGTAGTATGTCTGCAGTCTCTGACCATTTCTTGCATCATAACTGCAGCCTCTGACCATCTTCTGTAGCATGTTTGCAGTCCCTGACCATTTCTTGTATGATGTCTGCAGTCTCTGAACATCTTATGTATCATGTCTGCAGTCTCTGACCATCTCCTGCAGCATGTCTGCAGTCTCTGACCATTTCCTGTATCATGTCTGCAGTCTCTGACCATCTTATGTATCATGTCTGCAGTCTCTGACCATCTCCTGTATCATGTCTGCAGTCTCTGACCATCTCATGTATTAGGTCTGCAGTCTCTGACCATCTCTTGTATTATGTCTGCAGTCTCTAACCATCTCTTGTATTATGTCTTATTATCTCTTGTATTATGTCTGCAGTCCATTACTGACCAGTCCGATACTGACCATTGCTTGTATCATGTCTGCAGTCTCTGACCATCTCTTGTATCATGTCTGCAGTCTTTGACCATCTTCTGTAGTATGTCTGCAGTCTCTGACCATCTCTTGTACTATGTCTGCAGTCTCTGACCATCTCTTGTACTATGTTTGCAGTCTCTGACCAACTCTTGTACTATGTCTGCAGTCTCTGACCATCTCTTGTACTATGTCTGCAGTCTCTGACCATCTCTTGTACTATGTCTGCAGTCTCTAACCATCTCTTGTATTATGTCTGCAGTCTCTGATCATCTCTTGTATCATGTCTGCAGCCTCTGGCCATCTTCTGTAGCATGTTTGCAGTTCCTGACCATTTCTTGTATCATATCTGCAGTCTCTGACCATCTTCTGTAGTATGTCTGCAGTCTCTGACCATCTCTTGTATTATGTCTGCAGTCTCTGACCATTTCTTGTATCATGTCTGCAATCTCTGACCATTTCTTGTATCATGTCTGCAGTCTCTGACCATTTCTTGTATCACAACTGCAGCCTCTGACCATCTTCTGTAGCATGTTTGCAGTCCCTGGCCATTTTTTGTATCATGTCTGCAGTCTCTGACCATCTTATGTATCATGTCTGCAGTCTCTGACCATTTCCTGTATCATGTCTGTAGTCTCTGAGCATCTTATGTATCATGTCTGCAGTCTCTGACCATCTCCTGTATCATGTCTGCAGTCTCTGACCATCTCTTGCATCATGTCTGCAGTCTCTGACCATCTCATGTATTAGGTCTGCAGTCTCTGACCATCTCTTGTATTATGTCTGCAGTCTCTAACCATCTCTTGTATTATGTCTTATTATCTCTTGTATTATGTCTGCAGTCCATTACTGACCAGTCCGATACTGACCATTGCTTGTATCATGTCTGCAGTCTCTGACCATCTCCTGTAGTATGTTTGCAGTCTCTGACCATCTTCTGTATTATGTCTGCAGTCTCTGACCATCTCGTTCTCTTTATTGTTAAGAGATCATAGGAGGATCCCAGGTTAACAAAGACTCCTTAGGGGAGCATATCTGTGTTTGAGTCGTTGCCATAGAAACATCTGCAAAGGGGAGGAGTTAGTAAGATGACCATGCCCACGTGGGGGCGCCCAAAATATTTCTGCACCCAGGCGTCTGGGACCCTAGGATCGGCCCTTTAAATACTTTTAGGCCCCTTTCACACTGATGCGCTTTGTAGGCGCTAAAGTGCTAAAAATAGCGCCTGCAAAGCACCCTAAAAGAGCCGCTCAATGCACTCCAATGTGAAAGCCCTGAGGCTATTTATGTGAATAGGTATGGGGGTACACTGTACCCCTACCCGTTCACCAAAAAAAGCAGTGAAATGTAAAAAAATCAATAGCCGTTTTTTGACAAGTCCTTTATTGTAAAATAGCTCCGTGCTGTCTTCTTCCCTGAGCCATCTTCTCCAGACCCTGTCTCTCCCTCCTCCATCTTCTCCCCGAGCTGTATTCTCCCAGAGCCGTTTTTCCTGCCCCCGCCGTCTTCTCCATCTGCTGTGTTCTTCCACACCGCTGGTTACCCGCTAATAAAGAAAAAGCAGCTCTTCTTCTGTGGCAGTATTCCTCCGCTGTGTTGTCACCCGCTGAGTGGCGTCTCTTACATAGCCATGGAGTGGACTCTCCGGGTGACGTTATCGGATGGGCACAGAAGACCGCCACAGAAGAAGAGAGGCTTTTTTTATTAGCGGGTAACTGGCTGCGCGGAAGAACACAGCAGCGGGAGAAACGGCAGCAGCAAGAGAGACAGCTCGGGGAGAATAAACATCAAACACTAGTAAATGTATTTTCTATGCAGGATTGTGCTCTGCCCAATAGGCTAGTGATCAGCACTTCTACCTTGAAAAACTCAGGCTTTGAAGGACTCATGGGTTCAAATCCCACGGAGATATACTAAAAGATTGAATTGGTGAAAAAAGGCAAATGCCAATTAGCCAAAGCAGCATATGCTGAAAATAGGTGATAGCCAATGCACTTTTATTTGGCTGATTCTATTATATTAACTCTTCAAATGCATGCAATGGTATGTAAGTATTCAATAATATTATGGTGTGAAAAACACAGCTGGTGGATGGTAGGTTGGCTGGTATTTGAACTCATACCATGAGTGCTGTGGAGACTTCTGAGTAGACCACTAAACCATTGTGCTAATTACGAGACCTGCATAATAGTGTAGTATTATGAACATAAATAATTACCGCTTTATAGTCACCTAAATTAAAAAATAAAAAATAAAGAACACGAAAAAAACAACACACAACAAATAGGTAACCTAAATGTTTAATACATGTAACTTTACAGAATAGCAGGCATTATTATGTAATAATCATTCATAACTGCATTCGTTAGCAAAAGAAGGAAAAAAAAACTAGGAATACCAATTGCAATATACATCAATAGATGCACACGAGATAGAGCACATCTCACATAAAAATGTTTCTTTCACATACATGGATCATGCAGTGCAGTGCAATATAATAACTTAGTAGAAATTGGCATTTGCATATACGCGGAATCGCCAATGAGCGCTGATTTCGAATTTACTAACGTTTGTTCGCCGCTAATAGCGCTCTTTTCCATTCGCACATTCGCCTGTTGTAATTTTTAATTGGCTAAAATGGGCGCTATTATTTGCAATAGTGCCCAGTACTTCCTGGCGCTATAGTAAATGACCCCAATAGTGACGGCGCTTGGTGGTTCACTGGAACTAATTGAAAAGTATTTAGATGACATATTCAAAGACATGGTAACTATGTACAGGATACTCGAGATGTACTCTCTAGGATTAGTGACCTAGAAATCCCTGAGGGAACCTTTTTGGTCGGGGTGGCCATGGAATCTCTGTACACGTCCATTCCGAGTGAATGGGGTATCAAGACGGTGACACATGTCAAAAGTAACACTGGTTGTACCTTTAAAATTAGATTCTCCAAAAATTACAAATACAGTGAAATTCACAATGATAAAGTGCCACACAATAGAAAATTCACAATAATAAAGTGCAACATTAATCGCTTGCCGACTGCCTCACGTAGGAGTACGGTGGCAGAGTGGCTCTCCTGTGCCAGATAACGTTTCTAAGGCAGGGGTATGTGCGCACGTGCCACTGGCATGCCGGTTGTGATTAGTCACAGCACAAGCCAATCAGCGCTGTGTCAATATATATACAATACAGAGCTCTGTCCTGTCAGTGGGGATGTGATGGTTTTTGTTTCCTGGAAAAGCAGAGAATAAAGACCGGCACATCCCTTAGTGAAAGCACCATCACAGTACACACATAAACACTGGTTAGGCACACATTTAACCCTTTGATCGCCCTAGATATTTAACCCCTTCCCAGCTAGTGTCATTAGTACAGTGACAGTGTATATTTATAGCACTGATCACTGTATTAGTGTCACTGGTTCCCACAAAGGAGTCAATTCACTAACATTTACCACATGTGATAACACAATCACGTGACCCATTTGCATAAATTATCACATGCAGTAAATTAATTACAATTCATAAAAAAAAATTAAAATGTGCTGGCGGTATCACATGCGGTATTTGTCAAAAAACAGCATGGGGGTTGAGGGAATTGAGGCTGTTTTTTGACAACCCCACGACATTTTAAAAAAAAAAAAAGGCTTGGGTTCCCCCCACCGTCAAACACTAGACCCTTATCTGAGCATGCAGCCCAGCAGGTCTGGGGTGCGGCGATCTCCCATTCTGAGCCCTGCCATAGCTGCCTCACCGGACCAGGGCTTAGAAATCCCCTCAGCTTAATCTCCAAAACGTACCCCATCATGAGGTACTTTTAGAATCATTCTAATTGGTCGGCGCCGTCACATGGGTTAGCGCCAAACCAATCAGAACCCGCGTAGCCCATCCTGTCAGCGCGGAAGAAAAAGAGAGAGAGCCTCTATCCCTATTAATATGTAAAAGAAAAGGTGGTTGGGACTTTGAATGAGGTGCGTCCCTACCAATGGATAATAAGCATCCTATGTAAATCACGTAAGAACTCATACATGCAAAAAAAAACAAAGTATGAATAAAAAAATGTAAACAAATATTTTTATTCACTGGCCATTGGTAGCAAGTGGTAAAATATTAAATGTACTGAGGGAGTAACTCATCAAGTTGGAACACATTAACGAGGACTGCAGGAGAAGTGAAGATCTCCATAGTGGGATATGAAATAACACAGCTACCGATCTGTATTGGATTCTACAAAAATATTGGACTCTATATAAATATGTATAGAATTAGGGATGTACTGTATCTCTAATACTAAATAGTATATAGTAAGTGTAAGGTGATTGCTGGTTAGATCCCAAACCTAGGAAGAATCAGAAAAAGAAAAGTAGTATCCCCTGATAATGGTGCTTATAATGTGTCCCAGTGCGGATGTGACAATATGGTGAAACTAGCAAAGTTAGTAGCCCAATTAAATTGCAAAAGGAAAAAAAAAAGTACATAAAAAACAGTGTGTGTGGGAGATAAGAGTAGACAGATATCAAAAGGAAAATGAGTAAAAAAATTGGAATGAGCAATAAAAGACCAATTTGGAAAGGGTCCCATGAGAGTGTGCTAAGAATGAGTATTTGATGAAGTAGTGAAGTATAGTGACTAGATTGAATTGGCCAAACTCAGTTACCTAGTGCTGTTGTTGCCATGATGAAGGTGTAATCGCAATAGTATTCCATGAAAAAGAAACCATGTAGTCCTCTAGAGGAAGTATAAATACCTCATCATGATTGGACAGGATGCCTCCCAATGCCACGTTTGCCTGCTCAGACCTCTGCATTGGAAAGAGGGGAGGAAGGGGAGGGCAGCCGGGGCGCCTTGCAGTTTCCGACAATAGACAAAACCCAAGTGGTCCCATATATTTGCACCCGTTGTGAATATCCACAATACAAAGCTCTGAAATTAGATGGAATGTAAACATGACCAGCAATAATTGCTGCAAGATACAATATATAAAAGAATGTTAAAGCCCCCAAAGTGTGGGGCTGTAAAAATGTAGAGAAAGTGAAAAAAAAAACCTTCTCTTCTCACAGACACATGTTATGTCAACAGTGTCTTAGGCGTTTTGTTCAAAAGTTCAGTAGCCAGACTGTCTTAAAACAAAGTGTGAATTTATTTGGTCACACTTGGCAACAACTTGAAAATATATACAAAGTTAAATTCTTCTTACAGCTTGATGTAGTAAAACAAAAGATAATAGAAACAAAAACTTGCATCAAGAAAGTTCAAGAGTAGGGATGAGCTTCGAGTTGGAGTCGAACTCATGTTCGACTCGAACATTGGCTGTTCGCAAGTTCACCGAACAGCGAACAATTTGGGGTGTTCGCGGCAAATTCGAATGCTGCGGAACACCCTTTAAAAGTCTATGGGAGAAATCAAAAGTGCTAATTTTAAAGGCTAATATGCAAGTTATTGTCATAAAAAGTGTTTGGGGACCTGGGTCCTGCCCCAGGGGACATGGATCAATGCAAAAAAAAGTTTTAAAAACGGCCGTTTTTTCAGGAGCAGTGATTTTAATAATGCTTAAAGTCAATCAATAAAAGTGTAATATCCCTTTAAATTTCGTACCTGGGGGGTGTCTATAGTGTGTCTGTAAAGGGGCGCATGTTTCCTGTGTTTAGAACAGTCTGACAGCAAAATGACATTTTGAAGGAAAAAACTCATTTAAAACTACCCGCGGCTATTGCATTGCCGACAATACACATAGAAGTTCATTGATAAAAACGGCATGGGAATTCCCCAAAGGGGAACACCGAACCAAAATTAAAAAAAAAAAATGACGTGGGAGTCCCCCTAAATTCCATACCAGGCCCTTCAGGTCTGGTATGGATATTAAGGGGAACCCCGGCCAAAATTTAAAAAAAAAAATGACGTGGGGTTCCCCCTAAATTCCATACCAGATCCTTCAGGTCTGGTATGGATTTTAAGGGGAACCCCGCGCCAAAAAAAAAAAAAAAAACGGCGTGGGGTCCCCCCAAAAATCCATACCAGACCCTTATCCGAGCACGCAACCTGGCAGGCCGCAGGAAAAGAGGGGGGGACGAGAGTGCGGCCCCCCCTCCCTCCTGAACCGTACCAGGCCACATGCCCTCAACATTGGGAGGGTGCTTTGGGGTAGCCCCCCAAAACACCTTGTCCCCATGTTGATGAGGACAAGGGCCTCATCCCCACAACCCTGGCCGGTGGTTGTGGGGGTCTGCGGGCGGGGGGCTTATCGGAATCTGGAAGCCCCCTTTAACAAGGTGACCCCCAGATCCCGGCCCCCCCCCTGTGTGAAATGGTAAGGGGGTACATAAGTACCCCTACCATTTCACGAAAAAAGTGTCAAAAATGTTAAAAATGACAAGAGACAGTTTTTGACAATTCCTTTATTTAAATGCTTCTTCTTTCTTCTATCTTCCTTCATCTTCTGGTTCTTCTGGTTCTTCTGGCTCTTCTGGTTCTTCCTCCGGCGTTCTCGTCCAGCATCTCCTCCGCGGCGTCTTCTATCTTCTTCTCCTCGGGCCGCTCCGCACCCATGGCATAGGGGGGAGGCTCCCGCTCTTCTCTTCTTCTTTTCTTCTCTTCTGTTCTTCTTCATTTTCTTCTCCGGGCCGCTCCGCAATCCATGCTGGCATGGAGGGAGGCTCCCGCTGTGTGACGGCGCTCCTCGTCTGACAGTTCTTAAATAATGGGGGGCGGGGCCACCCGGTGACCCCGCCCCCCTCTGACGCACGGTGACTTGACGGGACTTCCCTGTGGCATTCCCCGTGATGTCACAGGGAAGTCCCGTCAAGTCACCGTGCGTCAGAGGGGGGCGGGTTTCACCGGGTGGCCCCGCCCACCCGGTTATTTAAGAACTGTCAGACGAGGAGCGCCGTCACACAGCGGGAGCCTCCCTCCATGCCAGCATGGATTGCGGAGCGGCCCGGAGAAGAAAATGAAGAAGAACAGAAGAGAAGAAAAGAAGAAGAGAAGAGCGGGAGCCTCCCCCCTATGCCATGGGTGCGGAGCGGCCCGAGGAGAAGAAGATAGAAGACGCCGCGGAGGAGATGCTGGACGAGAACGCCGGAGGAAGAACCAGAAGAGCCAGAAGAACCAGAAGAACCAGAAGATGAAGGAAGATAGAAGAAAGAAGAAGCATTTAAATAAAGGAATTGTCAAAAACTGTCTCTTGTCATTTTTAACATTTTTGACACTTTTTTCGTGAAATGGTAGGGGTACTTATGTACCCCCTTACCATTTCACACAGGGGGGGGGGCCGGGATCTGGGGGTCACCTTGTTAAAGGGGGCTTCCAGATTCCGATAAGCCCCCCGCCCGCAGACCCCCACAACCACCGGCCAGGGTTGTGGGGATGAGGCCCTTGTCCTCATCAACATGGGGACAAGGTGTTTTGGGGGGCTACCCCAAAGCACCCTCCCAATGTTGAGGGCATGTGGCCTGGTACGGTTCAGGAGGGAGGGGGGGCCGCACTCTCGTCCCCCCCTCTTTTCCTGCGGCCTGCCAGGTTGCGTGCTCGGATAAGGGTCTGGTATGGATTTTTGGGGGGACCCCACGCCGTTTTTTTTTTGGCGCGGGGTTCCCCTTAAAATCCATACCAGACCTGAAGGGTCTGGTATGGAATTTAGGGGGAACCCCACGTCATTTTTTTTTTTTAATTTTGGCCGGGGTTCCCCTTAATATCCATACCAGACCTGAAGGGCCTGGTATGGAATTTAGGAGGACTCCCACGTCATATTTTTTTTTTAATTTTGGTTCGGGGTTCCCCTTTGGGGAATTCCCATGCCGTTTTTATCAATGAACTTCTATGTGTATTGTCGGCAATGCAATAGCCGCGGGTAGTTTTAAATGAGTTTTTTCCTTCAAAATGTCATTTTGCTGTCAGACTGTTCTAAACACAGGAAACATGCGCCCCTTTACAGGCATACTATAGACACCCCCCAGGTACGAAATTTAAAGGGATATTACACTTTTATTGTTTAACTTTAAGCATTATTAAAATCACTGCTCCTGAAAAAACGGCCGTTTTTAAAACTTTTTTTTGCATTGATCCATGTCCCCTGGGGCAGGACCCAGGTCCCCAAACACTTTTTATGACAATAACTTGCATATAAGCCTTTAAAATTAGCACTTTTGATTATTCATGTTCGTGTCCCATAGACTTTAACGGTGTTCGCATGTTCGAACGAACTTTTTTCCTGTTCGCATGTTCTGGTGCGAACCGAACAGGGGGGTGTTCGGCTCATCCCTATTCAAGAGATGTTTCAGCTCCGTTTGTGCTTCTCTATGTCAGAGAGATGTCTGCTCTAGCAGCTGTTTGTGAGATAGGCTGTGTATAGGCCTAATGTAAACAAAATGTCTTCTGTAGAGTAACTCAATTTTTTCTGTAGAGTAAGAATGCGTGTATCCTTCCTTGTGTGTGTGAAAAAGTAGTGAAGTCCTTCTGTGTGTGAGTGAAGGACATGTGTTGTGTGACGAGGTGAAGAGTCACTCTGTTTTTATACTATCTCAAATCTACTAGTCAGCAAGCTATAGCCATATATAGCTAGAACTAAAAATGAAATGATCATATTCGTGATTATTCTAAATATTCTCTTTGCCAACAGCTGACACGTCTCTTAAGCTTCTTTGATTGTCAGTAACACACAACAGATTCTTATAAAAAACTCAAGGTGAATGACCTTTCCAAATGGCCGAATTCTTGTAATGGATATCCTTTAAGCTACAGAAATGCAATTCTGTACCAAACCTTACAAATGCATATTAAACTATAATTGGATACATATAAATATATATATTACTTCACACAAACTCAATCTAGCTAACTAATTAAATAACTATATCAAATAACTAACTATATTATAGATAATATATGTTTTTACTTTTAAAAAGATCTTTACAATAAAGTCTATGACAGATACTCTGAGTATATTCTTATCTGTGAAACCACTGACCTACTGACCTTTAGTCATTAACTCTGTACATGGAGAACAACTGGTACAAAAATGACATGCACACAACCTAGCTATTTCAAGATTCGTCTTATGCTGAGCTGAGTGAGCTTTTTCAATGTCAAAGCATAAAAGGGAACTCAGACTGCATACTTACAGATCTTGATTATAAAGCCAAATTAATATAATTATTCTACAGGGGCCAACCACCTGGAAACATAACCAGTTGGCCATATAGACTACCATTGGTAGTGAGCTCACCTCCATCCCTATATTGCAATCAGAAAATGGTAGGTTTGGGACCTTAAATGAGGCACAGGAAACCAAATGCCTCAATCCCTATTAATATGTAATAGAAAAGGGGGTTGGGACTGTGAATGAGGTGCTTAAGCATCATATGTAAATCACGAAAGAACTCATACATGCAAAAAAAAAATAAAGTATAAATAAAAAAATGAAAACAAATATTTTTATTCAATGGTCATTGGTAGCAAGTGGTAAAATATAAAATGTACATCATAGTTACATAATGATTCCAGCAAAGCGTATAATAAGATATTGACATAATGATAAAGTAGAGCCATGCCCCACTTTCGTGGTAATGTGGGATATAACGCTTTTAAGAAAAAAAAAGGTAAACAGTGCAATGCATTGTGATTAGCATGGTGGCGGAGCCTACTCGCCCTGTGTGTGGTGGTACCTTTCTCCTGTATGTGCACATCAATGCCCATCAGTGCTCATCAAGTCAAACATTATGGCGGGACCCTGGCTTAGAGATGAGTCAGACACTATGTGCAGCAGTTATATGTACAGATTTCCCCTGTGAAGTGTCTTGTCCCATATCATTACACACCTTGCTGTCAAGTGTTTGCACTTTGGAGGAACACCGCTAAGCCTATGCCCACTCCACAAGTCCAGTATACCTCTGTCATCTCACTCCCAGTAACAGAATGGGGTCCTGCCGACCACGGACCTCATGCATGCCCTAGTTAACTGCTTCCCTCCCGTACCATGCGGCCAGGTACATGAGGTCTCTGTACCACGGAATGAGTCCTGGTTACTTTTGGGGAACTACCCACTAGGAGGGAGCCGGATCACTAACTCCCTTGTTACCGGAGAACCTTCGCCGGGTACCATGCGTCATGACCAGCTGCTATACACTTCCCACCAATTTTGGTTACCCGTGACAACTGCATTCCTCCTCCAACTCTTTTGCAGAATTAACTTTCATAGTAGCCTTGTGTCATGCTCTATTGTGCTTTACTGACCTTTTCTTCTGATATGCCATAATCTAGCTGCACCCCTTGAGTAACTTCAGAACAGGCTTAAAACGTTTTTTGGCACCTTTTACTAAGAACTTCTCATGACAAAGTCCATAACAGTGCAATACATTTTCAAACCCTAACTACCTAAACTGAAGCTGCCCAGGCATATCCAGGGTCGATCCTAGGGTCACAGACGCCTGGGTGCAGAAATATTTCTGGCGCCCCCACATGGGGGTGGTCATCTTACCAACTCCTCCCCTTTACAAATGTTTCTATGGCAATGACTCAAACACAGAGATGCTCCTCTAAGAAGTCTTCGTTACCCTAGGATCCTCCCATGATCTCTTAACAATAAAGAAAATACAGGAAGAGAGTACACTAATGAGACCTGGAGGGGAGTCTCTCTGATGCACACACAGAGGGCTGTCTGTTAGAAAGAGCCCCCAGACATAATACAGGATACGGTCAAAGACTGCAGACATGATACAAGAGACGGTCAGAGACTGCAGACATGATACAAGAGACGGTCAGAGACTGCAATCATAGTACAGGAGATGGTCAGAGACTGCAGACATGATACAAGAGACAGTCATAGACTGCAGACATGATACAAGAGATGGTCAGAGACTGCAATCATAGTACAGGAGATGGTCAGAGACTGCAGACATAATACAGGAGATGGTCAGAGACTGTAGACATGATACAAGAGACAGTCAGAGACTGAAATCATAGTACAGGAGATGGTCAGAGACTGTAGACATAATACAGGAGATGGTCAGAGACTGTAGACATGATACAAGAGACAGTCAGAGACTTCAATCATAGTACAGGAGATGGTCAGAGACTGCAGACATAATACAGGAGATGGTCAGAGACTGTAGACATGATACAAGAGACGGTCAGAGACTGCAATCATGGTGCAGGAGATGGTCAGAGACAGCAGACATAATACAGGAGATGTTCAGAGACTGCAGACATGATACAAGAGATGGTCAGGGACTGCAGACATTGTACAGGAGATGGTCAGAGACTGCAGACATGGTACAGGAGATGGTCAGAGACAGCAGACATAATACAGGAGATGTTCAGAGACTGCAGACATGATACAAGAGACGGTCAGGGACTGCAGACATTGTACAGGAGATGGTCAGAGACTGCAGACATGATACAAGAGATGGTCAGGGACTGCAGACATTGTACAGGAGATGGTCAGAGACTGCAGACATGGTACAGGAGATGGTCAGAGACTGCAGACATAATACAGGAGATGGTCAGAGACTGCAGACATAATACAGGAGATGGTCAGAGACTGCAGACATACTAAGGGAGATGGTCAGAGACTGCAGACATGTAACAAGAGGCGGTCAGAGACTGTAGACATGATACAAGAGACGTCAGAGACTGTAGACATGATACAAGAGATGGTCAGAGACTGCAATCATAGTAGAGGAGATGATCAGAGACTGCAGACATAATACAGGAGATGGTCAGAGACTGTAGATATGATACAAGAGACAGTCAGAGACTGCAATAATAGTACAGGAGATGGTCAGAGACTGCAGACATGATACAAGAGATGGTCAGAGACTGCAGACATGGTGCAGGAGATGGTCAGACTGCAGACATGGTACAGGAGATGGTCAGAGACTGCAGACATAATACAAGAGATGGTCAGAGACTGCAGACATGATACAAGAGATGGTCAGAGACTGCAGACATTATACAAGAGATGGTCAGAGACTGCAGATATAATACAGGAGATGGTCAGAGACTGCAGATATAATACAGGAGATGGTCAGAGACTGCAGTTCCTATGGACGTTAGTAAATAATGGCCGATCGGCCCTCTCACCTGACCCAGCAATGGTTCCTCTCATCAGGAGTCAGCTCACTCTAAATTGCCCGTGTTGACTCCGCTGGGTAGCACCCAAATCTGTATTCTGGAAATGACTACATTCCTTTTTCCGCCAGGGATGGCGCTGGGCTGTGTGGCTTTCCCTCTGGTGGTGCAGGGTAGCGGGGGTTCTCTCTCTGATGGTGTTCTCTCAGCACTGCCCTCTCCCTCTGGAGTCCTGGGTGTACTTCCCTGAAAGCTTTCCCAGGCTCCTGGCTCTCCCTCTCTCTCCCATTCAGCTGAGCATGCTGTGTGGGCTGCAGTTTCTGTGTTACAGTGGGGCTGCCAGTCCTCAGGACTATATGTCCCACAATCCTCTTCTCTGCTCCTTTTTCTATTCTATTTCTTCCCTGGCTGATATGAAGGTGGGGGAAGAAACATAGTGGGAGGCTGTGCTGGCCATCGCCGCTCACCAGTATAGCAGTGCACGTGAGGAGGAGAGGGAGAGGGAGGGGGAGAGGGGAAAGAAGAGCCCCCAGCTGCATCACTAGGATTGGTGTCACCAGGTGCGGTATAACATGGTGTCACCCCCCCTTCCACCAACTATAGTCACCCCTCAGTACAGACCACCCTCCACTAAGTATAGACCCCCCTTCCTCAGTGCAGACCCCCCCACTAAGTATAAACCCCTCCCTCAGTACAGACCCCCCTTCATCAGTATAGACCCCCAGGACAAACCACCCCTCCTCCATTAGTATAGACCCCCTCCAGGACGAACCCCCCTCTATTAGTACAGATCCCCCCAGGGCAAACCCCCCCTCCATTAGTACAGACCCCCCAGGACATACCCCCCCTCCATTAGTACAGACCCCCCAGGACAAACCCCCTCCATTAGTACAGACCCCCAGGACAAACCCCCCTTCATTAGTACAGACCCCCCAGGACAAACCCCCCTCCATTAGTACAGACCCCCTGAGGACAAACCCCCTCCATTAGTACAGACCCCCAGGACAAACCCCCCTCCATTAGTACAGACCCCCCAGGACAAACCCCCCTCCATTAGTACAGACCCCCCCAGGACAAACCCCCTCTCCATTAGTACAGACCCCCCAGGACAAACCCCCCCTCCATTAGTACATACCCCCCAGGACAACCCCCCCTCCATTAGTACAGACCCCCCAGGACAACCCCCCCTCCACTAGTACAGACCCCCCAGGACAAACCCCCTCCATCAGTACAGACCCCCCCAGGACTAACCCCCCTCCATTAGTACAGACCCCCCAGGACAACCCCCCCTCCATTAGTACAGACCACCCAGGACAAACCCCCTCCATCCCTCCATCAGTACAGACCCCCCCAGGACAACCCCCCTCCATTAGTACAGACTGGAGAGCAGATCGAGACAGGCTTGGGCGGGAGTGAGAGACAGAGGAGGAGAACATGTGTCAGGCACGGACCGCCCCCCCCCCCCTCAGCGACGTCACTGCGAGGCTGGTCTCTCTCCACACAGAGACCAGCCTCTCCGACCTCCTGCGGCTGCTCTCCTTCTCTGACAGGAGGGGGGAGGGGCTTGAGCAGTGAAAAACAGCGGTGACCTGCGGAGAGAGCCGCCTTTGGACACGGAGAGGAGGAGGTTTCTCAGGCAATCCGGTGTTCTGTAGGATCATGTGGCACAGCAGCCCTTCTTAGTATCCCATGTTAGTTGCGGTCAGGAACGGTAACAGGGGACTCCCCGGGACCCAGCTTTCCCCCTCTTTTTATATCACAGGGTGGGAAGGCAGAGCCCCAAGAGCCCAGGAAAGAAGTCAGAAAATAGTTAACCCCTTCCCAGCCAGGGCATGCTCACTAACTCACTAAAACAAAACCCACATTTGTAGGCAACCTGTCTACAAGGATATTGTAATTGTTTAGTTCCCAGATCAGAGCTGCATTAGCTTTGCTGATGTGAAAAGGTCCTAAATTGTTACAACTTTTGTTCTCTGCAATTGTTTTAATGCTATAATAATGTTTTTTCCTAACTTTTTTTGAGACATTACATTATTATATATAAATCAAACAAGGAAAAATCATTCTACTACAAAAGCATTTCACAGATTATTTTTTTTATAATCAGACAGAACTCAGTATGGTATGGTACTTACAGAACTATGTACTTACAGATCTTAAATGAACCATAGAGAAAATGAGGCATCATTTTTTATTTAGCACATGTAATGATTTTATCAGTAGATATATAGTAGGTGGAGGCTGCTGACAGCAGATGAATCTGAGACACTTTGCATAGAAAGGTGTGGTTTATATGCAGGATATAACTATGAGAATGAGAAGGATTCAACTAAATTCTGTTCTGTCGAAGTGATTCCTCATCACCATGATCATGTTCTGGACTGTCTTCACTTTCATCACTTATTTTTCCTGTAATTCATATTATATAGCCATTAGGATTACTGAATATTAATATACTAGTATTTTGTACTATTAACATTCTCTCATTTCTGTTGCAGATTCTGTGGCTCAGTTTACTGTCATCCAGGAAGCCACAATAACGGCACCTCTTGGTGGGAATGTAATTTTGTCCTGTGGTCGTAGTGATGGTTCTGTAGCTGCTGGTAACCACCCAACCTGGGTATATCAGGCACCTGGGAGTGCTCCTAAATGTTTAACAAGTAGTAATGGAGCCAGTAATCATAATATAAAACCTCCAGGAACCTCTGAACGTTTTACTGGATCCATCCAAGGAGGCTCAAGTGTTTTGTCTATCAGTAATGTACAGGCTGCAGATGACGGGGATTATTACTGTATTCTATACATTAGTGGTGGTGTGTGCACAGTGCTACAAATTCACACACAGTGAGACATTAACATAAACTTCCTTCTTGTGTTCCTCATACACTTATTTAAAAAGCCAAAGAATAATAATCAACTATATGTGTAGCAACCTCACAGAATATTCCTTTCACTGGTCTGACTGCAGTTAGAGTGTTTTAACTGGTTCCTATTGGTTACTGTGCTAATCAAATACAGTTTTATATTGTAAACAAGTGGTACGGGGGGAAAGAACCCCCTGAGAAAGAGTCACGGGTGGACCAAGCTCCTTAATAAAGGGTATAATTTTATTGCACAATATACAAAAAACGCTAACACTAGGTACCCATCACCGTCACAGTTTTATATTGCCTTTTTAAATAAGCACAATAATGCTTTGTGAGCATATAAAAAGAAATATGGAAATTCTGTGAGTATTGCTGATGTACTAATTAAGTATCCTGAGCCATAGCTACAAGACGAAGTGAGAGAAAATCTCTCCAAAATGAGGGAAATCCCTGGTAGTCATCAGGGTCACCAGAGCAGGGTTCTGAGAGGATGGGAACATTTTCCCTCTATTCCTGTTCTTGTGATCACTCAAAATTTGGGATTTTCTTACAGTTTTGTGATGGTGATGATGTAATGGTCACCAGGAAAATGGCGATGGTAAATTTCCCTATGGGGGGGTGAGGGGGCGGGGGCACAGACATCAATAATAACCTGACAGCAGTGTTGCCAACCTAATAGTTTGAAATTTACTGACACAACACCCAAAATGTACTGGCACAGCAGACATCTCAAGTCTCCCGCGAGGTGCGGGAGCCTCCCCCATTTCGGGGGCGGCTCTCTGACACCCGCAACTGCTGCCCAATATTCCAGCTGTGGGGCTGATCCTGGATGGTCCCCTGGTTCACAGTTGGGGATGATCGGTGCAGCAGGATGGACAGCTGTGAACACCGATCTCCCTGTATAGCTGACATCCGCTTCTATACAGGGAGATCGGTGATCACAGCTGTCCCTCCTGCTGCACTGATCATCCCCGACTGTTCCCTGAATCCTCCTCCTCCAGTCCCTCTCTGTGTCCTTCTACCCCCCTGTTCTCCCCCATTCTTCTACGGCTCCCCTCCGTGTCCTTCACCCCCCCTTCTTCTCCAGCTCCCTGTCCTCCTCCGCCACCCCCCCTTGTCCCCCATAGCCGGCTTCCCTCCTCTCCCGCCGGCTGTGGGAATCTGTCAGGATGGCGAGCGGAGGAATGGACCGGTCATTTACCAGCCCCTGCCTTTTCTGAATTGGACACAGTGAGTGAGATCGTCAGCAGTAGGAATAGGGAAACACTATGAACCAGGGTCAGAATAAATAGTAGCAAGATCACCATGAATCAGTGGTGTATCATCCATATGGGCAGGGTGTTCAATGCACATGGGCCTCCGAGAGGGGGGCCCCCTGTCCTCCTCCTCCGGCCCGCTGTGTCCTTCTCCTCCGCCCCCCCTTGTTCCCCCACAGCCGGCTTCCTCCTCTCCTCTCTTCTCCTGGCAGCAGTGGGGGATGTGTCAGAATGGAGAGCGCAGGAAGGGGCTGGTAAATATGTAATTTACCAACCCCTTCCTTTTTTGAATTGGACATAGAGAGCGATTGTTACCAAATGCTCTCTATGTCCTGTAATAACTGAGCAGAGTAACGTGTGTTTCTCTGCTCAGTTTATGAATGGACAGGAGCCGCTGTCTCCTGTCCATTCATCTTCAATGCTGAGAAAGGGACTGGGGAATCTCTGTCCTCAGCCTCTTTCTCTGTCTCAAAGGGGAGATGTCAGGGGTCTATTTAAAACATGGGCTCATTAAAAAATGAAATTGTAAAAAAAATTATAAAAAATTAAATTATAAAAAATTTCTAAAATAAAACACTACTGACACCACCCCCCTACCTTACCAACACTGTCCATCGCCCCAACCCCCTCCCCCCAAAAAGCATTTAAAAAATGTAATTAAAAAAAAAACAATATGTAAAAATAAAAACTGACACCATCCACTGCCCTACTGACACCATCATTGCTACATACTCCCCACCCCTTCCCCAGAAGCACTGTGAAAAAAATATTTAAACATTTTTTTAAATAAAATAATAAACAACAAAATTGTAAAAAATAATAAAGAAAATAATAAAAACAAAAAACTACTGACACACTGCTCTACTGACACTGTCCACTACTCCCACCCCCAATCATTGTGAAAAACATAAAATAAAAAAAAAAATTGTAAAAAATAATTAAAAAAATAAAATTGTAAAGAAATAATAATAAAAATAAAGAACTACTGACACCGTCCACTGCCCTACTGACACCACCCTGCACATACTACACACCGCTGTACACTCCACACTCCTCACATGCAAATTATACCCACCTACATACACTCCGCACTCCTCTCCTGCACATACTACCCGGTGCCATACACTCCGCACTGTATATTCCCTATTTAACATTACTACATTCTGCACTATGTAAGTAATCTCAGACTCTATAAAACCACACCGCATTTAAGCCACGCTCAATATGTAACACGGTTTAAGCACCGCCCACCTCCCTGAAATGAGTGTGCCACCTCTCTGAAATGAGTTTTTGTAGGTTGGGATGTCTGACACAGCCAAGTTTTTACTGGCATTTCCAAAAGTTACAAAATTACAGTTTTAAGTGCAAATTTCAGTATTTAGACTACAAACAAGTACAATAGGCAATCAGAAATGTGATTTAAGGTAGATATTAGGGCAAAAAAACATATTTCTTATAGTAAGTAGTTCAGGGACAGGACTCAGGAGGGCAAGAAATTAGAATGGGCAGGCACACATATATGAAAGTGACTCTCACAGTGACACTGACAGCAGTGTGCAGCAGCACAGGTGATGATGACACCTCACTGACACAGTTGATGAGGACACCTCATTGAGTCACAGTCTCTTCATGCCAGGTGGTCCCTTCAGTCCACTCCAGTCCAAACAGCACTGACAGTCCCGCTCCCGGTTTGCCTTGCTCTCATCCCACAGACCCACACACAAGGCTCGACTCCCTTGCACCATGACATCACATGACACGCTCAGGCACTGCCTCTGCCAGACCCGGCCCTCGCTGGTGTCATCCGAACACACTGTAGCAGGCACTCGGATGGTCTCAGCTGGCTCCGGACTGGATCTGCGCATGCACAGTTCCAAGCCGAGCATCATCGCCATATTTTTAATTGGCAACCTTTTCCTGACACTTGTATTTACTGGCAGAACAAAAAGTGCCTGTTTTTACTGGCTCAAAAATTAAAATAAAATTGCATTTGCGCTAGGAAAATAAACAGTACAAAAATAAATAATTATATAAAGTGCATAGCTATCAAAAAGAATGTACCCAGAAATCTATTATAATCCGTGCAACAACAAATAAAGTGCAACTTGGTGACAGCTCCGTCCTGGCAGAACAGAATGGCACGGGCAGGCAAAATCACGTACCTGGTACGTGATTGCCTTCCCGCGGGCGGGGGGTCCGATCGGACCCCCCCCCGGTGCCAGCGGCGGTCGGCATTTGTCTGGGAGCGTTTAGAGATGAGGGGGAGGCCATCCGATCGTGGCCCCCCCTCGCGATCGCTCCCAGCCAATGAGAAACATCCCCTGCCTCTGTATAGTACACAGAGGCAGAGGATGTGATGTCATCTCTCCTCGGCTCGGCAGTTTCCTTTCCGGCGCCGAGGAGAGAAGACATGTGAGTGCACACCACATACACACACACACAGTAGAACATTACACCCCCGATCGCCCCCGGATCCCCCCCAATCACCCCTCCCCCTCCCTGTCACACTGACACCAAGCAGTGTTTTTTTTTTTTTTCTGATTACTGCATGGTCTCAGTTTGTGACAGTTAGAAGTGGTAGGGCAGTTAGTGTTAGCCCCCTGTAGGTCTAGGATACCCCCCTAACCCCCCCTAATAAAGTTTTAACCCCTTGATCACCCCCTGTCGCCAGTGTCACTAATTGATCATTTTTCTGATCGCTGTATTAGTGTCACTGGTTCCGCTAGTTAGGGAGGTAAATATTTAGGTTCGCCGTGAGCGTTTTACATGGGCCATTCACACAAGCGGGATTCCAGGTATGCTTACGGCCACAGAATCACACACAAGGTTCCCCCTGTTGAATTTTGGCCTCTATGACGGAGAGTTCCGGGTGATCCTCCCCCCATGCTGAGACCGATGGTGGTGTCCCCGCAGATTGGATTGTGAATATAAGCTTTGATTAAGCTTACCTCTGGTAAGCGTACATCTTTATAGGTGGCGGATCCTTCTCACAAGATGTTTTTGTCTATTTGATGCTTCAATCACTACTGGTGGAATTATCTACATTAAGGACTGTTTTTATTTGAAGTCACTATCAGTCACGGACTTATTCTTTTTTATCACCTCTTATAATTTATTTGCTTTAAAGTTTTTTTAATACAGTCACAATATTCTGTAACTATCTAATTAATCACAATCATGTTGTGTTGATATTTGGGTTTAGTATATATTATGTTGTTTTGATTTTAACACAATATTTGAGATATTCTGGTTGATGGGAATTTTATTCACTTTAGTTTTCTAGCGCGGTTCTGTTAATTGTTTTATATATCTGATTCTTGTACCTATGAATTAGAACTGCAGCTTGGGGGTGTAGGGAAGCGCAGTAATTTTTTATTCTTCTTTGCGGATATAGGCGTGACACGCGCTATTATTGTCCCTCCTGTCCTGACAATCCTGGTCTTTGCATTGGTGAATGTTTTGAACGCTACCATTCACTAGTTGAGTATTAGTGTAGGGTACAGCATTGCACAGACTAGGCGCACTTTCACAGGGTCTCCCAAGATGCCATCGCATTTTGAGAGACCCGAACCTGGAACCGGTTACAGTTATAAAAGTTACAGTTACAAAAAAAAGTGTAAAAAAAAAAAAAAAAAAAACACAAACAAAAATATAAGATAAAAAAAAATAGTTGTCGTTTTATTGTTCTCTCTCTCTCTATTCTCTCTATTGTTCTGCTCTTTTTTACTGTATTGTATTCTGCAATGTTTTATTGTTATTATGTTTTATCATGTTTGCTTTTCAGGTATGCAATTTTTTATACTTTACCGTTTACTGTGCTTTATTGTTAACCATTTTTTTGTCTTCAGGTACGCCATTCACGACTTTGAGTGGTTATACCAGAATGATGCCTGCAGGTTTAGGTATCATCTTGGTATTATCCTTTTCAGCCAGCGGTCGGCTTTCATGTAAAAGCAATCCTAGTGGCTAATCAGCCTCTAGACTGCTTTTACAAGCAGTGGGAGGGAATGCCCCCCCCCACCGTCTTCTGTGTTTTTCTCTGGCTCTCCTGTCTCAACAGGGAACCTGAGAATGCAGCCGGTGATTCAGCTAGCTGACCATAGAGCTGATCAGAGACCAGAGTGGCTCCAAACATCTCTATGGCCTAAGAAACCGGAAGCTACGAGCATTTTATAACTTAGATTTCGCCGGATGTAAACAGCGCCATTGGGAAATTGGGAAAGCATTTTATCACACCGATCTTGGTGTGGTCAGATGCTTTGAGGGCAGAGGAGAAATCTAGGGTCTAATAGACCCCAATTTTTTCAAAAAAGAGTGTCACTACCTATTGCTATCATAGGGGATATTTACATTCCCTGAGATAACAATAAAAATTATTAAAAAAAAAATAATGAAAGGAACAGTTTAAAAATAAGATAAAAAAGCAAAAAAATAATAAAGAAAAAAAAAAAAAAAAAAAAAAAAGCACCCCTGTCCCCCCTGCTCTTGCGCTAAGGCGAACGCAAGCGTCGGTCTGGCGTCAAATGTAAACAGCAATTGCACCATGCATGTGAGGTATCACCGCGAAGGTCAGATCGAGGGCAGTAATTTTAGCAGTAGACCTCCTCTGTAAATATAAAGTGGTAACCTGTAAAGGCTTTTAAAGGCTTTTAAAAATGTATTTAGTTTGTCGCCACTGCACGTTTGTGCGCAATTTTAAAGCATGTCATGTTTGGTATCCATGTACTCGGCTTAAGATCATCTTTTTTATTTCATCAAACATTTGGGCAATATAGTGTGTTTTAGTGCATTAAAATTTAAAAAAGTGTGTTTTTTCCCCAAAAAATGCGTTTGAAAAATCTCTGCGCAAATACAGTGTGAAAAAAAAAAAATGAAACACCCACCATTTTAATCTGTAGGGCATTTGCTTTAAAAAAATATATAATGTGTGGGGGTTCAAAGTAATTTTCTTGCAAAAAAAAATATTTTTTTCATGTAATCAAAAAGTGTCAGAAAGGGCTTTGTCTTCAAGTGGTTAGAAGAGTGGGTGATGTGTGACATAAGCTTCTAAATGTTGTGCATAAAATGCCAGGACAGTTCAAAACCCCCCCAAATGACCCCATTTTGGAAAGTAGACACCCCAAGCTATTTGCTGAAAGGGATGTCGAGTCCATGGAATATTTTATATTGTGACACAAGTTGCGGGAAAGAGACAATTTTTTTTTTTTTTTTTTTGCACAAAGTTGTCACTAAATGATATATTGCTCAAACATGCCATGGGAATATGTGAAATTACACCCCAAAATACATTCTGTTGCTTCTCCTGAGTTCGGGGATACCACATGTGTGAGACTTTTTGGGAGCCTAGCCGCGTACGGGACCCCGAAAACCAAGCACCGCCTTCAGGCTTTCTAAGGGCGTAAATTTTTGATTTCACTCTTCACTGCCTATCACAGTTTCGGCGGCCATTGGAATGCCCAGGTGGCAAAAACCCTCCCCAAATGACCCCATTTTGGAAAGTAGACACCCAAAGCTATTTGCTGAGCGGTATAGTGAGTATTTTGCAGACCTCACTTTTTGTCACAAAGTTTTGAAAATTGAAAAAAGAAAAAAAAAATTTTTTTTCTTGTCTTTCTTAATTTTCAAAAACAAATGAGAGCTGCAAAATACTCACCATGCCTCTCAGCAAATAGCTTGGGGTGTCTACTTTCCAAAATGGGGTCATTTGGGGGGGTTTGTGCCACCTGGGCATTCCATGGCCTCCGAAACTGTGATAGGCAGTGAAGAGTGAAATCAAAAATTTACACCCTTAGAAATCCTGAAGGCGGTGATTGGTTTTCGGGGCCCCGTACATGGCTAGGCTCCTAAAAAGTCCCACACATGTGGTATCCCCATACTCAGGAGAAGCAGCTAAATGTATTTTGGGGTGCAATTCCACATATGCCCATGGCCTGTGTGAGCAATATATCATTTAGTGACAACTTTCTGCAAAAAAAAAAAAAAATTTGTCACTTTCCCGCAACTTGTGTCAAAATATAAAATATTCCATGGACTCAACATGCCTCAAAGCAAATAGCTTGGGGTGTCTACTTTCCAAAATGGGGTCATTTGGGGGGGTTTTATGCCATCTGGGCATTTTATGACCTTCAAAACTGTGATAGGTAGTGAGGAGTAAAATCAAAAATTTACGCCCTTAGAAATCCTGAAGGCAGTGATTGGTTTTCGGGGCCCCATACGCGGCTAGACTCCCAAAAAGTCCCACACATGTGGTATCCCCATACTCAAGAGAAGCAGCTAAATGTATTTTGGGGTGCAATTCCACATATGCCCATGGCCTGTGTGAGCAATATATCATTTAGTGACAACTTTTTGTAATTTTTTTTTTGTCATTATTCAATCACTTGGGACAAAAAAAATGAATATTCAATGGGCTCAACATGCCTCTCAGCAATTTCCTTGGGGTGTCTACTTTCCAAAATGGGGTCACCTGTGGGGGTTTTTCTACTGCCCTGCCATTTTAGCACCTCAAGAAACGACATAGGCAGTCATAAATTAAAGGCTGTGTAAATTCCAGAAAATGTACCCTAGTTTGTAGGCGCTATAACTTTTGCGCAAACCAATAAATATACACTTATTGACATTTTTTTTACCAAAGACATGTGGCCGAATACATTTTGGCCCAAATGTATGACTTAAATGGAGTTTATTGGATTTTTTTTAGAACAAAAAGTAGAAAATATCATTTTTTTTCAAAATTTTCGGTCTTTTTCCGTGTATAGCGCAAAAAATAAAAATGGCAGAGGTGATCAAATACCATCAAAAGAAAGCTCTATTTGTGGGAAGAAAAGGACGCAAATTTCGTTTGGGTACAGCATTGCATGACCGCGCAATTAGCAGTTAAAGTGACTCAGTGCCAAATTGTAAAAAGTGCTCTGGTCAGGAAGGGGGTAAATCCTTCTGGGGCTGAAGTGGTTAAAGACTGTTGTCATAGGAGACAGCATTCCTGCACATGCAGATGTAGCGTCTTGCTGGATGCTTTTCCCTGCATGTCTGTCCTTCTATTGAACTCTCGGAGTCTGCCAATTGAACTTGCAACTACCTAAGGGTGCCCTGGCCCTAACCCTCCCCTTTCCCCAAAAAAAGTTTGTTAAGAGAAATAAACTTTCTTTTTGCATTCAAGAAGTGTCTGGTGCCCAATAACTTTAACTATTCTGCACCCACTATGCCTCACAACCCACCACATACAGAAGGATGTCAGCTATCTCTGGCCCTGGAGGTTCTCATCAGACCAAAGGAGGCCTGGGACCTTGCTACATAAATACTAAACCCAATATTTTGTGGCACATCAATTGACTGGCACATCAGGTGGGATAATTAAGTGTGGAATATAGAGATCTATATGGATGGAGTATAAGATGTAAAAACATGAGGAAATATTGACACGTTATGAAATCTTATAACATTATATTTAGATGAAAGACAATGTACTTACTCTTGTAGAAATTCAACAAATGGATAGAGACCATAAGGGTCCTTGCCTAAATCAAATAATAAAATACATTTAAAATAAATATTTGACATGGGAAATTAGCATACATCTGATATAGACTCAATAAAAATGACAATTCCCTGAAAATTCAAACTGAGCTGACCTGTCCGAGTGTAGGTCACACAATAAACATGTGGGGAAATGGGATAGTATATTCAGATATATTCCAGCCAATCTCAGGAAATGGGGAGGGGGGTGGTGACTGGGAGTCTGGGAGTGAGCATAAATAGTCTGAGGCCTGGAGTAGAGGGGATCTTGTCCAGGAGGAGAGGATCCCAGTTCAGCTTTACTTCTTCACTTGCTTATCATTGTCCCAGATGTGCTAGCTGGGGGGGCCTGTTTTGCAACTATCGCTGTTTGTCAGTACAGACTGATGTGTGAGATCCCAGCGACTGTGTGAGTCAGCTTGTACTAAAAGTGGACATTGCACATAGTGTTCCTGTGTAGCTCAGCCCATCATTTGTTTCTGCAAGGACTGTGCTAAGACTCTTTAAGAGGAAGACAGGTGTCCCCAAGTTACTACTTGACATTACTTGACACCCATCCAAGTTCAAGTTTTCAATAAAGCATCAGAAAAGAATACCCCTCGACCAGGGGTAGGCAACCTCGAAGAGATCTACCTGAACAACATGGGAGAAGTCAAAGATCACCAGGCACAGTGTCACCTCCTCAGACCTGATTTAAACCTCTAATTGCCGTACTAATGTGTCGCAATTGTGTGCATTGCATGGCAAACATGGGTTTAAATCAGCTGGTGAGGAGGCAACATATCGCCTCCTCACCACCTGTGAAACACACTCGGATTGCTTTTCAGAGGAGCAGCAATTAAGCCCCCTGTTGCTTTTGGTGAGTGCCTGCCAATCACGACCCGTTCAAGTATATGGGGCCGCAACTGTATGCAGGGTCTAAGAGGTTAAAGCAGGTGGTTAGAAAGCAACACAATGCTGCCTGCTTTAACCCATTGTTTGCTATACCGCACAAGTTTGCAAGGCACTTGTAGAGTGTGTACACCTCTGGGCCACTGCAGCTAAAGGGTGTGCAGTTGCAGCGGGGTTGATAAAAACACGTCTAATCTTTGGGGTTTTACCACCCTCCAAACTGCAAATGTAAATGAACCCTTACTGTTCTGAGCCCCCTATAAGGTTGTTTTCACACTGATGTGCTGCAGTTTACGTGCAGTGCTGTGCATCTGCAACTTTCCTGGGTTAGCTGCACTTTGCCATAGACTTGTATTATATCCTGCAGGTGTGATGCACTTTCTGAAAGCACACCAAAACTCCTACATTCAGAAAGTACACCAAACCCACAGAATATAATAGAAGTCTATGACTAAGTGCAGCAAACCCACAGGAAAGCTGCAGGTACACTGCATTGCACCGTCGTGTGGGTAAACCGCAGCACATCAGTGTGAAAGCAGCCCTATACTATTATGCCCAGTGTATTGCTTCACACTGACCTGAAGATCTCTTCTTTCCTGCTGCTGGCACCACTCTGGAGACCCCTAGTAGGGATAAGAAATAGAGTGCAGTTGGTAACACTCCACATGGGACAGGAGCCAGCACTACAGAGGAGACATCGGCTTATGTGGCTCTTGCTCCCTACAACAGCTCCAACTTTGCAAGTAGTCTCTCTTGAAATGGCGGGTCAGCAAGCCCAGACCACAATCTACAGTCAACTTTCCGAGATCTACTGGTAATTCGTCACCTACAGGTTGCTGATCCCTGCCATAATCATTGAGACAGAAGAGTGTGCTTGGCTGCTAGTACCTTTTACCATACTAGGCCTCCAGCCGCAACATACTGGCTCGGAGACAACATACTAACAGCAATGCACCCATTAACCTATTCCAGCTAAACCGACATTAATTGGAATACACCAGAGGGACCCATACCACCGATGGGTCCTGAACCCTTCCTTATCCAAGGTTTTTTCATTCGCCAGCAAAGACCAACAACCACCAGCTGTTACAACATCCTTAATCCGCTGTTCCTGCTGGGAGAACTGACCAAAAATCCACTGGACGCCATGGCGGAACCACCCCTCCCTAAAGGCACATAACCCCTCCTATACCGCAGGCTACCCCCCAATCAGGTAAGCCCTATCTTCTCAACCCCTACACGCCCTCTTCCCCTGTTCACCCAGTCATGCCTGCCCACCTCTTTTTTTTTTTTTTCACTCCGGGCCTCACTTTTTGTGGGTAATTCCACTGTCCTGGTGCTCCAGGACCTTCAAAAGTGTGATAGGTAGGAATGAAATTAGATGTGTAAATTATGCTCCTAGAACACCTGATGGTACTCCCTGCATGTTGGGCCTCTGTATGTGGTCAGGCTGTGAAAAAGTTTCACACATGTGGTATTGCCATACTCGGGAGGAGTAGCAGAATGTATTTTGGGGTGTAATTGAGAGTATGCATATGCTGTATGTGAGAAATAACTTGTATGACAATTTTGTGTAAAAAAAGAAAATAATTTCTTCATTTTCCCAAGAATTGTGGGAAAGAATTACAACTTCAAAAAACTCTCCATGCCTCTTACTAAATATTAGGGATGGGCTTTATGTTCGGGTCGAACATGAGTTCGACTCGAACATTGGCTGTTCACCAGTTCGCCAAACAGCGAACAATTTGGGGTGTTTGCGACAAATTCGAAAGCCGCGGAACACCCTTTAAAAGTCTATGGGAGAAATCAAAAGTGCTAATTTTAAAGGCTTATATGCATGGTATTTTCATAAAAAGTGTTTGGGGACCTGGGTCCTGACCCAGGGGACATATATCAATGCAAAAAGAAGTTTTAAAAACGGCCATTTTTTCAGGAGCAGTGATTTTAATAATGCTTAAAGTGAAACAATAAAAGTGTAATATTCCTTTAAATTTCGTACCTGCAGGGTGTCTATAGTATGCCTGTAAAGGGGCACATGTTTCCCGTGTTTAGAACAGTCTGACAGCAGAATGACATTTCAAAGGAACTAAAGTCATTTAAAACTACCTGCGGCTATTAATGAATTGTCGGTCCGACAATACACATAAAAGTTCATTGATAAAAACGGCATGGGATTTCCCCACAGGGGAACCCTAAACCAAAAAAAAATGCGTGGGGGTCCCCCTAAATTCCATACAAGGCCCTTCAGGTCTGGTATGGATATTAAGGGGAACCCCACTCCAAAATAAAAAAAAAATGGCATGGGGGTCCCCCACAATATCCATACCAGTCCCTTCAGGTCTAGTATGGATTTTAAGGGGAACCCCACGCCAAAATTTAAACAAAAATGGCGTGGGGTCCCCCCAAAAATCCATACCAGACCCTTATCCGAGCACGCAACCTGGCAGGCCGCAGGAAAAGAGGGGGGGGACGAGAGAGCGCCCCCCCCTCCTGAACCGTACCAGGCCACATGCCCTCAACATTTGAAGGGTGCTTTGAGGTAGCCCCCCAAAGCACCTTGTCCCTATGTTGATGGGGAGAAGGGCCTCATCCCCACAACCCTTGGCCGGTGGTTGTGGGGGTCTGCGGGTGGGGGCTTATCGGAATCTGGAAGCCCCCTGTAACAAGGGGACCCCCAGATCCCGGCCCCTCCCCTGTATGAATTGGTAATGGGGTACAAATGTACCCCTACCATTTCACAAAAAAGTGTCAGAAAGGTAAAAAAACACAAGAGACAGTTTTTGACAAATCCTTTATTAATTTCTTCTTTTTTCATCTTCTTTCTTCTGGTCTTCCTTCGGTGTTCTTCTTCTTCCTCCATCTTCTTCTTCATCTTCTTCTTCTCCATCTTCTTCTTCCTCCGCTCTTCTCGTCCTGCATCTTCCTCCAGGCCTCTTCTCCACTCCGTCCGCACGATCCGCCTCAGTGGGAGTCTTCCACCGTGTGACGCTTTGGTTCTTTTGACATTTCTTATATAACGGAGGGCAGGGCCACCCAGTGACCCCGTCCTCCTCTGACGCATGGGGACTTCCCTGTGGCATTCGAGAGCAGTGCGAGGTCAACCGGGTGGCCCCGCCCTCCGTTATATAAGAAATGTCAGGAGAACCAAAGCGCCACGCGGTGGAAGACTCCCACTGAGGCGGATCGTGCGGACGGAGCGGTGCAGAAGCCTGGAGGAAGATGCGGGACGAGAAGAGCAGAGGAAGAAGATGGAGAAGAAGAAGAAGAAGATGGAGGAAGAAGAACTTCTTTCTTTGGGGGGCTACCTCAAAGCACCCTCCCAATGTTGAGGGCTTGTGGCCTGGTACGGTTCAGGAGGGGGGCGCTCTCTCATCCCCCCCTCTTTTCCTGTGGCCTGCCAGGTTGCATGCTCGGATAAGGGTCTGGTATGGATTTTTGGGGGGACCCCACGCCATTATGTTTTTAAATTTTGGCGCAGGGTTCCCATTAAAATCCATACTAGACCTGAAGGGTCTGGTATGGATTTTGAGGGGGACCCCATGCCATTTTTTAAAAAATTTTGGCGCGGGGTTCCCCTTAATACCCATACCACACCTGAGGGGTCTGGTATGGAATTTAGGGGGACCCCACGCCATTTAAAAAAAAATGTTTGCGCGGTGTTCCCCTTAATATCCATAGCAGGCCTGGTATGGAGTTTAGGGGGACCCCCACGCATTTTTTTCTTTTGGTTCAGGGTTCCCCTGTGGGGAAATCCCATGTCGTTTTTATCAATGAACTTTTATGTGTATTGTCAGACTAACAATTCATTAATAGCCGCGAGTAGTTTTAAATGACTTTTTTCCTTTGAAATGTAATTTTGTTGTCAGACTGTTCTAAACACAGGAAACATGCGCCCATTTACAGGCATACTATAGACACCCCCCAGGTACGAAATTTAAAGGAATATTACACTTTTATTGTTTCACTTTAAGCATTATTAAAATCACTGCTCCCGAAAAAAACGGCTGTTTTTAAAACTTCTTTTTGCATTGATACATGTTCCCTATGGCAGGACCCAGGTCCCCAAACACTTTTTATGACAATAACTTGCATATAAGCCTTTAAAATGAGCACTTTTGATTATTCATTTTCGTGTCCCTTAGACTTTAACGGTGTTCGCGTGTTCGAACAAATTTTTTGCCTGTTCTGCTGCGAACCGAACCGGGGGGGTGTTCGGCTCATCCCTACTAAATACCTTGACTGTCTACTTTCCAAAAAGGAGTTATTTGGGGGGTATTTGTACTTTCCTGACATTTCAGTGCCTCAAGAAATTAGATAGGCAGTCAGTACATCAAGTGTGATCAATTTTTTTATGATTTGCTCCATAGCTTGTAGGCAGAGGTGGCTCTAAGCTTTGTGAGGCCTTAGGCAAAATTTAGATATGAGGCCCCACTTACACCCATAATGGGAAAAATAATTCAAACAATAAAAATGTACTGTATAAGGAGGTTACAGCACAGGGGGAGGGTAAGTGGACACAGTACAAGGGGCACGAGGGTACAGTACAGGGGGAGCAGGAAGGCACATCACAGGGGGGTCAGGAGGGTACAGTAAAGGAGGGAGCAGGAGGGCACAGCAAGGGGGGAGGGTAAGCGGACATAGTACAAGGGGCAGGAGGGTACAGTACAGGGGGAGCAGGAGGGCACAGCACAGGTGGGTTAGGAGGGTACAGTAAAGGAGGGAGCAGGAGGGCGCAGCACAGGGGGAGGGTAAGTGTGCACAGTACAGGGGGCAGGAGGGTACAGCACGGGGGGGGGGAAAGGGCCCAGCACAGGGGGAGGGTAAGTGGGCATAGTACAGGGGGGTAGAAGTGTACAGTAAAGGAGGGAGCAAGAGGGCACAGAACAGGGTGAGGGTAAGTGGACATAGTACAGGGTGCAGGAGGGTACAGTACAGGGGGGAGCAGGAGGGCACAGTACAGTCAGCAGGAGGGTACAGTACAGGGCAGAGCATGAAGGCACTGCACAGGGGGAGGGTAAGTGGGCACAGTACATGAGGCAGGGGGTACAGTTAAGGAGGGAGCAGAAGGGCACAGCACAGGGGGAGGGTAAGTGGGCACAGTACAGGGGGAGGGTAGGTAGCACAGTACAGGGGACAGGAAGGTACAGCACAGGGGGGAGCAGAAGGGCACAGTACAAGGGGCAGGGGGTACAGTACAGGGGGAGCAGGAAGGCACAGCACAGGGGGAGGGTAAGTGGGCACAGTACAGGGAGCAGGAGGGCACAGAACAGGGGGAGGGCAAGTGGGCACAGTACAGGGGGCAGGAGGGTACAGCACAGGGGGAGGATAAGTGGGCATAGTACAGGGGGCATGAGGGTACAGCACAGGGGGAGGCTAAGTGGGCATAGGGCAGGAGGGAACAGTACAGGAGGGATCAGGAATGGCACAGCGCAGGGGGGAGGGAAGTGGACACAGTACGGGGGGCAGGAGGGTATAGTAAAGGAGGGATCAGGAGGGCATAGCACAGGGGGAGGGTAAGTGGGCACAGTACAGGGGGCAGGAGGGTACAGTAAAAGAGGGAGCAGGAGGGCACAGCATAGGGGGAGGTTAAGAGGACACAGTACAGGGACAGTGGGGTACGGCACAGGGGGAGCAGGAAGACACAGCACAGGGCGAGGTTAAGTGGGCACAGTACAGGGGGCAGGAGGGTACAGTACTGGGGGAGCAGGAGGGAACAGCACAGAGGGAGGGTAAGTGGGCACAGTACAGGGGAAGTAGGAGGGTACAGTACAGGGGGAGCAGGAGGGTACAATACGGTGGGGAGCAGGTGGGCACAGCACAGGGGGAGGGTAAGTGGGCACAAAACAGGGGGAAGGGGAGTACAGCAAAAGAGGGAGCAGGTGGGCACAGAATAGGGGGAGAAGAACGGCACAGCCCAGGGGAAGGGTAAGTGGGTACAGTACAGGGGGGATCAGGAGGGCACAGTACAGGGGGCAGGAGGGTACAGTACAGGGGGGAGCAGGAAGGCACAGCACAGGGGGAGGGTAAGTGGGCACTGTACAGGGAGCAGAAGGGCACAGCACAGGGGGAGGGTAAGTGGGCACAGTATAGGGGGCAGGAGGGTATAGTACACGGGGAGCAAGAGTGCACAGCACAGGGAGAGTAAGTGAACATACAGTAGTACAGGGGCAGTAGGGCACAGTTCAGCTGGAGAGTTAGTGGGCACAGTGCAGGGGGCACAGTACAGGGACAGGAGGGCACAGCACAGGGGGGAGCAAGAGGACCCAGCACAGGGGGAGGGTAAGTGGGCACAGTGCAGGGGGCAGGGGGGTACAGTACAAGGGGAGCAGGAGGGCACAGCACAGTAGGAGGGTACATTACAGGGGGTAGAAGGGTACAAATCAGGGGAGCAGGAGGGCACAGCACAGGGGAGGGTAAGTGGGTACAGTACAGGGCACAGGAGGGTAGAATACAGGGGAAGCAAGAGGTCACAGCACAGGGGGCAGGAGGGTACAGCACAGGGGGTGAGTAAGTGGACACAGTACGTGGGGCAGTACTCCCCCTCTCTTTTTTTTTTTGGTGGCACAGCAGCACTTAGAATATTTAGGGTATAATTGCTGTCCCTCCTTCTGCATCTCAGGTGTTCCTCTTTCTGTGTCAACAATAGTTCCCTTTTTTTGGGGGGGCTTTTTGGAAACATTTTTTTCGAGCAGCAGCAAAAAATAATTTCTCTATAATTGCTGTTCCTTCTTCTGAGTCACAGGTGGTCTTCCTTCTGCGTCACCACTGTTTGTTTTTTTTTATCTTTCTTAATTTTACATTTATTTATTTATTCTTTTATTTTTTTTTTTGCAGCAGCAGCAGTAAAAAAAAATTCTCAACAATTGCTGCACCCTTATTTTCTTTATTAAAAAAAACAATAATAAAACGGTTTATAGTGCACCGAGCAAAAAAGTATTGCACCCAAGCACCATATTCCCATCCCACACTCTATAATAAAAAGTTGAAAATATCCCGCCCCCCGAAAAAATAAAAAACAATAATAAAACAGTTTATAGTGCACCAAGCACAAAAGTATTGCACCCAAGCACCATATTTCCATCCCACACTCTATAATAAAAAGTTATAAAAATCCCCCCAAAAACTCCTCATCATGTCCGAAAGACAAACAAGGAGAGGCAGACGCTCACAGGCCACTAAAAGAGGGCAAGCAGCCTCTGTGTCTACAGTGAAAAGTGGTGGTCGCGGACATGGTACATCCTCTGCAGGTGGGTCATACTTCTCCTTTTTTTCTGGTACATGCCGTGTTATTGAGCCACAACATGCAGAAGAGGCCCAATTTTTCTGCACGTTTGACAAATGTGTGTGTAATTGAAATTTTTTTTCCTCATTTTTAACAGCAGGGTCCATTCCTGCGCCCAGCAAGAGTAACTATGAGGGGTTACAGTGTCCAGGCACCACTAGGGATGGGCAAACAGTTTGGGCAGAGCATAAGTTTAGCCTGAACATCACCCATTCAGGTACTCTCCTAACATCCAAACTTCCTGAGCACTTAGTGGGATGTTCGCCCGCCGAGCGCACAGTCAATAGGTTGTTAAAGCTTCCCTGCTGAGAGCTAAATTTAACAAAATAATTGTAAAAAAAAAAGAATGTAAATAAAAAAAAAATTGGGGAAAAAACGATGTGGGGTGACCCTTTGAATCTAGTATGGATTTTAACCACTTCCCTGCTGGCGCATTGGAAAATGACGCCAGTAGGAACACTCCCTGCCACACCTGAGGGGTCTGGTATGGAATTTAGGGGGACCCCACGCCATTTAAAAAAAAATGTTTGCGCGGTGTTCCCCTTAATATCCATAGCAGGCCTGGTATGGAGTTTAGGGGGACCCCCACGCATTTTTTTCTTTTGGTTCAGGGTTCCCCTGTGGGGAAATCCCATGTCGTTTTTATCAATGAACTTTTATGTGTATTGTCAGACTAACAATTCATTAATAGCCGCGAGTAGTTTTAAATGACTTTTTTCCTTTGAAATGTAATTTTGTTGTCAGACTGTTCTAAACACAGGAAACATGCGCCCATTTACAGGCATACTATAGACACCCCCCAGGTACGAAATTTAAAGGAATATTACACTTTTATTGTTTCACTTTAAGCATTATTAAAATCACTGCTCCCGAAAAAAACGGCTGTTTTTAAAACTTCTTTTTGCATTGATACATGTTCCCTATGGCAGGACCCAGGTCCCCAAACACTTTTTATGACAATAACTTGCATATAAGCCTTTAAAATGAGCACTTTTGATTATTCATTTTCGTGTCCCTTAGACTTTAACGGTGTTCGCGTGTTCGAACAAATTTTTTGCCTGTTCTGCTGCGAACCGAACCGGGGGGGTGTTCGGCTCATCCTTACTAAATACCTTGACTGTCTACTTTCCAAAAAGGAGTTATTTGGGGGGTATTTGTACTTTCCTGACATTTCAGTGCCTCAAGAAATTAGATAGGCAGTCAGTACATCAAGTGTGATCAATTTTTTTATGATTTGCTCCATAGCTTGTAGGCAGAGGTGGCTCTAAGCTTTGTGAGGCCTTAGGCAAAATTTAGATATGAGGCCCCACTTACACCCATAATGGGAAAAATAATTCAAACAATAAAAATGTACTGTATAAGGAGGTTACAGCACAGGGGGAGGGTAAGTGGACACAGTACAAGGGGCACGAGGGTACAGTACAGGGGGAGCAGGAAGGCACATCACAGGGGGGTCAGGAGGGTACAGTAAAGGAGGGAGCAGGAGGGCACAGCAAGGGGGGAGGGTAAGCGGACATAGTACAAGGGGCAGGAGGGTACAGTACAGGGGGAGCAGGAGGGCACAGCACAGGTGGGTTAGGAGGGTACAGTAAAGGAGGGAGCAGGAGGGCGCAGCACAGGGGGAGGGTAAGTGTGCACAGTACAGGGGGCAGGAGGGTACAGCACGGGGGGGGGGAAAGGGCCCAGCACAGGGGGAGGGTAAGTGGGCATAGTACAGGGGGGTAGAAGTGTACAGTAAAGGAGGGAGCAAGAGGGCACAGAACAGGGTGAGGGTAAGTGGACATAGTACAGGGTGCAGGAGGGTACAGTACAGGGGGGAGCAGGAGGGCACAGTACAGTCAGCAGGAGGGTACAGTACAGGGCAGAGCATGAAGGCACTGCACAGGGGGAGGGTAAGTGGGCACAGTACATGAGGCAGGGGGTACAGTTAAGGAGGGAGCAGAAGGGCACAGCACAGGGGGAGGGTAAGTGGGCACAGTACAGGGGGAGGGTAGGTAGCACAGTACAGGGGACAGGAAGGTACAGCACAGGGGGGAGCAGAAGGGCACAGTACAAGGGGCAGGGGGTACAGTACAGGGGGAGCAGGAAGGCACAGCACAGGGGGAGGGTAAGTGGGCACAGTACAGGGAGCAGGAGGGCACAGAACAGGGGGAGGGCAAGTGGGCACAGTACAGGGGGCAGGAGGGTACAGCACAGGGGGAGGATAAGTGGGCATAGTACAGGGGGCATGAGGGTACAGCACAGGGGGAGGCTAAGTGGGCATAGGGCAGGAGGGAACAGTACAGGAGGGATCAGGAATGGCACAGCGCAGGGGGGAGGGAAGTGGACACAGTACGGGGGGCAGGAGGGTACAGTAAAGGAGGGATCAGGAGGGCATAGCACAGGGGGAGGGTAAGTGGGCACAGTACAGGGGGCAGGAGGGTACAGTAAAAGAGGGAGCAGGAGGGCACAGCATAGGGGGAGGTTAAGAGGACACAGTACAGGGACAGTGGGGTACGGCACAGGGGGAGCAGGAAGACACAGCACAGGGCGAGATTAAGTGGGCACAGTACAGGGGGCAGGAGGGTACAGTACTGGGGGAGCAGGAGGGAACAGCACAGAGGGAGGGTAAGTGGGCACAGTACAGGGGAAGTAGGAGGGTACAGTACAGGGGGAGCAGGAGGGTACAATACGGTGGGGAGCAGGTGGGCACAGCACAGGGGGAGGGTAAGTGGGCACAAAACAGGGGGAAGGGGAGTACAGCAAAAGAGGGAGCAGGTGTGCACAGAATAGGGGGAGAAGAACGGCACAGCCCAGGGGAAGGGTAAGTGGGTACAGTACAGGGGGGGATCAGGAGGGCACAGTACAGGGGGCAGGAGGGTACAGTACAGGGGGGAGCAGGAAGGCACAGCACAGGGGGAGGGTAAGTGGGCACTGTACAGGGAGCAGAAGGGCACAGCACAGGGGGAGGGTAAGTGGGCACAGTATAGGGGGCAGGAGGGTATAGTACACGGGGAGCAAGAGTGCACAGCACAGGGAGAGTAAGTGAACATACAGTAGTACAGGGGCAGTAGGGCACAGTTCAGCTGGAGAGTTAGTGGGCACAGTGCAGGGGGCACAGTACAGGGACAGGAGGGCACAGCACAGGGGGGAGCAAGAGGACCCAGCACAGGGGGAGGGTAAGTGGGCACAGTGCAGGGGGCAGGGGGGTACAGTACAAGGGGAGCAGGAGGGCACAGCACAGTAGGAGGGTACATTACAGGGGGTAGAAGGGTACAAATCAGGGGAGCAGGAGGGCACAGCACAGGGGAGGGTAAGTGGGTACAGTACAGGGCACAGGAGGGTAGAATACAGGGGAAGCAAGAGGTCACAGCACAGGGGGCAGGAGGGTACAGCACAGGGGGTGAGTAAGTGGACACAGTACGTGGGGCAGTACTCCCCCTCTCTTTTTTTTTTTGGTGGCACAGCAGCACTTAGAATATTTAGGGTATAATTGCTGTCCCTCCTTCTGCATCTCAGGTGTTCCTCTTTCTGTGTCAACAATAGTTCCCTTTTTTTGGGGGGGCTTTTTGGAAACATTTTTTTCGAGCAGCAGCAAAAAATAATTTCTCTATAATTGCTGTTCCTTCTTCTGAGTCACAGGTGGTCTTCCTTCTGCGTCACCACTGTTTGTTTTTTTTTTATCTTTCTTAATTTTACATTTATTTATTTATTCTTTTATTTTTTTTTTTGCAGCAGCAGCAGTAAAAAAAAATTCTCAACAATTGCTGCACCCTTATTTTCTTTATTAAAAAAAACAATAATAAAACGGTTTATAGTGCACCGAGCAAAAAAGTATTGCACCCAAGCACCATATTCCCATCCCACACTCTATAATAAAAAGTTGAAAATATCCCGCCCCCCGAAAAAATAAAAAACAATAATAAAACAGTTTATAGTGCACCAAGCACAAAAGTATTGCACCCAAGCACCATATTTCCATCCCACACTCTATAATAAAAAGTTATAAAAATCCCCCCAAAAACTCCTCATCATGTCCGAAAGACAAACAAGGAGAGGCAGACGCTCACAGGCCACTAAAAGAGGGCAAGCAGCCTCTGTGTCTACAGTGAAAAGTGGTGGTCGCGGACATGGTACATCCTCTGCAGGTGGGTCATACTTCTCCTTTTTTTCTGGTACATGCCGTGTTATTGAGCCACAACATGCAGAAGAGGCCCAATTTTTCTGCACGTTTGACAAATGTGTGTGTAATTGAAATTTTTTTTCCTCATTTTTAACAGCAGGGTCCATTCCTGCGCCCAGCAAGAGTAACTATGAGGGGTTACAGTGTTCAGGCACCACTAGGGATGGGCAAACAGTTTGGGCAGAGCATAAGTTTAGCCTGAACATCACCCATTCAGGTACTCTCCTAACATCCAAACTTCCTGAGCACTTAGTGGGATGTTCGCCCGCCGAGCGCACAGTCAATAGGTTGTTAAAGCTTCCCTGCTGAGAGCTAAATTTAACAAAATAATTGTAAAAAAAAAAGAATGTAAATAAAAAAAAAATTGTGGAAAAAACGATGTGGGGTGACCCTTTGAATCTAGTATGGATTTTAACCACTTCCCTGCTGGCGCATTGGAAAATGACGCCAGTAGGAACACTCCCTGCCTCCTGCAGCCCATCAGAGTACCTGAGTACCTGTTTCCAGATCATCAGAGTACCCGAGTACCTATCTGCAGCCCATGCCTCATAGAATATACATTGGGGTGTTTTCTTTCCAAAATGGGGTCATTTTGTGGGTAATTCCAATGTCCTTGTGCCAGTGGCGTCACTAGGGTTGGTGTCACCTGGTGCGGTAAAACATGGTGTCACCCCCCTCATGTCTAGGCTGCCCAGCACCCTGCATGTAGCGCACGGTCATGGGACGCACCCCAAACCGGCCCCTGTAAATTATAGTGTAGGGTGATATAGTGGCAGGTTAGGGTAGTATAGGGTGGTATAGTGGCAGGTTGGGGTGGTATAGGGCAGGTTGTGGTGGTATATTGGAAGGTATGGGTGATATATTGGCAGATTGGGGTGGTACAGGGCAGGTTGGAGTGGTAAAAGGCAAGTTAGGGTGGTACAGGGCAGGTTGGGATGGCACAGGCCAGGTTGGAGTGGCATAGGGCAGGTTGGGGTGGCTCAGGGCAGGTTGGAGTGGCACAGGACAAGTTGGGGTGGTACAGGGCAGGTTAGGGTGGCACGGGGAAGGTTGGAGTGGTATAGGGCATGTTGGGGTGGTATAGGGCAGGTTGGGGTGGTACAAGGCAGGTTGGGGTGGTATAGGGCAGGTTGGGGTGGCACAGGGCAGGTTGAAGTGGTATAGGGCAGGTTGGGGTGGCACAGGGCAGGTTGGGGTGGTACAGGGCAGGTTGAAGTGGTATAGGGCAGATGGGGTGGCACAGGGCAGGTTGAAGTGGTATAGGGCAGGTTGGGGTGGCACAGGGCAGGTTGAAATGGCACAGGACAAGTTGGGGTGGTACAGGGCAGGTTAGGGTGGCACAGGGCAGGTTGGAGTGGTATAGGGCAGGTTGTGGTGGTATATTGGAAGGTTAGAGTGGTATATTGGCAGATTGGGGTGGTACAGGGCAGGTTGCGGTGGTACAGGGCAGGTTGGAGTGGTAAAAGGCAAGTTGGGGTGGTACAGGGCAGGTTGGAGTGGTAAAAGGCAAGTTGGGGTGGTACAGGGCAGGTTGGGATGGCACAGGGCAGGTTGGAGCGTTACAGGGCAGGTTGGAGTGGCATAGGGCAGGTTGGGGTTCCTCAGGGCAGGTTGGAGTGGCACAGGACAAGTTGGAGTAGTACAGGGCAGGTTAGGGTGGCACAGGGCAGGTTAGGGTGGCACAGGGCAGGTTGGGGTGGTATAGGGCAGGTTGGGGTGGTACAAGGCAGGTTGGGGTGGTATAGGGGAGGTTGGAGTGGCACAGGACAAGTTGGGGTGGTACAGGGCAGGTTGGAGTGGTATAGGGCAGGTTGAAGTGGTATAGGGCAGGTTGAAGTGGCACCGGGCAGGTTGGGGTGGTACAGGGCAGGTTGACGTGGTATAGGTCAGGTTGGGGTGGCACAGGGCAGGTTGAGGTGGTACAGGGCAGGTTGAAGTGGTATAGGGCAGGTTGAAGTGGCACAGGGCAGGTTGGGGTGGTACGGAGCAGGTTGAAGTGGTATAGGGCAGATGGGGTGGCACAGGGCAGGTTGAAGTGGTATAGGGCAAGTTGGGGTGGCACAGGGCAGGTTGAAATGGCACAGGACAAGTTGGGGTAGTACAGGGCAGGTTAGGGTGGCACATGGCAGGTTGGAGTGCTATAGGACAGGTTGGGGTGGCACAGGGCAGGTTGGAGTAGCACAGGGCAGGTTGGGGTGGCACAGGGCATGTTGGGGTGGTATAGGGCAGGTGTGGGTAACACAGGTCAGGTTGGGGTGGTATAGAGCAGGTTTGGATGACTGGCGCAGGGCAGGTTGGGGTAGTATAGAGCAGGTTGGGGTGTCACAGGGCAGGTTATGCAGTGAGAGTGTGCTGTGCAGTAACTTACAGCATGCCTCATTCCTGCAGATGAACTTGGGCGGGTCTGCTGTGTCCTGGCCTCTATCTCCTTCAGCTTCGGGATCAGCCAGTGTGAAGAGGTCTGTGGAAGGAGTGGAGGAGGCGGCGCGGCCACACCCACAGCTCCGCCCACTATCTCCTTCAGCTGCGGGATCAGCCAGTGTGAAGGAGTCTGTAGGAGGAGTGGAGGAGACGGCGCGGCCACACCTCCAGCTCCGCCCACCAACTTCGGCTGCCTCGGAGATATTGGAGATCTTCGAGTGACAGCTTAACCTGAAGGGGGAGTCTTATAGGCAGCTTCCCCCGCACTGCTGGATGCCCTGCTCGCACCGCTCCGAGGCAATCTATAGTAGTGTTTAGCGGCGGCCCCGGTGTCACCCCTCTGGTGGGTGTCACCCGCTGCGGGCCGCACCCCCCGCACCCCCATAGCAACGCCTCTGCCTTGTGCTCCAGGACCTTCAAAAGTGTTATAGGTAGGAATGAAATGAGATGTGTAATTTAAGCTCCTAGAACGCCTGATGGTGCTCCCTGCATGTTGGGCCTGTGTATGTGGCCGGTGTAAAAGTCTCACACATGTATTTTGGGGTGTAATTGGAAGTATACATACGCTGTCTGTGAGAAATAACTTGTTATTATGACAATTTTGTATAAAAAAAATGTATTTCTTAATTTTCCCAAGAATTGTGGGAAAAAATTACAACTTCAAAAAACTCACCTGCCTCTTACTAAATACCTTGGACTGTCTACTTTCCAAAAAGGGGTCATTTGGGGGGTATTTGTACTGTCCTGACAGGGGTGATCAATTTTTTATGATTTGCACCATGACTTGTAGACTATATAACTTTCACACAGACCTAATAATATCCACAACTTCGGGTTATTTTTACCAAGGATATGTAGCAGTAGAAATTTTGGCCCAAATTCATGAACAAAAATTACTTATTTGCAAAAATTTTATAATAGAAACTAAAAAAAGTGTATTTTTTTCAAAATTTTCGCTGTTTTTTTTTACTTGTTTTGGGAAAAAATAAAAAACCCAGTGGTCATTAAATCATTAAAAGAAAGCTCTATTTGTGTGAAAAAAATGATGGCAAGCGAGTGCCCCCCCTCCTGTACCATACCAGGTCGCTTGCCCTCAACATGGGGAGGGTGTTTTGGGGTAACCCCCAAAGCATCTTGTCCCCTTGTTGACGGGGACAAGGACCTTTTTCCCGACAGCCCTGGGCTGTGGTTGTGGGGGTTTGCGGGTGGGGAGCTTATCAGAATCTGGAAGCCTCTTTAACAAGGGGCCCCCAGATCCCACCCCCCCCCCCCCTTACCCCTACCCATTCACCAAAAAAGTGTCCAAAAGTAATAATTACAGTAAACAGTTTTTGACAAGTTCTTTATTAAAAAATACAAATAAATAAAAATAGTGTTCCTCGATGTAATCCATCGCCAATCACTTCACCCACAAGAATAGAGAAAACAAAAAAAACCCGCTGTTACCTCTTAGGAGGCCTCCAACTGTCTGCCTCCTCTCTGCTTTGACAGCTCTTATATAGGCAAGAGGTGGGGCCACCCAACTTTGTCACCCGGTGGCACCACCCCTTACGACGTCATGTGATATCATAAGGGGGTAGTGTCACCGAGTCACGTTACCTGGGTGGCCCGCCCCTTGCCTATATAAGAGCTTTCAAAGCAAAGAGACAGCATGCAGTGGGTGGCCTCTTTGGAGGTGAAGGTTTTTTTTGCCATTTTTCTATTTTTCGGGTCTGGCGTGGATTACATCGAGGGACACTACTTTTTTTTCTTCTTTAATAAAGGATTTTTCAAAAACTGTTTCCTGTGTTTCTTACTTTTTGACACTTTTTAGGTGAATGGGTAGGGGTACGATGTACCCGATACACATTCACATAGGGAAAGTAGCGATCTGGATGCCCCCTTGTTAAAGGGGGCTTCCAGATTCCGATAAGCCCCCACCTGCAGACCCCAAAAACCACAGCCCAGGGTTGTCGAGAAGAGGCCCTTGTGTCCATCAACATGGGGACAAGGTGCTTTGGGGTGGGGGTGCAGAGCCCCCGCCCACCCCAAAGCACCCACCCCCCCTGTGGAGGGCATGTGGCCTCGTATCGCTCGCTCGTCCCTCCCCTTTACCTGGCCTGCCAGGCTGCATCCTCAGAAAAGGGTCTGGTATGGATTTTGAGGGGACCTTACATCATTTTTTTTTTAAATTTTGGCGTGAGGTTCCCCCTAAAATCCATACCAGACCTGAAGGGCCTGGTACGGACTGGGGGGGACGCCATGCCATTTTATTTTCCCAAATCTGTATTTCCGGGAGCCGACAATACATTACAGCCACAAGCAAGTTTAAATAAATGTTTTCCTTTAAAATTGCTGCAGCATGTTCAAAACATCGTACAGATGCGCCACTTTACAGGCAGACTACAGGACCCCCAGTCATGATATTTAAAGGAATATTCAATTTTTATGTTCATGTGAAAGTCAAACATTATGGCAGTACCCTGGCTTAGAGATGAGCCAGACACTGTGTGCAGCAAGTAAATGACAGAATTCCCCTATGAAGTGTCTTGTCCCCTATCACTACACACCTTGCTGTCAAGTGTTTGCATTTAGGAGGGACACCGCTGAGTCTATGCCCACTCCACCAGTCCAGCATACCTCCAGAGGTCCTATGCCACCTCACTCCCAGTGACAGAATGGGGTCCTGCTGAACACCTACCATGGACCTCATGAATGCTCTAGTTCAGCGTTTCTCAACTCCACTCCTCAAGGCGCCCCAACAGGTCGTGTTTTCAGGATTTCCCTCGGATAAAACAGCCGTGGTAATTACTAAGGCAGTCAAACTGATCAAATCACCTGAGCAAAATAATGGAAATCCTGAAAACACGACCTGTTGGGGCGCCTTGAGGACTGGAGTTGAGAAACACTGCTCTAGTTAACTGCTTCCTTCCTGTACCATCTCGCCAGGTCCCTGAGGTCTCTGTGCCATGCAATCAGTCCAGGTTACTTTTGGGGAACCAACCGCTAGGAAGAAAGCCAGATCACTAACCCCCTCGCTACTGAAAGGACCTGATACCTTCGCCAGGTATCATGCTTCATGACCAGCTGCTTTACACTTCACCACTTGTGGTTACCCATGGTAAAAGCATTCCTCCTCCAACTCTTCTGCTGAGGTAACTTTCATAGTAGCCTTGCTTCATACTCCATTGTGCTTTACAGACCCTGTTCTTCTAAGATGCCGTAATCTACCTGCACCTGTGTAACTTCAGACCAGGCTTTTTTAGCAACTTTTACGAAGAACTTCTCGTGGCAAAGTCCATAACAGTCCAATACATTTTCAAACCCTAACTGCCTAAACTGAAGCTGCCCAGGCATATCTTGACGGAGGTTTAAGTCTATGTTTGGCGTTGTCCAAACACTTAGTAGTTTCTTCGGCAATCCGGTGTTCTGTAGCATCACATGACGCAGAAGCCCTTCTCAGTATCCCATGTTAGTTGGGGCCAGGATCGGGAACAGGATACTCCCTGGGACCCAGCCTTCCCCCTCTTTTTATATCACAGGGTGGGAAGGCAGAGCCCAAAAAGCCTGGGAAAGGAGTGTGAAACTAGTTAACCCCTTCCCAGCCTGGGCATGCTCACTAACTCATTATAACAAAACCCACATTTGTAGGCAACCTGCCTACAATCATATTGGCATTGTTTACTTCCCAGCTCAGAGAATTAGCTTTGCTGATGTGAAAGGGACCTAAATTGTTACAACCTTTAGTCTCTTCAATTGTTTTAATGCTATTATAATGCTTTTTCCTCACTTTTTAGACATTACATTCATTTTTTAGACATTACATTACATTACATACTTAAATGAACCATAAAGAAAATGAGGTATAATTTTCTATTTAGCACATGTAATGATTTTATCAGTAGATATATAGTAGGTGGAGGTTGCTGACAGCAGATGAATCTGAGACGCTTTGCATAGAAAGGTGTGGTTTATATACAGAATATAACTATGAGCATGAGAAGGATTCAACTAAACTCTGTTCTGTCGAAGTGATTCCTCATCACCATGATCATGTTCTGGACTGTCTTCACTTTCATCGCTTATTTTTCCTGTAATTTATATTATATAGCCATTAGGATTACTGAATATTAATATACTAGTATTTTGTACTATTAACATTCTCTCATTTCTGTTGCAGATTCTGTGGCTCAGTTTACTGTCATCCAGGAAGCCATAATAACAGCGCCTCTTGGTGGGAATGTAATTATATCCTGTGGTCGTAGTGGTGGTTCTGTAGCTGCTGGTAACTACCCAACTTGGGTATATCAGGCACCTGGGAGTGCTCCTAAAGGTTTAACAAGTAGTAATGGAGCCAGTAATCATAATATAAAACCCCCAGGAACCTCTGAACGTTTTACTGGATCCATCCAAGGAGGCTCAAGCGTCTTGTCTATCAGTAATGTACAGGCTGCAGATGATGGGGATTATCACTGTGCTCTATACAGTGGTGGTGGTGTGTGCACAGTGCTACAAATTCACACACAGTGAGACATTAATATAAACTTCCTCTTTTGTTCCTAGTACACTTATTCAAAATGCCAAAGAATAATAATCAAATATATGTGTAGCAACCTCACAGAATATTCCTTTCACTGGTCTGACTGCAGTTAGAGTGTTTTAACTGGTTCCTATTGGTTACTGTGCTAATCAAATACAGTTTTATATTGTCTTTTTCAAGAAGCACAATAATGCTTTGTGAGCATATAAAAAAAAAAATATTAAAATTCTGTGAGTATTGCTGATGTACTAATTAAGTATCCTGAGCCAAAGCTACAAGAAGAAGTGAGAAATCCATCCAAGGTGGCTCACGTGTTTTATCTATCAGTAATGTACAGGATGCAGATGACGGGGATTATTACTGTGCTCTGTACACTAGACATGTGCAACTCATTTTGTTCTGAATCAAAATTCTGACAAATTTTTCATTATTCGGAAATTCGAATGCATCCGATTTACTGAATTATAATAGTAACGAATTTAAGCAAATCTGAAATAACGATTAAAAAAAAAGACTAAATTCGAATCGAATCAAATTCAAAAACAATAGAAATCGATTTTCTAAAAAAGAATACTGTAAAATAAAATATAAAATAATAAAGCAATAGAATAAAAATAAAAGAATAGTAAAGAATAGAATAGAATTTAATAGAATGTAATAAAATACAATAGAATATGACGTCTTTCAAAATTCGAATTTCGAATAGTATAAATTTGAATAGATTGGAAAAGAATGTAAAACAATGTAAACTAAAATAATAGAAAATAATAGAACAGAAAAACAATAGAACAGAATAGAATAAAACATAATGTATATTATATTTTATTCTATTCTGTTCTATTGTTTTTCAATTCTATTTTCTATTATTTCTATTATATTCTATTCTATTCATTTCTATTCAAATTTGAATTCATTCTATAAGAAATTTCAATTTCGGTAGATGATTTTATATATAAATATTATATATATATATATATATATATATATATATATATATATATATATATATATATATATATATATATATATATATAAAACCATTTTCCAAAATTCAAATATGGTATACAATGAAATCGAATTAGAATAGAAAAGATTATAATAGATTTGTTTCATAGTCGAATTAGAAAAACTTAGACCAAATTCGAAAAATTCTAAAAAAATCGACCGCATTCGAAAAAATTCTACCGCATTCGAAAAAAATCTACTGAATTAAAAATAAACAATCAAATTGGGAAAAATTCTACCGCATTAGAAAAAGTAAACTATATATAACCATTTTCCGAAATTCAAATTTCGGATAGAATGAAATCGAATTTGAATAGAAAAGATTAGAATAGAATAGAAAATAATAGAAAAGAATAGCACAGAAAAACAATAGAAAAGAACAGAACATTTTTTAATATATTCATATATATATATATATATATATATATATATATATATATATATATATATATATATATATATAACCATCTTCCGACATTCGAATTTCGTATAGAATGAATTCAAATAGAAAAGATTAAAACAGAATAGAAAATAACAGAAAAGAATAGAATAGAAAAACAATAGAACAGAATAGAATAAAATGCCCTGTTCCCAACATATCTCATGCGACGATCACAGAATCCCCTGGGGTGGTGGCCTCCCTCGATGCCGAGAAGGCTTTCGACTAGGTCAAGTGGGAATTCCTCTGGCAGGTACTAGAGAGGTTTAATTTTGGACCCAAATTCATCTCATGGGTGAAACTAATGTATGCCAACCCCACGGCTAGAGTCAGAACTAATAACACACTCTCATCCCACTTTAATCTCCACAGTGGAACTAGGCAAGGCTGCCCATTGTCTCCGGGACTGTTCGCCCTAGCAATCGAACCCCTGGCCATTCTCATTAGGTTGGCTATGACCACAAAGGGAATAGAGGTGGGCCCACTGAGGGAACAGATCTCCCTTTACGCAAACGATACCCTCCTCTATCTCCCTGATGCTTCGGATTCCCTGGAGGAGGCCCTGCGGATTATTGACCGGTTCGGATCCTTCTCCGGGATACGTATTAATTGGACTAAATCCATATTATTCCCACTAACCTCGCCACTCCTTGTCCCTCCTTCCCATATACCATTACAACCAGTCACTAAATTCAGATATTTGGGCATTGAAGTACAAAGGGAACCCTCCTGCTACCTAACAGATAATGTTTATCCTATTCTACAAGAACTCACACGGCAATGCTTGACTTGGAAGTCGCTTCCTTTGACTCCAGTAGGGAGGATTAACCTTCTTAAAATGACGTTCCTCCCCAAGTTTCTCTATGTCTTCAGGAACACCCCAGTCCCCACCCCCAACTCCTTTTTCCAAAAACTAGACCAGGTGATCAACTCATTCATTTGGGCCGGACTGACCCCTAGGGTGGCTAAAACTGTTTTACAGCTTCCCCTCTCTGCAGGTGGACTGGCACTGCCGTGCTTCAAGCAATACTACTGGGCAGCGGTGCTGGTAACAGTATGCTGGTGGTTCACCCAATCACTAAATAACACATCAGTTAACCTTGAGGCAGCCATCCTGGGGTCATATTCGGCACTGAGTAACCTGGTGTTCAGGAGCCAGAGGGCACAGGTTGGGATGACTGTCCCTATGCGTACCACGATTAAGGTTTGGGAACAACTGACAGCTAAACTTAATCCACCTAATGTTATCTCCCCCTATACACCACTGTGGGGCAACCCTAGGCTACCACATCTCTTGTCTATCCCTGACCCGGCTATTTGGCGAGATACGAAATTAAAATTATACAGCATATTATGCCAGCAGGTAGACTCCTATCATACGATGAACTAAAAGACACCTTCCAACTTCCAGCTAAGATGTTTTTTCGTTATCTACAACTGCGACATGCCATACAAGCCCAATTTCCCACTGATGTTCGCTTGGAGTCACACATGGTGGAGCGCTTTCTTATCTCAGCCAGCACGGACCGTATCCTCTCCTCGCTGTACCTCCGGATGTCTTGTGGGACTGACGGTCAGGGAACTAAGCTTTTTAATAAATGGAAGGTGGATGTGCCCTCCCTGATGGATTATGATTGGGAAGAAGGAGTTCAATAATACATACCTCTAATGATATCCGCCAGGGATAGGTACATTCAGTTGAAATTCCTCCACAGGGCCTACTATACCCCCCAGAGGCTTGCCAGAATATATCACACTCATTCTGACAAATGCCCAAAATGCAATAATGAAGTGGGAACGTTCTTTCATGTAGTGTGGTCTTGTCCCCTTATTCAACAATTTTGGAGGGAGGTGGTACAGTATATAAACTCGATTGGGAATTTAACCATAGGTCTTGACCCGCGTATCCTCTTACTGGGAGTCTGTGACACCATTACCACAAATACTCACAAGCGATTGCTAATTTTCGATACTTCATACTATGCCAGAAAGGCCATCCTAATTAAATGGAAGCAGCCGGAGCCTCCAACGGTTGGGCAGTGCAGAAAACTTATTGATACTACTCTACCACTCTATAAACTTACATATATGAGTCGTAAATGCCCCCAAAAATTTGAAAAGATCTGGGTCCCTGGGCTGACAGTTAAGGCCCTATTAAGGATGTGAGAGATCCCCCCCCCCTTCAGTGTCTTCCCCCACTCCCCCCCCCCGGGGTGCCCCCCCTTAGAAAACACCATGATTGTTACCATGGTTGCAAAAGGATAGGAAAGTCTGTACCTATGATAGTATATCCTTCGGGGAAAATAGGCAAAACAGGACAACTATGACACCTCTTGTACTTAAAATGTATATCAGATTTTATGCATAAAGAAGTATGTGTAAATACTGTGGTGATTAACATGTCTTATACAGTACTGTAATATTTATGGATCTATCATCTGTTCGATTCTATATATTTTTTTTTTTTATGTTCACTGATTATATTGTATAATGCAAATCATCTCTACTAGAGATCAATAAAAACTTCTCTGTTAAAAAAAAAAAAAATTCCCTGTTCCCCTGTTCACCCAGTCATGCCTGCCCACTGCTATTTTTTTTTTCCTTCCCTCCAGGCCTCACTTTTTGTGGGTAATTCCACTGTCCTGGTGCTCCAGGACCTTCAAAAGTGTGATAGGTAGGAATGAAATTAGATGTGTAAATTATGCTCCTAGAACAACGGACGGTGCTCCCTGCATGTTGGGCCTGTCTATGTGGTCAGACTGTGAAAAAGTCTCACACACTCAGGAGGAGTAGCAGAATGTATTTTGGGGTGTAATTGGAAGTATGCATATGCTGTGTGTAAGAAATAACTTGTATGACAATTTTGTGTAAAAAAAGAAAATAATTTCTTCATTTTCCCAAGAATTGTGGGAAAAAATTACAACTTCAAAAAACTCTCCATGCCTCTTACTAAATACCTTGACATTCTACTTTCCAAAAAGGAGTTATTTGGGGGGTATTTGTACTGTCCTGACATTTCAGGGCCTCAAGAAATTAGATAGGCCATCAGTACATCAGGTGTGATCATTTTTTTATGATTTGCTCCGTAGCTTGTAGACAGAGGCGGCTCTAAGCTTTGTGAGGCCTTAGCCAAAATTTAGATATGAGGCCCCACTTACATCCATAATGGGAAAAATAATTCAAGTGATAAAAATGTACTATATAATGAGGTTACAGCACAGGGGCAGGAGGGTACAGTACAGGGGGAGCAGGAAGGCACAGCACAGGGGGGTCAGGAGGGTACAGTAAAGGAGGGAGCAGGAGGGCACAGCACAGGGGGAGGGTAAGTGGGCACAGTACAGAGGAAGTAGGAAGGTACAGTATGGGGGGGCAGGAGGGCACAGCACAGGGGGAGGGTAAGTGGGCACAATACAGGGGAAAGGAGTGTACAGTAAAGGAGGGAGCAGGTGGGCACAGAACAGGGAGAGAAGAAGGGAACAGCCCAGGGGGAGGGTAAGTGAGTATAGAACAGGGGGGGATCAGGAGGGCACAGTACAGGGGGAAGGAGGGTACAGTACAGGGGGGAGCAGGAAGGCACAGCACAGGGGGAGGGGAAGTGGGCACAGTACAGGGGGCAGGAGGGTATAGTACATGGGGAGCAGGAGGGCACAGCACAGGAAGAGAATAAGTGGATATACAGTAGTACAGGGGCTGGAGGGCACAGTTCAGGGGGAGGGTTAGTGGACACAGCACAGGGGGCAGGAGGGCACAGTACAGAGGCAGGAGGGCACAGCACAGGGGGGAGCAAGAGGACCCAGCACAGGGGGAGGGTAAGTGGGCACAGTGCAGGGGGGTACAGTACAAGGGGAGCAGGAGGGCACAGCACAGGGGGAGGGTAGGTGGGCACATTACAGGGGGCAGGAGAGTACAGAACAGGGGAGCAGGAGGGCACAGCACAGGAGAGAGTAAGTGGGCACAGTACAGGGGGCAGGAGGGTACAGTACAGGGGGAAGCACGAGGGCACAGCACAGGGGGCAGGAGGGTGCAGTACAGGGGTGAGCAGGAGGGCACAGCACAGGGAGTGGGTAAGTGGACACAGTACATGGGGCAGTACCCCCCTCTCTTTTTTTTTTGGTGGCGCAGCAGCACTTATGCCGTGTACACATGGTCGTAATTTCAGACAGAAAAAGTCAGATGGGAGCTTTTGGTCGGATATTCTGACCGTGTGTATGCCCCATCGGACTTTTTCTGTTGGAATTTCTGACAGACTTAGATAGAGAACATGTTGTAAATCTTTCCGTCTGAAATGCCGACGGAGGTTATCCCGCTGGCAAGTCCGACCGTGTGTACGGGGCATAAGAATATTTAGGGCATAATTGCTGTCCCTCCTTCTGTATGCAGGTGTTCCTCTGTCTGTGTCAACAGTAGTTACCTTCTTTTTTTTTTTGGGCTTTTTGAAAACATTTTTTTTTCGAGCAACAGCAAAAAATCATTTCTCTATAATTGCTGTTCCTTCTTCTGAGTCACAGGTGGTCTTCCTTCTGCATCACCACTGTTTGTTTGTTTTTTTGGTTTTTCTTAATTTCACATTTATTTTATTTTAGTTTTTTTGCAGTAGCAGCAGCAGTAAAAGAATTTCTCCACAATTGCTGAACACATATTTTCTTTAATAAAAAAAAAAAATATACTAAAACGGTTTATAGTGCACCAAGCACAAAAGTATAGCACCCAAGCACCATATTTCCATCCCACATTCTATAATAAAAAGTTATGAAAATCCCCCCAAAAACTCCTCATCGTGTCCGAAAGACCAACAAGGAGAGGCAGACGCTCACAGGCCACTGTGTCTACAGTGAAAAGTGGTGGTCACGGACATGGTGCATCCTCTGCAGGTGGGGCGCGCTTCTCCTTTTTTTCTGGTACATGCCGTGTTATTGAGCCACAACATGCAGAAGAGGCCCAATTTTTCTGCACGTTTGACAAGTGCATGTAATTTCAATTTTTTTCCTCATTTTTAACAGCAGGGTCCGTTCCTGCGCCCAGCAAGAGTAACGGTGAGGGGTTACAGTGTTTAGGCACCACTAGGCATGGGCGAACAGTTTGGGCCGAGCATAAGTTTAGCCTGAACATCACCCATTCAGATACTCTCCTAACATCTACATTTTCTGGGCACTTAGTGGGATGTTCGCCTGCCGAGCGCACAGTCAATAGGTTGTTAAGGCTTCCCTGCTGAGAGCTACATTTAACAAAATATGTGTAAAAAAAAATGTAAATTAAAAAAAATATTGGGGAAAAAACGACGTAGGGGGACCCTTTGGGTCTAGTATGGATTTTAACCACTTCCCTACTGGCGCATTGTAAAATGGCGCCAGCAGGAACACTTCCTGCCTCCTGCAGCCCTGAGTACCTGAGTACCTGTTTCCAGCCCATCAGAGTACCCGAGTACCTATCTGCAGCCCATGCCTCAGAGAATATACATTGAGAATGTATTTTGGAGTGTAATTGGAAGTATGCATATGCTATCTGTGAGAAATAATTTGTTATTATGACAATTTTGTATAAAAAAAATGTATTTCTTAATTTTCCCAAGAATTGTGGGAAAAAATTACAACTTCAAAAAACTTACCTTTGGGGGGTGTTTGTACTGTCCTGACATTTCAGGGCCTCAAGAAATGAGATAGGCCACCAGTACATCAGGTGTGATAATTTTTTTATGATTTGCACCATGGCTTGTAGACTCTATAACTTTCACACAGACCAAATAATATCCACTACTTTGGGTTATTATTACCAAAGATATGTAGCAGTATACATTTTGGCCCAAATTCATGAACAATAATTACTTATTTGCAAAACAGAAACTAAAAAAAGCCCTGGGCTTCACCAAAAAGTGTCCAAAAGTAATAACCACAGGAAACAGTTTTTGACAAGTTCTTTATAAAAAATAAAAATAAATAAAAATAGTGTCCCTCGATGTAATCCATCACCAATCACTTCGCCCGCAAGAATAGAGAAAACAAGAAAGCCCCGCTGTCAAATCTTAGGAGGCCTCTAGCTGTCTGCCTCCTCTCTGCTTTGATAGCTCTTATATAGGCAAGAGGCGGGGCCACCCAACTTTGTCACCTGGTGGCTCCGCCCTTTATGATGTCATGTGACATCATAAGGGGGTGGTGCCACCGAGTCACGTTACCTGGGTGGCCCGCCCCTTGCCTATATAAGAGCTTTCAAAGCAAAGAGACAGCATGCAGTGGGTGGCCTCTTAGGAGGTGAAGTGTTTTTTGCCATTTTTCTATTTTTCGGGTCTGGCGGGCGACGTGATTGACGATGGATTACATCGAGGGAAACTATTTTTTTTCTTTTTTAATAAAAGATTTGTCAAAAACGGTTTCCTGCATTTTTTACTTTTGACACTTTTTAGGTGAATGGGTAGGGGTACGATGTACCCAATACACATTCACATAGGGAGAGGCCACGATCTGGAGACCCCCTTGTTAAAGGGGGCTTCCAGATTCCGATAAGCCCCCCACCTGCAGACCCTGACAACCACAGCCCAGGGAAGAGGCCCTTGTGTCCATCAACATGGGGACATGGTGTTTTGGGGTGGGGGGGCAGAGCCCCCCTGCCCCAAAGCACCCGCCCCCCTGTGGAGGGCATGTGGCCTGGTATCGCTCGCTCATCCCCCCCTTTACCTGACCTGCCAGGCTGCATGCTCAGATAAGGGTCTGGTATGGATTTTGGGGGGACATTGTGCCATTTGTTTTTTACATTTTGGCGTGGGGTTCCCCCTACAATCCATACCAGACCTGAAGGGCCTGGTATAGACTGGGGAGGGGACTCCATGCCATTTTATTTTTCATTTTTTTAAATCTGTATTGCTGGGAGACTGCAATACATTACAGCTACGAGCAAGTTTAAATGAAATTTTTTCCTTTAAAATTGCTGCAGCATGTTCAAAACACCGTAAAGATGCGCCACTTTACAGGCAGACTAAGGGGACCCCCAGTCATGATATTTAAAGGAATATTCCATTTTTATGTTCATGTGAAAGTCAAACATTATGGCAGTACCCTGGCTTAGAGATGAGCCAGACACTGTGTGCAGCTGTTAAATGACAGATTTCCCCTGTGAAGTGTCTTGTCCCATACCACTACACACCTTGCTGTCAAGTGTTTGCATTTAGGAGGGACACCTCTGAGTCTATGCACACTCCACCAGTCCAGCATACCTAAGCCACCTCACTCCCAGTGACAGAATGGGGTCCCAGGCTCTAGTTAACTTCTTCCTTCCTGTACCATGCGGCCAGGTACATGAGGTCTCTGTGCCACAGAATCAGTCCAGGTTACGTTTGGGGAACCAAGCGCTAGGGAGGGAGCCAGATCACTAACCCCCTCGCTACCGAAAGGACCTGGTACCTTCGCCAGGTATCATGCTTCATGACCAGCTGCTTTACACTTCACCAGTTGTGGTTACCCATGGTAAAAGCATTCCTCCTCCAACTCTTCTGCTGAGGTAACTTTCATAGTAGCCCTGCTTCATACTCCATTGTGCTTTACAGACCCTGTTCTTCTAAAATGCCATAATCTACCTGCACCTGTGTAACTTCAGATCAGGCTTTTTTTAGCAACTTTTACTAAGAACTTCTCGTGGCAAAGTCCATAACAATCCAATACATTTTCAAACCCTAACTGCCTAAACTGAAGCTGCCCAGGCATATCTCGACAGAGGTGTAAGTCTATGTTTGGCGTTGTCCAAACACTTAGTAGTTTCTTAGACAATCCGGTGTTCTGTAGAATCACATGGCACAGCAGCCCTTCTCAGTATCCCATGTTAGTTGGGGCCAGGATCGGGAACAGGATACTCCCTGGGACCCAGCCTTCCCCCTCTTTTTATATCACAGGGTGGGAAGGCAGACCCCAAAAAGCCTGGGAAAGGAGTGTGAAACTAGTTAATCCCTTCCCAGCTTGGGCATGCTCACTAACTCATTATAACAAAACCCACATTTGTAGGCAACCTGCCTACAAGCATATTGGCATTGTTTACTTCCCAGCTCAGAGAATTAGCTTTGCTGATGTGAAAGGGACCTAAATTGTTACAACCTTTAGTCTCTGCAATTGTTTTAATGCTATAATAATGCTTTTCCTAACTTTTTTAGACATTACATTAATTTTTTAGACATTACATTACGTTACATACTTAAATGAACCATAGAGAAAACAAGGCATCATTTTTTATTTAGCACATGTAATGATTTTATCAGTAGATATATAGTAGGTGGAGGCTGCTGACAGCAAATGAATCTGAGACACTTTGCATAGAAAGGTGTGGTTTATATACAGAATATAACTATGAGAATGAGAAGGATTCAATTAAACTCTGTTCTGTCGAAGTGATTACTCATCACCATGATCATGATCATGTTCTGGACTGTCTTCACTTTCATCACTTATTTTTCCTGTAATTCATATTATATAGCCATTAGGATTACTGAATATTAATACTAGTATTTAATAATAGTATTTTGTACTATTAACATTCTTTCATTTCTGTTGCAGATTCTGTGGCTCAGTTTACTGTCATCCAGGAAGCCACAATAACGGCACCTCTTGGTGGTAATGTAATTATATCCTGTGGTCGTAGTGATGGTTCTGTAGCTGCTGGTAACTACCCAGTCTGGGTATATCAGACACCTGGGAGTGCTCCTAAAGGTTTAACAAGTAGTAATGGAGCCAGTAATCATAATATAAAACCTCCAGGAACCTCTGAACGTTTTACTGGATCCATCCAAGGAGGCTCAAGCGTCTTGTCTATCAGTAATGTACAGGCTGCAGATGACGGGGATTATCACTGTGTTCTATACAGTGGTGGCTTGTACACAGTGCTACAAATTCACAGACAGTGAGACATTAATATAAACTTCCTCTTTTGTTCCTCGTACACTTATTTAAAAAGCCAAAGAATAATAATCAAATAAATGTGTAGCAACCTCACAGAATATTCCTTTCACTGGTCTGACTGCAGTTAGAGTAGTTTTAACTGGTTCCTATTGGTTACTGTGCTAATCAAATACAGTTTTATATTGTCTTTTTCAAGAAGCACAATAATGGTTTATGAGCATATAAAGAAAACATATATGAAAATTCTGTGAGTATTGCTGATGTACTAATTAAGTATCCTGAGCCATAGCTACAAGAAGAAGTGAGAGATCCATCCAAGGAGGCTTGCGTGTTTTGTCTATCAGTAATGTACAGGCTGCAGATGATGGGGATTATTACTGTGCTCTGTACACTAGACTTGTGCATTTTGTTTTGTTCGGAATCAAAATTCGGACACATTTTTCATTATTTGGAAATTCGGATGCATCCGAATTACTGAATTACAATAATAATGAATTTAAAGTGGAGGGCCACCCTGAAAAAAAAAAAAAAATCACCAAAAATCCTTAAAAAAAAATTTAAAAAGAACATTTGAAAAAAAAAAAAAATTTTAAACTTACCTAAACCCTTGTTGCTAGGCAGTCCTCCTATTCCACGGCATGTTCTCCTCGGTGAGCGGCACCGTTGTCTTCTGGGAACTGTGTGTGTTCCCAGAACACCATGGGGCTATTCACAGAGCGGAGCGCCGTGCCGCTCGCACGTGCGCAGTAGGAAACTGGCAGTGAAGCCGCAAGGCTCCACTGCCTGTTTCCCTTACCTAGGATGGCGGTGCCGGGACCCGAGAGCCAAGGGACGGGTCGGCCTCGGGCGGCCGACATCGCGGGCACCCAGGACAGGTAAGTACTTATTTAAAGTCAGCAGCTACAATTTTTGTAGCTGCTGACTTTTATTTTTATTTTTTCAGGCCGGAATCCTGCTTTAAGCGAATATGAAATAACAAGTAAAATTTTTTAAAAAAGGGCGAAATTCGAATCGAATTTGAAAACAATTCGAAAAAAAATTTGAATCGAATTAGAAAACAATAGAAATCGATTTTCTAAAAGAGAATACTATAAGATAGAATATAAAATTATAAAGCAATGTAATTTAATAGAATGTAATAAAATAAAATAGAATATGACCGTCTTCCGAAATTCGAATTTTGAATAGTATTAATTTGAATTTCGAGAATAGATTGGAAAAGAATGCAAAACAATGTAAACTAAAATAATAGAAAATAATAGAACAGAAAAACAAAAGAACGGAATAGAAAAAAACATAATGTATATTATATTTTATTCTATTCTGTTCTATTGTTTTTCAATTCTTTTTTCTATTATTTTCTATTCTATTCTAATCATTTCTATTTGAATATGAATTCATTCTACACGAAATTTGAACTTCGGTAGATGATTTTATATATAAGTATTATATATATATATATATATATATATATATATATATATATATATATATATATAACCATTTTCCATATTCGAATATGGCATACAATGGAATCAAATTAGAATAGAAAAGATTATAAAAGATTTGTTTCATATTCGAAAAATTTCGACTGCATTTGAAAAATTTGATCAAATTCGAAAAAAATCGACCGCATTTGAAAAAATTCTACCGCATTCGAAAAAAATCAACCGAATTCGAAAAACACAATCAAATTGGAAAAAATTCTACCGCATTAGGAAAAGTAAACTATATATAACCATTTTCCGAAATTCGAATTTTGGATCGAACGAAATCGAATTTGAATAGAAAAGATTAGAATAGAATAGAAAATACTAGAAAAGAATAGAATAGAAAAACAATAGAACAGAACAGAATAAAATGACCTGTTCCCCTGTGTACCCAGTCATGCCTGCCCACCGTTTTTTTTTTTTTTCTTCACTCCCGGCCTCACTTTTTGTGGGTAATTCCACTGTCCTGGTGCTCCAGGACCTTCAAAAGTGTGATAGGTAGGAATGAAATTAGATGTGTAAATTAAGCTCCTAGAACACCTGACGGTGCTCCCTGCATGTTGGGCCTGTCTATGTGGTCAGGCTGTGAAAAAGTCTCACACATGTGGTATCGCCGTACTCAAGAGGAGTAGCAGAATGTATTTTGGGGTGTAATTGGAACTATGCATATGCTGTGTGTGAGAAATAACTTGTATGACAATTTTGTGTAAAAAAAGAAAATAATTTCTTAATTTTCCCAAGAATTGTGGGAAAAATTACAACTTCAAAAATTCTCCATGCCTCTTACTAAATACCTTGACTGTCTACTTTCCAAAAAGGAGTTATTTGGGGGGTATTTGTACTTTCCTGACATTTCAGGGCCTCAAGAAATTAGATAGGCCGTCAGTACATCAGGTGTGATCAATTTTTTATGATTTGCTCCAAAGCTTGTAGACAGAGGCGGCTCTAAGCTTTGTGAGGCCTTAGCCAAAATTTAGATATGAGGCCCCACTTACCCCCATAATGGGAAAAAGAATTCAAGCGATAAAAATTTACTGTATGAGGAGGTTACAGCACAGGGGGAGGGTAAGTGGAAACAGTACAAGGGTCAGGAGGGTACAGTACAGGGGGAGCAGGAAAGCACAGCACAGGGGGGTCAGGAGAGTACAGTAAAGGAGGGAGGAGGAGGGTACAGGTACAGCACAGTGGGGGAGGGTAAGTGGGCACAGTACAGGGGAAGTAAGAGGGTACAGTACAGGGGGAGCAGGAGGGTACAGTACGGGGGGGGGGCAAGAGGGCACAGCACAGGGGGAGGGTAAGTGGGCACAATACAGGGGGAAGGAGTGTACAGTAAAGGAGGGAGCAGGAAGGCACAGCACAGGGGGAGGGGAAGTGGGCACAGTACAGGGAGCATAAGGGCACAGCACAGGGGGAGGGTAAGTGGGCACTGTACAGGGAGCAGAAGGGCACAGCACAGGGGGAGGGTAAGTGGGCACAGTAGAGGGGGCAGGAGGTATAGTACACGGGGAGCAGGAGGGCACAGCACAGGGAGAGAGTAAGTGGACATACAGTAGTACAGGGGCAGGAGGGCACAGTTCAGGGGGAGGGTTAGTGGGTACAGGACAGGGGGCAGAGGGGCACAGTAAAGGGGCAGGAGGGCACAGCACAGGGGGGAGCAAGAGGACCCAGCACAGGGGGAGGGTAAGTGGACACAGTGCAGGGGGGTACAGTACAAGGGGAGCAGGAGGGCACAGCACAGGGGGAGGTTAGGTGGGCACATTACAGGGGGCAGGAGAGTACAGAACAGGGGAGCAGGAGGGCACAGCACAGGGGAGGGTAAGTGGGCACAGTACAGGGGACAGGAGGGTACAGTACAGGTGGAAGCAAGAGGTCACAGCACAGGGGCCAGGAGGGTACAGTATAGGGGTGAGCAGGAAGGCACAGCACAGGGGGTGGGTAAGTGGACACAGTACATGGGGCAGTACCCCCCTCTCTTTTTTTTTGGTGGCGCAGCAGCACTTATGCTGTGTACACATGGTCGGAATTTCCGACAGAAAAAGTCTGATGGGAGCTTTTGGTCGGATATTCCGACCGTGTGTTCCGTTTTTCTGTCGGAATTTCCGACAGACTTAGATATAGAACTCATTCTAAATCTTTCAGTCGGAAATGCCGATGGAGGTTATCCCGTTGGCAAGTCCGACCTTGTGTATACGGGGCATAAGAATATTTAGGGCATAATTACTGTCCCTCCTGCATCGCAGGTGTTCCTCTTTCTGTGTCAACAGTAGTTCCCTTCTCTTTTTTTGGGGGGCTTTTTGAAAATAATTTTTTTTCAAGCAGCAGCAAAAAATAATTTCTCTATAATTGCTGTTCCTTCTTCTGAGTCACAGGTGGTCTTCCTTCTGCGTCACCACTGTTTTTTTTTTTTTTTGTCTTTCTTAATTTTACATTTATTTTATTTCAGTTTTTTGGCAGTAGCAGCAGCAGTAAAATAATTTCTCCACAATTGCTGCACCCTTATTTTCTTTATTAAAAAAAAATATAATAAAACGGTTTATAGTGCACCAAGCACAAAAGTATTGCACCCAAGCGCCATATTTCCGTCCCACACTCTATAATAAAAAGTTATGAAAATCCCCCAGAAACTCCTCATCGTGACCGAAAGACCAACAAGGAGAGGCAGGCGCTCACAGGCCACTAAAAGAGGGCAAGCAGCCTTTGTGTCTACAGTGAAAAGTGGTGGTCGCGGACATGGTGCATCCTCTGTAGGTGGGGTGCGCTTCTCCGTTTTTTCTAGTGCATGCCATGTTATTGAGCCACAACATGCAAAAGTGGCCCAATTTTTCTGCACGTTTGCCAAGTGCATGTAATTTCAATTTTTCCCTCAATTTTAACAGCAGGGTAGATTCCTGCACCCAGCAAGAGTAACTGTGAGGGGTTACAGTGTTCAGGCACCACTAGGGATGGGCGAACGGTTTGGGCCGAGCATAAGTTTAGCCTGAACATCGCCTGTTCAGGTACTCTTCTAACATCCAAACTTTCTGGGCACTTAGTGGGATGTTCACCCGCAGAGCACACAGTCAATAGGTTGTTAAGGGTTCCCTGCTGAGAGTTAAATTTAACAAAATAATTGTAAAAAAAAGAATGTACATTAAAAAAATATTGGGGAAAAAACGTTGTGAGGGGACCCTTTGGGTCTGGTATGGATTTTAACCACTTCCCTACTGGTGCATTGTAAAATGGCACCAGTAGGAACACTCCCTGCCTCCTGCAGCCCATCAGAATACCTGAGTACCTGTTTACAGCCCATCAGAGTACCTGAGTACCTATCTGCAGCCCATGCCTCATAGAATATGATGTGTAATTTATGCTCCTAGAACACCTGATGGTGCTTCCTGTATGTTGGGCCTCTGTATGTGGCCAGTGTAAAAGTCTCACACATGTTACATAGTTACATAGTAGGGGAGGTTGAAAAAAGACACAAGTCCATCAAGTCCAACCTATGTGTGTGATTATGTGTGGTATCACCATACTCAGGAGGAGTAGCAGAAGGTATTTTGGAGTGTAATTGGAAGTATGCATATGCTATCTGTGAGAAATAATTTGTTATTATGACAATTTTGTAAAAAAAAATGTATTTCTTAATTTTCCCAAGAATTGTGGGAAAAAATTACAACTTCAAAAAATTCACCTTTGGGGGGTATTTGTACTGTCCTGACATTTCAGGGCCTCAAGAAATTAGATAGGCCATCAGTACATCAGGTGTGATAATTTTTTTATGATTTGCACCATGGCTTGTAGACTCTATAACTTTCACACAGACCAAATAATATCCACTACTTTGGGTTATTTTTACCAAAGATATATAGCAGTATACATTTTGGCCCAAATTCAACAAAAATTACTTATTTGCAAAAATTTTATAACAGAAACTAAAAAAAGCCCTGGGCTGTGGTTGTGGGGGTTTGCGGACAATGGGCCCCCAGATCCCGCCCCCCCTATGTGAATGGGTATCGAGTACATCATATCCCTACCCAGTCTCCAAAAAGTGTCCAAAAGTAATAACCACAGGAAACAGTTTCTGACAAGTTCTTTATTAAAAAATAAAAATAAATAAAAATAGTGTCCCTCGATGTAATCCATCGCCAATCACTTCGCTCGCAAGAATAGAGAAAACAAAAAAGCCCCGCTGTCACCTCTTAGGAGGCCTCCAGCTGTCTGCTTCCTCTCTGCTTTGACAGCTCTTATATAGGCAAGAGGAGGGGCCACCCATCTTTGTCACCCGGTGGCACCGCCTCTTATGACGTCATGTGACATCATAAGGGGGTGGTGCCACCGAGTCACGTTACCTGGGTGGCCCGCCCCTTGCCTATATAAGAGCTTTCAAAGCAAAGAGACAGCATGCAGTGGGTGGTCTCTTAGGAGGTGAAGTGTTTTTTGCCATTTTTCTATTTTTTGGGTCTGGCGGGAGACATGATTGACGATGGATTACATCGAGGGACGCTATTTTTGTTTTTTTAATAAAGGATTTGTCAAAAACTGTTTCCTGCATTTTTTACTTTTTGACACTTTTTATGTGAATGGGTAGGGGTACGATGTACCTGATACACATTCACATAGGGAGAGGTCGCGATCTGGAGGCTCCCTAGTTAAAGGGGGCTTCCAGATTCCGATAAGCCCCCCACCTGCAGACCCCGACAACCACAGCCCAGGGTTGTCAGGAAGAGGCCCTTGTGTCCATCAACATGGGGACAAAGTGCTTTGGGGTGGGGGCGCAGAGCCCCCCCCCTTCCCCAAAGCACCCACCCCCCTGTGGAGGGCATGTGGCCTGGTATCACTCGCTTGCCCCCCCTTTACCTGACCTGCCAGGCTGCATGCTCAGATAAGGGTCTGGTATGGATTTTGGGGGGACCTTACGCCATTTGTTTTTTACATTTTGGCGTGGGGTTCCCCCTAAAATCTATAGCAGACCCGAAGGGCCTGGTACAGACTTGGGAGGGGACTCCATGCCATTTTGTTTTTAATTTTTTTAAACCTGTTTTGCCGGGAGACGGCAATACATTACAGCCACGAGCAAGTTTAAATGAAATTTTTTCCTTTAAAATTGCTGCAGCATGTTTAAAACATTGTACGGATGTGTCACTTTACAGGCAGACTAAGGGCACCCCCAGCGATTTAAAGGAATATTCCATTTTTATGTTCATGTGAAAGTCAAACATTATGGCAGTACCCTGGCTTAGAGATGAGCCAGACACTGTGTGCAGCTGTTAAATGAAAGATTTCCCCTGTGGAGTGTCTTGTCCCATATCACCACACACGTTGCTGTCAAGTTTTTGCATTTAGGAGGGACACCGCTGAGTCTATGCCCACTCCACCAGTCCAGCATACCTCAAGAGGTCCTATGCCACCTCACTCCCAGTGACAGAATGGGGTCCCACTGAGCACCTACCATGGACCTCATGAATGCTCTAGTTAACTGCTTCCTTCCTGTACCATGCGGCCAGGTACATGAGGTCTCCGTGCCACGGAATCAGTCCAGGTTACTTTTGGGGAACCAACCACTAGGGAGGGAGCCAGATCACTAACCCCCTTGCTACCGAAAGGACCTGGTACCTTCGCCAGGTATCATGCTTCATGACCAGCTGCTTTAAACTTCACCAGTTGTGGTTACCCATGGTAAAAGCATTCCTCCTCCAACTCTTCTGCTGAGGTAACTTTCATAGTAGCCTTGCTTCATACTCCATTGTGCTTTACAGACCCTGTTCTTCTAAGATGCCATAATCTACCTGCACCTGTGTAACTTCAGACCAGGCTTTTTTAGCAACTTTTACTAAGAACTTTTCCTGGCAAAGTCCATAACAGTCCAATACATTTTCAAACCCTAACTGCCTAAACTGAAGCTGCCCAGGCATATCTTGACAGAGGTGTAAGTCTATGTTTGGCGTTGTCCAAACACTTAGTAGTTTCTTTGGCAATCCGGTGTTCTGTAGAATCACATAGCGCAGCAGCCCTTCTCAGTATCCCATATTAGTTGTGGCCAAGATTGGGAACAGGATACTCCCTGGGATCCAGCCCTCTTTAGCTTTGCTGATGTGAAAGGGACCTAAATTGTTACAACCTTTAGTCTCTGCAATTGTTTTAATGCTATAATAATGCTTTTTCCTCACTTTTTTAGACATTACATTACATACTTAAATGAACCATAGAGAAAATGAGGTATCATTTTTTATTTAGCATATGTAATGATTTTATTAGTAGATATAAAGTAGGTGGGGGCTGCTGACAGCAGATGAATCTGAGACACTTTGCATAGAAAGGTATGGTTTATATGCAGGATATAGCTATGAAAATGAGGATTCAACTAAATTCTGTTCTGTCAAAGTGATTCCTTATCACCTTGATCATGTTCTGAACTGTCTTCACTTTCATCACATATTTATCCTGTAATTCATATTATATGGTGACTCGGTTAAATTGATGATAGGCAACTCCTATCCTCATATTGATTAGTGGTTCCAAATTAATAATATCTACTGCAGTAGGGAACAGACACAAAAGATACGCTCAGCATCTTTCCAAATTACTGTTCTGCTTTATTATGACGCAATTGAAGGTTTTTATGCACATGATTACGTAGGTATCACATTAATATTACAATTGTAGGTTTATGGTAACAAGGGGCGTTACATAGGCAGGCTAATTCTAATCAGGACTCGAAAGAATGTAAACATTTACTGAAAACATTATTAGTGCCGTGTGCACAGTGAGGGCAGAGTGCAATACATACAAAATACAATACAATTATATACAGAACTTACAAATTTCCATTACAGTCTCCCCTCTTTTGATCAATATTTTGATCACTAACCATACCTGCTATCACCTTTAACCTGGAACCTCCACATGCTTAGGTGGAGGTAGTCCTGGCCAAAGAGGCAAAAAAACTCCATTGTGGAGAAAATAATAGCTGAGCAACTTTTTCATTACAAAATGACTTTTCATTGTGAAGAACAAATGATTGATAAGACATATTTACAGAGTACTGGCTGTACACTCCTGTGGCCAGAATGGCCTTCTAGCTGAATTGTGGACATGCTGACTTATCAGCATATGTAAACACAGACAATTCTACATAAAATGGAAGACGTACAAAAGACAAATATGACTTCAACATGGCTAAACTATTTTTCAAATATATATATCCCTTACAATTAAAGTAATTGAATCAAAAAGTACCCTAGACTGTGATCACAAGAGGGAAACAAATCAAACACAGAGATTTCTTTAATTTAGTAATTTTTGCAGTGTCTGGTGTGGATCCAGGTGACTTTTCCTTCAAGTTTTGCAAAAACTGTACATAAAATAGATGCTGTATTGAGTCTCCAAACATTTCCTTATATATATAAATGTCTCTTAACAATCCAAAAGTCACCTGGCTTTAGTTTTAGATCCTTCCAAACTTTTAGGATCTGGAATTAGGGAGAAAACACATAAATGAGTTTGTAAAAAACCTTAAAAGATCATCAGCATTCTCCGTGAGATCCGAATGGAGAACTTCAGCTGCTGAGACAAAATATAAGCAAGTGAGTAACACACTCCCAAACAAAATCTCATAGGGAGAGAGTCCAACATCCCCTTAGGGGCTTGATAAAATTTAAGAAAACATTCAGGCAAAAGTTTTCTAGTTTCTTACTTTACTTTGTCCGCTACATTGTAGACAGTAGGGGGTGTAAAAATAAAACCTCAAAACTTCTAGTAAGGATTCTCCTATAAAAAATGATTTCTTTTGTTACTCTCTGTACTTTCTGCACTCTATATTTACAAACTACTTCTGATAACACTTTTTACTGTGGCCTTTGCAGTAGCATTTGCCACTGGACATCCAAAAAACATGTCCATACAGACAAAATGCATACTCGTAAGATCCTAACTTGGGCATCTGGATATATCTTTTTTGTAATCTCTGGAAGGGATGTTGAGCTTTTGGTAACACCTTTGGTAACAGGTAAAACAAGAAGTGGTATGTTATAAAAAAAACTGTGGTGAACCCTGGCTCTATCCCATGCTCATTTACTAAGGCAGCCATAACTGCTTGTGACTGATGACACGGTCCATGTGTCAAGCTGGAGGGAAAAGAGTGGCTGACAGACATAAATGATCACCTTTTCCAAAGTCCTGTTTCATAAGAAGTTGCCCCCTGTGGACCACTTGTTCTTCTCGTTCTGGGGTCCTTAAAGTTGAATTATTAATCCCAGCTATACTGGGCCAGAACTAGGGTGGAATCTGTGAGTTGCACAGACCCATCAAGTGTCCGGGGCTGTAAATGCAGCATCCTTAGAGTCACCTGGTCTGCTTCCATGTGTGAAAGTTAATATGGCTACCTCAGAAAGAAGCTGGAAGGCTGAAAACAGCCAATCAAATTAACTTGGCATGCTTTATTGGTTTACCTGCCGAAGTAAAAACAAACTTCTGGCCCTTCAAATGGAACCAAAAGCTCTCTATATCTCGACTATCTATATAAATATACACTCTTTTTATAGCTCACAGGCTTTGCTAAAACATGGAGCTCTGCTTCTTGAGCTGGGGAAAAAGGATCCAATGACTTTGAATACAGGGTATCCTTCTGGGTGATAAACTGCATACTCAAATCTACAAAAAATGTAATATCTGGGTCTTCAGGGAGTGTGTCCTGCACTGGACTCACAGCAGCTGATTCCTATGTCATCAATTTAACACATGCGTCTTTTCCTTTCTTTTGAATAAATGTACGCATTTTTCATTGTTAGATTTGTACATAAACAAACTCATATTTTAAACCTTTCATTAGACAAACATTTAGTTAGCTGTAAATTTGCTGCACAGAATGTCGGACCATTGACCAAAACAATATCTAACTTTGTCTAATAGCACCTTTGCATAAAAGCTACAGCTCTGATATATCGGGGTGAACCCTTCATTACTGGGTCCAGCTTGCATAAATATATTACAATGGCTTGTTTTCTATCACACTATTTGTGTAAGAACTCCAGTTTCATGTTTCAAAAGACAACTTTTTCCTGGCAATATTATAATAAATGATAACAATACCCTGTGGTCATGGAGAGATGCCCATAAATCCAAACTATTCTTCTGCTTATACCACTGTACTTACAAGAAAAAGGGGCACATCATTTCACAATCCACACATTCTGCTTTGGATTTCAAAAATAAAAATAAATAAAAACAAAAGGACCAATCTGTATGATGGACCAGAAAGCATCAAAAACTATAAAACAACTGGCTGCAGGTGGCATCTATCCTAACAGGGTGTGTGGACTTGATGTGATGGGTCTGTTATATTTAAATTTTATTTATTATTACTCTCACATCATGGACCGCACATCAAGTTTTTATCAAAAACCTTACAATATCATTTTTGTAGAAAAACTTCTTATGTATCCCATCCATCTTGGCTTTGTTAAATATTATGGCAGCTTTATTCAAAATAACAACCTCATCTTAATCTTTTTTTCTCTCAATAAGGGCTTATTGTATAAATGTAAAATTACAAAATTGTTATCTTAATCTAAACTAATCCCATTTTTACAAATTCCCCCAATATCCTGGATTTCATTTCCAACCAAAGGTTGTCTAAACCAGTTTCATTATATCTATATAATTGTTAAACTCATATTAGAAATTAATACTCATTATTACTTAATTTTACTTAATTTCCCTTTTTTAAATTCACTGTTTCCACTATCAAAGGATATTCAATTTGTGTAATACACGGTTAAATGTAACCTTCATTTTACCATGTTTGGAAAACAGATTCAAAATAATTGTGATCACATTGTTTACCATTAGATTCGTTAACCCGGCACATTTTGTTATAAATGTTTTGTCTAAAAAAACAGAAATTGGCAATGGTGTCCTTCCAGCTTATCACTAACCTCTCATCCCAGTCACATTTCTTTCATGAGAGCACAAAGGAGGGGGTCACATCTGCGTACATGACACACACAAGCAATAGAACTAGAGGTCCCAGCATTCGCACACACGTACACCAATATCTCTCTAAAATCGCTTACATTTTTCCCATTTGTACACAACACATGCATATCATTCTCTCACTTTCTTTTAACTCTTTAATATTTCCCTGCCTAAATTCTGATTTCCTTATTTTGTTTAAATAACTTTTATATCTAGCTTCTATGATTCTATGATCAGATGGGGAGCCACAGTGCTCATCCCATCTTCCCTCTCTGACAACATATAAAGTATTCTGTTTTACCTCTCATTTCTCTGTTTCTGACTTTTACTAGTTGTAGTGCCTGATCCCAAATTCATCCCACAACTTAACATGAAAATGTCCCTTTCTGTCTAGTTCTAATGTCACCCTTGATCCATCCTGCTCACATAGATAACTGTTTCTTTAGCTATTTACTCTGCACGATTCATAGTCCCTGTGGACCTTGGTAACCCAGTTACCCATTGTGGATCCCTGTCCACTCTAACCATTAATCTAGGGGCTCAGTATAGGCAGAACCGCACCTTCGGTTCATATATAGCGCTTCTCTTGCGCTGGGCATTTTTGAGGGTCTCTTACCCTTCATTCCCTTACTTAATTCAATGCCCATAATGACTGGCCAGTCTTCTCTCTCTTCTCTACTTGTGCCTATACCCTCTTGCCTCTAAACTACTTTATCTAGCAGATTTACTACATATACCTGTGAACAGCACTATTCTTCCCTTTCTTATCTATAACACTCTGATGGACAATAGACAGGGACAACATAACATATAACCACCAATCAATACACTTCGATTAAGGGGAGTAAAATAGGTACCCTTTGTCCCGAAAATGCCTTACCGATCAAGGAAGTCTGATAACTCAAATGTAAGCAAAAGGCTTACCTCAGCCGGCTGATTATCAGAAATTCCCGGATCGTCTCAAGCTCCTCGTTTCGGATACTCAGGGTCACCTGGAATCCCCTCCTAAGGCAAAGCTCGCCATGCATGACTCGGTTAAATTGATGATAGGCAACTCCTATCCTCATATTGATTAGTGGTTCCAAATTAATAATATCTACTGCAGTAGGGAACAGACACAAAAGATACGCTCAGCATCTTTCCAAATTACTGTTCTGCTTTATTATGACGCAATTGAAGGTTTTTATGCACATGATTACGTAGGTATCACATTAATATTACAATTGTAGGTTTATGGTAACAAGGGGCGTTACATAGGCAGGCTAATTCTAATCAGGACTCGAAAGAATGTAAACATTTACTGAAAACATTATTAGTGCCGTGTGCACAGTGAGGGCAGAGTGCAATACATACAAAATACAATACAATTATATACAGAACTTACAAATTTCCATTACAATGGCCATTAGGATTACTGAATATTAATATACTAGTATTTTGTACTATTAACATTCTCTCATTTCTGTTGCAGATTCTGTGGCACAGTTTACTGTCATTCAGGAAGCCACAATAACTGCGCCTCTTGGTGGTAATGTAATTTTGTACTGTGGTCCTAGTGGTGGTTCTGTAGCTGCTGGTAACTACCCAGCCTGGGTATATCAGGCACCTGGGAGTGCTCCTAAAGGTTTAACAAGTAGTGATGGAGGAAGTATTCATAATAAAAAACCTCCAGGAACCCCTGAAATAACACATTACTTCTTGCGGCAACATGCCGTTTCTTCACCCGCTCCACTGGCTAAAATGGTGCCGCCACGAGTCACTCCGGCAGGTGCCACTGCACTCAACAAGAAGGGCACACAGGCAGGGGTTGCTGCATCTGTGGACTCGCTCACCCGGGCGGACAGATCGCCCTCTCCGATCCTGTCTCCTGTGCTCCCAGACTCTAACTCACAGCCAACAGGTTGACACTGTGGAGGAGAGGGTTACCATACTGGAGTCCTCCACTACCACCACTGATGCCCGTATCACCACGCTGGAGAAGGAGCAACGAGCATACCGCCACCATCTTGTTGAAGTCCAGCTGAGGCTAGACGATGGAGAAAACAGGAGCAGGCGGAACAGTTTACGCCTCCGAGGCATCCCCAAGGCCACCATAGGACCTGACCTCCGCACCACCGTGGTAGCCATCCTGAACCAGGTTCTAGGCAAGCCCCCAACCTCAGAACTAGAGCTGGACAGGGTGCACCGCATGCCGGGCTCTAGGGCTCCGTCCCTGCCTTCACAGGGCCCTGCCACTACAGATCTACCTTGAGATGTTCTCTGCAGGGTGCATTTCTTCACCATAAAGGAGGAGATCTTACGCCTGGCCTGGACGAAAGGTCCGATTGACTTTGACGGAGCCTCTGTACGGATCTACCCAGATGTCTCCAGACAAACCCGGGTCATGCGTGGGCTTATGCGACCCCTCCTTGAGGTGCTCCGTGAAGCTGAAGCTACATACATCTGGGGCCACCCATTTCATCTGATTGTGCGGAAGCAGGTTTCGGAGTTCCATCTTCATTCACCAGACCAACTCTCGGACCTGTTCAGCTTCATCAACAAGCCTGCTGTCAGTGTGCCCAACTGGTTTGATTACCTGCTATCCCAGGAGGTGCTGGGCCCACCTTTACCCAGGCCGCAAAGGATCAGACGACTCTGCTCTCGCCCTCCTAGCGAGACTGTCAGATCTCACCCAATGTCCTCCGAGGCCTAACCCCTTTCTTGCTCCTGGTGACTGGTAAGCCATTACAGTTATTGCCTCTGGGCCCCGTCTACTTTGACTTTCAGAGTCGCCTTGGCTGGTGCCTTCTTCTGTCTCTGGAGGCCTCAGCATGTAATATCCCATGCAGACTCTCGCCCATGGGGGATCTCTCCTGTTGCACCGGGGGAGGGGGGAAACTGGTACCTCGCTGCCTACAACACTAGGACCACTAGGACTAGCACCACAGTTATGCCCTATACACACGGTCGGACATTGATCAGACATTCCGACAACAAAATCCATGGATTTTTTCCGACGGATGTTGGGTCAAACAGAGCTGGGAGTAGCTCTAGCCAATTCAAAACCGAGGAAGGCTCCTGGCCCCGATGACTCCAACGTACTACACGACCTTTTTTGATACGCTATCGCAACCTTTAGTCTCTGCGCTCAATTCTATTACAGAGGGCAATTTTTCCTGGTAGACACTCTGAGAGCCTATATTTTTCTTATCTCTAAAGAGGGGAGAGATCTATCTCCCAATAGCACTTTTGAACATGGATTTGAAACTGTTTGCCAAAATTCTGGCCAACAAGTTGCTCTCTCATATACCGAATCTCATCCACAGAGATCAGGCAGGCTTTGTGTCGCTACGGGAGCCACGGGACAACACCATCCGAGTGGTGAACCTGATCCATGCGGCCAGGACATCCAAACGGGCCCTTCTCCTGCTGTCTACTGACGCGGAGAAGGCCTTCGACAGCGTGGATTGGTCCTTTATACGGGCCACTTTAGAGCACATTCATCTCTGGCCATCTATGCTAGGATGGATTTTGTCCCTTTACTCTCACCCCACTACAGCGGACAAAGTAAATGAGACTAGGTCGGACTTCTTTAACATCAGCAATGGCACACAGCAGGGCTGCCCCCTCTCTCCTCTGATCTTCATACTCTCACTGGAGCCTCTTCTGTGCAGAATAAGGGCGGATGCGGGCATCGATGGTTACCAAAAATCTTCAGGCTCCCACAAGGTGGCCGCATTCGCGGACGACCTAATCGTCTTCCTAATGGAACCGCTTACTTCCCTCCCAAATCTGCTTCAATCTCTTCAGGAATACGGTGCTCTTTCCCTTTTTCAAATTAATCTGTCCAAATCCTCTATTCTCAACATAACGGTGGGTAAGGACATTGTTCAACGTCTGCGATTGGCCTTTGCTCTGAGATGGGCGACTAACCTTATCTGATACCTGGGAGTCAACATCATCTCTGACCCAGCTGCCTTGTACTCCTTGAATTTCACCCCGTTACTTCTTCGCCTTAAGGCAGAACTTTTCCACTGGCACTCCCTCACGTTGACGTGGTTTGGCCGTTGCAGCGCCCCCAAGATGACTTTGTTGCCGAGGGTACTGTACCTGCTGCAGGCGCTCCCTATCAGTCTACCCTTAGTATTTGCAAGCGAATCGACTCTATGTTCCGCGACTTTGTGTGGTCTCACCGCAAGCCACGCATTAGACTTCAACTCCTCCACCTTGCGAAAAGTAGGGGCGGGGTTGGCTTTCCAGACATGAAAGCCTATCACCGGGTGGCTTACCTCACCAGGTTGGTGGACTGGCATTGCCAGGCAGAGGCAAAGCACTGGGTGGCCATGGAAATGGAGGATTCCAGAGACACGGCCAAGAGCTGGCCTTGGATCACCACACCTCTGCCGAGGGACCTCGCTGACTACCCCACACTAGGCAGCACACTATCAGTGGCCAGAGATGCCTTTCGGCACTCATCAGTGTCCCCATTACACTCCCCTATGGTGACGGTTTTGGGTAATCCAGAATTCACACCCGGCCTTCAGAACCCTCACTTTAAGCGACTGGCAGTGGGCGGGCAGTCAGCTCCCTTTGTGTGACTTTTTGGGGCCTAACTGTCAACTCTCCTCGGAGGCTGGGGTGTCAGCTACAGATCCCCCCTGAACTTCTGGAGCGATCTACAGCTGCATAACTTTCTGTGCAGATGCCTGCGGACCCCAGGCATCTCCCGTCAACTTACTGACTCGACCAGCGGAAGGGTTCATTCCCTCGTTCCTCTCTAAGTGGGAAGTGGAACTCGGCATTCAATTCACTGACCCCCCAGAGAGAGAAGATTCTCCACTTTGCTCAGAAATCCTCTATAGCCACCAGAGTCCAGGAGACCTGCTACAAAATTATGACCCGAGGGTATAGGGTACCCACCACCCTGCACCATTTCTTCCCACAGGTCTCTAGCCTTTTTTGGCGTTGTGGCACTGCAGAGGGAATGATGCTGCATGTTTTTTGGGCCTGTCCCAAACTCTCCTCTTTTTGGCCTGAGGTGACTCGCAAGATCAGACACCTGACTGGTGTCTCTCTGGAGGGGAACCCCGCGGCCTACCTGCTTCACCTTTCAGAACGACCCATCAAGAAATACAAGGCCTCTCTCACCATCCAGCTACTGAATGCTGCCATGGCATGCATCCCCCTCTGTTGGAGATCGGAGAACCCGCCGGCGAAGTCCTTGTGGTTTTCTAAAGTGAACTAAGAGACATGGAGGATCTCACCGCCACCTTGAACAACAGGGAGGAGACCTTCTGGGAGACCTGGAGACCCTGGCAACACTTTATATACATGGACGCTTATCTCTGTGAGGCTGCACAGCCTGACTGACCCATTGGGCCTGTCCCACTCCCCAGTCGGGGGGTGCTACCCTTCTTTACTCTACTCTTCTCCTACTTTCTGCTATCCGCCCTATACTCCACTATGCTTTCACCTTTCCTCTCCCTGCCTCTCCTCTCACTCCCTTCTTCCCTTGGAACTCATCCTTTTCCCACTCCTAGGGTTGTCAGACCCTCTACCTCTCCCTTCCCCCCACCCTGGTTCACACCCCCTCCCCATAACTCTTACTCAATCATGGGCTGCTTTGATCAGATACTGTGAATATCCTGATGTACATTACTTATTTCATGGGTCCCATGTTTGGGCCCACCTGGCCTTTGGGTTGCCTTGCCTCCCAAACAACTGTTTAAACTTTAAAAAAAAAAGTTATATTGTATAGCTTTGCATACGTTATTATCAGTTCTAGGTTGCGCAAGTATTTGTTAGGATGCCTCCCCGGCTTCGCATACCGATTTTATCTCTATACCGTGTTTTATTTATATGCTCTATTTACGGTATAAAGCTGGGGTATCTGATATGTTTACCTCATCTCATGATCACGTTGATCTTTCTGTCTGTCTGATTATTAAAATATATCTCTGCTATATGCGGTAATTGTTAAACGCACTTTCTATTGAAATAAACTTGATTTGATTGTAGCCGTATTAGTGCAATTGTGACAGAGAAAATTGAGTACTGTCCGTGATACTTTTTTTATTTGCACTAACATACAATTTTTCAGGAAAGCTTTCGGGGTATGTCCCCTTCTTCAAGGGCCAAGCAGTACTGCTTGGACCTTGAAGAAGGGGACATACCCCGAAAGCTTGTCCTGAAAAATTATATGTTAGTGCAAATAAAAAAAGTATCACGGACAGTACTCAATTTTCTCTATTGAAATAAAGTAATTACAAAAATATATATATATGTAGCAACCTCACAGAATATTCCTTTCACTGGTCTGACTGCAGTTAGGGTGTTTTAACTGGTTCCTATTGGTTACTGTGCTAATCAAATACAGTTTTATATTGGCTTTTTCAATAAGCACAATAATGCTTTGTGAGCATATAAAAAAAAAGCAAATATGACAATTCTGTGAGTATTGCTGATGTACTAATTAAGTATCCTGAGCCATAGCTACAAGAAGAAGTGAGAGATCCATCCAAGGAGGCTCGTGTGTTTTGTCTATCAGTAATGTACAGGCTGCAGATGACGGGGATTATTACTGTGCTCCGTACACTAGACATGTACATTGCGTTTTGTTCCAGATCAAAATTCGGACAAATTTTTCATTATTAGGAAATTCGGATGCATTACAACAGTAACGAATTTAAGTGAATCTGAAATAACGATTCAAATTTTAAAAAAGGCCGAAATTAGAATCTAATCGAATTCGAAAACAATTCTAATGAAATTCGAAAACTATAGAAATTGATTTTTTTTAAAAAGAATACTATAAAATAGAATATAAAATAATGAAGCAATAGAACAAAAATAAAAGAATAGTAAAGAATAGAACAGAATTTAATTCCTCGAGGCTCACATTGTAGTGATACCGAAACCAGGAAAGGATATCAACTTGGTCTCCAATTATATACCTATTTTGCTCATTAATGTAGACGTGAAGCTTTACGCGAAAATAATAGTGAATCGTATACTTCCTCTACTCCTCTCACTGGTCTCTTTAGATCAAGTGGGATTCATCCCAGGTCGCAAAGCCAGGGATAACACCCTGAAGGCAATAAACATTCATCATTGGCTATCGTCCTCCAACACTCCGGGTTTTTTACTCTCCCTCGACGCAGAGAAGGCATTCGACAAAGTGGCTTGGGACTACATGACATAAGTTTTTTTTCATAAAATAGGATTTCAAGATCGCATGCTCCAATACATCCTAGCCCTCTACTCGTCCCCAACTGTGAGAATTAGGGTTAATGGTCATCTGTCAGACGCCTTCTCTGTGTCGAATGGAACTAGACAGGGGTGCCCCTTATCCCCCATCATATTTATACTCACGATGGAACCCATACTCCGCAGGCTCAGAACTAACCCGAACATCAAAGGGGTTGAAATCAACAACAAACACTACAAAGTATCAGCGTATGCTGACGACGTCCTTTTATTTCTTACAGACCCAGTTAACACACTTCCCAACCTATTAAAAGATTTTTCCATCTTCAAAGCGCTTTCCAATCTTCAAATCAATTTCACCAAATCAAGGGCTCTTAACGTCTCATTACCTGATCCCACGGTGACCTTATGCAAAGCTAATTTCCCTTTCAGTTGGGACACACACGCTATAACTTACCTAGGGATTCAGCTACCAACTAAACTAACTGACCTTTATCCTAGAAACTTTGTCCCCATTCTGAAAACGATGCAAAAGGACCTCCAAGATTGGAACAGAGGTACTATTTCATGGTTCAGGAGGGCGGAGATTGTAAAAATGAACATCCTCCTCAGACTTCTTTATTTATTACAGATGATCCCGGTCAAACTGCCGCCATCATTCTTCGCCACCTATAAAAGGTTGTGCCTAAATTTTCTATGGGCAGACAAACAACCTAGTGTTAGATGGGGAAAATTAGTGACTCCAAAGCTAAAAGGAGGAATCGGCCTTCCTGACATACAAAAATATTATTGGTCATGCCACCTAGTTAGAATTGTAGGCACTTACACAATAAGACTAAAGCATGGATAGGCATCGAGGAGGCGTTCTCTTCTTCGCCTGTCCATCATCTCTCATGGATAAGCCCCAACAAGACCCCGAGGGAAAGCAGGTCACATCCCCTGACGGGCCCCACGTTACAGATTTTTTGCGCGGTTTGCAAATAATTGAACATTGCCTCTTCACCTGGCCCACTGACCCTGCTCGACCAGAATCCGGACTTTCCCCCGGGTATCACATTCCTTAACAACAATGACATATCAGTAAAACGTTCCGTCAGAGCGGAATCTTTCTTTGACAAAGGGATGTTAGTGTCCTTCCAAGCCAACCCAACCCGACTTCCTGAAGCGGACATTCCCTTCTTTAAGTTTATCCAAATAAGACATTTCTTACAAGGTTTGACTCCACAATCTCAATGGTGTACAGACCAAACACCGTTTGAAGCCATGTGCACCAGAACTGACCCCCAAAGACACGTAATTTCAGATATGTACGCCTTAATGTTCTCCGAGATCCCTACCACAGACAACGTGTCCTGCCAAAAATGGGAGAGAGAACTGTCCACAGATCTTACACAAGATGACTGGAATAATATATACACTCATATACATAAAGGTTCTCTAAATTTTTCCGCACAAGAAAATGGTTATAAAATATACTCCAGGTGGTATAGAACCCCAGACAGAATACACAAATTCCACCCCAGTATCCCTCCACTATGTTGGAGATGCAACACCACTCATGGGTCTTTAATCCACATCTGATGGGAATGTCATCTAATCCAACCCTATTAGAACGAAGTTCGCTGTCTTACCTCACAAACCACAAGCTCAGTATCTCCTACATCATACTTCCATACCCCAATCGGCTTATAAAAAATCTCTCACCCTACACGTCATAAACGCAGCAAAACTATCTATTCCCACTCACTGGAGGACCACTTCCCCCCCAGTACAGCCGAATGGCTCCGCAGAATAGGGAAAATAGCTGAGATGGAGGATCTAATCCATCAAGCTAGAGATACCCCAGCTAAATTTCATAAAACATGGGCATGCTGGCTTAATTTTAAGGAATCAACAATATGTCGCAACATCTTATGGAATCCCTCATAGCTTGGCCTGGGGGGCAGTAATTGCCACCTAACAAATGAACCATCCACCAATCCCTGACCATTCCCCTCCCCCTCCTTGCCTCACCCCCTCTTTCCACCACTTCCTTTATCTCCATACGCATATGCTAACTGCATAGACAGATCTCAGATGAGGAACATCACATGGAAAACCCATAATAACGATGAGACTTACTCACCAAAAATGACATGCATTGAATGACACAGACTATGACCGAGAGACCGGCAGGTTCATGACTTGAATGCAGACGAATGACACCCCCACCCACGTACAGTTAGTTCCCGATAAGGGTACGTGGAGACAAGGCAATATACCCGGTCTCACATAGAGTTTTGCAGAACGACCTCACTATGGGTCCTCTAGGAAGACCACGTCTTCCAAATATTCTAGATGATGATTTTTGTATGTAAAATCTTGATTTAGGTTTTCTCTTCTTTTTCATATTCCCCTTAGCACTCTCACTATATAATACTGTTAACAATGTCTTTTGAGAATGTAATGACGCTTGGTTCCATGTTTATTAGTTGTAACATGCAGTTTCTTTAATAAAAACATTGAAACAAAAAAAAAAAGAATAGAATTTAATAGAATGTAATAAAATAAAATAGAATATGACCATCTTCCGAAATTCGATTTTCGAATAGTATAAATTTGAATTCGAGAATAGATTGGAAAAGAATGCAAAACAATGTAAACTAAAATAACAGAAAATAATAGAACAGAAAAACAATAGAACAGAATAGAATAAAACATAATGTATATTATATTTTATTCTATTCTGTTCTATTGTTTTTCAATTCTATTTTCTATTATTTTCTATTCTATTCTATTCTAATCATTTCTATTCAAATTTGAATTAATTCTATATGAAATTTGAATTTTGGTAGATGATTTTATATATATTATATATATAACCATTTTCCAAAATTCAAATATGGTATACAATGAAATCGAATTTGAATAGAAAAGACTATAATAGATTTGTTTCATATTCGAATTCAAAAAACTTAGACCGAATTCTTAAAATTCGAAAAAAATCGACCACATTCGAAAAAATTCTACGGCATTCGAAAAAAATCAACTGAATTAAAAAATAAAACAATCAAATTGGAAAAAATTCTACCGCATTAGAAAAAGTAAACTATATATAACCATTTTCCGAAATTCTAAATTTTTTTTTCTTCACTCCGTGCCTCACTTTTGTGGGTAATTCCATTGTCCTGGTGCTCCAGGACCTTCAAAAGTGTGATAGGTAGGAATGAAATTAGATGTGTAAATTATGCTCCTAGAACACCTGACAGTGCTCCTTGCATGTTGAACCTCTCTATGTGGCCAGGCTGTGAAAAAAGTCTCACACATGTGGTATCGCCATACTCAGGAGGAGTAGCAGAATGTATTTTGGGGTGTAATTGGAACTATGCATATGCTGTGTGTGAGAAATAACTTGTATGACAATTTTGTGTAAAAAAAGAAAATAATTTCTTCATTTTTCCAAGAATTGTGGGAAAAAATTACAACTTCAAAAAACTCTCCATGCCTCTTACTAAATACCTTGACTGTCTACTTTTCAAAAAGGAGTTATTTGGGGGGTATTTGTACTGTCCTGACATTTCAGGGCCTTAAGAAATTACATAGGTCATCAGTACATCAGGTGTGATCTTTTTTTATGATTTTCTCCATAGCTTGTAGACAGAGGCAGCTCTAAGCTTTGTGAGGCCTTAGGCAAAATTTAGATATGAGGCCCCACTTACACCCATAATGGGAAAAATAATAAAGCGATACAAATTTATTGTATAAGGAGGTTACAGCACAGGGGGAGGGTAAGTGGACACCGTACAAGGGGCAGGAGGGTACAGTACAGGGGGAGCAGGAAGGCACAGCACAGGGGGTCAGGAGGGTACAGTAAAGGAGGGAGCAGGAGGGCACAGCACAGGGGGAGAGTAAGTGGACACAGTACAGGGGACAGGAGGGTACAGCACAGGGGGGGAGAAGGAGGGACCAGCACAGGGGGAGGGTAAGTGGGCATAGTACAGGGGGGCAGGAGGGTACAGTGAAGGAGGAAGCAAGAGGGCACAGCACAGGGGGAGGGTAAGTGGACATAGTACAGGGTACAGGAGGGTACAGTACAGGGGGGGAGCAGGAGGGCACAGTACAGGGGGCAGGATTGTACAGTACAGGGCAGAGCACGAAGGCACTGCACGGGGGGGTAAGTGGGCACAGTGCATGAGGCAGGGGGTACAGTAAAGGAAGGAGCAGAAGGGCACAGTACTGAGGGAGGGTAAGTGGGCACAATACAGGGAGCAGTAGGACACAGCACAGGGGGAGGGCAAGTGGGCACAGTACAGGAGCAGGAGGGTACAGTACAGGGGTAGCAGGAGGGCACAGCACAGGGGGAGGATAAGTGGGCATAGTACAGTGGGCAGGAAGGCACAGCACGGTGGGGGTAAGTGGGCATAGGGCAGGAGGGTACAGTACAGGAGGGAGCAGGAACGGCACATCGCAGGGGGAAGGTAAGTGGGCACAGTACATGGGGCAGGAGGGTACAGTAAAGGAGGGAGCAGTAGGGCACAACACAGGGGAAGGGGAAGTGGGCACAGTACAGGGGACAGGAGGGTACAATAAAAGAGGGAGCAGGAGGGCACAGCATAGGGGGAGGTTAAGAGGACACAGTACAGGGGCAGTGAGGTTCAGTACAGGGGGAGCAGGAAGACACAGCACAGGGCGAGGGTAAGTGGGCACAGTACAGGGGGCAGGAGGGTACAGTACAGGGGGAGCAGGAGGGAACAGCACAGGGGGAGGGTAAGTGGGCACAGTACAGGAGAAGTAGGAGGGTATAGTACAGGGGGGAGCAGGAGGGTACAGTATGTGGGGTGCAGGAGGGCACAGCACAGGGGGAGGGTAAGTGGGCACAATACAGGGGGAAGGAGTGTACAGTAAAGGAGGGAGCAGGTGGGCACAGAACTGGGGGAGAAGAAGGGCACAGCCCAGGGGGAGGGTAAGTGGGTACAGTACAGGGGGGATCAGGAGGGCCCAGTATAGGGGGCAGGAGGGTATAGTACACGGGGAGCAGGAGGGCACAGCACAGGGAGAGAGTAAGTGGACATACAGTAGTACAGGGGCAGAAGGGCACAGTTCAGCGGGAGGGTTAGTGGGCACAGTACAGGGGGCAGGGGGGGCACAGTACAGGGGCAGGAGGGCACAGCACAGGGAGGAGCAAGAGGACCCAGCACAGGGGGAGGGTAAGCGGGCACAGTGCAGGGGGCAGGGGGGTACAGTACAAGGGGAGCAGGAGGGCACAGCACAGGTACATTACAGGGGGCAGGAGGGTACAGTAAAAGAAGAGAATGGATGATGGGACTTTATATGAAGCAAATCACTAAGTTAAATGAGCCAATCAGTGTACACATTGTTTATTAATTGCAGAAGTCATGCATACACATTATATTATAATCTGTGACCCATTTCTGCCACCATGTTTTTTCCTTTTACAAGGGACCAGTTCTGACAGCTGGGGTTAGGCTTTGCCTCGTTATCCCTGGGAGCTGCGACCCGCACCGTGGCCTCCCCCTACCCTCCCTCCATGGGGGGCGGGGCAGGCACCCGCTACAGGTCGACGACACGCCCACATGCCAAACGGGTGACGTCATTCATTGACGCCGCCGACGTGTTTGTCCATCTGCGTACCCCATGTGGGAGGCATGGGCGTCAAACGCCGAGCACACACTGTTGCTCAGGCGGTGGCGCCACCTCCCCCAATTACGCTGCTTGACGTTAATGGTCACCTCTGATACACGGCCGCTACTTATACCACACACGTCCCACGCCGACACTCTAGCTGGCTTCACTTGCAAGACACTCACCACTGCACGGTTTTTGGATTATTTTCCCACACATATTTTTGCAGGTACTTATGCTATATCACACCAGTCTCACATTCAACAATATTTCAACTCCATTCCCCTACTTTATCTCATTTCAACATCTCTCCCTTTTCACTCACTTGGTTACCTTCTTAAACACCCTACCTTTGGGAGTTTCTCCCCAGTTTCCCAGCTGTGGAACTAGTTTATTTTAATTTTTTACCTATTGATCCCCACAGATACCCCTGGGAATCAGCTACAATATGAACCATGTAAACCCCTAATTATACACACCACAGCTGCAAATTGGATTTCCTATTTCTATATCTACTATTGGCTATTGGTCCCTTGCCGTTCCTCGAGGTTTCCCATCTCAGCTTCCGGGGATAACGTTGTCTATAATGTCTTTTACCTGTGATACCATCAACATTCGTACCCATATACTACAGATAGGTGAGAATGCTTGGGACCTTCTGTGTTCCCCCTCTCCCCTTAAGATACCCCTTAATCCTGCATCTGCTCCTGATGAGTGGTATTATAACCACGAAACGCGTAGAGCTTTCCTATGATGCGTTGTCACAGTATTCATGTTCAATATCTGCAATTAATAAACAATGTTTACACTGATTGGCTCATTTAACTTAGTGATTTGCTTCATATAAAGTCCCATCATCCATTCTCTTCTTTTCAATGTATCGGGGATGGAGGCGCATGTATATATTATTGCCTCATATAAAGTCCCACTTTAGTTTTAAGTTTAGTCTATTTTCAAGTGGACACAATCCATGGGTCAGTATTCCCCCTCTCTTTTTTTTTGGTGGCGCAACAGCACTTAGAATATTTAGGGTATAATTGCTGTCCCTCCTTCTGCATCTCAGGTGTTCCTCTTTCTGTGTCAACAGTAGTTCCCTTCTTTTTTTTTTGGGGGGCTTTTTGAAAAAAAATTTTTTCGAGCAGCAACAAAAAATAATTTCACTATAACTGCTGTTCCTTCTTCTGAGTCACAGGTGGTCTTCCTTTTGCGTCACCACTGTTTGTTTTTTTTTTTGGTCTTTCTTAATTTTACATTTATTTATTTATTTTATTTTTTTACAGCAGCAGCAGTAGAAAAAAATTCTCCACAATTCCTGCATCCTTATTTTCTTTATTTAAAAAAAACAATATTAAAACAGTTTATATTGCACTGAGCACAAAAGTATTGCAACCAAGCACCATATTCCCATCCCACACTCTATAATAAAAAGTTGAAAATATCCCCCCCCCCCCAAAAAATAATAAAAAAGCGATAATAAAACAGTTTATAGTGCACCAAGCTCAAAAGTATTGCACCCAAGCACCATATTTCCATCCCACACTCTATAATAAAAAGTTATAAAAATCCCCCCGCCAAAAACTCCTCATCATGTCCGAAAGACCAACAAGGAGAGGCAGACGCTCACAGGCCACCAAAAGAGGGCAAGCAGCCTCTGTGTCTACAGTGAAAAGTGGTGGTCGCGGACATGGTGCATTCTCTGCAGGTGGGTCATACTTCTCCTTTTTTTCTGGTACATGCCGTGTTATTGTGCCACAACATGCAGAAGAGGCCCAATTTTTCTGCACGTTTGACAAGTGCATGTAATTTCAATTTTTTTTCCTCATCTTTAACAGCAGGGTCCGTTCCTGCACCCAGCAAGAGTAACTATGAGGGGTTACAGTGTTCAGGCACCACTAGGGATGGGAAAACAGTTTGGGCAGAGCATAAGTTTAGCCTGAACATCGCCCATTCAGGTACTCTCCTAACATCCAAACTTTCTGGGCACTTAGTGGGATGTTGGCCCGCCGAGCGTACAGTCAATAGGTTGTTAAGGCTTCCCTGCTGAGAGCTACATTTAACAAAATAATTGTAAAAAAAAAGAATGTAAATAAAAAAAAATTGGGGAAAAAACAGTGTGGGGGGACCCTTTGGATCTGGTATGGATTTTACCACTTCCCTGCTGGCGCATTGGAAAATGACTCCAGTAGGAACACTCCCTGCCTCCTGCAGCCCATCAGAGTACCTGAGTACCTGTTTCCAGACCATCAGAGTACCCGAGTACCTATTTGCAGCCCATGCCCCATAGAATATACATCGGGTGTTTTCTTTCCAAAATGGGGTCATTTTGTGGGTAATTCCAATGTCCTTGTGCTCCAGGACCTTCAAAATAGGTAGGTAGGAATAAAATTAGATGTCTAATTTATGCTCCTAGAACACCTGATGGTGTTCCCTGTATCTTGGGCCTCTGTATGTGGCCAGTGTAAAAGTCTCACACATGTATTTTGGGGTGTAATTGGAAGTATGCATATGCTGTCTTTGAGAAATAACTTGTTATCATAACAATTTTGTATAATAAAAATGTATTTCTTAATTTTTCCAAGAATTGTGGGAAAAAATTACAACTTCAAAAAACTCACCTGCCTCTTACTAACTACCTTGGACTGTCTACTTTCCAAAAAAGGGGTCATTTGGGGGGGTATTTGTACTTTCCTGACATTTCAGGGCCTCAAGAAATGAGATAGGCCGTCAGAACATCAGGTGTGATCAATTTTTTATGATTTGCACCATGGCTTGTAGACTCTATAACTTTCACACAGACCTAATAATATCCACAACTTTGGGTTATTTTTTACCAAAGATATGTAGCAGTAGAAATTTTGGCCCAAATTCATGAACAAAAATTACTTATTTGCAAAAATTTTATAATAGAAACTAAAAAAAGTGGGGTTTTTTTTCAAAATTTTCGTTCTTTTTTTACTTGTTTTTGGAAAAAATAAAAAACTCAGTGGTCATTAAATCATTAAAAGAAAGCTCTATTTGTGTGAAAAAAATGATAAAAATTTTGTTTGGGTTCAGTGCTGGTAATGATTTTAAGAGGAACTCTACGCCAAAATGAAAAAAAATAAAAATGCATTGGGTCCCCTCCAAAATCCATATCAGGCTCTTCGGGTCTGGTATGGATTTTAAGGGGAACTCCACGTTAAAATTATTTTAAAAAATGGCGTGTGGTCCCCCCCAAAATCCATACCAGACCCTTATCCAAGCATGCAGCCTGGCAGGCCAGGAAGGGGGGGCGAGCGTGCGCCCCCCGTCCTGAACCATACCAGGCCGCTTGACCTCAACATGGGGAGGGTGTTTTTGGGTAACCCCCAAAGCATCTTGTCCCCTTGTTGATGGGGACAAGGACCTTTTTCCAGACCACCCTGGGCTGTGGTTGTGGGGGTTTGCGGGCAGGGGAGCTTATCAGAATCTGGAAGCCCCTTTAACAAGGGGCCCCCAGATCCCACCCCCCTCGTACCCCTACCCATTCACCAAAAAAGTGTCCAAAAGTAATAACAGGAAACAGTTTTTGACAAGTTCTTCATTAAAAAATAAAATTAAATAAAAATAGTGTTTCTCGATGTAATTCATCGCCAATCATGTGGCAAGAATAGAGAAAAAAAAACCCCGCTGTCACCTCTTAGGAGGCCTCCAGCTGTCTGCCTCCTCTCTGCTTTGACAGCTCTTATATAGGCAAGAGGCGACCCAACTTTGTCACCCGGTGGCACCACCCCTTATGACGTCATGTGATAGCATAAGGGGGTGGTGTCACCGAGTCACGTTACCTGGGTGGCCCGCCCCTTGCCTATATAAGAGCTTTCAAAGCAAAGAGACAGCATGCAGTGGGTGGCCTCTTTGGAGGTGAAGGTTTTTTTTTTGCCATTTTTCTGGTCCTGATTGACGATAGATTACATCGAGGGACACTGTTTTTTTTTTTTAAAGGATTTTCAAAGGATTTGTCAAAAACTGTTTCCTGTGTTTCTTACTTTTTGACACTTTTTAGGTGAATGGGTAGGGGTAGGATGTACCCGATACACATTCACATAGGGAGGGGTCACGATCTGGAGGCCCCCTTGTTAAAGGGGGCTTCCAGATTCCAATAAGCCCCCACCTGCAGACCCCGACAACCACAGCCCAGGGTTGTTGGGAAGAGGCCCTTGTGTCCATCAACATGGGGACAAGGTGCTTTGACTTTCACATGAACATAAAAATTGAATATTCTTTTAAATATCATGTCTGGGGTCCCCGTAGTCTGCCTGTAAAGTGGCGCATCTGTACAATGTTTTGAACATGCTGCAGCAATTTTAAAGGAAAAAATGTAATTTAAACTTGCTCGTGGCTGTAATGTATTGCCGGCTCCCGGAAATACAGATTTAAAAAAATGAAAAATAAAACGGCGTGGAGTCCCCCCCCAGTCCGTACCAGGTCTGGTATGGATTTTAGGGGGAACCCCACGCCAAAAGGTAAAAAAAAATGGCGTAAGGTCTCCACAGCACCCACCCCCCCTGTGGAGGGCATGTGGCCTGGTATCGCTCGCTTGTCCCCCCTTTACCTGACCCGCCAGGCTGCATCATCAGAAAAGGGTCTGGTATGGATTTTGGGGAGACCTTACGCCATTTTTTTTTACCTTTTGGCGTGGGGTTCCCCCTAAAATCCATACCAGACCTGGTACGGACTGGGGGGGACTCCACGCCGTTTTATTTTTCATTTTTTTAAATCTGTATTTCCGAGAGTCGGCAATACATTACAGCCACGAGCAAGTTTAAATTACATTTTTTCCTTTAAAATTGCTGCAGCATGTTCAAAACATTGTACAGATGCGCCACTTTACAGGCAGACTACGGGGACCCCAGACATGATATTTAAAAGAATATTCAATTTTTATGTTCGTGTGAAAGTCAAACATTATGGCAGTACCCTGGTTTAGAGATGAGCCAGACACTGTGTGCAGCAGTTAAATGATAGAGTTCCCTTGTGAAGTGTCTTGTCCCATATTACTACACACCTTGCTGTCAAGTGTTTGCATTTAGGAGGGACACCGCTGAGTCTATGCCCACTCCACCAGTCCAGCATACCTTAAGAGGTTCAATGCCACCTCACTCCCAGAATGCTCTAGTTAACTGCTTCCTGTACCATGTGGCCAGGTACATGAGGTCTCCGTGCCACGGAATCAGTCCAGTTTACTTTTGGGGAACCAGATCACTAACCACCTCGCTACCGAAAGGACCTTGTACCTTCGCCAGGTATCATGCTGCATGACCAGCTGCTTTACACTTCACCACTTGTGGTTACCCATGGCAAAGGCATTCCTCATCCTACTCTTCTGCTGAGGTAACTTTCATAGTAGCCTTGCTTCATACTCCATTGTGCTTAACAGACTCTGTTCTTCTAAGATACCATAATCTACCTGCACCTGTGTAACTTCAGACCAGGCTTTTTTAGCAACTTTTACTAAGAACTTCTCATGGCAAAGTCCAGAATAGTCCAATACATTTTCAAACCCTAACTACCTAAACTGAAGCTGCCCAGGCATATCTTGACGGAGGTGTAAGTCTATGTTTGGCATTGTCCAAACACTTAGTAGTTTCTTCGGCAATCCGGTGTTCTGTAGAATCACATGGCGCAGCAGCCCTTCTCAGTATCCCATGTTAGTTGGGGCCAGGATCAGGAACAGGATACTCCCTGTGACCCAGCCTTCCCCCTCTTTTTATATCACAGGGTGGGAAGGCAGAGCCCAATAAACCTGGGAAAGGAGTGTGAAACAAGTTAACCCCTTCCCAGTCTGGGCATGCTTGCTAACTCATTATAACAAAATAGACATGTGCATTTCGTTTTGTTCCGAATAGTAATTCGGACGAATTTTTCATTATTCGGAAATTCGTATGCATCCAAATTTCCGAATTACAAAAGTAATGAATTTAAATGAATCCGAAAAAAAGCGAACAAATTCGAAAACATATTCAAATCGAATTCCAAAACATATTCGAATTGAATTCGAAAACATATTCGAATTCGAAAACAAATTTGAATCGAATTCAAAAACATATTCGAATCGAATTTGAAAACAATAGAAATCAATTTTCTAAAAAATACAATAACATAGAATATAAAATCATAAAGCAATAGAATACATATATATAATATTTAATATTTTATTCTGTTTTATTGTTTTTCTATGCTCTTTTCTTTTCTATTCTATAATAGTCTTTTCTATTCAAATTCATTCTATACGAAATTCAAATTTCGGAACATGGCTTCTGAAGATCGAATTTCGTATAGAATGAATTTGAATAGAAAAGATTTGAATAGAAAAGAATAGACTAGTAATTCGAATAACATATATAATTAAATAGAATATGAATAGAAAAGATTAGAATAGGAAAGAAAATAATAGAAAAGAATAAACTAGAAAAACATATATTGTATTTTATTCTATTCTGTTCTATTGTTTTTCTATTCTATTCTTTTATTATTTTTTTATTATTTTCTTTTCTAATCTTTGCTATTCAAAATCATTCTATACGAAATGTGAATTTCGGAAAATGGATATATATATAAAGTTCCAAAGGTTGCTGCACTTAAAAATGTGTTACTTTATTCCATCAAATCTTTAGAAAAAGATTACAAAGCAAGTAGAGTCATTCCAAACAAAATCGTTACAATCATCTGTTCAGACAAAGATTACGTTTCAAGGTGAATTTTTTTTTTATATATACAAGGTCGGTGGGAGGACCTGTTTGCTGACACTAGATTGAAAGCAGTGTGTGGTTCTCCTCTACACTTCAATCTAATATATATATATATAATTATTTATTATTATTATTCAGGATTTATATAGCGCCAACAGTTTACTCAGCGCTTTACAATATAAAAGGGAGACAATACAGTTATAATACAATACAATAGGATTAAGAGGGCCCTGCTCAGAAGAGCTTACAATCTAATAGGGTGGGGCAGGTGGTACAAAAGGTTGTAACTGTGGGGAATGAGCTGGTGGAAGTGGTAGGAGATTAGTTGGAGAGGAGATAGGCTTTCCTGAAGAGATGAGTTTTCAGGGATTGCCTGAAGGTAGCAAAAGTAGGGGATAGCCGGATAGATGGAGGTAGCGAGTTCCAGAGGATGGGAGAGGCTCTGGAGAAATCCTGGAGACGAGCATGGGAGGAGGAGATGACAGAGCTTGAAAGCAGGAGGTCTTGAGAAGAGCGGAGAGGTCGATTTGGGTAATATTTGGAGACAAGATTAGTGATGTAGCTTGGGGCAGAGTTGTGAATGGCTTTGTATGTTGTGGTTAGAATTTTTAATTTAATTCGCTGGGTGATTGGGAGCCAGTGTAGGGATTGAAGTAGAGGGTTGGCAGACACTGAGCGGTTGGTAAGGTGGATAAGTCTGGCAGCAGCATTCATGATAGACTGAAGAGGGGATAGCCTATGGAGCGGTAGGCCAATGAGAAGGGAGTTGCAATAGTCAAGGCGAGAGATAACAAGGGAGTGAATGAGGAGCTTGGTGGTTTCATTTGTTAAAAAAGGGCGAATTTTAGAGATGTTACGGAGGTGAATTCTACAAACTTTTGACAGAGATTGGATTTGAACTGAAATGACAAGTCAGAGTCTAGGATTACACCTAGTACCCTGGCGTGAGGGGAGGGACTGATGGTTGCATTGTTGATTTTGATGGAAAAGTCATGGAGGGGGGCACGGGCAGGGGGGAATATTAATAGCTCAGTTTTAGAGAGATTTAGTTTAAGGAAGTGGTGCGCCATCCATGCTGATATGTCAATTAGTAAGTTAGTAATGCGAGAGGAGACTGAAGGAGTGAGGTGAGGAGTAGACAGATAGATTTGGGTGTCATCAGCGTATAAGTGGTATTGGAAGCCGTGGGCAGTTATTAAGTGACCAAGGGAGGAGGTGTAGATAGAGAAGAGAAGGGGTCCAAGAACCGAGCCTTGGGGGACCCCCACAGAAAGGGGCAATGGAGAGGAGGAGACAGAGTTGTAGGTGACACTGAAGGAGCGCTGTGATAAATAGCCAGAGAACCAGGATAGAGCAGAATCTCAGAGGCCAAGGGAATGTAGTTTATTGAGAAGGAGCTGGTGGTCAACAGTATCAACGGCCGCAGAGAGGTCAAGTAGTAGGAGTATGGAGCACTGGCTGTTGGTTTTAGCAGTTAGTAAATCGTTAGTGAGTTTTAGTAAGGTAGTTTCCATGGAGTGCTGCGAGCGAAAGCCAGACTGTAAGGGGTCAAGAAGGTTATTTTCATTGAGGTAGGAGCTAAGACGGTTGTAGACTAAGCGTTCTAGAAGTTTAGAGGTGAATGGGAGTAATGAGATGGGTCTTAAGTTGTTCAGGTCGGTAGGGTCCAGTGAGGGCTTTTTAAGAATGGGAGTGATCTGCGCATGTTTTAGAGGGGAGGGGAAAATGCCACTAGAAAGGGAGAGATTGAAGATGTGGGTGAGGGAGCATAGGATAGAAAAAGAGGGTGACCGTAGTAGTTGTGAGGGAACAGGATCCAAGGGACAATTGGTTAGGTGGGCATCCGAGAAAATTTTTGTAACCTCTTCCGTAGTAGCCAATTCAAAAGAGGAGAGTGTTGAATGTGCTGCTGGGCAAGGTATGATGGGTGGGGAAGACGTACGCACAGTGGAGATGTCCTCACGAATTGCATCGATCTTGTCTTTGAAGTGATTGGCAATCTCTTGGGCAGTGAGTGAGTTAGTGGGTAGAGGGGGTGGTGGATGAAGCAGAGAGTTAAAGGTTGAGAAGAGCCGACGGGGACTGGATGACAAGGAATTAATAAGAGAGACAAAGTAGGCTTGTTTGGCAGCATGGAGGCATGAATTGTATTTTAGAATGGCAGATTTATATAGGGTGAAGTCTTGCAGGCATTTGGTTTTACGCCACAGTCGTTCAAGAGCACGGCAATGTTTCTTGAGATTTCTAGTGTTGTCAGTTTGCCAGGGTTGTAACGGTCGGGTCCTAATTCTGCGTGTGGTTAGAGGAGCAAGTGCATCTAGTGATGATGAGAGTGAACTGTTGTAGACAGAAGTGGCAAGGTCAGGACAGGACAGGGGAGAGATTATGTCATATAGGTGGTCAGTAGCAGAATAGAGAAGAGAAGGGTTAAAGTGGCGAAGGTTTCTACAAGTAATTGTTTGCTGCTTGGAGGGATGGGTGGTTGGAGGCAAGGATACAGTGAAAGTAATGAGGTTGTGATCAGATAGAGGAAAGGGGGTGTTGGTGAGGTTGCCAGGGTTGCAGAGATGGTAGAATACAAGGTCAAGGGTATTACCATTGGAGTGAGTGGAAGTATGTGTCCATTGGGTTAGGTCAAAAGATGAGGTTAAGTTGAGAAGTTTAGCTGTAGTTGGGCTGTTAACATTGACAGGAATGTTAAAGTCACCAAGAATAATGGTGGGTATTTCAGAGGAGAGAAAGTTGGGTAGCCAGGCAGCAAAGTCATCAAGAAAGCAGGATACCGGTCCTGGAGGCCTATAAATTGCTGCAATCCTCAGAGAAAAGGGAGAAAACAGACGAATACAGTGCATCTCGAAAGAAGAGAGGGATAGAGAGGGAGGGACAGGAAGGATTTGGAAGGTGCTTTGTGGGGACAGAAGGAAGCCAACTGCACCTCCTTTCTATCTGTTGGGTCCGGAGGAGTGAGTCCAATGGAGACCACCATGGGAGAGGGCAGCAGGAGAAGCTGAGTCAAAATTTTGAAGCCAGGTTTCTGTTATGGCGAGTATGTTCAAGCCATGAGAGATGAAGAGGTCATGTACAGATGTTAGCTTGTTACAGATGGAGTGGGCGTTCCAAAGGGCACATGAGATTGGTGGGGTGCTTTGAGGAAGCAGGGGGATAGAAATTAAACTGAGTGGATTGCAGTGGTTGCCAGAGGGGGAGGGGTATTGGATATGTGGCTTGCATTTGGAAAATGGCGGACCAAGATTAGGAGAAATGTCACCTGAGACTAGGAGAAGGAGGAGGGTGAGGAAGGCAAGGTGGGAGTGGGATGTGCATGAGCGCACGTGTCTATTGGCCCTGGTGTTTATGTCAGCATGTGGGTGCAGCAACTGCAGGAGATGATGGGTGCCATAGTAGGGAGAGGGTAGGAGTGAAGGTGATATGTGCATGCTGCAGGGAAGAGAGGAGGGGTAGAGTAAAGATAATTTGAGGATAGAAGACACCAATGTGAGAAGGAAGAGAATAAGGAGCATGTTAGTGGATAGAGAGTGGGAAACTAACCTAATATAAAATAAATTTCAAAGGTGGTTTGCTTGTCGTCTTGCAGAGTGGAGCAGAGTTCCTGTTCATGCAGCTTTAGTTATCCTGCTTTTGTTAAACTGCGTCGGTGAAACTGCACATCACTCGTGACAGAGCCACTCAGGACAGAGCCACGATGTCTGCGCCATGCCCCTGTCTGCGCCACCCCATAAGCTGCCATAAATTTATAGAGAGACTAAGCTGGGATGCATTTCTCAGTTGGTCATTATTGGGTCTGATGTGAGACACCTGAATATGGGGAGGAGATGGCCAGGGCCAGGCCAGCTACAGACACAGGCTAGGGTCGTAAAGCTAATTGCCTCTCTTGATCACTCAAGCCACATGGAGTTGAGAATCAATCACCAGTAATATTGCTATTGCAGTGTGTTTGTTATAGAGCTAGCAGTAAATATGGAAGTTTAAAGATATGGCAGCAGGAGACAATTACCAAAAATATTAATAGCAGACTCAGCAAAGTCAGTTCAGTAGGGATGTACAGTTGGATAGGAGATAGGCAGGGGCGTCTCCAGCTTTCATATTTAGGGGGGGCACATGGGGGGACAGGGACAAAAGTAGGGGGGCCAACTATAAAACGCAATATTATATATATTTTATTTTTTCCCAAGAATAGAATGCACTCCAGAGGTCTTGTTAGAAAGAGAGACGTTAGCTGAAGATTGCAGCTGCAGGCGGACACTTTTAAAGATTAAAGTGTGTAATTGTTCTTTTAATGTTGGGCTAACATACATGCTCATCAATGCCGTCTACCAGTGCAGCTTATCAGTGCCCATTTATGCTGCCTATTAGTGATCAGTGCTCATCAGTGCCACCTATCAGTGCTCATCAAAGTAGCCTATTAGTGCAGCATATCAGTGCTTATCAATGCCTCCTCATCAGTGCTCAATCCCACCAATCAGTTTCCCTCTATTGCCTCCTATCATTGCTCATTAGTGCCTCCTATCAGTGCCCATTAGGGCATGCAGAGAACACCCAACAGTGGGAGTGGCTCAAGAGAAATAGGTAAATTGAATCTGATAAATGTGCATAGAAACTAAAGTGCTTAGTGGTAATTCACTAAAATATTTTAAAAAACGATAACGTGGAGAAAACAGCACACTGCAGTGTGAATAAACAAACACTTAGAGAAATACCTAAATATTAAATAGATGTGCTAATTCATGCCGATTTCATGCTGTGCAAAATAAATTAAAGTGCTGAGTGCAAACCAAGTGATACATACATAACTAGAATAAGTGAATAAAGTTGAAGCCATCAGATTAAATTCATTTATGAATTATGAACAAAAGCGGATCTCCTGATGGCTATTAACCACCATTTCATTGTTCCTCCACCAAAAATAAAGTGATGTGCAATAAAACAAGAGTTCATCTGGATATTTGAGATCTTTACACCCACTTTGGTGCACTGCCACCATCACTACTGTGAGCATACAGGGCGCTACCAGAGGCTGCAGCCACAATACATAGGCCCAAACACACTTCATTGTAATCCGGCAGCACAATCCCACTCTGACTGGCTCCAAATGAATAACCTGCATTGCGATTTTCAAAGGCTCGCCAACTGACATCATCACATGGTAGCTGCAGTCATAATATATGCATGAAAAATAAAATCTACTATGGTGCATAAACCCTTTCAAAGATTATTTATTTGAAAGTGCAAGTATTGCACTTTCAAGTTTCAGTACAAACAAATGGCCACCTATAACTGGCCTTTGCAGCAAGGAGCACATGGAAGGGCAACGCATGCAAAACAAAACCAAAAGACATTCCCAGATCAACTTACTGACCAGCCTGCAACCAACCAAATGATCCTGTCTAACAGTGTGCATTTTGTTGATTGCTAAATGTTGATTGCTCTTCAGAGGGCAAAACTAGTGTGCATGAGCCAAAAGGGTTAAAGATGGAGCTAGCAGAGACAGGAAAGGGACAGAGCACACAGACCTGATGGATTCCTTTCTTCCTGTCACAAGTCTCTGTAATAAACATTATTTTTGCTGATATAAATCAGTGTATGAGGTCTGTGTGTTCTGTCTTCTGATGCTGAGGATCTAACAGGCTGATAATTACAACATATATAAGAGCATGTTTTGCCCTTGTCCTGTCCCTCTATGGAAAACACTGCCTGCCCTAAACCTCACACCTATCACTCTACAAGCTGCTGCACTGTGCACACCCTTCTTCCATAGCTGCCAACTGTCCCGAATTTCCCGGGACATTCCCGGGACTTGGACTTCATTCCCGGATTTGTGGCGTCCCGGGAAATGTCCCGAAAAATTCGGTTCCGGTTTTTGAAACCGCCGCCGCCGCCGCCGCTAGAGGTCGGCGGCCGGCGGAGACATTGTCTCCGCCGGCCGCCATTTTGTTGGAGTTCAGGAAGACGGCTGGGGGGGGGGGCTAGACGAAGCTTCTGCGTCGCCGCCCACCCCCTGCCCCGCTCCGCCTCGGCCCGCCCCGCTCCGCCTCGGCCTGCCTCGGCCCGCCCCGCCTCGGCCCGCTCCGCTCCGCCTCGCCCCACCTCGGCCCGCCCCGCCTCGGCCCGCCCCGCTCCGCCTCGCCCCGCCTACCCCCCGCCCCGCTGCCAGTCTGTTATGGAAAGGGGCGGGGGTTCTAGGTGGGGGGTGAGCGCGCGCACCGCTGTGGGACACGATGTGAGTGGGGGGGGGCACAGGGGACACCTGATGTGAGTGGGGGGGGGCACTGGGGACACCTGATGTGAGTGGGGGGGGGCATTGGGGACACCTGATGTGAGTGGGGGGGGCACTGGGGACACCTGATGTGAGTGGGGGGGGCACTGGGGACACCTGATGTGAGTGGGGGACACCTGATGTGAGTGGGGGAGGGCACTGGGGACACCTGATGTGAGGGGGGGACACCTGATGTGAGTGGGGGGGGCACTGGGGACACCTGATGTGAGTGGGGGGGGCACTGGGGACACCTGATGTGAGGGGGGGGCACTGGGGACACCTGATGTGAGGGGGGGACACCTGATGTGAGGGGGGGGGCACTGGGGACACCTGATGTGAGGGGGGGGGGGCACTGGGGACACCTGATGTGAGGGGGGGACACCTGATGTGAGGGGGGGGCACTGGGGACACCTGATGTGAGGGGGGGGCACTGGGGACACCTGATGTGAGTGGGGGGGGCACTGGGGACACCTGATGTGAGGGGGGGACACCTGATGTGAGTGGGGGGGGCACTGGGGACACCTGATGTGAGTGGGGGGGCACTGGGGACACCTGATGTGAGGGGGGGGGCACTGGGGACACCTGATGTGAGTGGGGGGGCACTGGGGACACCTGATGTGAGGGGGGGGCACTGGGGACACCTGATGTGAGGCGGGGGCACTGGGGACACCTGATGTGAGGGGGAGCTCCGCCGGGGACTCCTGATGTGAGGGGGGGCTCCGCCGGGGACTCCTGATGTGAGGGGGGGCTCCGCCGGGGACTCCTGATGTGAGGGGGGGCTCCGCCGGGGACTCCTGATGTGAGGGGGGCTCCGCTGGGGACTTCTGATGTGAGGGGGGCTCCACTGGGGACTTCTGATGTGAGGGGTGGCTCCGCCGGGGACTCCTGGTGTGAGGGGGGCTCCGCTGGGGACTTCTGATGTGAGGGGGGCTCCGCCGGGGACTCCTGGTGTGAGGGGGGCTCCGCCGGGGACTCCTGGTGTGAGGGGGGCTCCGCTGGGGACTTCTGATGTGAGGGGGGCTCCGCCGGGGACTCCTGGTGTGAGGGGGGCTCCGCTGGGGACTCCTGGTGTGAGGGGGGGCTCCGCCGGGGACACCTGATGTGAGGGGGGCTCCGCCGGGGACTCTTGATGTGAAGGGGGCTCCGCTGGGGACTTCTGATGTGAGGGGGGCTCTGCCGGGGACTCCTGGTGTGAGGGGGGCTCTGCTGGGGGCACCTGATGCAAGGACGGACTCTGCTCGGACATCTGAAGCAAGGACGGACGGCTGGTGGCAGGCGACGTGGCAGGTGACACGCTCAGGGATCCCACTGATTCTGCATTATGGTGAGTTGAATGATTTCATTTTATATTACAATGTAATAATAGAAATAATGCGCTTCAATCATCCTGACACCATAACAACCATGGTGCCGGGATGATTGAAGCATTAACACCAGGTGTTTGGAGTATCTTTATCTGCTGATTGTTAAACTTTCTAGAATACACATATTTTTATTGTGTAGGATCTGGGGCTGCTGTCCCGTCATTTCCGTCTCTCTCCCCCTCTCCCCCCCTCTCCATCCCTCATTCATTTCAGACTCTAACCACACCCTCTAGAGCCACGCCCATTTAAGCCACGCCCACAATTTCGCGTAAACCACGCCCATTTTTCGGCGCGGCGCACAAAGCGCGCCGCACTTGTCTGTTTTTGATAGGCCACGCCTGCTGGTGAATGCCCCGCCCCCTAATTATTGGACAGCTCCGCCTACAGCCACAAAAGTGTCCCACATTTTTTTTTTACAATGTTGGCAACTATGTTCTTCTCCCCTCCATAAAGAATGCATAAAAAGAGACTCACATGGGAGTTACAGAGCTGAGGGTTCTGGCTTCCTCTGGAGCTGCCTGAAATCAAAACAGGGCGGCAGGGGAAGTGGGAGGGGTTGTAGCACAGGCACAGCCTGATTGGATAATACTGATCATGTGCTTAAAAGGATCCCTCCCTCCTTATGCTGCACGGGGCACAGGAATGAGATACTTTAGCCCTGCAACTAACATGTTGTTTGCCACCTCCATACACACAGGGGCGGGAGTGTCACTGGTAGCAGCACGCCCAGGCTACACTAAATCTCTTCCCGAGGCAGCTGCTGATGGGGGTGCTATATGTGAAATTATGGGGGAGTTAAAGCACCCACCTGACACCACCCCTGTATCAATGTTCCCAACAGCTCAGAGCCCCAGTGCCGGCATTGACAGTTCTCTCTCCCCTCCTTCCTCTCTCACACGGAATGATGAGAGGAGACACACAGCCGATCTGCTCCTTCTCCCCTCTCCTGTGTGTGTACCGTGGGAAGTGTGAGCTCATTGGCTTCACACTTGACTTCCCTGGAAGCACACACAAGAGGGGAGAAGGAGCAGATCGGCTGTGTGTCTCCTCTCTCATCATTCCCTGTGAGAGAGGAAGGAGGGGAGAGAGAACTGTCAATGCCGGCTCTGACGTCACTGGTTGCTAGATGCGAGGCGGCTCTAGTAACCAGTGGCTGGGAGTAGACTCAGGAGGTGGAGGAGGAGCCGGAACCAGCAATACGGCAGCTAAGTCTATACCTGTCCCCTGCATTCCCAGTGTCCATTTTTTTTAATGGGGGGGCACATAGGGGGGCACAGTATAATGTTGGGGGGGCCATGGCCCCCTCTAGCCCCCCCCTAGTGACGCCACTGGAGATAGGAGACAATTACCTGTAAAAGAGCAGAGAAGACATGATCAGAATTGATAACTGCGTCGGTGAAACTGCGCATCACTCGTGACAGAGCCATGATGTCTGCGCCACCCCATAAGCTGCCAAAAATTTATAGAGAGACTAAGCTGGGATGCATTTCTCAGTTGGTCATTATTGGGTCTGATGTGAGACACCTGAATATGGGGAGGAGATGGCCAGGGCCAGGCCAGCTACAGACACAGGCTAGGGTCGTAAAGCTAATTGCCTCTCTTGATCACTCAAGCCACATGGAGTTGAGAATCAATCACCAGTAATATTGCTATTGCAGTGTGTTTGTTATAGAGCTAGCAGTAAATATGGAAGTTTAAAGATATGGCAGCAGGAGACAATTACCAAAAATATTAATAGCAGACTCAGCAAAGTCAGTTCAGTAGGGATGTACAGTTGGATAGGAGATAGGAGACAATTACCAAAAATATTAATAGCAGACTCAGCAAAGTCAGTTCAGTAGGGATGTACAGTTGGATAGGAGATAGGAGACAATTACCAAAAATATTAATAGCAGACTCAGCAAAGTCAGTTCAGTAGGGATGTACAGTTGGATAGGAGATAGGAGACAATTACCTGTAAAAGAGCAGAGAAGACATGATCAGAATTGATAACTGCTTCGGTGAAACTGCGCATCACTCGTGACAGAGCCACTCAGGACAGAGCCATGATATATATATATATATATTATCTATATATATATATATACTATTATTTTCTATTCCATTCTAATCTTTTCTATTCAAACTTGATTTCAGTCTATATGAAATTCGAATTTCGGAAGATGATATATATATATATATATATATATATATATATATATATATATATATATATATATATATATAATATTTTTTTCTATTCTGTTCCATTGTTTTTCTATGCTATTCTTTTTTATTCTAAACTTTTCTATTCGAATTTGAATTCATTCTAGACGAAATATGAATTTCAGAAGATGGCTTCCTTATAGAATGAATTTGAATAGAAAAGATTAGAATAGAAAATAATAGAAAATAGACTAGAAAAACAATAGAACAGAATAGAATAAAATATAATATATATATTATGTTTTATTCATTTCTGTTCTATTGTTTTTCTAGTCTATTCTTTTCTACTCTATTCTAATCTTTTCTATTCAAATTCAAATTCATTTTATACGAAATTCAAATTTCAGAAGATGGCTTTATATATATATATATATATATATATATATATATATATATATATATATATATAATTTTTTTCTATGCTGGTCTATGGTTTTTCTATGCTATTCTTTTCTATTATTTTCTAATCTTTTCTATTTGAATGCAAATTCATTCTATATGAAATTCGAATTTCGCAATATATATAGAAATAGAGTAAAATCAAATTCTAATAGAAAAGACTAGAATAGAAAAAACAATAGAACCGAACAGAAAAAAAAATTATATATGTATATATATATATATATATATATATATATATATATATATATATATATATATATATATATATACATATATATATATATATATATATATATATATATATATAAAATTTTCTATTCTATTCTAATCTTTTCTATTGGAATTCGATTTCATTCTATATGAAATTCGAATTTCACAAAATGGTTATATATAGTTTACTTATTCAAATTCGGTCAAATTTTTTCGAATGCGGTAGAATTTGTTCGCATTTAATAGTTTTTTTCGAATGCAGTAGAATTTTTTCGCATTTGATAGTTTTTTTTCGAATACGGTAGAATTTTTTCGAATTTGATAGTTTTTTTTCGAATGCGGTAGAATTTTTTCACATTTGATAGTTTCTTTTCGAATGCGGTAGAATTTTTTCGAATTTGATAGTTTTTTCGAATGCGGTAGAATTTTTTCGAATTTGATAGGTTTTTTTCGAACGCGGTAGAATTTTTTCGAATTTGATAGTTTTTTTTGAATGTGCTCAAATTTTTTCTAATTCGAATACGAAACTAAATGAATCCCGAAAATGAATGTAACAAATGCAACTAATTTAACTAAACGAGTTTAGTTAAATAACGGGTCTAAACGAAATGAAACTAAACAAATTTTTTCATCCTGCACATGTCTATTGCATTGCTCTACAATGCATAAAGGTAATTGAAATGTAATTTTGACAGTGATTTCTTCAAATCAGCACATCGGCATTGTTTAGCTCACAGCACACCGTTGTATTAGCTTTGCTGGTTTGAATAGGGTCCTAAATTGTTGTACCAAGTGATGGGAAGGCCTGGAAAAAACTTTAATAAAATAAATATATGTGCACGCGCTAAAGGCTATAAATACGTGAACAAAGAATATAATAAATCTATACAATATTGAAAATTACAAACAGTGTCAAACGCCTGTGAAGAAAGTGACTAAAATCCACATTTGAATATATGAATAAATAGTAACATGCAACATGCAAAAAAAAAAAAAAAATGTGAGAGAGAAAAGAAAAAAATCCTTTAAATAATTAACAAAAATATATAAGTGCTACTTGATAAATAAAGTGTCCGAAACCAATTCATACAAATGAATATATCTCAGTCCAAACCATTCACAAGAGTATATAAATCAAAGTGCACAATAGTGTCCAAACAAATAGCAGGCATTCCTCATGCTTGTATTTATGAAAAAGTGCTAAATATTCCTCATGCTCTTCTTAAGAGATGTGCACGTTATGGCATGCTGCAGTGCTCTCCAGTGACCCCCAATGGATAATGCGCTCACCTTAGAGCGTGTGACACAGTGGCTAAACAGTGTCAGAACATGCATTAGAGCCACTCCAGGGCTCATACAGGGTCTGCTGGTGATGATCTGTACCACGCTCAAATGGTGACACATATGAAAGAAAGGAGACTCATAGCATAATACCGCCAGGAATTTATTTGAAAAGCCATAAAAACAATCCCTCCAGGAGGGTACTCACAATGCTTGGGTGCGTCAGTGCACCATCCTATCCAAAGTATGCAATACAGGTGAATCCTGTGGTGTGCGGTGCGGTGTACAATCCTCTGCCTGTCTTTCTACACACAGACAGGTTTTATGCAGTATTATGCTATGAGTCTTCTTTCTTTCATATATGTCACCATTTGAGCGTGGTACAGATCATCACCAGCAGACCCTGTATGAGCCCTGGAGTGGCTCTAATGTGTGTTCTGACACTGTTTAGCCACTGTGTCACACGCTCTAAGGTGAGCGCATTATCCATTGGGGGTCACTGGAGAGCACTGCAGCATGCCATAATGTGCACATCTCTTAAGAAGAGCATGAGGAATATTTAGCACTTTTTCATAAATACAAGCATGAGGAATGCCTGCTATTTGTTTGGACACTATTGTGCACTTTGATTTATATACTCTCATAGTTGCCAACATTGTAAAAAAAAAATGTGGGACACTTTTGTGGCTGTAGGCGGAGCTGTCCAATAATTAGGGGGCGGGGCATTCGTCAGCAGGCGTGGCCTAGCAAAAATAGACAAGTGCGGTGCGCTTAGCGGGCCGCGACGAAAAATGGGCGTGGTTTACGCGAAATTGTGGGCGTGGCTTAAATGGGCGTGGCTCTAGAGGGTGTGGTTAGAGTCTGAAATGAATGAGGGATGGAGAGGGGGAGAGAGGGGGAGAGAGGGGGAGAGAGAGGGAAATGACGGGACAGCAGCCCCAGATCCTACACAATAGAAATATGTGTATTCTAGAAAGTTTAACAATCAGCAGATAAAGATACTCCAAACACCTGGTGTTAGCACTTCAATCATCCCGGCACCATGGTTGTTATGGTGTCAGGATGATTGAAGCGCATTATTTCTATTATTATATTGTAATATAAAATTAAATCATTCAACTCACCATAATGCAGAATCAGTGGGATCCCTGAGCGTGTCACCAGCCACGTCGCCTGCCACCAGCCGTCCGTCCTTGCTTCACATGTCCGAGCAGAGTCCGTCCTTGCATCAGATGTCCCCAGCGGAGCCCCCCCTCACACCAGGAGTCCCCGGCGGAGCCCCCCTCACACCAGGAGTCCCCGGCGGAGCCCCCCTCACACCAGGAGTCCCCAGCGGAGCCCCCCCTCACACCAGGAGTCCCCGGCGGAGCCCCCCCTCACACCAGGAGTCCCCAGCGGAGCCCCCCCTCACATCAGGAGTCCCCGGCGGAGCCCCCCTCACATCAGGAGTCCCCGGCGGAGCCCCCCTCACATCAGGAGTCCCCGGCGGAGCCCCCCCTCACATCAGGAGTCCCCGGCGGAGCTCCCCCTCACATCAGGTGTCCCCGGCGGAGCCCCCCTCACATCAGGAGTCCCCGGCGGAGCCCCCCTCACATCAGGAGTCCCCGGCGGAGCCTCCCCTCACAATCAGGAGTCCCCGGCGGAGCCCCCCTCACATCAGGTGTCCCCGGCGGAGCTCCCCTCACATCAGGTGTCCCCGGCGGAGCTCCCCCTCACATCAGGTGTCCCCGGCGGAGCTCCCCCTCACATCAGGTGTCCCCGGCGGAGCTCCCCCTCACATCAGGTGTCCCCGGCGGAGCTCCCCCTCACATCAGGTGTCCCCGGCGGAGCTCCCCCTCACATTAGGAGTCCCCAGTGCCCCCCCTCACATCGGGTGTCCCCAGTGCCCCCCCTCACATCAGGTGTCCCCAGTGCCCCCCCACTCACATCAGGAGTCCCCAGTGCCCCCCCCACTCACATCAGGTGTCCCCAGTGCCCCCCCCACTCACATCAGGTGTCCCCAGTGCCCCCCCCTCACATCAGGTGTCCCCAGTGCTCCCCCCCTCACATCAGGTGTCCCCAGTGCCCCCCCCACTCACATCAGGAGTCCCCAGTGCCCCCCCCACTCACATCAGGTGTCCCCAGTGCCCCCCCGACTCACACCAGGTGTCCCCAGTGCCCCCCCACTCACATCAGGTGTCCCCAGTGCCCCCCCACTCACATCAGGTGTCCCCAGTGCCCCCCCCACTCACATCAGGTGTCCCCAGTGCCCCCCCACTCACATCAGGTGTCCCCAGTGCCCCCCCCACTCACATCAGGTGTCCCACAGCGGCGCGCGCACTCCCCCCCACCTAGAACCCCCGCCCCTTTCCATATCAGACTGGCAGCGGGTAGGCGGGCCGAGGCGGAGCGGGGCGAGGCGGAGCGGGGCGTGCCCAGGCGGAGCGGGGCAGGGGGTGGGCGGCGACACAGAAGCTTCGTCTAGCCCCCCCCAGCCGTCTTCCTGAACTTCCACAAAATGGCGGCTGGCGGAGACAATGTCTCCTCCGGCCGCCGACCTCTAGCGGCGGCGGCGGCGGTTTCAAAAACGGGAACCGGATTTTTCGGGACATTTCCCGGGACACCACAAATCCGGGAATGAAGTCCAAGTCCCGGGAATGTCCCGGGAAATCCGGGACAGTTGGCAGCTATGTACTCTTGTGAATGGTTTGGACTGAGATATATTCATTTGTATGAATTGGTTTCGGACACTTTATTTATCAAGTAGCACTTATATATTTTTGTTAATTATTTAAAGGATTTTTTTCTTTTCTCTCTCACATTTTTTTTTTTTTTTGCATGTTGCATGTTACTATTTATTCATATATTCAATTGTGGATTTTAGTCACTTTCTTCACAGGCGTTTGACACTGTTTGTAATTTTCAATATTGTATAGATTTATTATATTCTTTGTTCACGTATTTATAGCCTTTAGCGCGTGCACATATATTTATTTTATTTTGGCATATACACGGTATGGAACGTGGTTAGTGTGTGCAGCTGAATTAGGTTCATTTATTCACATTGGAGGCATTAACCCATTTGTGGCTCACAAGATTTTAGCACTATTTTCTGGAAAAAACTTTTCCTATTTTTGTCAAAGCTGATTTTTTTTTGTTCCAGAAAAATTGGGGAAAGGATAAAAAGTGTGGAATATGTTCTTTTACAATGATAATTAATATATCTATGATTTGTTATTTAAACTATATAACACGAGAAAGATTGAGGTTATCCAATCGAAACATGTCGGTATAGTATTAGGCAGGAGGCAACGTCACCAGTTTAGCAGCATTGCTGAGGAGTGTGCACTGTCATTAGAGTTTTTTTACTATTACATACAGTACATGCTGGTTGCCAGTGGCCAGGGCCCAGCCTGTTTGTGTTAAGTTGATTAGCGCTCCTCTTCTTTGCCGTGCTCCTATTGTGCCTGTAATTAGGCACATGTTTGCACTGGCATTACCTTCATTAAAGCAACACAGCTCAGAACCAACATGCAGATGGCAATATAGAGTCTCTGGTTTTATTGTTATACATACAGTTCAGCTAGCACTGTACTTCTCAATGCTGTTCTCAAGAATGATGCATTGCTGCCACTAGGGGGCACTGCAGATTAAAAGCTCCAGTTTAGTTTTCTTGCAGGGTTCATCTTATACTTCCTACAGCTGGGTGATTGTTGGGATATGGTAGATGATGCCATGGTTTCTGTCCTCTTAGGCCTTAATTGACAGGTAAGAGGGTAATTGTTTTTGCCAATTTAGTTTATCTTTATAACCTTTAACCTCCCTGGCGGTATTCCCGAGTCTGGCTCGGGGTGGATTCTCAGTACCAAAAGCGGTAACTCCGAGCCAGACTCGGGATCGCATCGCAGGATCCATGTAGAGGTTACTTACCTTGTCCCCTGGATCCTGCGATGTCTCCCCACTGTGATCTGCGAGCCGCCGTGTCTCGCTCGATTCACAGTGCCGAGCTCCGTTCCCTGCGAACGTTGCGACGCATGGGGACAAAGTTCGGCGCATTCAATTCAAAAAGTAAAAAACACAGTGTAGATACAGTATACTGTAATCTTACAGATTACAGTACTGTATCAAATAATTACACATCCCCTTTGTCCCTAGTGGTTTGTCCAGTGTCCTGCATGCAGTTTTATATTAAATACTATTCTTTCTGCCAGGAAACTGGAGATTGTCCATAGCAACCAAAAAATGTCTGTTTACGTCAAAAGTGCTTTTAGACCAGCTAGAAAACAGCGATAATAAATTAGAATCACTTGCAGAATTGAGCGATAGTGATTCGTGGGGAAATTCGTCATCAAACACTGAAAAGTAATGACAGCGACAATTCTGCAACTGAGCAAATTTCAGTGTTTTTGATTTGATTACATTATTGAATAATTTTTACTATTATATTATTATTTGTTATAATTATTTATAGTTATTTATTATATTATAATTTTTAATTTAGTTTTTTCAAACTTTATCATACCCGGGATGTCTACTAGGCTCTTGTTTGGACACATTTAAGTGAGTTATTCCTAAGAATTACAGGCCTACAATATAAAATGCCAAATTTCCGTGCAAAATAATTGTACGGCTTTCAGCATCAAAAATCTGAAATAATCATACCACCAGGGAGGTTAAATAATTCCTACTAATGTTCTCCACCATCACAGCATAATGATTACCAACATTCTGGTCAGTTAATTGTTTTTTCATTTCCTCCTCTCAGTAAAATGATAAAACTAACATCTAGAGTTTGGAAACATTTCCACAGTGCAATTTCTGCTGAGAGCAAAGTTGCAATTTGCAAATATTGTAAGAAGAAATATTCTTTTCCAAATGCTGCAAGGACGACAAAACACACCCTGGCATGAAATGATGAGGACCATAATGAAAGTGCAAGTAGCTTTTCCCTCCAGAAATCTCATTCCAGAAACATTATTTCTGCTGTTTTTGGATCATCACATAGTGCTTATTCACCAGCAGCATCTCTAAGTAAGGACATGTTGCAAGCCAATGCCTCACAGAAATACACAATCCCTTCATGTATAGATAAAATTACACCTGAACATCAGGAGAACATTGATCAAGCTCTTGCAAGAGCAATATATGCTTCTGGATCAGCTCTGAGGAAACTAGCGTTGATTGGCTAGTGAAACGCGTCAGCGTGACGTCAGCACGTCGGAAGGGGATTGTCTGTTTGCTGCACATGTGAAGCAGTAAGATGGTAGAGGAATGGCGGCCTCTAATCCAATGACTGGAGCTAACAAACCTGCATGAATGGCACATTATACACAGCGCCTCAAGGCGTCAGGATATCGGCTCTTTCTGAGCATGTTTCAAACCGGATCGATGGGTAGAGGTACAGGGAAGTGACTGGGATGTATGACATGGTGAGAGTGTCTTGAACTAACCCCAGTACACAGTTGTGTTTGTTCCTGTCCCCGGTTTTTACCTCCCCATCTGACAGCCTTTGGAGATGTATCCATACTGTTAAAAGTGACTCTATGCCTAAGTCTGTTCCGTCTGATTATTTCAGCATCAATATAATCACCTCCCTGTATCACCAAGGTGTAATCTGTCTAGCTATTCAAATTCAAAAGGGACTGATAACCATCCATTGTGGACAGCAAAATGATACCCTGTTTTCTTTGAGTATATCACAGCTACAAACTCACCAACCTGCCAATACCACCCGTATCTATACGGGTTCCTTGACTCACTATTTCCAGTCTACAACTAACGCCAGTATTTTCCCTTTGGCTTTTGAAAACTGAGATTTATACACTATATAAGTTTGCAATTACAGGTGCTAATGTGTGACTAAAGTGATTGTTTCAATGTGGGTATTGTAAATGTGTGTGTGAATGGTATACGCAGCTGCGATTCCCCTTTTTAACATATGACAACGTTGTCCTATTTTTAAACTACCTGTGAGGTAAATTACTAGTCTCTTTTCATTGATTTGTTGTGTGGTTTTTCAATTTAATAAAAATTTTTTTTGAATCAATCACTGTGTCCTAGAAGTGGCCCTCTTGGGAGAACTATATTCTCTCTTTTTTGTTATATGCTTCTTAGGGTCGCTAGGACTGCGTCTTTTTGGTTATACCATCTAGATGAAAGATTAAAAAATTATACTTTTTTTCTTACTTTGATTATCATAATCGCAATCAATGTGTATTATTTAAAGTATTTATTACAGAAATAGTCACACATAAAAAAGTAACATACAAAGGCAAAGCTGATACAATATTGCACATAGTTAAAGACACCCGATGTATTTCGCGAGATGTGGCTCGCTCTTCAGGGGTGGATGCTGTTGTGGAAATTTTATGAATATGTATTTTAATACGTATTGTCATAGTGTCTCCCAGTGTTAGTACTCCCGCAGCCCGCTCTAAACATCTGACGCTGGTTGAGATCTGTTTGGTAGTGGAAAGCTCCTTGTGGATGTAGAGAAGTGTTTGCAGAGTGGGGATATGCACAGAATAATCGTCATTTGGTGGACACAGGCTGGCTGCATTTGGTGGGACACAGGCTGCTATTGGTGGACACAGGCTGCATTTGGTGGAAACAGGCTGCATTTGGTGGGACACAGGCTGCATTTGGTGGGACACAGGCTACATGTGGTGGACACAGGCTGCATGTGGTGGGACACAGGCTGCATGTGGTGGGACACAGGCTGCATTTGGTGAGACACAGGCTGCATTTGGTGGGACACAGGCTGCATTTGGTGAGACACAGGCTGCATTTGGTGAGACACAGGCTGCATTTGGTGGGACACAGGCTGCATTTGGTGGGACACAGGCTGCATGTGGTGGACACAGGCTGCATGTGGTGGGACACAGGCTGCATGTGGTGGGACACAGGCTGCATTTGGTGAGACACAGGCTGCATTTGGTGAGATACAGGCTGCATTTGGTGAGACACAGGCTGCATTTGGTGGGACACAGGCTGCATTTGGTGAGACACAGGCTGCATTTGGTGGGACACAGGCTGCCTTTTGTGTGACACAGGCTGCATGTAAGGACGAACTCCGTTGGGGACACCTGATGGCATCTGGTGGCAGGCGATGTGGCTAGTGACACGCTCAGGGCTCCCACTGATTCTGCATGGTGAGTTGAATGATTTCATTTTATATTACAATGTAATAATAGAAATAATGCGCTTCAATCATCCTGACACCATAACAACCATGGTGCCGGGATGATTGAAGTGCTAACACCAGGTGTTTGGAATATCTTTATATGCTGATTGTTAAACTGTCTAGAATACAAATATTTCCATTGTTGTGTAGGATCTGAGCCTGCTGTCCCTCCATCCCTCTCTCCTTCTCCCTCCATCCCTTGTTCATCTCAGACGCTAACCACACCACCTTAGAGCCAAGCCCACTATTTCACTGAAACCATGCCCATTTTCACCAAGTATGAGGGGTCAAAAAGGAAGGGAGTGGTCTGGCGCCCCCCTATCCTAAAACTTCACCAGCCGCATCTGCAATAAAGGCTATCCCTGCAAGGGAAAAAAAACATGAAAAAATGTTTATATAATAAACATAGAAAACATGACCAAGCACAGAGAAGTGCTCAATGTGGAGGATAAAGATGTCTACCTGTGTAGGATCAATGGCTTGCAGCAGCAGAATGAGCTGTCCCATGTGAGGTGAAAGAGTGAAATGAAAAATCCCAGTCACGTGTGCTCTCCCATTTATTGCCCCACGAGGGCTCCAGTGGACTCTGCCCCTAGATAATCTGTTCAGGTGTCAACTATAGCATAATAGGTGTATGAACAAACATTGCTAAATTAGCAAAATGTTGCGGGGACGCCTCCCATGCAGGCAGAGTTTTTCCGTACTTTTTTTTTTCTCATACTTTTTTTTTAAACAAAGGAATTGTCAAAAACTGTTTCCTGTCATTTTACTTTTTTGACACTTTTTTTGGTGAATGAGTAGGGGTACAATGTACCCAATACCCATTCACATAGGGGGAGGCAGGGTCTGAGGGCCCCCTTGTTAAAGGGGGTTTCCAGACTCCCATAAGCCCCTTGCCTGAAGACCCCCACAAAGACCGGGCAAGGGTTGTGAGGAAGAGGCCCTTGTCCCCATCAACATGGGGACAAGGTGTTTTGGGGGGACCCCCAAGGTACCCTCCCCATGTTGAGGGCATGTGGCCTGGTACGATTCAGGAAGGGAGGGGCGCTCCCCCCCTTTTCCTGCGGCCTGCCAGGTTGCAGGTTGGTATGGATTTTGGGGGGCCCCCACATCATTTTAAAAAAAAATTTGGCGCGGGGTTCCCCTTAATATCCATACCAGACCTGCCAGACCACGCTGTTTTATTCAATGATTTTTATCTATGTTGCTGGGTTTCGACAATACATTACAGCCGCAAGTTTTTTTTTGTATTGATAAATGTCCCCTGGGGCAGTCCCCATACACTTTTTTATGATAATAACTTTGCATATAAGCCTTTTAAATGAGCACTTTTGATATTTCACGTTTGTGTCCCATAGACTTTAATGGTGTTTGCACAAATTTTTTGCCTGTTCGCAAGTTCTGCTGCGAAACGAACCGGGTGTGTTTGGCTCATAACTAGTATTTACTGAATAAGTTGTACTTTTTTTTTCAAGCATAATCATTTTTATATACAGTGCATTTCACCTTCCCAGTGTAACAAAATGACTTTCAATTTCTAAAACTATTACTGCGCTGAATTTCTTTTTCAATTTTTCTTATAATTTCCATTTTTTCCATAAATAAAAACAGAAAAAAAGTTTTTTCTCCATGGCTTCAAAATTTCTGGACATTTTTTAACTCTACTTATACCTTTATTTTCTGCTATTGTTTTAGTGCTAGAATGATGCTTTTTCACTTTTTTTAGACACACTTAAATCAAGCAAGTTAAAATCCACTACAAAATCATATCACTGTTTTTTTTTTCTTTTATTTAAACAAAACTATATACTTACAGTACTTAAAAGAAGCTATAGAGAAAAATAGGCATATTTTTTATTTAGCACATGTAATGATTTTATCAGTAGATATATAGTAGGTGGAGGCTGCTGATGGCAAATGACTCTGAGACACTTTGCATAGAAAGGTGTGGTTTATATACAGAATATAACTATGAGAATGAGTAGGATTCAACTAAACTCTGTTCTGTCGAAGTGATTCATCATCACCATGATCATGTTCTGGACTGTCTTTACCTTTATCTCTTATTTTTCCTGTAATTCATATTTTATACTTTATTAAGATTACTGAATATAAATATAATGGGATTTTTTTGTTTACTTTCAACATTCTTTCACTTTTGTTGCAGATTCTGTGGCTCAGTTTACTGTAATCCAGGAAGCCACAATAACAGCATCTCTTGGTGGTAATGTAATTTTGTCCTGTGGTCGTAGTGATGGTTCTGTAGCTGGTGGTAATGTACCGACCTGGGTATATCAGGCACCTGGAAGTGTTCCTAAAGGTATAACAAGTAGTAATGGAGGAAGTAATCATAATATAAAACCTCCAGGAACCTCTGAACGTTTTACTGGATCCATCCAAGGAGGCTCAAGTGTTTTGTCTATCAGTAATGTACAGGCTGCAGATGACGGGGATTATAGCTGTGCTCTATGGACTGGTAGTGCGTACACAGTGCTACAAATTCACACACAGTGAGACATTAATATCAACTTCCTCTTTTGTTCCTCGTGCATGCTTATTTAAATACTTATTTAAATATCCAAAGAGTAATAATCAAATATATGTGTAGCAACCCCACAGAAAAGTCCTTTCACTGGTCTGACTGCAGTTAGAGTTGTTTTAACAGGTTTCTATTGATTACTGTGCTAATCAAATACAAATTTATATTGCCTTTTTCAATAAACGTAATAATGATTTGTGAACTTATGAAAAAACAAATATGAGGATTCTGAGGATTCCATGAGTATTACAGATGCTCTACTAACGTAGACTAAGCTAAAATAACATTTCTTATCAACTTAGGCCAAATTATAAAAAAAATAAAAAAATAGAATGGAAACTGATATTTTTGGTATAGCGTCTGCTCAGTACCACAAACATTCTGGCTGGAATTGAGCTTTAAAGAATCAGTAGAATATTTATAAAAGTTTTGTTTCAAATGTCCATTAAAAAGCCATACATTAACTATGCTGTAAAGCAGGGGTGTAACTAGTATTGTGAAAGACCTGGAGCACCCTTAGGAAGAATGATGCAATGACAGTATCAAAACATCTGCTTGCTGACAGGAAGTGAGAGCTTGCATGAGGTCTGCGCCGTGTGTTTATCGGGACCCATTCTGTTACTAGGAGAGAGGTAACAGAGGTATGCTGACTGGTGGAGTGGGCAGCGCCAAAGCTGGTCCCTACAAATGCAACACATGCATCAGTACAAGTGTGTAGGACATAGGACGAGGAGGCATAGGGATAAACTCTGTACCTTGGGTACTGCACACATGTTACTTATCTCTGAGCTCAGAGTCTGCCTTAATGTTTGACTTTTCACATGACTGCGGCTCCTGCCTGGTCCCCAGGCACTGGTAAGCATGCCTACTGGCAAAGTATTAATAAACGTGAAAGGATTATGCCCTGTACACACGGTCGGACATTGATCAGACATTCCGACAACAAAATCCATGGATTTTTTCCGTCGGATGTTGGCTCAAACTTGTTTTGCATACACACGGTCGCACAAAGTTGTTGGAATTTCCGAACGCCAAGAACGCGGTGACGTACGCCACGTATGACGAGACTATAAAATGGCAGTTCAGTACCAAGCGCGGCACCCTTTGGGCTCCTTTTGCTAATTTCGTGTTAGTAAAATTTTGGTGAGAGACGATTCATGTTTTTTCAGACTCATGGTTTTTAGATCGTATTTCTGCTGTTCAGTTTGTGCTTGTGGTTTTGTATCTGGTCTTCAGTGCGTGCAGCGATTTACCATTGATTTTTCATTGTGTTCTTGTTCGTTCGTTACTGATTTTCAGGTCGCTCTTCACAGGCCTTGCTGTTCTTCAGTGCGTTCTGTTACTTCGTTCTGACCAGCCGACCGTTTTCTAGCCATGTTGTGTATACGTACTCATTGTAGAGTTCGTGCTGTGCGGGGGGTGGGTGTTGGGGTCCTTACTTTGACACAAGCCCAGTCCATGAACAGGGCGAGGAGGAGTTCATGGACCAAGAATTGGTTGCTCCAGCGTGACCAGTTCTGTCACATGCCTTTTCTCCTTGAGATCCGTGAGAATAATCCTGACGATTTCAGGAACTTTCTTCGGATGACGGACCCCGTATTTGTTGGCTTTGCTTAACCCTAATATTAGCAGGCAGGATACCTGCATGAGGCAAGCCATCACTCCGGAGCAGAGGCTAGTCGCCACCCTGCGGTACTTGGCGACGGGGAGAAGCCTGCAGGACCTCAAGTTCTCGACAGGCATCTCCCCCCAGGCTCTGGGGATCATTATCCCAGAGACCTGTTCTACCATAATCCAGGTCCTGCAGAAGGAGTATATTAAGGTAAGATTTTTATCCTTTAACATCACATTTTATTGTATTTATTGTTTGTTAATATATTGTATTTCTTTCCTCATTCCCTAATTACCATGATTGTAATATGCTGTGAATGTCCCCTTTGTCCTCATGCATGCTGGATTTTTAATGTTTTTTGTCCTTCATACATATGTGCCTTCACTAACCTCCCCAGCATGCTCTCCTGGGCCTATATTCACCTTGTGTAGTCACTTAACAATGTATTTTGTCAGCTCCATAGTAGTGCTTTACCCTAAATACCCCCTAAAATGTTGAAAATTGTGATGTGTGCTTGAAATTCTGGCAGAGTGCCAGAGGCGGGGGACTCGAGTCACATGACTTGACTCGAGTCGGACTCGAGTCACCTGTTTGAGGACTTGCGACTTGCTTGACAAAATTAAATAAATGACTCGACTTGACTTTGACTTGCCACTAATGACTTGCGACTTGACTTTGACTTGGGCTATTTGACTTGCAATGACTTGCAATGACTTGGCACCACCAGTGCTGTGTCTTGGCCTAGGCAAAAGCCGCCCCCCCACAAAAGAAAGCTCCCCCGAGTCCCGGCTTCTGCCCGCACAAATACAGCTTGCTAACATTGTGGGCGGGGATCGCATAGGTGTCCGCGAGCGGCGCTTGCAGTGTTCGCGGCCGCCGCAGACTTTTTTTTATTTGATGATGACTGCTCTGCAGTCTCTCCTCCTAGGCTGTACAGGTCTCTGTATTCCGTCCGGCCAGGCCGCGGCGCCGCCCCCCTCCTGCTGCGGAGTGATCTCTGAGGGAGGGGCTGGGCTTCTGTGCAAGTGTGCAGAGCCAGCAGCGTGAGTCGTGGGCCTCACGGTGGGGGAGGAAGAAGGAACTGGAAGTTGCCCAAGGAGCCAGCCAAGCCTAACCGACTGACTGAATCTGAGTGGAGTCCAGTCCAGCAGCCATAGAGTAAGTCATGGCAGACTATTATTCTTCTACTGAGGGGGCACTGGAGCAGGGACAGTCACACGACTCAGGGAGGAACTGGTCTGAGAATGGGGGTCAGTGCAGTGGTTGTCGCAGCACAGAAGAAAAAGCACAGAGCCTGGAGCCGAGGAGGCGGAAACAGATTTGCAGAAGCTGCAGGTTTGTTTGATGCAGTGCCAAGCAAATGCTTCCCTGAAAACTTCCCTGCAAACTTTGCAGGGAAGCATTAGCTTGCTTGGCACTGCATCAAACAGACCTGCAGCTTCTGCAAATCTGCACTAGTGATGTAGCAGCTAGCAGGGCCCTGGCCAGTGGCCTGTACTGATGATTGCAGGATGCAGATATGATTGCAGATGCAATCAATCATCAATATCATTGCACATGCTAAAACTATGAAACCTAGATAGGTACAAACCTTCTTTCCTTGTTTTCTCCTCCTCCTCGGCTCTGTGCTTTTTTTCTCCTGCGCTGAGACGGCCACTGCACTGACCCTCAGTCCCAGACCAGTTCCTCCCTGAGTCCTTCACTAATTAACTATTACTTGTGCAAAGTACAAAGTGCTCAACGTGAATATTACATAAAAATCATATTGCTGAATTAAGTGCTCCATGCGTACTACAAACTCATTAAACAGTCCACATCCAGTGAAAGTTCATGTACTGCAGTGCTCCATGCATGCTGAAATCAATGCAAACTTTACCACTGGTCACTGTATTGGTGTCACTGGTGCCCAAAAAATGTCACTATGAGTCACTAATGTAATATTCTAATCTGGAATGATAAACGTGTCACTGTTTTAAACAAGGTTAGGACCGTATATATATAATACATTAAAAATAGTTCTGTAAGTACTAGTGTATTAAGCAGCAACACCTTATTTTCTGGCAGTGCCCGGGCCGTCCCGACAGCAAACTCTGGATCCACCCCTGACAGATCAACGCACAAGGCAGCTACAGTATAATGGAGGGAGCGATTCCAAAAATAATTAAATTTGGATTTAAGGATTATGTTTTAGATGTTGGTGAAAAGAAGAGAACGGCGATATGCAAGGTCTGCAACTCAAAAATAAGAGACACGTCCACCACAACATCCAACTTCATCCGTCACTACAAAACCCACAAAGAAAAGTAGGTACAGTAACGTCACGTGTATGTATATATATATATATATATATATATATATATATATATATATATATATATGCAAATTAGGCCTACATCCCACTTTAGGTGGGAGCAGAGTGTATTGTTGTTCAAATCAATAAATCACATAGCTAACTTTTTTTTCTATCTCTCTTCTGTTTACTCTATAGATATGAAGAGTACATCCATACCAAAGGGACTTTTGATGATACCCAGCCTCAAATCTCACAATTCATCACACAGGGGACTGTGCAGCTATACCACTGCAACCACCAGCAGCAAAAGGCAATTACAAACTCAATCCTGTCAGACCTCATTATAAACTGCAACATGCCACTGTCCATCATTGAACATCAAAGCTTTCGTCGCTTTTTGTCAATAGTAGACAACAAGTACTCTCCAGTAAGTAGAAGAACAATTACTGGCAAGCTTGACAATCTGGTGGCAGATAGGAAAATGAAGCTGAAAAATGAACTCGAAGTGGTAGATCATCTGTCAGTGACTGTAGATATATGGTCAGACCGCAGGATGAGAGGCTTTCTTGGAGTCACAGTGCACTGGATCAACATTGAGGATGACCGTCTTCAGTTAAAATCACAGTTGCTTGCGTGCAACCGCTTCAAAGGTCCCCCTGCAGGGGAAAGAATTTGTGAGGAATTTGAGCATATATGTGAAGAGTACAAGATTAAAAAAAAGGTAGACCACATCATCTGTGACAACGCCGCAAACATGAAAAAAGCATTCACTACATGTTTTCCAGGACAGCTAGATGAAGACGATGACCTTGATGATTCAGACATTTGGAATGACCTGTCAGTGGAAGAACAGGAGATGTTTGACAATTATTTGAGTGCAAAAACCCAGACTAGACTTCAATGTTTTGCACACACGCTTCAATTGGTAATAGGTGATGGACTTAAAGAGACTAAATTAGTCAATGCAGCTCTCGCCAAAGCTTCCAGGTTGAGCTCCTTGTTACACATAAGCACCTCTTTCAAGGAAAAATTTGAGGAGGAGTTTGGACAGCGTGGAATCCCTGCCTCTGTTACCACACAAAAATAATCAAAAAAGACTGCGCTAGAAAGAATGACATGTGTTGTAACTAAACAAACATGAATAAGTTGATAAATGAATACAATTCATCAAGTATTACAGAATATTAATGATAATTAGACACAAAAAATCTATTGAAAGTAAGTAAAAATAAAAATAAAAGTGACTAAATAATGAAAGTCCCAAATGAAATTAAGTATTGAATAAAAAAAGTGACTAAATATGGAATAAGGATGGTCAAAAAGCAAACAGTCCTTGGAGCCAAGGCAGATATAATTGGTGATCGTAGACGTTAAACGACAAACACCCAGTGAGGAATCCTCCACCTAATAAGATGTGCGCTTACCAGAGGTAAGCTGTAAGTCAGCTTACTAATGGACATCCACTCAGGGGAAATCAGCTCCTCAAGTCTCCTCACAGGAAAGGGGCAGACAGGATCTCTCAGTGCAATAGATTCAATCCGCATATCGGGAGGACCCAGAAGGATAAAACATATTCTCCATAGTGTAAAACTGTATAACCATTTATTCAAGTAAAAGGATGATCACACTTACATGTAAAATCACGATATTAGGCACATAGGATATAAAACAGCCGGCCGGCTCGCATGAAGCATGTAGTGCAAGGGCCTGCCTGAGTACTTTAAAATGGTAATGTTCAAAGTTTTTTTATCCTATTATTATCTTGATAGGTAATAGCAGAATGTAAAAATGTGCTAAAATGTGTACAGTGTGTATTTATCTCTTTGTATTATGACACTTCTTACCTGTCCAGTGGGCTGCCAATAGTGTAAGTAAGGAGGGGCTGGCCAAAGTAATACATATTATTTAGGCATTCATCTCTCAATGAAGTGGAGAGGGTTACCTGTCCAAAACATCTCCCCCCCATAAATTTATTTAAATGGCCCATGAGAGGGGGGGGGATCTGATAGGTGGACCTTATACCTTTGTCTTTAAATACTCCCTAAAAAAAATGTAATACTGATGCTGGCCAAGAATGTTTGTGTCTAATCTGCTTTCCATGTTTATGTGCAAAATGATTAATTTTTTTTTCTTGTTTGACTCCACAGTTTCCTTCCAACCCACAGGAATGGCAGACTGTGGCCTCCCACTTTGCCCAGCGGTGGGACTTTCCTAACTGCGGAGGGGCAATTGATAGGAAACACGTCCACATCGTCCCACCACCCAACTCGGGTCATACTCTTACAACTACAAGGGGTTCAATAGTATTGTGATGTTGGCGGTGGTGTCGGCTACTTACAAGTTCCTGTATGTGGACGTGGGGAAGAATGGCCGGATGTCAGATGGAGGAGTCATCGCCCACACGGAGTTCTACAGGCGTCTCCAGAATGGCAGCTTGGACTTGCCACCTCCAGAAGACAATGCGGAAGGACTCCCATTCGTCTTCGTTGCGAATCAAGCGTTTGCGCTGGGGGACAATCTTATGCGGCCATTCCCTATGAGGACCCTCACCCCGGACCAGAGGGTTTTTAATTACTGGCTGGCCAGAGCCAGAAGAGTGGTGGAGAACACATTTGGAATAATGGCCAGCCGGTTCCGCTGGCTGTGATTGAGTATAAACTCAATCACATCATCGTGGCTTGCTGTGTTCTCCACAACTTTTTAAGGAGAAATTCTGTGAACTATGCTGGCTCAGTTGGGCCTGAAGCCGGAATTAATCTCAATGAACCAATCCTGACGGTGCTTGAAGCTGGCTGTCCTGGCTTGCCCCCCCTGAGTGCCTGCGAGGTCCGTATAAGATACATGGAACCCTTTGCGGGTAAGGGGGCCATCAATATGCCAGACAAATGTCTGAGACATTTTTTAAATAAAGCAATTATTTAAACTGAACAAATATTTGCTTAAATTTACTGCTTGTGTTTCTTTTAGCTGACCATGACTGAAATTTGGGGAGTCATGAAAATGGCGTGATTCTGTAAAATTATAAACATGTGCATTTATAAAAGGTTTTTAAAACAAATCAACATGTTTGTTTTTTAGCAAATGTTTAGGTCACATTAATAAAAGTAGAAATGTCCTTTTAAGGTAAGACAGGCATGTTTAAAACCAACAAGAAATACAGAAATCTGGAACTTACAAAGTTTAACTTTTATAGAAATTGAAGGCAATATCAGACATGAGTATTTACAAACTGTGTATGATATTGCGTTCAGATGGGGTGATGTCACCCCTGGAAAAGCCAAATTTTGAAGATGCATACAAATTGCCTAATGTCAACATGTGAAAAAAAAGGGGAAAAGAAACTGCGCATCGGTGAAGTGAACAAAACAATATCAAATAGAGCTGTGATTCCTCTATGTAACACAAACACAGTAAAAATAAAATGAGAAAAGGTTGAATTGCGCTAAAGAGGATTAGCGACCATATGTATGGTCACCAATCCAAATGTTGAAAAATAGGTGAATATCCCTATTGGTGTATTAAACATGAAAATTCAAAACATGATAACAAAATAATATTCCATCAAATTTGCAATGATATATATATAAAAAAAAAGTCCATATACAAAAAAGTAAGTGAATCACCCAAGTGATAGAAGCAATGAGAAATCAAAAAATTCAAAAAATCGGATGGACATAAAATCTTGCTGTAAGAGGGCAAAGTGCTTGTTCCACCACCATGAATAGAACTGGCTGCTTACCAGAAACTCTGATCCCCCCTTACAGAGGATCAGAGAAAGCTGTTTGTAAATATAGATTCGGATCACGACCAATGGACCAGAAGCCTTGTACTAGGATGAAACATCAGGGACCTTGGTACCGTGGTAGAAGTGTTCACACTGCCAGGTACTCAAACATCAGCCCACAGCAATATGGATATAGCATGAAAAATAGAAAGGCTCTAAATAGTGTAAAATCGTAGACTTTATTAAAATAAATAAAAGAAATAAACTCACATGCTAGTAGACAATAGTAAGCGCTTAATGTAGTCTGGAGCGCCGGCTGGAAGCTCACAGACAGCCCGTCCTACTGGTATCAACAGCAGCAGTGGGAGGTGACGCGAACACGTTGCTCCGCCCATTGGTCGTGATTCGAATCAATATTTACAAACAGCTTTCTCTGATCCTCTGTAACGGGGGATCATGAGTTTCTGGTAAGCGGCCAGTCCTATTCATGGTGGTGGAACAAGCACTTTGCCCTCTTACAGCAAGATTTTATGTCCATCTGATTTTTTTAATTTTTTGATTTCTCATTGCTTCTATCACTTGGGTGATTCACTTACTTTTTTGTATATGGACTTTTTTATATATATATCATTGCATGTTTGATGGAATGTCAACATGTACTAGCTGCCATCATGGGGGATCAAGGGATGTGTTTTGTGGGTGCAACTCCTTCCTCTCAGCTACTTTATTATTGAGTAAGGGGTTGCACCCCCAAAAAGCATACACTGATCTCCCATGATGGCAGATAGCACATGTTGACACACTGTGTGCATCTTCAAAATTTGGCTTTTCGAGAATATGTCAAAAAAAGTTCAAAAAATTTTCCGGACAAAAAAACTGAAATAATTCGGGATTTCGAGGGGTTTTAAATTCTCCCTATAACATCAATGATGTTCTTCATTTTGTTTTGAACATCATTGATGTTTTGCTTTACGTTTTCCAAGTCCCTATTACACCCCATGATCTCCCCGATCAGGATCTGGACACTTTCACTGGTGAAATGACCTTCTTCCACAACATCACAATCACCTCAAAATATAGAAACAATAACACAACATGTATTATAAATATGCAGGCATCCATCTCTTACCTGAGCCTGTGGTTGCAGACACTCACCTGTTGTGGTGACTATTTCCACCACATCTCCCTCCTCCTCCTCTGCTTGGCTTTGTGGGATTTCCCCTTTTTCCTGAGGTGGGGGGTCTGTTGTCTTCTCTGATGAGTGGTTTCCTCCGAGTCTTTTCTCCCCTATATAAAAAAAATAGGTATATTTAGCACACAGATATTTGATGGCAGAAATAGGAATATGAAACATTGCTTGGAAGTGGGGTACAATTGTCTGTTTTGGCAGAGTTCCAAGATGAAGAAATATTGTTTTCCTTTGTCAAGCTTGAATACTTACCTGTTTTGTACAAGCTTCACAGATGGAGTCACCCCTATAGTATACACTGGAGCACCTGTGTGGACCCCCTAAAAAAAAGGGTGTTCTGGTGTCCCACACTAGTGCTACAGCGTCCAGATGTGTAAACAGCTGCTGAGTGTCCTCTCCTTATACAGAATCTAGTTTGCATTTTATTCTAGTTACAAACCCATCTAGACACCAAAATTAATTTAAGAGAAGTATGCCAGAAAAAATGTTCTGAACTGCATCTGGGCAAAACATGGTGTTTTATAGGCCGAACGAACAATGTTTTCTACGAACGAATAATGTGTCCATGAACATGAAAGTTGCCATTTTAAACTGTACAACAGTAAAGAAAAGCACATGGAGCAGCACGAACGAAATAAAAATGAAGAATAGGAACACAGGACAACTGCTTACCGACCACCGCTTCCTTTGTTTATCCTTGGATCGTCGTACCCCAAAATTTCTGTGCAGACTCTTCACAACTTTCGCCATGATCTTGGCCTTTCTGACATTAGGGTTTGGGTAAGGTCCATACTTCCCGTCATAGTCGGCCCTTTTCAAGATCTCCACCATCTCCACCATCTCCACAAAGGCCATATTTGAGGCCTTAAATCGTTTCCTCCGGGATCCTGACGTTTCTGGCTCCGGGCTTTCCTCCTCCTCCTCCTCATTGTTGTAATTATCACGCACCTGCTCTGTCTCCGCCATGTGCTCTTCCCCACTGCGCTGAATGAGAAGGGGCGGGGAATAGACTAGAAAGAACGTCAGGGGTGGGCGGAGTTTCACGCATGCGCAGTGTATATAAAGCGTAACATGCGTGCGTATTACGTACGATCTGTGAGCGGAGGAAGGGGTATCGGAAGCACCGATCGTGATAACGAAGGTAACATTTAAACGGGCCTATACTGCTTATAGATTGAGGCCTATATTGGGACAAGATTAGGAGACTTTAGCCTGACTTTAGGGTTTGTCTTGTGTATTGCAGATAAAATGGATGGCTTCAATGACCACAACTTCCTCCCCCTGTTCATAGACAAGTACAGGGAGCTGCCCTGTCTGTGGCGGGTGAAACATCTGCATTATAATCATAAACAAAAGAGGCAGGCAGCGCTGGAGAAACTGCTGGAGTTGGTGAAGCTGGTGGTCCCCACAGCAACCATCCCCTATTAAAAGCCAAAATTGGTGGCCTGAGGAGCACTTATCTTAGGGAGCTCAAGAAGGTCCAGGATTCCCAGAGATCCGGAGCTGCAGCAGATGACATTTATGTCCCCAGGCTGGGGTACTATGAGAGACTTCGTTTTCTGTCAGACCAGACTGAAGTCAGGGAATCCCTCTCAACCCTTCCTTCCACTCTTCCTTCCACCCTATCTTCCACCCCAGCTGAGGCTTCTGATGTCCAACCTGGGAATTCCAGCCAGGAAGAAGTGGAGGAGCCCAGCTGGAGCCAGGTATAGCATTGTTCTACAGATTTCTGGTCAATAAATAAATGATGTTTACTAGATGTTATTATTGATCACTAATTGCTGATTTAATAAAGTGTTTTACATATCAATAGACAGTAGTGGGTAGGGATGAGCTGAACACCCCCCGGTTCGGTTCGCACCAGAACCTGCGAACGGACCGAGGATTTGCACGAATGTTAGAACCCCATTGACGTCTATGGGACTTGAACGTTCTAAATCAAAAGTGCTCATTTTAAAGGCTAATTTTCATGGTATTGTCCTAAAAAGGGTTTGGGGACCCAGGTCCTGCCCCAGGGGACATGTATCAATGCAAACAAAAGTTGTAAAAACGTCCGTTTACCTGGGGGGTGTCTATAGTATGCCTGTAAAGTGGCACGTGTTTCCCATGCTTAGAACAGTCCCTGCACAAAATGTCTTTTTTAAAGGAAAAAAAGTAATTTAAAACTGCTTGCGGCTTTAATGTAATGTCGGGTCCTGGCAATATGGATGAAAATGAGTGAGACAAATGGCATGGGTACCCCCCAGTCCATTACCAGGCCCTTTGGGTCTTGTATGGATATTAAGGGGAACCCCGCACCCAAATTAAAAAAAGGAAAGGTGTGGGGCCACCAGGCCCTATATACTCTGAACAGCAGTATACAGGCGGTGCAAACAAGACAGGGACTGTAGGTTTGTTGTTAAGTAGAATCTGTTTGTAATTTTGAACGGGTACATTTTTAACGTGTTTAGCTCCAGCCAAAAAATCTTTTTAAGCTTTTTGGAAAACATAGGGACATTTGTTTTGCTGTCTGTGCTCCTCTTCAGAAGATTTCACCTCACTTTTTGTCCCAATGACAAATGTTTTTTGAAAATGTGGGTTTTTTTGTGAAACAAGGATTGGTGATAAAGCATCAGTGGAAAGGAAAAATGTTTTTCCCATATTAACTCTTACAGGATAGAATTCCCCTTCCTAGGGGTAGATTTCATCTCACTTCCTGTTGTCTCCTTCCGTTTGCAAGTAGGAGTCGTTTGTAAGTTGGATGTTTGAAAGTAGGGGCCTGCCCTATATACTCAGCAGAAATTTGGGCCTTAGGTGTTGTTGTGGCCACAACACTGTAAGCCCTCACACGGCCCTGCTGTGAAATATTAGATCAAGAATTGTAATTACATGCCCCTGTTAAACAGGGGCAGAAAAATTGGGCCTTTGGTGGTGGTAGGGGTTCTGGTGCCACAACACTGTAAGTCCTCACTCGCTCTTGGTGGGCGCAGAAACGGGCCCTGCTGTGAAATATTAGATCAAGAATTGTAATTACATGCCCCTGTTGAACAGGGGCTGAAAAATTGGGCCTTAGGCACCGGTGCTGGTGCCACAACACTGCAACCCCTCACATATACTCTAGTTGGAACGCTGGAACGAGCCCTGCTGCAAAATATTGCATCAAAAATTGTAATTACATGCCCCTGTTAAACAGGGGCTGAAAAATTAGGCCTTAGGCACTGGTGCTGGTGCCACAACACTGCAACCCCTCACAGATACTCTAGTTGGAATGCAGGAACGAGCCCTGCTGCAAAGTATTGCATCAAAAATTGTAATTACACGCCCCTGTTAGACAGGGGCTGAAAAATTGGGCCTTAGGCACTGGTGGCGGCGCTCAGAACCAAAAATGTTCTTACAAGCTATCAGCGTGATCATTGAGAGGAAGAGGATAATTACTCAGGATAGTCACTCAGCATCAGCATAGGCAGTCTTTGAAGGGATCTGAGATTTTTAAAAAAATTATTCGGTTACATCAGCATCAGGTGCTTGGTAGCTGGTGGTGATCCAAGACTGATTCAATTTTTGAAGGTCAGTCGATCGACCGAGTCAGTGGACAGACGCACCCTGTGATCGGTTACAAAGCCTCCAGCAGCACTGAATGTGCGTTCCGAAAGAACGCTGGATGCAGGACAGGCCAGTAGCTCAATTGCATACTGTGCAAGCTCTGGCCAGTGATCCATCCTCAAGACCCAGTAACCCAGAGGATTTTCGGTGGGAAAGGTGTCCAAGTCAGATCTTGCCCCTAGGTATTCCTGCACCATGTAAAACAGACACTGGCGATGGTTGCTGGAACCGATCATACCTTGGGGCTGCGGACTAAAAAATTGTCTGAACGCATTGGTCAGACGACCACCTTCTCCACCACTCCTTCTTTGACTGACCGAAGCCTCAGCAACACGTTGTACAGAAACAGGAGTTTGTAACCTCCCAGTCTCTGGGAACGCGTTGCACAGACCTTTCTGCAAGGCCTCCTGAAGAGGTTTCATCCCCTGCTCCCTCCGCAACGGCAAGATAAGGTCCGCAACCTTACCCTTGTAACGTGGATCAAGGAGGGTTGCCAGCCAGTATTGGTCCTTCTCCTTGATACCACGAATACGAGGCTCCTTACTCAGGCTTTGCAGGATCAGGGAGGCCATGCAGCGTAGGTTTGCTGAGGCATTCAGTCCGGAGTCCTCTGGGTCACTAAGTCCACAGCCACCTCCTCCCAGCCACGTACAAGTCCATGTGTTTCTTGGGACTGATCCCTTAAAGACTGCTGCTGATGCTGAGTGCCAGGCTCCACCTCCATACTGACACAATCCTCCTCCTCCTCCTCGTCCTCTTCCTGTGTGATCGGCGGGCACGCAGGAACACTGTCTGGATAAAGGGGGCCTTGAGAGCTAAGGAAGTCCTCCTCTTCCTGCCTCTGTTCTGCCTCAAGTGCCCTGTCCATTATTCCACGCAGCGTGTGCTCCAACAGGTGGACAAGGGGGACAGTGTCACTGATGCATGCACTGTCACTGCTCACCATCCTCGTGGCCTCCTCAAATGGTGTCAGGACAGTGCATGCATCCCTGATTATGGCCCACTGGCGTGGGGAAAAAAAACAAGCTCCCCTGACCCTGTTCTGGTGCCATAGTCGCACAGGTACTCATTGATGGCCCTCTGCTGTGTGTGTAGCCGCTGCAGCATGGCCAACGTTGAGTTCCACCTGGTTGGCATGTCACAGATTAGGCGGTTCTTGGGCAGGTTAAACACCTTTTGGAGGTCCGCCAGCCGAGCACTGGCATTATATGACCAGCGGAAATGCACACAGACTTTCCTGGCCTGCCTCAGGACATCCTGTAAGCCCGGGTACCTGCCCAAGAACCGCTGCACCACCAAGTTAAGGACGTGAGCCAAACAGGGCACAGGGGACATTTGTCCCTGTCGGAGGGCAGAGAGGAGGTTGGTGCCATTGTCGCAAACCACCATTCCTGCCTTAAGTTGGCGTGGCGTCAACCACCTCTGAACCTGCCCCTGCAGAGCTGACAGAACCTATGCCCCAGTGTGGCTTCTGTCCCCCAAGCACACCAGCTCAAGCACCGCATGGCATCTTTTGGCCTGCGTACTGTACTTGCGTAGCCCCTTGAACACCTACGGAGCACCGCTGGTTCCAAGGACAAATCACAGGAAGAGGCCATGGAGGAAGAAGAAGAGGAGGGGGTGGAGGAGAGAGGTGTGTCAATATCATTAATAGGGGCATTTTGGAGGCGTGGTGGCGGAACAACCTCCAACACTACTGCACCTTGTCCTGCATCCTTCCCAGCTGCCAGCAGAGTCACCCAATGTGCGGTGAAACTTAGGTAACGTCCCTGTCTATGCCTGCTGGACCATGAGTCAGCGGTAATATGCACTTTACCGCTGACTGCCCTGTCCAGCGAGGCATGGACATTGCCTTCCACATGCCGGTAGAGAGCCGGAATCGCCTTCCGTGAGAAAAAGTGGCATTTGGGTACCTGCCACTGAGGAACCGCACTTTCCACAAACTCATGGAAGGGGTCAGAGTCTACAAACTGAAAAGGCAGCAGTTGAAGTGCTAGCAATTTTGCCAAGCTAGCATTCAACCGCTGGGCATGTGGATGGCTGGGAGTGAACTTCTTTTGGCGGTGCAGCAGCTGGGGCAGGAAAATTTGCCTGGTACAATCTGACGTCGGTGTACCGAAAGCAGATTGCCCACAAGTACTTGGCTGTGACACACCTAATTCTACACCTTCATTCCTCTCAGTGCAGGTCTCAGAGAGGACTGAAGGTATAGTGGGGTTGGAGATCTCAGCTGATGAGGAGCAAGGAGAGGTCCTCTTTGTTCTTTGGTGTGTGTCTTTTAGATACGCTTGCCAACGAACTGCATGGCAGGTCAACATATGTCTGGTCAAGCATGTGGTGCCCAAGCGGGAGATGTTTTGGCCACGCGAGATACGCTTGAACATATGTTGCAAATAGCAGCGGTGCGATCTGATGCACTTGTCTCAAAAAAGGCCCACACCAAAGAACTATTTGAATAATGCGCAGAGACTGCAGCGCCCTGCACATGCGGAGCTTTGGGGTGTGATGCAGTCAGTGTGCTGCCCTTAGTCTGGCCCCTGGAGGGCATCCTGCCTCGTTGGTGATGTGCCTCCTCCTTCTCCTCCTCTCTCCTATCAGGCACCCACGTTGAGTCAGTGACCTCATCATCCCCTCCTTCCTCATCACTGGAGCAAACCTGGCAGTATGCTGCAGCAGGGGGAGCATGACTGCCAGATTGCTGTCCTTCTTGGGCACCCCCTCTGTCCGTGCTCACGTTACTGCCTTCATCTAGCTCAGTATCATCATCAGAGCCTTCCAAACGCTGGGCATCCTCCTGGAGCATGTACCCAACACTGTGGTCAAACAGTTCGAGGGACTCCTCAGGAGGACATGGTGGGGCTAGGGAAGGAGTCACTGATGACATTGAGCCGAGGGAAGAAGCCGCTGCTTTGCCAGACAAAGTACCCTGAGCATGGGTGAGAGAGGATGAGGAGGATGAGGACGGCTTGGTCATCCACTCAACCAAGTCTTCCGCATGTTGCGGCTCAACACGGCCAGCTGCCGAAAAAAAGGCCAAGCGTGTCCCACGGCCACGTGCTGATGAGGATGCACGGTCTCCACGACCAGCACTGTTGCCTCTAGACACAGAGCCTGCTTGCCCTCTTTTATTGGCTTGTGACTGTCTGCCTCTCCTTGTTGGCCTTCCAGACATACTAATGGCCTGTAGCTGCACTAAGCTGGGATATATATATATATACATGTATGTACTGTAGTATGTACTGATACTGCAGCTAGCAAAATCAGCTGCCTGCCTGTAGTATGAGAACACCACCAACCTTCTACAGGTAGCTTTAGCTGAACACTGTGCAGAGCTCGCAAAAAACTAACTTGTAGCTTATTTAGCTGCCTGCGGTAGTGATAGGATCAGGAAAACACCACCAACCTTCTACAGGTAGCTTTAGGTGAACACTGTGCAGAGCTCGCCAAAAAATAACTTGTAGCTTATTTAGCTGCCTGCGGTAGTGATAGGATCAGGAAAACACCACCAACCTTCTACAGGTAGCTTTAACTGAACACTGTGCAGAGCTCGCACTACGCTAACTTGTAGCTTATTTAGCTGCCTGTGGTAGTAATAGGATCAGGAAAACACCACCAACCTTCTACAGGTAGCTTTAGGTGAACACTGTGCAGAGCTCGCACTACACTAACTTGTAGCTTATTTAGCTGCCTGCGGTAGTGATAGGATCAGGAAAACACCACCAACCTTCTACAGGTAGCTTTAGGTGAACACTGTGTAGAGCTCGCACTACACTAACTTGTAGCTTATTTAGCTGCCTGCGGTAGTGATAGGATCAGGAAAACACCACCAACCTTCTACAGGTAGCTTTAGGTGAACACTGTGCAGAGCTCGCCAAAAAATAAATTGTAGCTTATTTAGTTGTCTGCGGTAGTGATAGAATCAGGAAAACACCACCAACCTTCTACAGGTAGCTTTAGGTGAACACTGTGCAGAGCTCGCCAAAAAATAACTTGTGGCGTATTTAGCTGCCTGCGGTAGTGCTAGGATCAGGAAAACACCACCAACCTTCTACAGGTAGCTTTAGGTGAACACTGTGCAGAGCTCGCACTACACTAACTTGTAGCTTATTTAGCTGCCTGCGGTAGTGATAGAATCAGGAAAACACCACAAACCTTCTACAGGTAGCTTTAGCTGAACACTGTGCAGGGCTCGCAAAAAAATAACTTGTAGGTTTAGCTGAACACTGTGAGGAGGACGCACTACACTAACTTGTAGCTTTAGCTGAACACTGTGCAGAGGTCACACTACACTAACTTGTAGTTTTAGCTGAACACTGTGAGGAGAATGCACTACACTAACTTGTAGCTTTAGCTGAACACTGTGCAGAGGTCGCACTACACTAACTTGTAGTTTTCGCTGAACACTGTGAGGAGGACACACTACACCAACTTGTAGCTTTAGCTGAACACTGTGAGGACGACGCACTACCCTAACTTGTAGCTTTAGCTGAACACTGTGCAGAGGTCTCACTACACTAACTTGTAGTTTTAGCTGAACACTGTGAGGAGGATGCACTGCACTAACTTGTAGCTTTAGCTGAACACTGTGCAGAGGTCTCACTACACTAACTTGTAGTTTTAGCTGAACACTGTGCAGAGGTCGCACTACACTAACTTGTAGTTTTCGCTGAACACTGTGAGGAGGACACACTACACCAACTTGTAGCTTTAGCTGAACACTGTGAGGAGGACGCACTACCCTAACTTGTAGCTTTAGCTGAACACTGTGCAGAGGTCACACTAAACTAACTTGTAGCTTTAGCTGAACACTGTGCAGAGGTCTCACTACACTAACTTGTAGTTTTAGCTGAACACTGTGAGGAGGATGCACTACACTAACTTGTAGCTTTAGCTGAACACTGTGCAGAGGTCTCACTACACTAACTTGTAGTTTTCGCTGAACACTGTGAGGAGGACACACTACACCAACTTGTAGCTTTAGCTGAACACTGTGAGGAGGACACACTACCCTAACTTGTAGCTTTAGCTGAACACTGTGCAGAGGTTACACTAAACTAACTTGTAGCTTTAGCTGAACACTGTGAGGAGGACGCACTACCCTAACTTGTAGCTTTAGCTGAACACTGTGCAGAGGTTACACTAAACTAACTTGTAGCTTTAGCTGAACACTGTGAGGAGGACGCACTACACTAACTTGTAGCTTTAGCTGAACACTGTGCAGAGGTCTCACTACACTAACTTGTAGTTTTAGCTGAACACTGTGAGGAGGACGCACTACACTAACTTGTAGCTTTAGCTGAACACTGTGCAGAGGTCGCACTACAGTAACTTGTAGTTTTCGCTGAACACTGTGAGGAGGACACACTACACCAAATTGTAGCTTTAGCTGAACACTGTGCAGAGGTCACACTAAAATAACTTCTAGCTTTAGCTGAACACTGTGCAGAGGTCTCACTACACTAACTTGTAGTTTTAGCTGAACACTGTGAGGAGGATGCACTGCACTAACTTGTAGCTTTAGCTGAACACTGTGCAGAGGTCTCACTACACTAACTTGTAGTTTTAGCTGAACACTGTGCAGAGGTCGCACTACACTAACTTGTAGTTTTCGCTGAACACTGTGAGGAGGACACACTACACCAACTTGTAGCTTTAGCTGAACACTGTGAGGAGGATGCACTGCACTAACTTGTAGCTTTAGCTGAACACTGTGTAGAGGTCACACTAAACTAACTTGTAGCTTTAGCTGAACACTGTGCAGAGGTCGCACTACACTAACTTGTAGTTTTCGCTGAACACTGTGAGGAGGACACACTACACCAACTTGTAGCTTTAGCTGAACACTGTGAGGAGGACGCACTACCCTAACTTGTAGCTTTAGCTGAACACTGTGCAGAGGTCACACTAAACTAACTTGTAGCTTTAGCTGAACACTGTGCAGAGGTCTCACTACACTAACTTGTAGTTTTAGCTGAACACTGTGAGGAGGATGCACTACACCAACTTGTAGCTTTAGCTGAACACTGTGCAGAGGTCTCACTACACTAACTTGTAGTTTTCGCTGAACACTGTGAGGAGGACACACTACACCAACTTGTAGCTTTAGCTGAACACTGTGAGGAGGACGCACTACCCTAACTTGTAGCTTTAGCTGAACACTGTGCAGAGGTTACACTAAACTAACTTGTAGCTTTAGCTGAACACTGTGAGGAGGACGCACTACACTAACTTGTAGCTTTAGCTGAACACTGTGCAGAGGTCGCACTACACTAACTTGTAGTTTATAGCTGAACACTGTGAGGAGGACACACTACACCAACTTGTAGCTTTAGCTGAACACTGTGAGGAGGACACACTACCCTAACTTGTAGCTTTAGCTGAACACTGTGCAGAGGTTACACTAAACTAACTTGTAGCTTTAGCTGAACACTGTGAGGAGGACGCACTACCCTAACTTGTAGCTTTAGCTGAACACTGTGCAGAGGTTACACTGAACTAACTTGTAACTTTGGCTGAACACTATGAGGAGGACGCACTACACTAACTTGTAGCTTTAGCTGAACACTGTGCAGAGGTCTCACTACACTAACTTGTAGTTTTAGCTGAACACTGTGAGGAGGACGCACTACACTAACTTGTAGCTTTAGCTGAACACTGTGCAGAGGTTACACTAAACTAACTTGTAGCTTTAGCTGAACACTGTGAGGAGGACGCACTACACTAACTTGTAGCTTTAGCTGAACACTGTGCAGAGGTCTCACTACACTAACTTGTAGTTTTAGCTGAACACTGTGAGGAGGACGCACTACACTAACTTGTAGCTTTAGCTGAACACTGTGCAGAGGTCGCACTACAGTAACTTGTAGTTTTCGCTGAACACTGTGAGGAGGACACACTACACCAACTTGTAGCTTTAGCTGAACACTGTGAGGAGGACGCACTACCCTAACTTGTAGCTTTAGCTGAACACTGTGCAGAGGTCACACTAAACTAACTTGTAGCTTTAGCTGAACACTGTGCAGAGGTTTCACTACACTAACTTGTAGTTTTAGCTGAACACTGTGAGGAGGATGCACTACACTAACTTGTAGCTTTAGCTGAACACTGTGCAGAGGTCTCACTACACTAACTTGTAGTTTTCGCTGAACACTGTGAGGAGGACACACTACACCAACTTGTAGCTTTAGCTGAACACTGTGAGGAGGACACACTACCCTAACTTGTAGCTTTAGCTGAACACTGTGCAGAGGTTACACTAAACTAACTTGTAGCTTTAGCTGAACACTGTGAGGAGGACGCACTACCCTAACTTGTAGCTTTAGCTGAACACTGTGCAGAGGTTACACTAAACTAACTTGTAGCTTTAGCTGAACACTGTGAGGAGGACGCACTACACTAACTTGTAGCTTTAGCTGAACACTGTGCAGAGGTCTCACTACACTAACTTGTAGTTTTAGCTGAACACTGTGAGGAGGACGCACTACACTAACTTGTAGCTTTAGCTGAACACTGTGCAGAGGTTGCACTACAGTAACTTGTAGTTTTCGCTGAACACTGTGAGGAGGACACACTACACCAACTTGTAGCTTTAGCTGAACACTGTGAGGACGACGCACTACCCTAACTTGTAGCTTTAGCTGAACACTGTGCAGAGGTCACACTAAAATAACTTCTAGCTTTAGCTGAACACTGTGCAGAGGTCTCACTACACTAACTTGTAGTTTTAGCTGAACACTGTGAGGAGGATGCACTGCACTAACTTGCAGCTTTAGCTGAACACTGTGCAGAGGTCTCACTACACTAACTTGTAGTTTTAGCTGAACACTGTGCAAAGGTCGCACTACGCTAACTTGTAGTTTTCGCTGAACACTGTGAGGAGGACACACTACACCAACTTGTAGCTTTAGCTGAACATTGTGAGGAGGATGCACTGCACTAACTTGTAGCTTTAGCTGAACACTGTGCAGAGGTCACACTAAACTAACTTGTAGCTTTAGCTGAACACTGTGCAGAGGTCGCACTACACTAACTTGTAGTTTTCGCTGAACACTGTGAGGAGGACACACTACACCAACTTGTAACTTTATCTGAACACTGTGAGGAGGACGCACTACCCTAACTTGTAGCTTTAGCTGAACACTGTGCAGAGGTCACACTAAACTAACTTGTAGCTTTAGCTGAACACTGTGCAGAGGTCTCACTACACTAACTTGTAGTTTTAGCTGAACACTGTGAGGAGGATGCACTACACCAACTTGTAGCTTTAGCTGAACACTGTGCAGAGGTCTCACTACACTAACTTGTAGTTTTAGCTGAACACTGTGAGGAGGATGCACTACACTAACTTGTAGCTTTAGCTGAACACTGTGCAGAGGTCTCACTACACTAACTTGTAGTTTTCGCTGAACACTGTGAGGAGGACACACTACACCAACTTGTAGCTTTAGCTGAACACTGTGAGGAGGACACACTACCCTAACTTGTAGCTTTAGCTGAACACTGTGCAGAGGTTACACTAAACTAACTTGTAGCTTTAGCTGAACACTGTGAGGACGCACTACCCTAACTTGTAGCTTTAGCTGAACACTGTGCAGAGGTTACACTAAACTAACTTGTAGCTTTAGCTGAACACTGTGAGGAGGACGCACTACACTAACTTGTAGCTTTAGCTGAACACTGTGCAGAGGTCTCACTACACTAACTTGTAGTTTTAGCTGAACACTGTGAGGAGGACGCACTACACTAACTTGTAGCTTTAGCTGAACACTGTGCAGAGGTTGCACTACAGTAACTTGTAGTTTTCGCTGAACACTGTGAGGAGGACACACTACACCAACTTGTAGCTTTAGCTGAACACTGTGAGGACGACGCACTACCCTAACTTGTAGCTTTAGCTGAACACTGTGCAGAGGTCACACTAAAATAACTTCTAGCTTTAGCTGAACACTGTGCAGAGGTCTCACTACACTAACTTGTAGTTTTAGCTGAACACTGTGAGGAGGATGCACTGCACTAACTTGCAGCTTTAGCTGAACACTGTGCAGAGGTCTCACTACACTAACTTGTAGTTTTAGCTGAACACTGTGCAAAGGTCGCTCTACGCTAACTTGTAGTTTTCGCTGAACACTGTGAGGAGGACACACTACACCAACTTGTAGCTTTAGCTGAACATTGTGAGGAGGATGCACTGCACTAACTTGTAGCTTTAGCTGAACACTGTGCAGAGGTCACACTAAACTAACTTGTAGCTTTAGCTGAACACTGTGCAGAGGTCGCACTACACTAACTTGTAGTTTTCGCTGAACACTGTGAGGAGGACACACTACACCAACTTGTAGCTTTATCTGAACACTGTGAGGAGGACGCACTACCCTAACTTGTAGCTTTAGCTGAACACTGTGCAGAGGTCACACTAAATTAACTTGTAGCTTTAGCTGAACACTGTGCAGAGGTCTCACTACACTAACTTGTAGTTTTAGCTGAACACTGTGAGGAGGATGCACTACACCAACTTGTAGCTTTAGCTGAACACTGTGCAGAGGTCTCACTACACTAACTTGTAGTTTTCGCTGAACACTGTGAGGAGGACACACTACACCAACTTGTAGCTTTAGCTGAACACTGTGAGGAGGACGCACTACCCTAACTTGTAGCTTTAGCTGAACAATGTGCAGAGGTTACACTAAACTAACTTGTAGATTTAGCTGAACACTGTGAGGAGGACGCACTACACTAACTTGTAGCTTTAGCTGAACACTGTGCAGAGGTCACACTACACTAACTTGTAGTTTTAGCTGAACACTGTGAGGAGGACACACTACACCAACTTGTAGCTTTAGCTGAACACTGTGAGGAGGACACACTACCCTAACTTGTAGCTTTAGCTGAACACTGTGCAGAGGTTACACTAAACTAACTTGTAGCTTTAGCTGAACACTGTGAGGAGGACGCACTACACTAACTTGTAGCTTTAGCTGAACACTGTGAGGACGACGCACTACCCTAACTTGTAGCTTTAGCTGAACACTGTGCAGAGGTCACACTAAAATAACTTCTAGCTTTAGCTGAACACTGTGCAGAGGTCTCACTACACTAACTTGTAGTTTTAGCTGAACACTGTGAGGAGGATGCACTGCACTAACTTGTAGCTTTAGCTGAACACTGTGCAGAGGTCTCACTACACTAACTTGTAGTTTTAGCTGAACACTGTGCAGAGGTCGCACTACACTAACTTGTAGTTTTCGCTGAACACTGTGAGGAGGACACACTACACCAACTTGTAGCTTTAGCTGAACACTGTGAGGAGGATGCACTGCACTAACTTGTAGCTTTAGCTGAACACTGTGCAGAGGTCACACTAAACTAACTTGTAGCTTTAGCTGAACACTGTGCAGAGGTCGCACTACACTAACTTGTAGTTTTCGTTGAACACTGTGAGGAGGACACACTACACCAACTTGTAGCTTTAGCTGAACACTGTGAGGAGGACGCACTACCCTAACTTGTAGCTTTAGCTGAACACTGTGCAGAGGTCACACTAAACTAACTTGTAGCTTTAGCTGAACACTGTGCAGAGGTCTCACTACACTAACTTGTAGTTTTAGCTGAACACTGTGAGGAGGATGCACTACACCAACTTGTAGCTTTAGCTGAACACTGTGCAGAGGTCTCACTACACTAACTTGTAGTTTTCGCTGAACACTGTGAGGAGGACACACTACACCAACTTGTAGCTTTAGCTGAACACTGTGAGGAGGACGCACTACACTAACTTGTAGCTTTAGCTGAACACTGTGCAGAGGTCTCACTACACTAACTTGTAGTTTTAGCTGAACACTGTGAGGAGGACGCACTACACTAACTTGTAGCTTTAGCTGAACACTGTGCAGAGGTCGCACTACAGTAACTTGTAGTTTTCGCTGAACACTGTGAGGAGGACACACTACACCAACTTGTAGCTTTAGCTGAACACTGTGAGGAGGACGCACTACCCTAACTTGTAGCTTTAGCTGAACACTGTGCAGAGGTCACACTAAACTAACTTGTAGCTTTAGCTGAACACTGTGCAGAGGTTTCACTACACTAACTTGTAGTTTTAGCTGAACACTGTGAGGAGGATGCACTACACTAACTTGTAGCTTTAGCTGAACACTGTGCAGAGGTCTCACTACACTAACTTGTAGTTTTCGCTGAACACTGTGAGGAGGACACACTACACCAACTTGTAGCTTTAGCTGAACACTGTGAGGAGGACACACTACCCTAACTTGTAGCTTTAGCTGAACACTGTGCAGAGGTTACACTAAACTAACTTGTAGCTTTAGCTGAACACTGTGAGGAGGACGCACTACCCTAACTTGTAGCTTTAGCTGAACACTGTGCAGAGGTTACACTAAACTAACTTGTAGCTTTAGCTGAACACTGTGAGGAGGACGCACTACACTAACTTGTAGCTTTAGCTGAACACTGTGCAGAGGTCTCACTACACTAACTTGTAGTTTTAGCTGAACACTGTGAGGAGGACGCACTACACTAACTTGTAGCTTTAGCTGAACACTGTGCAGAGGTTGCACTACAGTAACTTGTAGTTTTCGCTGAACACTGTGAGGAGGACACACTACACCAACTTGTAGCTTTAGCTGAACACTGTGAGGACGACGCACTACCCTAACTTGTAGCTTTAGCTGAACACTGTGCAGAGGTCACACTAAAATAACTTCTAGCTTTAGCTGAACACTGTGCAGAGGTCTCACTACACTAACTTGTAGTTTTAGCTGAACACTGTGAGGAGGATGCACTGCACTAACTTGCAGCTTTAGCTGAACACTGTGCAGAGGTCTCACTACACTAACTTGTAGTTTTAGCTGAACACTGTGCAAAGGTCGCACTACGCTAACTTGTAGTTTTCGCTGAACACTGTGAGGAGGACACACTACACCAACTTGTAGCTTTAGCTGAACATTGTGAGGAGGATGCACTGCACTAACTTGTAGCTTTAGCTGAACACTGTGCAGAGGTCACACTAAACTAACTTGTAGCTTTAGCTGAACACTGTGCAGAGGTCGCACTACACTAACTTGTAGTTTTCGCTGAACACTGTGAGGAGGACACACTACACCAACTTGTAACTTTATCTGAACACTGTGAGGAGGACGCACTACCCTAACTTGTAGCTTTAGCTGAACACTGTGCAGAGGTCACACTAAACTAACTTGTAGCTTTAGCTGAACACTGTGCAGAGGTCTCACTACACTAACTTGTAGTTTTAGCTGAACACTGTGAGGAGGATGCACTACACCAACTTGTAGCTTTAGCTGAACACTGTGCAGAGGTCTCACTACACTAACTTGTAGTTTTAGCTGAACACTGTGAGGAGGATGCACTACACTAACTTGTAGCTTTAGCTGAACACTGTGCAGAGGTCTCACTACACTAACTTGTAGTTTTCGCTGAACACTGTGAGGAGGACACACTACACCAACTTGTAGCTTTAGCTGAACACTGTGAGGAGGACACACTACCCTAACTTGTAGCTTTAGCTGAACACTGTGCAGAGGTTACACTAAACTAACTTGTAGCTTTAGCTGAACACTGTGAGGACGCACTACCCTAACTTGTAGCTTTAGCTGAACACTGTGCAGAGGTTACACTAAACTAACTTGTAGCTTTAGCTGAACACTGTGAGGAGGACGCACTACACTAACTTGTAGCTTTAGCTGAACACTGTGCAGAGGTCTCACTACACTAACTTGTAGTTTTAGCTGAACACTGTGAGGAGGACGCACTACACTAACTTGTAGCTTTAGCTGAACACTGTGCAGAGGTTGCACTACAGTAACTTGTAGTTTTCGCTGAACACTGTGAGGAGGACACACTACACCAACTTGTAGCTTTAGCTGAACACTGTGAGGACGACGCACTACCCTAACTTGTAGCTTTAGCTGAACACTGTGCAGAGGTCACACTAAAATAACTTCTAGCTTTAGCTGAACACTGTGCAGAGGTCTCACTACACTAACTTGTAGTTTTAGCTGAACACTGTGAGGAGGATGCACTGCACTAACTTGCAGCTTTAGCTGAACACTGTGCAGAGGTCTCACTACACTAACTTGTAGTTTTAGCTGAACACTGTGCAAAGGTCGCTCTACGCTAACTTGTAGTTTTCGCTGAACACTGTGAGGAGGACACACTACACCAACTTGTAGCTTTAGCTGAACATTGTGAGGAGGATGCACTGCACTAACTTGTAGCTTTAGCTGAACACTGTGCAGAGGTCACACTAAACTAACTTGTAGCTTTAGCTGAACACTGTGCAGAGGTCGCACTACACTAACTTGTAGTTTTCGCTGAACACTGTGAGGAGGACACACTACACCAACTTGTAGCTTTATCTGAACACTGTGAGGAGGACGCACTACCCTAACTTGTAGCTTTAGCTGAACACTGTGCAGAGGTCACACTAAATTAACTTGTAGCTTTAGCTGAACACTGTGCAGAGGTCTCACTACACTAACTTGTAGTTTTAGCTGAACACTGTGAGGAGGATGCACTACACCAACTTGTAGCTTTAGCTGAACACTGTGCAGAGGTCTCACTACACTAACTTGTAGTTTTCGCTGAACACTGTGAGGAGGACACACTACACCAACTTGTAGCTTTAGCTGAACACTGTGAGGAGGACGCACTACCCTAACTTGTAGCTTTAGCTGAACAATGTGCAGAGGTTACACTAAACTAACTTGTAGATTTAGCTGAACACTGTGAGGAGGACGCACTACACTAACTTGTAGCTTTAGCTGAACACTGTGCAGAGGTCACACTACACTAACTTGTAGTTTTAGCTGAACACTGTGAGGAGGACACACTACACCAACTTGTAGCTTTAGCTGAACACTGTGAGGAGGACACACTACCCTAACTTGTAGCTTTAGCTGAACACTGTGCAGAGGTTACACTAAACTAACTTGTAGCTTTAGCTGAACACTGTGAGGAGGACGCACTACACTAACTTGTAGCTTTAGCTGAACACTGTGAGGACGACGCACTACCCTAACTTGTAGCTTTAGCTGAACACTGTGCAGAGGTCACACTAAAATAACTTCTAGCTTTAGCTGAACACTGTGCAGAGGTCTCACTACACTAACTTGTAGTTTTAGCTGAACACTGTGAGGAGGATGCACTGCACTAACTTGTAGCTTTAGCTGAACACTGTGCAGAGGTCTCACTACACTAACTTGTAGTTTTAGCTGAACACTGTGCAGAGGTCGCACTACACTAACTTGTAGTTTTCGCTGAACACTGTGAGGAGGACACACTACACCAACTTGTAGCTTTAGCTGAACACTGTGAGGAGGATGCACTGCACTAACTTGTAGCTTTAGCTGAACACTGTGCAGAGGTCACACTAAACTAACTTGTAGCTTTAGCTGAACACTGTGCAGAGGTCGCACTACACTAACTTGTAGTTTTCGTTGAACACTGTGAGGAGGACACACTACACCAACTTGTAGCTTTAGCTGAACACTGTGAGGAGGACGCACTACCCTAACTTGTAGCTTTAGCTGAACACTGTGCAGAGGTCACACTAAACTAACTTGTAGCTTTAGCTGAACACTGTGCAGAGGTCTCACTACACTAACTTGTAGTTTTAGCTGAACACTGTGAGGAGGATGCACTACACCAACTTGTAGCTTTAGCTGAACACTGTGCAGAGGTCTCACTACACTAACTTGTAGTTTTCGCTGAACACTGTGAGGAGGACACACTACACCAACTTGTAGCTTTAGCTGAACACTATGAGGAGGACGCACTACCCTAACTTGTAGCTTTAGCTGAACACTGTGCAGAGGTTACACTAAACTAACTTGTAGATTTAGCTGAACACTGTGAGGAGGACGCACTACACTAACTTGTAGCTTTAGCTGAACACTGTGCAGAGGTCGCACTACACTAACTTGTAGTTTTCGCTGAACACTGTGAGGAGGACACACTACACCAACTTGTAGCTTTAGCTGAACACTGTGAGGAGGACGCACTACCCTAACTTGTAGCTTTAGCTGAACACTGTGCAGAGGTTACACTAAACTAACTTGTAGATTTAGCTGAACACTGTGAGGAGGACGCACTACACTAACTTGTAGCTTTAGCTGAACACTGTGCAGAGGTCACACTACACTAACTTGTAGTTTTAGCTGAACACTGTGAGGAGGACACACTACACCAACTTGTAGCTTTAGCTGAACACTGTGAGGAGGACACACTACCCTAACTTGTAGCTTTAGCTGAACACTGTGCAGAGGTTACACTAAACTAACTTGTAGTTTTAGCTGAACACTGTGAGGAGGACGCACTACACTAACTTGTAGCTTTAGCTGAACACTGTGAGGACGACGCACTACCCTAACTTGTAGCTTTAGCTGAACACTGTGCAGAGGTCACACTAAAATAACTTCTAGCTTTAGCTGAACACTGTGCAGAGGTCTCACTACACTAACTTGTAGTTTTAGCTGAACACTGTGAGGAGGATGCACTGCACTAACTTGTAGCTTTAGCTGAACACTGTGCAGAGGTCTCACTACACTAACTTGTAGTTTTAGCTGAACACTGTGCAGAGGTCGCACTACACTAACTTGTAGTTTTCGCTGAACACTGTGAGGAGGACACACTACACCAACTTGTAGCTTTAGCTGAACACTGTGAGGAGGATGCACTGCACTAACTTGTAGCTTTAGCTGAACACTGTGCAGAGGTCACACTAAACTAACTTGTAGCTTTAGCTGAACACTGTGCAGAGGTCGCACTACACTAACTTGTAGTTTTAGCTGAACACTGTGAGGAGGATGCACTACACCAACTTGTAGCTTTAGCTGAACACTGTGCAGAGGTCTCACTACACTAACTTGTAGTTTTCGCTGAACACTGTGAGGAGGACACACTACACCAACTTGTAGCTTTAGCTGAACACTGTGAGGAGGACGCACTACCCTAACTTGTAGCTTTAGCTGAACACTGTGCAGAGGTTACACTAAACTAACTTGTAGATTTAGCTGAACACTGTGAGGAGGACGCACTACACTAACTTGTAGCTTTAGCTGAACACTGTGCAGAGGTCGCACTACACTAACTTGTAGTTTTCGCTGAACACTGTGAGGAGGACACACTACACCAACTTGTAGCTTTAGCTGAACACTGTGAGGAGGACGCACTACCCTAACTTGTAGCTTTAGCTGAACACTGTGCAGAGGTTACACTAAACTAACTTGTAGATTTAGCTGAACACTGTGAGGAGGACGCACTACACTAACTTGTAGCTTTAGCTGAACACTGTGCAGAGGTCACACTACACTAACTTGTAGTTTTAGCTGAACACTGTGAGGAGGACACACTACACCAACTTGTAGCTTTAGCTGAACACTGTGAGGAGGACACACTACCCTAACTTGTAGCTTTAGCTGAACACTGTGCAGAGGTTACACTAAACTAACTTGTAGCTTTAGCTGAACACTGTGAGGAGGACGCACTACACTAACTTGTAGCTTTAGCTGAACACTGTGAGGACGACGCACTACCCTAACTTGTAGCTTTAGCTGAACACTGTGCAGAGGTCACACTAAAATAACTTCTAGCTTTAGCTGAACACTGTGCAGAGGTCTCACTACACTAACTTGTAGTTTTAGCTGAACACTGTGAGGAGGATGCACTGCACTAACTTGTAGCTTTAGCTGAACACTGTGCAGAAGTCTCACTACACTAACTTGTAGTTTTAGCTGAACACTGTGCAGAGGTCGCACTACACTAACTTGTAGTTTTCGCTGAACACTGTGAGGAGGACACACTACACCAACTTGTAGCTTTAGCTGAACACTGTGAGGAGGATGCACTGCACTAACTTGTAGCTTTAGCTGAACACTGTGCAGAGGTCACACTAAACTAACTTGTAGCTTTAGCTGAACACTGTGCAGAGGTCGCACTACACTAACTTGTAGTTTTCGTTGAACACTGTGAGGAGGACACACTACACCAACTTGTAGCTTTAGCTGAACACTGTGAGGAGGACGCACTACCCTAACTTGTAGCTTTAGCTGAACACTGTGCAGAGGTCACACTAAACTAACTTGTAGCTTTAGCTGAACACTGTGCAGAGGTCTCACTACACTAACTTGTAGTTTTAGCTGAACACTGTGAGGAGGATGCACTACACCGACTTGTAGCTTTAGCTGAACACTGTGCAGAGGTCTCACTACACTAACTTGTAGTTTTCGCTGAACACTGTGAGGAGGACACACTACACCAACTTGTAGCTTTAGCTGAACACTGTGAGGAGGACGCACTACCCTAACTTGTAGCTTTAGGTGAACACTGTGCAGAGGTTACACTAAACTAACTTGTAGCTTTAGCTGAACACTGTGAGGAGGACGCACTTCACTAACTTGTAGCTTTAGCTGAACACTGTGCAGAGGTCGCACTACACTAACTTGTAGTTTTAGCTGAACACTGTGAGGAGGACACACTACACCAACTTGTAGCTTTAGCTGAACACTGTGAGGAGGACACACTACCCTAACTTGTAGCTTTAGCTGAACACTGTGCAGAGGTTACACTAAACTAACTTGTAGCTTTAGCTGAACACTGTGAGGAGGACGCACTACCCTAACTTGTAGCTTTAGCTGAACACTGTGCAGAGGTTACACTAAACTAACTTGTAGCTTTAGCTGAACACTGTGAGGAGGACGCACTACACTAACTTGTAGCTTTAGCTGAACACTGTGCAGAGGTCTCACTACACTAACTTGTAGTTTTAGCTGAACACTGTGAGGAGGACGCACTACACTAACTTGTAGCTTTAGCTGAACACTGTGCAGAGGTTACACTAAACTAACTTGTAGCTTTAGCTGAACACTGTGAGGAGGACGCACTACACTAACTTGTAGCTTTAGCTGAACACTGTGAGGACGACACACTACCCTAACTTGTAGCTTTAGCTGAACACTGTGCAGAGGTCACACTAAAATAACTTCTAGCTTTAGCTGAACACTGTGCAGAGGTCTCACTACACTAACTTGTAGTTTTAGCTGAACACTGTGAGGAGGATGCACTGCACTAACTTGTAGCTTTAGCTGAACACTGTGCAGAGGTCTCACTACACTAACTTGTAGTTTTAGCTGAACACTGTGCAGAGGTCGCACTACACTAACTTGTAGTTTTCGCTGAACACTGCGAGGAGGACACACTACACCAACTTGTAGCTTTAGCTGAACACTGTGAGGAGGACGCACTACCCTAACTTGTAGCTTTAGCTGAACACTGTGCAGAGGTTACACTAAACTAACTTGTAGCTTTAGCTGAACACTGTGAGGAGGACGCACTACACTAACTTGTAGCTTTAGCTGAACACTGTGCAGAGGTCGCACTACACTAACTTGTAGTTTTAGCTGAACACTGTGAGGAGGACACACTACACCAACTTGTAGCTTTAGCTGAACACTGTGAGGAGGACACACTACCCTAACTTGTAGCTTTAGCTGAACACTGTGCAGAGGTTACACTAAACTAACCTGTAGCTTTAGCTGAACACTGTGAGGAGGATGCACTACCCTAACTTGTAGCTTTAGCTGAACACTGTGCAGAGGTTACACTGAACTAACTTGTAGCTTTAGCTGAACACTATGAGGAGGACGCACTACACTAACTTGTAGCTTTAGCTGAACACTGTGCAGAGGTCTCACTACACTAACTTGTAGTTTTAGCTGAACACTGTGAGGAGGACGCACTACACTAACTTGTAGCTTTAGCTGAACACTGTGCAGAGGTTACACTAAACTAACTTGTAGCTTTAGCTGAACACTGTGAGGAGGACGCACTACACTAACTTGTAACTTTAGCTGAACACTGTGCAGAGGTCTCACTACACTAACTTGTAGTTTTAGCTGAACACTGTGAGGAGGACGCACTACACTAACTTGTAGCTTTAGCTGAACACTGTGCAGAGGTCGCACTACAGTAACTTGTAGTTTTTGCTGAACACTGTGAGGAGGACACACTACACCAACTTGTAGCTTTAGCTGAACACTGTGAGGACGACGCACTACCCTAACTTGTAGCTTTAGCTGAACACTGTGCAGAGGTCTCACTACACTAACTTGTAGTTTTAGCTGAACACTGTGAGGAGTATGCACTGCACTAACTTGTAGCTTTAGCTGAACACTGTGCAGAGGTCTCACTACACTAACTTGTAGTTTTAGCTGAACACTGTGCAGAGGTCGCACTACACTAACTTGTAGTTTTCGCTGAACACTGTGAGGATGACACACTACACCAACTTGTAGCTTTAGCTGAACACTGTGAGGAGGACGCACTACCCTAACTTGTAGCTTTAGCTGAACACTGTGCAGAGGTCACACTAAACTAACTTGTAGCTTTAGCTGAACACTGTGCAGAGGTCTAACTACACTAACTTGTAGTTTTAGCTGAACACTGTGAGGAGGATGCACTACACTAACTTGTAGCTTTAGCTGAACACTGTGCAGAGGTCTCACTACACTAACTTGTAGTTTTCGCTGAACACTGTGAGGAGGACACACTACACCAACTTGTAGCTTTAGCTGAACACTGTGAGGAGGACACACTACCCTAACTTGTAGCTTTAGCTGAACACTGTGCAGAGGTTACACTAAACTAACTTGTAGCTTTAGCTGAACACTGTGAGGAGGACGCACTACCCTAACTTGTAGCTTTAGCTGAACACTGTGCAGAGGTTACACTAAACTAACTTGTAGCTTTAGCTGAACACTGTGAGGAGGACGCACTACACTAACTTGTAGCTTTAGCTGAACACTGTGCAGAGGTCTCACTACACTAACTTGTAGTTTTAGCTGAACACTGTGAGGAGGACGCACTACACTAACTTGTAGCTTTAGCTGAACACTGTGCAGAGGTCGCACTACAGTAACTTGTAGTTTTCGCTGAACACTGTGAGGAGGACACACTACACCAACTTGTAGCTTTAGCTGAAGACTGTGAGGACGACGCACTACCCTAACTTGTAGCTTTAGCTGAACACTGTGCAGAGGTCACACTAAAATAACTTCTAGCTTTAGCTGAACACTGTGCAGAGGTCTCACTACACTAACTTGTAGTTTTAGCTGAACACTGTGAGGAGGATGCACTGCACTAACTTGTAGCTTTAGCTGAACACTGTGCAGAGGTCTCACTACACTAACTTGTAGTTTTAGCTGAACACTGTGCAGAGGTCGCACTACGCTAACTTGTAGTTTTCGCTGAACACTGTGAGGAGGACACACTACACCAACTTGTAGCTTTAGCTGAACACTGTGAGGAGGATGCACTGCACTAACTTGTAGCTTTAGCTGAACACTGTGCAGAGGTCACACTAAACTAACTTGTAGCTTTAGCTGAACACTGTGCAGAGGTCGCACTACACTAACTTGTAGTTTTCGCTGAACACTGTGAGGAGGACACACTACACCAACTTGTAGCTTTAGCTGAACACTGTGAGGAGGACGCACTACCCTAACTTGTAGCTTTAGCTGAACACTGTGCAGAGGTTACACTAAACTAACTTGTAGATTTAGCTGAACACTGTGAGGAGGACGCACTACACTAATTTGTAGCTTTAGCTGAACACTGTGCAGAGGTCACACTACACTAACTTGTAGTTTTAGCTGAACACTGTGAGGAGGACACACTACACCAACTTGTAGCTTTAGCTGAACACTGTGAGGAGGACACACTACCCTAACTTGTAGCTTTAGCTGAACACTGTGCAGAGGTTACACTAAACTAACTTGTAGCTTTAGCTGAACACTGTGAGGAGGACGCACTACCCTAACTTGTAGCTTTAGCTGAACACTGTGCAGAGGTTACACTGAACTAACTTGTAGCTTTAGCTGAACACTATGAGGAGGACGCACTACACTAACTTGTAGCTTTAGCTGAACACTGTGCAGAGGTCTCACTACACTAACTTGTAGTTTTAGCTGAACACTGTGCAGAGGTCACACTAAAATAACTTCTAGCTTTAGCTGAACACTGTGCAGAGGTCTCACTACACTAACTTGTAGTTTTAGCTGAACACTGTGAGGAGGATGCACTGCACTAACTTGTAGCTTTAGCTGAACACTGTGCAGAGGTCTCACTACACTAACTTGTAGTTTTAGCTGAACACTGTGCAGAGGTCGCACTACACTAACTTGTAGTTTTCGCTGAACACTGTGAGGAGGACACACTACACCAACTTGTAGCTTTAGCTGAACACTGTGAGGAGGATGCACTGCACTAACTTGTAGCTTTAGCTGAACACTGTGCAGAGGTCACACTAAACTAACTTGTAGCTTTAGCTGAACACTGTGCAGAGGTCGCACTACACTAACTTGTAGTTTTCGCTGAACACTGTGAGGAGGACACACTACACCAACTTGTAGCTTTAGCTGAACACTGTGAGGAGGACGCACTACCCTAACTTGTAGCTTTAGCTGAACACTGTGCAGAGGTCACACTAAACTAACTTGTAGCTTTAGCTGAACACTGTGCAGAGGTCTCACTACACTAACTTGTAGTTTTAGCTGAACACTGTGAGGAGGATGCACTACACCAACTTGTAGCTTTAGCTGAACACTGTGCAGAGGTCTCACTACACTAACTTGTAGTTTTCGCTGAACACTGTGAGGAGGACACACTACACCAACTTGTAGCTTTAGCTGAACACTGTGAGGAGGACGCACTACACTAACTTGTAGCTTTAGCTGAACACTGTGCAGAGGTTACACTAAACTAACTTGTAGCTTTAGCTGAACACTGTGAGGAGGACGCACTTCACTAACTTGTAGCTTTAGCTGAACACTGTGCAGAGGTCGCACTACACTAACTTGTAGTTTTAGCTGAACACTGTGAGGAGGACACACTACACCAACTTGTAGCTTTAGCTGAACACTGTGAGGAGGACACACTACCCTAACTTGTAGCTTTAGCTGAACACTGTGCAGAGGTTACACTAAACTAACTTGTAGCTTTAGCTGAACACTGTGAGGAGGACGCACTACCCTAACTTGTAGCTTTAGCTGAACACTGTGCAGAGGTTACACTAAACTAACTTGTAGCTTTAGCTGAACACTATGAGGAGGACGCACTACACTAACTTGTAGCTTTAGCTGAACACTGTGCAGAGGTCTCACTACACTAACTTGTAGTTTTAGCTGAACACTCTGAGGAGGACGCACTACACTAACTTGTAGCTTTAGCTGAACACTGTGCAGAGGTCGCCCTACAGTAACTTGTAGTTTTCGCTGAACACTGTGAGGAGGACACACTACACCAACTTGTAGCTTTAGCTGAACACTGTGAGGAAGACGCACTACCCTAACTTGTAGCTTTAGCTGAACACTGTGCAGAGGTCACACTAAACTAACTTGTAGCTTTAGCTGAACACTGTGCAGAGGTCTCACTACACTAACTTGTAGTTTTAGCTGGACACTGTGAGGAGGATGCACTGCACTAACTTGTAGCTTTAGCTGAACACTGTGCAGAGGTCTCACTACACTAACTTGTAGTTTTAGCTGAACACTGTGCAGAGGTCGCACTACACTAACTTGTAGTTTTCGCTGAACACTGTGAGGAGGGCACACTACACCAACTTGTAGCTTTAGCTGAACACTGTGAGGAGGACGCACTACCCTAACTTGTAGCTTTAGCTGAACACTGTGCAGAGGTCACACTAAACTAACTTGTAGCTTTAGCTGAACACTGTGCAGAGGTCTCACTACACTAACTTGTAGTTTTAGCTGAACACTGTGAGGAGGATGCACTACACTAACTTGTAGCTTTAGCTGAACACTGTGCAGAGGTCTCACTACACTAACTTGTAGTTTTAGCTGAACACTGTGCAGAGCTCGCAAAAAAATAACTTGTAGGTTTAGCTGAACACTGTGAGGAGGACGCACTACACTAACTTGTAGCTTTAGCTGAACACTGTGCAGAGGTCACACTACACTAACTTGTAGTTTTAGCTGAACACTATGAGGAGGACGCACTACACTAACTTGTAGCTTTAGCTGAACACTGTGCAGAGGTCGCACTACACTAACTTGTAGTTTTCGATGAACACTGTGAGGAGGACACACTACACCAACTTGTAGCTTTAGCTGAACACTGTGAGGAGGACGCACTACCCTAACTTGTAGCTTTAGCTGAACACTGTGCAGAGGTTACACTAAACTAACTTGTAGCTTTAGCTGAACACTGTGAGGAGGACACACTACACTAACTTGTAGCTTTAGCTGAACACTGTGCAGAGGTCGCACTACACTAACTTGTAGTTTTCGCTGAACACTGTGAGGAGGACACACTACACCAACTTGTAGCTTTAGCTGAACACTGTGAGGACGACACACTACCCTAACTTGTAGCTTTAGCTGAACACTGTGCAGAGGTCACACTAAACTAACTTGTAACTTTAGCTGAACAATGTGCAGAGGTCTCACTACACTAACTTGTAGTTTTAGCTGAACACTGTGAGGAGGACGCACTACACTAACTTGTAGCTTTAGCTGAACATTGTGCAGAGGTCTCACTACACTAACTTGTAGTTTTAGCTGAACACTGTGAGGAGGACGCACTACACTAACTTGTAGCTTTAGCTGAACACTGTGCAGAGGTCTCACTACACTAACTTGTAGTTTTATCTGAACACTGTGAGGAGGACGCACTAAACTAACTTGTAGCTTTAACTGAACACTGTGAGGAGGACGCACTACACTAACTGTAAATAGTCTAGCTGCCTGACTGTGGTACTAATAGGATCAAAAGAACACCAGCAATTTTCTTCAGGTAGCTGTAAATACTGTAACAAGACAAGCCTGCCTGTCAGTAGGAAGATAACAGGAACGGATCTAGCTAAACTGAATATAGTGTATATATATATATATATATATATGCAACACCTGGGATGCATATATATACACAATACACTGTAAGTGCAGCTAACTCACTGACTGCCCTGCCTAATCTAGCTAACTCAAATGAAATGACACTGTCTCTCTCTCTCTCTAAGCATGCCGGAACACACTACACAGGGCCGCCGTGCAGGCGGCCTTATATAGTGTGGGGCGTATTCTAAACCCCCTGAGCCATAATTGGCCAAAGCCACCCTGGCTTTGGCCAATTACAGCTCTCTCTACAGATGTGATTGGCCAATTGGCATGTTGGTCATAGTGCATGCTTGGCCAATCATCAGCCAGCAATGCACTGCGATGCCGCAGTGAATTATGGGCCGTGACGCACCACACGAATTTGGCGCGAACGGCCCATATCGTTCGCAATTTGACGATCGATCTAACATGCGTTCGACTCGAACACGAAGCTCATCCCTAGTAGTGGGCAAAAAGTATTGGGACAAGAATGAAAAATGCTGGGCTCAGAATGATAGTGTGTTATATTTGTTAACATTCAATTTGCAACAGTCATGAGATGAAAATTGTGTGTGATTGATGAAGAAAAAACTAAAACTATGTCCCTTTTTCATACACAGGAAGACCTCAGCCAGGAGGAGGCTGTGGAATGTGGCAGCCAGGAGGAGGCGGGGGTAAGTGGCAGCCAGGAGAAGGCCGGGCCCAGTAGGAGCCTCACAGAATCCCAGGTTCCTCCCCTCCGCCTTCCAAACAAAAGACCCAGGAAGGGGAGTAACGTGGAGTATTCAGCACTTAGGCTGATTCAGGAGGCTTCTGCGTCCCTCAGAACAACTCCCACTCATGAAGAGGCCTTTGCCTCCATGGCTGCCACCAAACTGCAGGACATGCAGGAGGGCCAACGCCTCATGTGTGAGGAAATCATTTATAAAACATTAAATATGGGGTTGAGGGGCGAAATCACACCCAATACCCACCTGAGTGAGTTGGACCATCCTCCTCCTGCTCCTGCCACAACTCCACCACCACAGACATAGCGTGGAAGGAAGCGTGGAAGGAAGACAAGAGAGTGATGGCCCTGGGTTCAGTCTGGTCTGACAAAAGATGCAGGCTCTTGTATGACCACAGCCTGAGGACATAGATGTCATCTACTGCTGTTCATGATTCTCTTGGACTTCTGGACCAGATTGTACTCCCTTATATATGGACTCCTCAGGCCACCAATTTTGCAGTAAAATAGTTGATGTGTGCCCTGGGGGCCAAAGGCTTCGCCAATTTCTGCTGTTTCTCCAGCGTTGCCTCCCTCTTTCTTTGGTTATGACCCCTTAATAAACTTTTGGTTGGATTTATTACACTCGCCTATGTGTGTTTTCCTTCAAAAAGGACAGTTTGTTTGTGAGGAGGCAGGTACATTTCAAAAATACAATGTTAAATTAACAAGGGACACCAATACCAAGCAACCTCCTTGAGATTAAATAATACAAGATAATAATGGTGTTGTGGTAACTTGACACACAAAACCCACCATAACTATTCAAAATTAAAAAAAAACAAGAAAAAGAAAACACAAGATCAGGCTTTAAAAAAAAAAAAAAAAAAAATGTAATATAAAAACATCCAAAAAATAATATTTTTTCGGTAGATGTGACAAATAATAATATTATATTGATGAAATCACAATAAATAATAAAGAAAGAAGTTTGTGGGAAGTCTGTGTGAATATGAGCAGCAAAACAACTTCATTCTTCTAGTATTATAAAGAAGAAGAGAGTGCACTGCATTAAACATTTTAAAACATTGCAGCGTGACGAAAGTGCTATATCCATTCCGAATGCTATTTTTACCAGACCAAGCAGTTCCGTCTCTGAATTTATTCTGAGCATGCGTGGCACTTTGTGCGTTGAAATTGTCCACACACGGTCGGAATTGACACGATCAGATTTTGTTGTCGGAAAATGTCATAGCCTGCTCTCAAACTTTGTGTGTCGGAAAATCCGATGGAAAAAGTCAGATGGAGCCCACACATGGTTGGAATTTCCGATAACAAGCTCCGATCGCACATTTTCCGTCGGAAAATCCGACCGTGTGTACAGGGCATTACACAACTAGCGCTCAACATGGGGCTACGCTCATCACATGCACCTAAATGATCACCCCCAAAGAGACCATGGCTGTGTTTTCTAGAATCTGCCAGGTGAACAGCACCTGCTTGCTTCATGATTGGCTTCTGCTCAAGGTACCCTCATCAAATACTGCCAATACTGGATTTGGCCAATGTGGTCCTCCAGACAAAACCTGCCTGTTTATCCTTGATTCTCCTTTACCAGCTCACGTGCAAATCACAGCTCCTGTATACTACTACACCGCCGGAAGCACCTACTACACAGGCGATCAAGCTCCATTTGTGCTGCAAGACTGATTGGAATCGTGGAATGCGCTGGTGTTCAACAGTGATGAGGAGTTCCCACTGTAATGATATCACGTACTGGGCACACACAAAATGCCGTGTCTGGTGGCCATGCTGTACAGGAATCATAGGTCGGTCATGACGGTTTTGTACAACAGTACACATTGCAGCAGTTAGGAGTGTACCGCCATAGTCTTTTAACTCAGTCACATGTCAAAGAACTTGTAATCCCCACTTAGGAACAGCAGGCACAAGTACACAGACCTTTACCAGAGCTGCAATGATCTAATTGAGGTCCTGGCAGGATGTCTGTTAATTTCTGCTAACCAAAAACATCTACAGATTATCACATCCCTATGACCCATCATAAAACAGTCACAAAAATCCTTCAGTTCTGTCACCCATGGTTTGTAGGGCAATTAAACCCATTAGGAATACACAGCATGCCATTAAATTTCTACTTAGGACTAATGGGTAATGTAAAAGCCATTGAGGGTCAGAGGCAACCCTTCAGAGACCTCTGCCTCATTTGCTATTTCAAAGAATCTACACACAAATAATGAAATCAAATAGGACCAAGACACATTAATATTAAAGTGGAGCTCTGCCCAAAATGGGAAGCTCCGCTTTTTTGCCTCCCCCTCCTCCGCTGCCACATTTGGCACCTTTCTGGGGGGGGGGGGGTCAGTGAGTGGGTACCTGGTTTTGACAGTGCAGCAAAGTCACCCAGAAGTTCAGCCCCCTCTTCCTTCCCACATCGCCAGGCCATTCACAAAGCACAGTGCGCTTAATCAACGCGGGGAGCCGGCTTCCCTTACAGGAAATGGCAGGGGCAACACCTGAGAGCCGTTTAAAAAATCAGCTGGGGTGAAGACAACGCTGGTGTCACGTACCTTGTAGCAGAGCCTGACGTGTAGAGGGAGACCCATACTCATACAGCCCGGCTCAAGGGCCACTGGAGTTGAGACAGTGGCCACAAGAGCGCAGTGAGGTGAGAGTGCCTGCAGGATCTTCCGTTGGTTGCAGAAGTGTGTGGCAGGCAGGGCTGGACTGGGACAAAAATTTGGTCCTGGACTTCATCCAGACTGGCCGACTTTAATAAAAAAAAATGCTGCTCCCCACCCCCCAAAAAAACAGAGACAGGGGGTCTGAGAGACAGATGGGGGGCTGAAAGACAAAGGGGGGCTGAAAGAGGGGGGGAACTGGGAGACAGAGGGGGGCTGAGAGAGAGGGGGGGCTGAGAGACAGAGCGGGGGCTGAGAGACAGAGGGGGAGTAAGAGACAGAAGGGGAGTGAGAGACAGGGGGGCTGAGAGACAGGGGGGGTCTGAGAGACAGAGGGGGGTCTGAAAGACAGAGGGGGGCTGAGAGACAGGGGAGGCCTGAGAGACAGAGGGGGGCTGGGAGACAGAGGGGGGACTGAAAGAGGGGGCTGAAAGAGCGGGGTGCTGAGAGAAAGAGGGGAGGGCTGAGACAGACTACATAGCAGTGTCCCTATCTGCAGTCTCTCCTCTGCTCCCCCCGCAGGTATGTATAGGATGTACCTGATGGCCAGCAGCGCCGAGTCTCCCTCTTGATCTGGGGGTGCTCTCGCTGCTCTGCTCCCTCCAGTGGCTCCTTGGCAGTCTCCGCCTCCTGCCTGTCCTCTTCCTCCGGGCCCCCAGTCAGCCTGTCCTCTGTTCATGGAGCAGAGAGGAGGTGGAGAAATCGAGGTTCTTGGAATGCCAGGTGGCCACGCCCGCTCCTGTTCGCCTCTTCGGTGGTCAGGGAAAGGGTGGAGCCCCTCCTGGGCTCTCACATCTAACTGCCCACCTCGCTGGCTACCTTCCCTGAATCCCCGCCGCTGTTTGCTGCCACGCTTCCGCTGCCTCCGAACTCTGCATAAAAACCGTCCCACTGAGCCATCGGCCTACCGAGAAACTTCCCGTAGTCCCGATGGCCAGTACATGCCTGGTGGCAGGTGAGTCACCTGGGCTGGATGGCTGAAGCAGTGGATCGCAACAGGAACAGCAGATGCAGGCACACAGCAGTAGGACCAGCGTCACCAGGCACTATGCAGAGCAGAACAGGATAACTGGATGCAGAGTCAGACAAGCCAGGCTAGCAACAGAGGATCAGGTATCAGCATAAACAGCAGGCAGAGAATGGTCAAGGTGCAGGCAGAGGTTGGCAACAGGATATCAGGCAGATGGAAGATATAACAAAGTCTTTAAAGCAAGCTGAGGTCAGGATAGGAGGAGAGCAAGCGTGGTCAGGATAAGCCGGGTCAAACAGAGGAATCAAGCAGAGATCACAGGAACAGGTATATGTGGTAAAGCTGCAGATCAGACAGCAATGCACTAGTGCAGCTGCTGCCCTTATATAGGCCATTTGGTCACCAGCATTAATGGCAAAATTGCAGCTTTTTAGCGCATGCGCATATGCGCCCGCCTGTTCGCGCTAATGTTTTCACGCATGCGCATAGGTGTTAGCCTATGCCTGGCAAGACAGGCACCTGCAGATGCGTTTCCAGAATGCAACGTGTACATATTGGAATATATTAAATAGTTACATAGTTACATAGTAGGTGAGGTTGAAAAAAGAGACAAGTCCATCAAGTCCAACCTATGTGTGTGATTATGTGTCAGTATTACATTGTATATCCGTGTATGTTGCGGTCATTCAGGTGATTATCTAATAGTTTCTTGAAGCTATCAATGCTCCCCTCTCAAGCGTCTCTTCTCCAGAGAAAAGATATATTAATATTAGTATAATGTAAGTATGTATTAGTAAGTGTAAGGGAGGGCCATACAGTCATAAACCCAGTGACATCCCTTGGCCACTCCTCAGTCGCGTAATTGGTCAGATGGTCCCTGACAACACTCCCTTAATATTAAAGAAAAGGAGATTGCTCCAAAAGTCTGCAGCTACTTTGTACCATCAAGCAACTGAAGACGTTATGAGAGCCAATCAAACCATCTTGCTCATGGACTGAAATCTGCTAAAATATGACTTGCCAATATTCTTAATTTTTCACCCCTTTATCTTTCTATTGCTCTTTGTTTCTTTATAATATTGTTTTCTTTGTAATGTTTTTTTGTTTGTAAATATTTTTATTTGCACAATTTTTACCTTTTCATTATTAAACTATATTTTGAAAAGTGTTAAAACAGTCTCTAAAAGCTCTAATGTAAACTAAAAGAATCTGTCTCTTGAAGAGAGCTACTGTATATTATAAATCTCTGAATATACCTGTCTGTTGTGACAGCGTGTGTGTACAAATGTTTATTTTTAAATCATAACTGGTATTGCTAATCTTGTCAAATTTTCCTGCTTTTTGGTAAAAGTAGGTGGTGGCAGTGTAAAGAGTTAATAGCTTAGTTAACTAAACCCAATGACAATCGTTCTCCGTCTGTTTACACCTAGATTGTGGTCCTACAAGCCGGAATATCTTTGTACAGTGTGGGGCTGAGAGTGGCAGCATGGTGTGACGTCTAACAGCCCTTTGTCATGAGTTGGTGAGAAGGGCAGTGGCCTGACTCGTGTTTGTCACACCCACCATCACTAGAACCCAGCATGCCCTATCTAACCATTCCTAGGGCAGCTCCTCAACCCAAGGTAGCACCACTTGAAAGGACTGGCCACAAGTACAACTGCCCAGCGGACACTTTCCTGCTGCAAGGCAATGTCCACTTTTGAGCTAGGATTACCAGGTTGGTCCATTTGCAGCATTACTTTGACTCCCACATGTGGGAGAAGCACCGCCATGTCTTTCTTTATGTGCCTGAGACTGTTCCTCCAGCCAGAGAAAGCGAGGCCAACATCTATAGCCATGTTATTTTGGAGAGACTTTACATCCCTGAGCAGTAATCCACAGTTTCAGGCAACACAACAAGCACATTGAAGCTGAATTTCATTCGCCTGTACAAGGAATTCAGCATTGGCCAGCACATTTACATGGACAGAGTGGATGTCATCAAGCCTGGTCATCTTAACCCCACTGTCCATCATGTCATCAGAAGACACCACCCAGCAACCCATCTATCTGGCTGATCCTGACTTTTATGTGTGAATTGCCAGTTGCATTTTACTCAGTTGTTCTCTGTTAAATCTTTACATGTCTGTTAAGTTTTGTTGTTGTACAATCTACCTATTTGCACTGAAAATTGCCTTACGTTATATGTCTATTTAGTGCACTTAAAACCTTTTTAGTTTATGTGAGATGTTCTCAGCCAGGACGGCTTGTGAGGAGAGGGATGTGTAGACAGGTTGCCAACTGTGTGTGTGTGTGTAGTTAGCAACTGGCTCTCAGGGCAAGGAGGAAAGGGTTAATGTTTTGCCGCCTTTTCTCCAGTGTGTGCGCGGGCTTTCGCTAGGATCCAGCCTCCCTCCCGTGTTCTGTAAAAGGAAAGAGATCTGAATCCTAAGGGGGCTCTGGGGAACCTATGGGGAAACTATGCTAAAGACTTGCTGGGACCTATGGTCCGCTCTGAAATGCCAATTCGCTGGAGAGTGGACTGGCATTACAGAGATCTATGGCATGGTCACTTGGTACGGAAAGAGAAGAGTTGAGCGAGAGAGCATGTTTGAGGTCTGCGCTGTATACTTGGCGGGACCCCATTCTGCTACTGGGAGTGAGGTAACAGGTATGATGACTAGTAGAGCAGGCAGCGGCTCAGCCTGTCCATCTGAATGCAACACATACATCTGTAAGAAAAATTATACTTTAAATGTCAGTTATGAAAAACGCCATTTTGTTTATCACGGCTTAGAAATAATCTATGATTTAGCTATAGACTAGTGATAATATGGAGTCAGCACTATTTAGACTCAGCACTATTTAGCTTAGTGATAAAATGCTTAGACTTGCAGTTATATTTTTGAATACATCCTGTATTTTTGTGTTGGCTTGGGGAGTTTTCCAAGTCAGTATCCTGTAACCATTGTGAATGAAGATAACAGTCTGTAACAGACACATCCACCTTTCCTGTTGTGTCCAGAATAAAGTTGAAAATACATGAGACTGGGCATGTTTTAAGACAGGAAGGGGGGGTGGCCAGGGCCTATAAAAAAGACATGTACCACAGTGTTTTCCTCAGAAATGACGATGACTGCATGAACATGTAATGCAATTCATTTCTCTTGCATATGCAATAAATATTATCTTGATTCCCGAGGACGGTCTGAGACGGTAATTTATTTCTGTAACAATTTCATCCTTCGAAGAGCCGGAAGTCCAAGTTCCTGAGATGCACTGGACCAACTCAGTGACCGATGACCGTACGGCAAAACTGTAAGTCCTCCATCTCAAATTAGACGTTAAAGAGAGGCCGGTCCGCTGAACTAGTGCCTCTAGGGCAGAGACTTACCGGATCAGCACAAGAGACCGCTCTCGGGACAAGGTAAGATTTTTATTTTATTATTAACCTTTTGGGTTAAACTTGATTAGGAATTTAATGAATAAGGGATTTGAATACAAATACATACATACAATATAGAGATTGATCGAATGTTTATCTGTTTTTGTCCTATCTGCTTTACTCTTGTTGAGGGGAAATAAGTGGTCACATATTCCCCGTATAGATCCATCTGTGGCCATCCTGGATGGGCAGACCTAGTGACTAGCCCGCGTTTTGGGAAGACGCGCTCAGGGCGACCTGGCGGCAGTCGAGCACTGCGAGTGTTCTCTCTTGTGTGTTCTTGTTTGTTTCTCCGGGTTAATTGTCATTTGATATAGGGGTATGGTCCCATACTAATATCCGGGTGCAGATAAAGGAAATTTGTCGATTAGACAGCCTTGTAAACTGCAGAAAATTCCTGTGGGGACACATAAATACTCCTAGATCAAAACTTAAATAACCCCCTGTTGATACAAGGGTGTGGCCTGATAGATTTCCAGGTAACAAACAGAGGACATTTGGCAGACCCGCAGTGTTCATGCCAGCCTCATATGTTGTATAAATCCTGAGCAGGCATATAAATACCCTTGGCTCAAGGACTGAAATATTAAATGTTTTTATAGGATGAAAGAACAGTCGGGAGAACGTAGTCTCCTTATAATTCTGTAAATGCTCTCTACAAGTTAGTGAAGTATTAAGTAACGATGAAAGAACAGTCAGGAGAACTCAGTCTCTCCGTAATTCTGTAAATGCTCTCTCTAAGACACCAGTGTTTTAGCATTACACAAGATCAGTAATCTAGAAGTGATATATCAAGGCTAGAAAGTCTGTGAGTGACTGCGAGTGATAAGATACTGTGTGCGTGTGTTGTGTCATTGTGAGAAGACATTAACAAAAAAAAGAGCTCAGTGTGCACAATAAACAAAATAGGTATGATCCATGGAAAATCTGTTGATATGAATAAAGATGCTAAGTATATGTGTAGTCTAGACAAAGTGTATGTGAAATTTCTTAAGATGTGGAAAACAAAGTATGATTTTGATGCGTTTTTAAATAAGGATTGTTGTGTAATACTGTGTAGAAAGCTTAAAAATGATGCCGGCACGAAAATAAGAAAACAGAAGAAATTAGGCCTTCCCCAGGCAAAGAAATGGCTTGAGGAAGCTAACCATAGGTTAAATTCAGAAAACCATAAAAAGACTATGTTTTTGAACAAAGAGGAGGACAATAATATGACCATCCTCTGAAGTTTAGTTCAGCAAGTATTGACTGAACAAAACGCAACAAACCAAATGCACCTGACAGCCCCCGCACATACTTTGGAGAACTCTCCAACCCCACCGACAGTCGCTGCTCCCCGTCCGACTTCAACACCCGCTCCCAATTCCCTATATCCTATCGCAGACCTGCAGTCCCACCACCATATGGGACAGAGGCATGCAATAAGCCACCCCCACTGACCCCCTGACTATCGACGAATAACCTTTTTACCATGCAACCTGACTCTCCACTGTTTGTTGTTCCCCCTGTGGTCACCTGGGTCACCCACAGATGCAACCTATTCTCCTATGGCTGCAGCTAAACCCCCTCTCAAGAAGACTCTTGCTGTCCAGAGGAGTCCATAAGGGACCCCCTTTACAACAACGGTTACAAAATTTTTCGGGGACCTGGTGAACAAATTGATATCCCCCTCAGCTGGGGAACAAACAGAATGTGGAGAGGAAGAGTTTGCACTAATTGAAGTTCCCAACCCTAGGGCAGGACAAAATGTAGGTGGTATAGTAGTCCCCAACACTATGATGTTATATCACCCCTGGACCCCCGAGATTGTTAAAAAAAAAACTACTGAAGGGATACCACATCCCAAGGTCAACATAGCTCAATTCAGAGATGGTATCATGGGAATGATTGCTAGCTATCATCTCAATGGGAGGGAAATAGAGCAGGTCATCAGACAGATCCTGGGTCCCGACTGGCATCATGTAGTGGGAGATTGGAGTGGATTAAACAACCAAGGAGTGGTGTTGCCTCATGATGATGCAGCACTAGAAAACAGGAGAAATGCTCTTATAGCAAGGATAGAGAATAGATGGATATGTCGATCCGACTGGTCCATTATAAATCAGTGTGTGCAGGGAGAAGAGGAAACAGTGGACAATTTCATTGTTAGGATGAGGGAGATTTTTAATAATCACTCAGGAAGTCCCATTAAATCAAGTAAACGATAGCCCATATGAGCAACAGCTAAAGAATGCAATCTTGAAGGGGCTGCTTGCCCCTATATCAAGTTTGTTACCAAACACATGATCAACCATAGGATCTGCAGACTTCAGGAGCTGATTGAGTATGCGAGGCATGCTGAATGGCACTTCCAATCAAAAAAGAAAGTAAAGAAAGGGAAAGTGCTTATGGTAGGTAAAGGTAATGATGTGTATGTCATTGAGGAAGAGAACAGAAGGATGGGAAACACCTGAACAAGGCCCCGCATTCAGGATTATGAGGGGAAAAAGAAGAGGGGGGAGTGTTTCCTGTGAGCTAAAAGAGGGCATTTGGCAAAAGAATGTAGGTCAAACAAAGAGGAAGAAGCATGACTAGAAGATGTTGGTATGTCTGCAGAGAGAGAGATACAGAAGAAAATGATGAGAAAGAATCTGAAATGTTGGATGTGTGCACTGTTGAAACTTGTTTTCATGCTGAAGTCAAGTCAGAAATAACCTTGGTTGTGAAGGGTAGATGGCTAACATTTCTCTATGATACTGGGGCTTGTAGGACCCTAATACACCCGCTGGATATGAAAAAGGTAAAGAAAAAGGTGTAGTATATGTAAAATCTGCAAATGGGTTGATGCACCAGGAGGTCATGTCTGAAGGCCTTACTGTGGAAGATCCACAGACAGGTAAAAAGGCTCAGTGTAAAATTGTAACTTCAACTAAATGTCCTGTTAATTTGTTGGGTAGAGACATGTTACACAAAGTTGAATACAAAGAGCTGCGCTTAGGACAGTAGTTTAGGTGTGCTGCCTCCCTAAAAAGAGCTTCCCTAGGGATTCTCTGCTAACTAAAAATATGTTACCAAGGGTAGTGGCGCTTCCTATAGGGTAATAAATGGGAGGGGTGGTTGCCCAGATGGTTTCTTTCAGTAGATCCCAATGGAGGTAACTGGTACCTACCAGGGAGAAAAAACCTTTAATTACCGTGAGGGTATGTATGTCTGTACCTACACACACATATATCCCCATGCACCCGTGTATATCAGCAGGTATAAATGAATAAATAGATGAGCAATGTCTTCAAAGGGTCTGGCCTGAGGCCCCTAATAATGTGGTAAATTTACACCATATGCCACCACTAGGTGAAAATATCAATATCATATATACATACTACTGATCTAAAATAATTAAACCATCAAAATAAACCTTTGCTCATCGTGCAGAAAAAACATGTGTAAGTATGAGTAAAAGACATTACATAATATCGAATTAGTGCAAATAAACGTAGTAAAATCACTTATGTCCAAAGAAACAATTCTATCCAGAGAAACAATTTTGCAGTGATTAAAGTCCTTAAAGTGAAAAAAATCCTTAAAATGAAAAGGCTTATGTGAAAAAACTTTTTAGTGAAACAATTTTTTTGTTCAAATCCAACGTTTCAACAATTCCGTGACTTGAGTGCTCTCGGAAAATTCCTGTGACTTTTGTGCACCCCCTTCGGGTCCCCACTCACCAGATCCAACAGCCCCAAAAGGGGCGACCAGCATAAGATGTCTCAATCACGGTCTCCTTTCCACGATAGTTATACGGGCTCTCCAAGGTGGTTTCCGTGCCTCTGGTTTTCCCAATGGATTCCTCCAATCTCAGATGGAGCAGGCTGCAAGGGGAGTTGCGGTCCCAATATTCTCTCCCCCACCTTCCTACCGACCATCCAGATAGTTTCCCACTATTGGTTTCAATGTACGCAGTGGCTCCCAGCAGTCAGCATCAGGTGGAGCCTAATTACTGGGATCTGCTAGCTGCTGGGAGACATCTGCTGGTGGCCACCAGAACTGTGCCCTTCAGCTCTAGAAACTGCAGTGTCGTCAGCAGGTGATCCAGTTAGGTATGCAGGTAAAAGACAGCAATTGCCGGACATAAAAACTTCCATAAACAGATCCTCTGGTGATGACAGAAAATGACACCCTTGCCCGACCGGTTTTGTCACTATAAGGACTACTGCCCCGGAAGTAGTCCTTATAGTGACAAAACCGGTCGGGCAAGGGTGTCATTTTCTGTCATCACCAGAGGATCTGTTTATGGAAGTTTTTATGTCCGGCAATTGCTGTCTTTTACCTGCATACCTAACTGGATCACCTGCTGACGACACTGCAGTTTCTAGAGCTGAAGGGCACAGTTCTGGTGGCCACCAGCAGATGTCTCCCAGCAGCTAGCAGATCCCAGTAATTAGGCTCCACCTGATGCTGACTGCTGGGAGCCACTGCGTACATTGAAACCAATAGTGGGAAACTATCTGGATGGTCGGTAGGAAGGTGGGGGAGAGAATATTGGGACCGCAACTCCCCTTGCAGCCTGCTCCATCTGAGATTGGAGGAATCCATTGGGAAAACCAGAGGCACGGAAACCACCTTGGAGAGCCCGTATAACTATCGTGGAAAGGAGACCGTGATTGAGACATCTTATGCTGGTCGCCCCTTTTGGGGCTGTTGGATCTGGTGAGTGGGGACCCGAAGGGGGTGCACAAAAGTCACAGGAATTTTCCGAGAGCACTCAAGTCACGGAATTGTTGAAACGTTGGATTTGAACAAAAAAATTGTTTCACTAAAAAGTTTTTTCACATAAGCCTTTTCATTTTAAGGATTTTTTTCACTTTAAGGACTTTAATCACTGCAAAATTGTTTCTCTGGATAGAATTGTTTCTTTGGACATAAGTGATTTTACTACGTTTATTTGCACTAATTCGATATTATGTAATGTCTTTTACTCATACTTACACATGTTTTTTCTGCACGATGAGCAAAGGTTTATTTTGATGGTTTAATTATTTTAGATCAGTAGTATGTATATATGATATTGATATTTTCACCTAGTGGTGGCATATGGTGTAAATTTACCACATTATTAGGGGCCTCAGGCCAGACCCTTTGAAGACATTGCTCATCTATTTATTCATTTATACCTGCTGATATACACGGGTGCATGGGGATATATGTGTGTGTAGGTACAGACATACATACCCTCACGGTAATTAAAGGTTTTTTCTCCCTGGTAGGTACCAGTTACCTCCATTGGGATCTACTGAAAGAAACCATCTGGGCAACCACCCCTCCCATTTATTACCCTATAGGAAGCGCCACTACCCTTGGTAACATATTTTTAGAGACATGTTACACGCTCTTGATATTTCTGTCGTACCAGTGGATGGAGGTCTCAAAGCCCATCGGCTGTGTGAAAAACAAATCACAGTTGTGGATAATGAGCCCTGATACTGGTACAACCTGGAATTTGCAAACTGAGGGATTAAATATACCCAAAACCCTGGCAGAAATAATTGACGAAGAGCCTGTGAGGAAAAGGTATAAGGTCCAGACAAACCTCTATTGCACCATGTACTACAGAAAGACCTCTGGGCCTGATAAGTCCTATGAGAAACAGTTAATGAGTCTCACTAACACTGAAGTGTTCTTAAAAAGCCTGGACTGTGATAAGGAAGGAAATAGCGTGGCTACTTGTCTCCTACCACAGCCTATTCTGCAAATATGCAGGCAAGATACTGTACCTTGTGTTTCGGTCATCCGGAACCCCACGGTATCATGGCATGAGCTGGGAGAACTTATCACGAACTGGGTCCAACTGACAGATGAGAAACTAAAATCCAGAGGGATTCAAAGGTATAGGAAGCATAAGGGAGGGAAAGATGGGTGGAGACTCGTGCAGGATTTACAGGCAGTCAATAGGGCCGTATTACCGAGGGCCCCGGTGGTCCCAGACACGCATGGCCTCCTGAACGAGCTCTACCCAGAGAACAAGGTATTTTCTGTTATCGATATCAGTAATGCTTCTTTTCCATAAAGTACACATACACTAGGTTAACCCAGGGATATTGTGAAAGTCCAACTATTTTCTCACAAGAAATGTCCAATAATTTGTCTTGGTTTGTACCTCCCAGTGGGAGTTAAAGGGGTTGTAAAGTTATTTATTTTTTTTTTTTAAAATAACAAACATGTTATACTTACCTTCACTGTGCAGCTCGTTCTGCACAGAGTGGCCCCGAACCTGGTCTTCTGGGGTCCCTCGGCGGCTGTTTCAGCTCCTCCCCGCAAGCATTTACCACCTTCATGCGAGCTCCCTCGCACGGTGGTGAGTGCTTGCGGGCGCGCTCCCGTGATACAGCCGGCGGCTATAGCCGCTCGCTGTATCACTCGGCCCCGCCCCCCGGCGCGCCGCGTCATCGGATGTGATTGACAGCAGCGCGAGCCAATGGCTGCGCTGCTTTCAATCCATCCACTGCAGCCAATCAGTGACCAGGCTGAGCTGCAATGAGGACGAGCAGCGAAGATTCGAGGCGTCAGGTAAGTAAAACGGGGGGGCTGGGGGCGGCGGTACTGTCAAAAGTTTTTTCACCTTAATGCATAGAATGCATTAAGGTGAAAAAATTTTTACCTTTACAACCCCTTTAAATTCTCTTGTATGTGGATGACATTCTGGTAGTGGCTCCTTCGGAGCGACAATGTAAAATTACCTTGGCTCTGATGCATTTCCTCGCAGACCAAGTTTAAAAGGTCAGCAAAGACAAATTACAACTGTGGAAAGAAAAGGTGAAATACCTGGGTTACATTTTATCTCAAGAAGGCAGACTTTTGGATGAGATCTGAAAAGAGGCCATCCTTCAAGTTCCCAAACCACGTACCAAAAAAAAAATTATGTCATTTCTTGGCATGGCAAATTTCTGTAGAGCATGGATAGCAAATTATGCTACGGAGGTGGCGCCTCTTTCTGATCTCATCTATGGTTCACTAATGTCTGCAAAAGATTCCATTCAGTGGAATGTGCAAGCAGAAGATGCATTTACGAAGGTAAAGCACCTCATTGTGGGTTCCTCTGTGCTTGGCCTTCCCAATTACAGTAAAACCTTTTATCAGACTGTAGATTGTAAGGAAGGGTACATGACTTCTGTTCTCACACAGGTTTATGGGGACAAGCACAAACCAATTGCACTCTATTCAACTAAATTAGATCCAGTGGTCCGGAGTTTGCCCCACTCTCCACCGCGGGTCCCGTGGACTCGATCGCCGCTGGGATACCCGCGATCGCCTCACGGAGAGGACGAACGGGGAGATGCTGATGTAAACAGCATCTCCCCGTTCTGCCTAGTGCAAGTGTCACTGATCACTGCTCCCTGTTATCGGGAGCAGTGATCAGTCTAGTGACACATACAGCCCCTCCCCCCTACAGTTAGAAAACACTCCCCTAGTACTGATTAACCCCTCCCCGCCCCCTAGTGGTTAACCCCTTCACTGCCAGTGTTATTTACACAGTAATCAGTGCATTTTTAATCACACTGATCGCTGTATAAATGACAATGGTCCCAAAAATGTGTCAAAAATGTCCGACATGTCCTCCATAATGTCGCAGTCACAATAAAAATTGCTGATCGCCACCATTACTAGTAAAAAAAAATATTAATAAAAATGCCATAAAACTATCCCCTATTTAGTAAACGCTATAACTTTTGCGCAAACCAATCAATAAACGCTTATTTCGATTGTTTTTTACCAAAAATATGTAGGAGAATACTTATCGGCCTAAACTGAGGAAAAAAAAAATTTTTATATATTTTTGGGGGATATTTATTATAGCAAAATGTAAAAAATAATGCGTTTTTTTCAAAATTGTCGCTCTTATTTTGTTTATAGCACAAAAAAAAAATCGCAGAGGTGATTAAATACCACCAAAAGAAAGCTCTATTTGTGGGAAAAAAAGGACGTCAATTTTGTTTGGGAGCCACGTCGCACGACCGTGCAATTGTCAGTTAAAGCGACGCAGTGCCGAATCGCAAAAAACACTCTGGTCAGGAAGGGGGTAAATTCTTCTGGGGCTGAAGCGGTTAAAGAGTAAACTAAAAAAATTGATAGAGGAAACAGGAAAGAACTGGGTTCAGTGTTTGCCAATGGCATTGTTGAGTACAAGAATTACCCCTACTGCTAAAGGACTAACACCGTTCCTCTCCCTGAAGAGGAAAAAAACTTGACTTGTATAATAAGAATGTTTGCATAAAATATTACTGGGTCGGAATGTGCAAATGAGAAAAAGAGCTGCCCTAAGATTAAAATGCAAAGTATACCCCCATCAGTACAAGCATTACCAGGAAATTTTACTTGTTTCTCTAACAATGACAATAATGGTACAAATGTTGGCACCCTATCCCCTGAATACTGTGCAACTACAACCCTTACTACAGACATTAAGTACCAACTAAAATGGTTTCAGGAACAGAAACGGCAATTGGCTGATGTTTGGTGGCTGTGTGGAGATAAGAGACTAAGGCCCAGGCTACCACCTAGATGGGAGGGTAGTTGTGCCCTTACCCAATTGCTGCTTCCCTTTTATATAGTTCCTATGAGTGATAAATCAATGAAACTACCAGATAATACTTTTTTAAACGAATTAAGCGAGAAACACCACAAGGATTATTTGACAATCGAGTGTATATAGACGAAATAGGTGTTCCACGAGGAGCTCCAGGTGAAATTAAAGCGCAGAATCAAATAACAGCAGGAATCACCTCACTTTTCATATGAGTCCAGCCCAATAAAAACGTCGACTGGATAAACTACATCTACTACAACCAGCAGAGGTTTGTGAATTACACCAGAGATGCTATCAAAGGCATAGCAGCACAATTGGACGCCACCTCTTTGACAGCATGGCAGAACCGTATAGCGTTGTTGCTGGCAGAAAGGGGCGGGGTATGCAAAATGTTCGGCACCTTCTGCTGCACTGTTATTCCAAACAATACGGCACCTGATGGAAGTATCATCAAAGCCTTACAAGGCCTACAAATGCTATCCGAAGAATTAGCTGAGAACTCTGGTGTAGAGAACCCCCTGACAGGACTCTGAAAAATGGTTTGGTAAATGGGGTGATCTTGCAAAAAGTTTGCTTATCTCTATTGTCATGGCAGCCGCAGTTCTTACATTGTGTGGATGTTGCTGGATTCCCTGTATTAGGGGAATTCTTCAAAGACTGATTGACATATCTTTAACAAAAACTATGCTCGTCCAGAGCAACACGGAACTATACTCGGAACCTGATGATGAATTTACAACTTTCGCTAACGACTCATCTGTCAAAATGATAATACCTGGTAAAATAAAAGAACTTGGATATTTGAATTATTGACATTATGAGTATAAAAGGGGGGAGATGTTAGAGAAATTATACTTTAAATGTCAGTTATGAAAAACGCCATTTTGTTTATCATGGCTTAGAAATAATCTATGATTTAGCTATAGACTAGTGATAATATGGAGTCAGCACTATTTAGACTCAGCACTATTTAGCTTAGTGATAAGATGCTTAGACTTTTTTTTTAATACAGTTTTTTTTTAATACATCCTGTATTTTTGTGTTGGCTTGGGGAGTTTTCCAGGTCAGTATCCTGTAACCATTGTGAATGAAGATAACAGTCTGTAACAGACACTTCCACCTTTCCTGTTGTGTCCAGAATAAAGTTGAAAATACATGAGACTGGGCATGTTTTAAGACAGGAAAGGGGGGTGTCCAGGGCTTATAAAAAAGACACGTACCACAGTATTTTCATCAGAAATGACGATGACTGCATGAACATGTAATGCAATTCATTTCTCTTGCATATGCAATAAATATTATCTTGATTCCCGAGGATGGTCTGAGACGGTAATTTATTTCCGTAACAACATCAGTACAAGTGTGTTGGACATGAGACAAGAAAGTGGGTACGGCATTTGGCGAGTCAGACACTGCCGTAATCTCTCAATTTTTACGGAAAACTCGATCCTTGCTGAGGGGGAGCTATTAGCGCAGTTTTGAGAATATTTAAGTCTTGAGAAAAAGACGGTTCCAAACCTATCAACCAAGAGGCATTTGTGTTGCATCAGACGTGGACAACAGTCCAGTAACTGAGACGGTTGAAGACGAGAAATTCTTCTAAATACGGTGAGTAAAAGCTATGGAATTTATTGATGAAATAGTTAGAGAAAGCAAGCTAGAGTTTAAAGATGTGTCTTTTTTCCAAATGACAGTCACCTATGGGTATATATATGAACAATGAACGTTTACAGGCTAATACACAGATTGACAAAGTCAGATTTACTATGCACAAATTAAGGAAAAAGATAAATAATGTGTTACAGTTAGTAAGAATATTTAATAAGATGATTAATAATATTTTACCAATCAAAAATGTGTGTACACTAAAATCGGACAGAGACTAACAATGTACAGAACGCAGGAATACATGAAAATGTATCCCAAGAGTCTCTTATTTGTCCAAACTGAGATTTTTTGTAATTACATAGAGCAAATAGACAAAAACAATAAAAAATACTGCACTTCCCTACACCCCTAAGCTGCAGTTCTCATTCATAGGTAAGAATCAAATTAGTAAAGCAGTCAACAGAACCGCGCTATAAATCTTATAGTGAATAAATACCCATCAACCTATTACCTTGATTATAGCGTTATAAACAAAACAAGATATTATAATTTAGACCCAAATATCAACACAACATGATCGTGATTAATATTATAAATATTAAATAGTGTGACTATAGGCAAATAAATTGGTGAAAAAAAGAATGATAAAAAATGATGAGAAAAAAAGGAATAAGTCCGTGGCTAATAGTGACTTCAAATAAAGACAGTCCTTATTGCAAATAATTTCACCAATAGTGACTACGGGCTTGATGAACAAAAAACACCTCGTGAGAAGGATCCACCACCTATAAGGATGTATGCTTACCGAAGGCAAGCTTTCATAAGGCTTATGTATGAAATCCACTCAGCGGGGACACCACCAACGATCACAGCATAGAGGGAGGATCGCCCGGAACTCTCCAACATACAAGCCAAAAACTCAGCATGAGGAACCCAGGGGGAAAAAAGACACATCCTCCATAGTGTGAATCGGTATAAACAATTTAATGAATAAAAAATGAAAGTAGCACACTCACATTAAAATCTCGAGTAACAGCATGTATTGTAAATCAGCCGGCCGGCCTGCATTCACCCGTTCACAGTGGGGTAGAAACAATGACGTCAGCGCGTCTGCCTTCCGACGTACGTTTCGTCCTATTGGACGTTGTCATAGGAACGGGTGTGCCGTCAGAGGTTCTCAGGTGTGCTGCGGGATCAGGGGAGAGAAGGGCTGTCAGATGAGCCTGATCTCCCGCCTCCCAGCTGAACTGTACATGGGCACTGTGAGAAGCTCCGTCAGCCTCAAAAGTGAAAGTAAAGTGCAGGGTAGTGTACCGTGCTCTCTGCTTCCCCCTACAGTGCAGTACCCGGCTGAATGAGGAAACTGGAAATGTACTGTGCTTGATTTGTTTTAAAAGGGCTTTATACATGTGTCTGTGTGTGTGCGCACGTGAGTGTCTGTGTGTGTGTGTTTGTACATGTGTGTGTACATGTGTCTGTATGTTTGTTTTTACATGTGTTTGTGTGCATGTGTCTGTATGTGTGTGTGCATTTGAGTGTCTGTCTGTGTGTGTACACGTGTCTGTATGTGTGCATGTGTCTGTATGTGTGCGTGTGTGCATGTGTCTGTATGTGTGTGTGCATGTGAGTGTCTGTCTGTGTGTGTACACGTGTCTGTATGTGTGCATGTGTCTGTATGTGTGCGTGTGTGCATGTGTCTGTATGTGTGTGTGCATATGTCTACATGTGTGTAGGCGCATGTGTCAGTATGTGTGTGTGTGCGCATGTGTCTGTATCAGTATGTGTGTGTGCATGTGTCTGTATGTGTGTGTGTATGTGTCAGTATGCGTGTGTGTGCACGTGTCTGTATTTGTGTGTGTGCACGTGTCTGTATATGTGTGTGTGCATGTGTCTGTGCATGTGTCAGTATGTTTGTGTGTGTGCACGTGTCAGTACGTGTGTGTGCGCGCATGTGTCAGTATGTGTGCCCGCGCATGTGTCAGTATGTGTGTGCGCGCATGTGTCTGTATGTGTGTGTGTGTGCATGTGTCTGTATGTGTGTGTGTGTGCATGTGTCTGTATATGTGTGTGTGTGCATGTGTCTGTATGTGTGCGTGTCTGTATGTGTGTGTGCATGTGTGTGTGCATATGTGTGTGTGTGTGTGTGCATGTGTCTGTATTTGTGTGTGTACACGTGTCTGTATGTGTGTGTACACGTGTCTGTATGTGTGTATGTGTCTGTATGCAGACTGTGTTTGTATGTGTGTGTGTATGTTACTTTTAATCCTGCCCCCCCCAATTCCTGTACCATCAGAACTGCTTTTGTAGGGCTTGTTTGTGATAGCAGCAAGGATTGCTGCTCTTCTTAAAAGCAATCCATGCACAGATCACTTTTCAGAGGCATTTGACAGGCGTTAAAGAGGCATTATGTTGTCTCCTCAAAACCTGTTTTAAGCCCGTAAATGCAGCATCACTACACCTCTCCCTGGGTATACCTCCAGCTGCAGCCACAGCATGTGTACACCCCCAGCTGCTGCCACTGCAGCTAAAGTGGAGAAGTTGGGGGTGGTAAAAATAGTTCAACCGTGTGGTTTTACCGCCCCTCCAACCTGACATGTGAACAAGCCCTTGGTTCACATCTGTGTGGCTGCGAGTAGGGCAGCCCACTCATTTCAATGGGCTTCCCTACCCACAAAAATGCAGGGAAAGAAGTCCCCGACCTTTTTTTTTAAAAATTGCACTGCACAAAAAGCACCCAACGTTTTCCAATGTGTGGGGTACCATTAAGAATTAATGGCACCCCTAAAGAGCAGAGCATTTGTCTGTGTGTCAGGAACAAGCGCGATTTTGACAAAAAGACTGAATCCACGTTAAAGCTACAACCTTCTTATATTCTGGAAAGTTCCAAAATGGAGAATGTTGATGCTACTGATGAAATAGAAATGAAACATAAAAACTTATTATGTAGAACTGCAAAACTAAAATTGCAAATACATGACCAACTTATGAAAGTTTTAAAAGACTTTCCTGTTTATGATTTTGAGGAAAACGTGTTTTCTAATTGGGATTTATTTGAGATGTATGCAGATTGTTTTAATTTGTCAAATGATAAACGCAATTACATATTTCAGCTATGGGTTCCTGTTAATTTTGCTAAACAAATTAATTCACCTGTTATTGATGACAAAGGTCAGGAGAGACATAATGACGCAACAGACAGACTGCGACAATTGCTGCTGTGTATGACCGGTGAAGAACCAACCATAGAAATGTTAGACCTTTTACAGACTACTGCAGAAGAAGACCCTTTTAAGTTTAAAATTAAATTCTGCAAGGCATATGAAATGATATCTGGAGTAGACAATGACAATGACCCAGGTTTGAAAATTGCGTTCATAAAAAAAAAATTGAAATACCTTGACCCAACTTCACTAGCTATAGTACAGGAACGACAAACTTTGAATGATATAGTAAGCTTCATTGATAAAATTAGGAGAAAATTGAAGCTAAGCAATCTCACACATGAAGTAGCTATAATTCAATGTGATAAAAATAGTCAGTCTACAGACATGTCAGAAACTACAGTTCTTAGCAAGAATGATGATGACAGGTGCAGACAAATGAGGCAAAGAAAGTCTATCACGTGTCTTTACTGTCATAGATTTGGCCATTTAACCACTTGCCGACCGCCTAACGCAGATATACTGCGGCAGAATGGCACAGGCAGGCAAAATCGCGTACCTGGTACGTGATCTGCCTCCTGCGGGCGGGGGGCGCATCGCGCCTCCCCCCCGGTGCCAAGGTGGTCAGCTTCATTAGGGGAGCGATCCAGGCTGAGGGGGAGACCACTCATTCGTGGCCACCCCCTCACGATCGCTCCCAACGAATGAGAATCTTCCTCTGCTGCTGTATAGTAAACAGCAGCAGAGGAAGTGATGTCATCTCTCCTCGGCTCGGTATTTTCCGTTCCGGCGCAGAGGAGAGAAGACATCTAAGTGCACAACACATACACTTACAGTAAAACACACCAGGCACACTTTACATCCCCCATTACCCCCCGATCACCCCCTGATCACCCCCCCCCCCCCGTCACAGTGACACCAAGCAGTTTTTTTTTTTTCTGATTACTGCATTGGTGTCAGTTTGTGACAGTTAGAAGTCGTAGGGCAGTTAGTGTTAGCCCCCTTTAGGTCTAGGATACCCCCTAACCCCCCCTAATAAAGTTTTAACCCCTTGATCACCCCCCGTCGCCAGTGTCACTAAGCAATCGTTTTTCTGATCTCTGTATTAGTGTCACTGGTGACGCTAGTTAGGGAGGTAAATATTTAGGTTCGCCGTCAGCATTTTATAGCGTCAAGGACCCTCATATACTACCTAATAAAGGTTTTAACCCCTTGATTGCCCCTTAGTTAACCCTTTCACCAGTGATCACCGTATAACTGTTACGGGTGACGCTGGTTAGTTAGTTTATTTTTTATAGTGTCAGGGCACCCACCGTTTATTACCTAATAAAGGTTTAGCCCCTGATCGCCCAGCGGTAATATAACTTAGGTTTTAGGGTCAGATAGGGTCTGCGTCACCCCAGGCAGCGTCACGTTAGCTTCAGTACCACTAACACCCACGCACGCAGCATACACCTCCATTAGTAGTATAGTATCTGAACAGATCGATATCTGATCTGATCAGATCTATACTAGCGTCCCCAGCAGTTTAGGTTTCCCAAAAACACAGTGTTAGCGGGATCAGCCCAGATACCTGCTAGCACCTGCGTTTTGCCCCTCCGCCCGGCCCGGCCCACCCAAGTGCAGTATCGATCGATCACTGTCACTTACAAAACATTAAATGCATAACTGCAGCGTTCGCAGAGTCAGGCCTGATCCCTGCGATCGCTAACAGTTTTTTTGGAGCCGTTCGGTGAACTGGCAAGCACCAGCCCCAGGCAGCGTCAGGTTAGTGCCAGTAGCGCTAACACCCACGCACGCACCGTACACCTCCCTTAGTGGTATAGTATCTGAACGGATCAATATCTGATCCGATCAGATCTATACTAGCGTCCCCAGCAGTTTAGGGTTCCCAAAAACGCAGTTTCCCTGCGATCGCTAACAGTTTTTTTGGTAGCGTTTTGGTGAACTGGCAAGCACCAGCGGCCTAGTACACCCCTGTCGTAGTCAAACCAGCACTGCAGTAACACTTGGTGAAGTGGCGAGTCCCATAAGTGCAGTTCAAGCTGGTGAGGGGGAAAGCACAAGTAGTGTCCCGCTGCCACCAAGAAGAAGACAAACACAGGCCCGTCGTGCCCATAGTGCCCTTCCTGCTGCATTCGCCAATCCTAATTGGGAACCCACCACTTCTGCAGCACCCGTACTTCCCCCATTCACATCCCCAACCAAATGCAGTCGGCTGCATGAGAGGCCTTTTCTTTATGTCCTCCCGAGTACCCCTACCCAACGAACCCCCCCAAAAAAGATGTCGTGTCTGCAGCAAGTGCGGATATAGGCGTGACACCCGCTATTATTGTCCCTCCTGTCCTGACAATCCTGGTCTTTGCATTGGTGAATGTTTTAAACACTACCATACACTAGTTGAGTATTAGCGTAGTAGCATTGCACAGACTAGGCACACTTTCACAGGGTCTCCCAAGATGCCATTGCATTTTGAGTGACCCGAACCTGGAACCGGTTACAGTTATAAAAGTTACAGTTACAAAAAAAAGTGTAAAAAAAAAAAAAACACAAAAAATATAAAATAAAAATAACAAAAATAGTTGTCATTTTATTGTTTTCTCTCTCTCTCTATTCTCTCTCTATTGTTCTGCTCTTTTTTACTGTATTCTATTCTGCAATGTTTTATTGTTATTATGTTTTATCATGTTTGCTTTTCAGGTATGCAATTTTTTATACTTTACTGTTTACTGTGTTTTATTGTTAACCATTTTTTTGTCTTCAGGTACGTCATTCAGCTGCAGCGCGGATTTATTTATCTTGACAGGAACAGCGTTTGCTCCCACGATATATAAAGTCGTGACTCCAGCGGAGGTGATATATGCCGAAGCATGGGGGCAGCAGGGGCGGAGGAGCGATTTGCTCCTAACTTTTGGGGCGGATGCCCCCATGCTTCGGCATATATAAATGGTGCATGTATGCCCACCATTAGAAGTGGGTGGATGAAGGGAGGTATTCTAATGGTGGACATACCCACCAATCAATCTCTTTTTTTCGTTCAGCCCACAGGCTGCATGAAAAAAAAAGATTACAATATATGCCCAACAAGGACCAGCAACGTACTGGTATGTTGCTGGACTTTGAGTGGTTATACCAGAATGATGCCTGCAGGTTTAGGTATCATCTTGGTATCATTCTTTTCAGCCAGCAGTCGGCTTTCATGTAAAAGCAATCTTAGCGGCTAATTAGCCTCTAGACTGCTTTTACAAGCAGTGGGAGGGAATGTCCCCCCCTCCCACCGTCTTCCATGTTTTTCTCTGGCTCTCCTGTCTCAACAGGGAACCTGAGAATGCAGCCGGTGATTCAGCCAGCTGACCATAGAGCTGATCAGAGACCAGAATGGCTCCAATCATCTCTATGGCCTAAGATACCGGAAGCTACGAGCATTTCATGACTTAGATTTCGCCGGATGTAAACAGCGCCATTGGGAAATTGGGAAAGCATTTTATCACACCAATCTTGGTGTGATCAGATGCTTTGAGGGCAGAGGAGAGATCTAGGTTCTAATAGACCCCATTTTTTTCAAAAAAGAGTACCTGTCACTACCTATTGCTTTCATAGGGGATATTTACATTCCCTGACATAACAATAAAAATGATTAAAAAAAAATGAAAGGAACAGTTTGAAAATAAGATAAAAAAGCAAAAAAAAATAAATAAATAAATAAATAAAAAAAAGCACCCCTGACCCCACCTGCTCTCGCGCAAAGGCGAACGCAAACGTTGGTCTGGCGTCAAAAGTAAACAGCAATTGTACCATGCATGTGAGGTATCACCGCAAAGGTCAGATCGAGGGCAGTAATTTTAGCAGTAGACCTCCTCTGTAAATCTAAAGTGGTAACCTGTAAAGGCTTTTAAAGGCTTTTAAAAATGTATGTAGTTTGTCGCCACTGCACGTTTGTGCGCAATTTTAAAGCATGTCATGTTTGGTATCCATGTACTCGGCCTAAGATCATCTTTTTTATTTCATCAAACATTTGAGCAATATAGTGTGTTTTAGTGCATTAAAACTAAAAAAAGTGTGTTTTTTCCCCAAAAAATGCGTTTGAAAAATCGCTGCGCAAATACTGTGTGAAAAAATAAATAAAACACCCACCATTTTAATCTGTAGGGCCTTTGCTTTAAAAAATATATAATGTTTGGGGGTTCAAAGTAATTTTCTTGCAAAAACAAAATTTTTTTCATGTAAACAAATAGTGTCAGAAAGGGCTTTGTCTTCAAGTGGTTAGAAGAGTGGGTGATGTGTGCCATAAGCTTCTAAATGTTGTGCATAAAATGCCAGGACAGTTCAACCCCCCCCCCCCAAATGACCCCATTTTGGAAAGTAGACACCGCAAGCTATTTTCTGAGAAGCATGTCGAGTCCATGGAATATTTTATATTGTGACACAAGTTGCGGGAAAAAGACAATTTTTTTTTTTTTTTTGCACAAAGTTGTCACTAACTGATATATTGCTCAAACATGCCATGGGAATATGTGAAATTACACCCCAAAATACATTCTGTTGCTTCTCCTGAGTACGGGGATACCACATGTGTGGGACTTTTTGGGAGCCTAGCTGCATACGGGACCCCAAAAACCAAGCACCGCCTTCGGGGTTTCTAAGGGTGTAAATTTTTGATTTCACTCCTCACTGCCTATCACAGTTTCGGAGGCCATGGAATGCCCAGATGGCACAAACCCAGGGGCGGATCCAGAGTCCAGTCTCGGGAGGGGTACTGCCAGAATTTTTTTTTTGCGGGCAATTTATCGGGGAAATGGCTGGTGTTGGCGCTTCAATCATCACGGCACCATGGTTGTTATGGTGTCAGGATGATTGAAGCGCATTATTTCTATTATTACATTGTAATATAAAATGAAATGGTTCAACTCACCATAACGCAGAATCAGTGGAGCCCTGAGTGTGTCACTTTCCACGTCACCTGCCACACGTTGTGGATTGTCACTTGCCACATCACCTGCCACACATTGCGGATTGTCACTTGCCACGTCACCTGCCACACGTTGCGGATTGTCCACTTGCCACGCGCTGTGGATTGTGCACTTGCCATGTCACCTGCCACACTTTGCGGATTGTGCACTTGCCACGTCACCTGCCACACGTTGTGGATTGTGCACTTGCCACGTCACCTGCCACACATTGCGGATTGTGCACTTGCCACATCACCTGCCACACGTTGCGGATTGTCATGTGCCACATGTTGCGGATTGTCACTTGCCACGTCACCTGCCAGCCTTGGTCTGGCGTCAAAAGTAAATAGCAATTGCCCCATGCATGTGAGGTATCACCGCGAAGGTCAGATGGAGGGCAGTAATTTTAGCAGTAGACCTCCTCTGTAAATCTAAAGTGGTAACCTGTAAAGGCTTTTAAAGGCTTTTAAAAATGTATGTAGTTTGTCGCCACTGCACGTTTGTGCGCAATTTTAAAGCATGTCATGTTTGGTATCCATGTACTCGGCCTAAGATCATCTTTTTTATTTTATCAAACATTTGAGCAATATAGTGTGTTTTAGTGCATTAAAACTAAAAAAGTGTGCTTTTTCCCCAAAAAATGCGTTTGAAAAATCGCTGCGCAAATACTGTGTGAAAAAATAAATAAAACACCCACCATTTTAATCTGTAGGGCCTTTGTTTTAAAAAATATATAATGTTTGGGGGTTCAAAGTAATTTTCTTGCAAAAAAAAAATGTTTTCATGTAAACAAATAGTGTCAGAAAGGGCTTTGTCTTCAAGTGGTTAGAAGATTGGGTGATGTGTGACATAGGCTTCTAAATGTTATGCATAAAATGCCAGGACAGTTCAAACCCCCCCCAAATGACCCCATTTTGGAAAGTAGACACCCCAAGCTATTTGCTGAGAGGCATGTCGAGTCCATGGAATATTTTATATTGTGACACAAGTTGCGGGAAAAAGTTGTCACTAAATGATATATTGCTCAAACATTCCATGGGAATATGTAAAATTACACCCCAAAATACATTCTGTTGCTTCTCCTGAGTATGGGGATACCACATGTGTGGGACTTTTTGGGAGCTTAGCCGCGTACAGGACCCCGAAAACCAAGCACCGCCTTCAGGGTTTCTAAGGGTGTAAATTTTTGATTTCACTCCTCACTGACTATCACAGTTTCGGAGGCCATGGAATGCCCAGATGGCACAAACCCAGGGGCGGATCCAGAGTCTTGTCTCGGTAGGGGCACTGCCAGAATTTTTTTTTTTGCGGGCAATTTATCGGGGAAACGTCTGGTGTTGGCGCTTCAATCATCATGGCACCATGGTTGTTATGGTGTCAGGATGATTGAAGTGCATTTTTTCTATGATTACACTGTAATATAAAATGAAATGGTTCCACTCACCATAATGCAGAATCAGTGGGAGCCCTGAGTGTGTCACCTTCCACATCACCTGCCACACGTTGTGGAATGTCACTTGCCACAACACCTGCCACACGTTGCGGATTGTCCACTTGCCAAGTCACCTGCCACACGTTGCAGATTGTCCACTTGCCACGCGCTGTGGATTGTGCACTTGCCATGTCACCTGCCACACTTTGCGGATTGTGCACTTGCCACATCACCTGCCACACATTTTGGATTGTGCACTTGCCACATCACCTGCCACACGTTGTGGATTGTGCACTTGCCACATCACCTGCCACACATTGCGGATTGTGCACTAGCCACGTCACCTGCCACACGTTGCGGATTGTGCACTCGTCACGTCACCTGCCACACGTTGTGGATTGTGCACTGGTCACGTCACCTGACACACGTTGCGGATTGTGCACTTGCCACGTCACCTGCCACACGTTGCGGATTGTGCACTTGCCACGTCACCTGCAACACGTTGCGGATTGTGCACTTGCCACGTCACCTGCCACACATTGCGGATTGTGCACTTGCCACATCACCTGCCACACGTTGCGGATTGTCATGTGCCACACATTGCAGATTGTCACTTGCCACGTCACCTGCCACACGTTGTGGATTGTCTACTTGCCACGTCACCTGCCACACGTTGCGGATTGTCACTTGCTACAAGTTGGGGGCGGAGAAGGAATAATGCTGGCGCTCTGCCACTGACAGTGAACGCTGGACATTTTAACTAGTCTATCTAAACTATATCTAACTCTATCTATCTGTCTAAACTCTAAACTGCAGCAACAACTGTTCCCCTATTTGAGGCGCCAGCTCCTGTCACGTCGGCTCTGAGACTCGAGTCCGACGTGACTCACTGATGTCACTTGTCTGAGACTCGAGTCCGACGTGACTCACTGAGGTCACTTGTCTGTGACTCGAGTCCGACATGACTCTGACGTCACCCGTTGCTAGATGCCAGGCGGCCCAGGCGCTAGCAACTAGAGCAGGGAAGAGACTCCACCCACCTCCTCCTGGTCAGTGCAGCTGCGGCATAGCCGTAATAACACTAGACGATTCTCTCTCTCAGCGCCGCTGATCGGCTGATGTGAGAGAGAGACTCGGGCAGAGCAAGTGCAAGAGACATTTCAGAAGTGTGGTATTTCGGGGGGGCAATTGCCCCCCCCCCGGATCCGCCCCTGCACAAACCCCCCAAATGACCCCGTTTTGGAAAGTAGACACCCCAAGCTATTTGCTGAGAGGTATGGTGAGTATTTTGCAGACCTCGCTTTTTGTTACAAAGTTTTGAAAATTGAAAAAAGAAAAAAATACATTTTTATTTTCTTTCTTCCTTTTCAAAAACAAATGAGAGCTGCAAAATACTCACTATGCCTCTCAGCAAATAGCTTGGGGTGTCTACTTTCCAAAATGGGGTCATTTTGGGGGGGTTGAACTGTCCTGGCATTTTATGGTCTTCAAAACTGTGATAGGTAGTGAGGAGTGAAATAAAAAATTTATGCCCTTAGAAATCCTGAAGGCGGTGCTTGGTTTTTGGGGCCCCGTACGCGGCTAGGCTACCAAAAAGTCCCACACATGTGGTATTTCCATACTCTGGAGAAGCAGCAGAACGTATTTTAGGGTGTAATTCCACATATGCCCATGGCATGTTTGAGCAATATATAATTTAGTGACAACTTTGTTCAAAAAAAAAAAAAGTTTGTCATTTTCCCACAACTTGTGGCAAAATATAAAATATTCCATGGACTCAACATGCCTCTCAGCAAATAGCTTGGGGTGTCTACTTTCCAAAATGGGGTCATTGGGGGGGGGGGATGAACTGTCCTGGAATTTTATGGCCTTCAAAACTGTGATAGGTAGTGAGGAGTGAAATCAAAAATGTACGCCCTTAGAAATCCTGAAGGCGGTGATTGGTTTTCGGGGCCCCGTACGCGGCTAGGCTCCCAAAAAGTCCCACACATGTGGTATCCCCATACTCAGGAGAAGCAGCTAAATGTATTTTGGGGTACAATTGCACATAGGCCCATGGCCCGTGTGAGCAATATATCATTTAGTGACAACTTTTTGTAAATTTTTTTTTTGTCATTATTCAATGACTTGGGACAAAAAAAATTAATATTCAATGGGCTCAACATGCCTCTCAGCAATTTCCTTGGGGTGTCTACTTTCCAAAATTGGGTCATTTGGGGGGGTTTTGTACTGCCCTACCATTTTAGCACCTCAAGAAATGAGATAGGCAGTAATAAACTAAAAGCTGTGTAAATTCCAGAAAATGTACCCTAGTTTGTAGACGCTATAACTTTTGTGCAAACCAATAAATATACACTTATTGACTTTTTTTTACCAAAGACATGTGGCTGAATACATTTTGGACTAAATGTATGACTAAAATTGAGTTTATTGTATTTTTTTTATAAAATCAAGTAGAAAATATCGTTTTGTTTCAAAATTTTCGGTCTTTTTCCGTTTATAGCGCAAAAAATAAAAACCGCAGAGGTGATCAAATACCATCAAAAGAAAGTAATTAGCAGTTATAGCGACGCAGTGCCAAATTGTAAAAAGTGCTCTGGTCAGGAAGGGGGTAAATCCTTTCGGGGCTGAAATGGTTAAGAAAATATTTCTGTAAATTTAAGAGAGACTCACAAATAAAAACTAAAGATATGGAGAATGAAAAATCAGCTTTTGTACAACCTGCATTTTTATGTCAAAAGTTAAAAGTTTGACTGAATTTTCTTATGCCTCCGAAGTCAAACAGATCAGTAATTTGACTGTTAGCAGTTCAGACAACATGGGGGAAGGAGCTGTCACTGAAAGAGAGGGTTTATTGCCATTGCCAAAAATAGAATCACATCAAGATTCAATTTCTATACCATTACAATATGTAGCTGTCAGAAACCATGAATCAGACTGAGACAGAAGTACAGTTAAATCTCACTTGTTTGACATAGTCTGTTTATAGGATTCCTGCAGGCCATATTGGCTGAGATATGTTCCCCCCCCCCCCACATTTCTTTCCTTTTCTATTTTTGTACTCAAAGAATATACAGTATGTTGTGTATTTTGTATATGCTATTCTCAATAAAAATCATTGAAAGAAATCTCACTTGTTTAAACAGAGTAAAAACATAGCCAGAGTTCAGGAACCGGAATGTATAGTCAGACAAGCCAAAACAGGTGAGTCACTGTGGAGAGATAGGAGCTGGCAATTAGCCGACAGCTGAGCGGCCAGCTCAGAGAAGGAAGGGCTGAGCCCAGCCCTGACAGTAGCACCAATTATATTGGATGAGAATGGTAGACCATATATACAAGGTTTGCTGAATGGTAAAAATATTAATTGTCCCATTGACAGTGGATCTGAGATTAAACTTACCAGAGAAAACATACCTGTGAAACCTAATTCTCCTATGTGTAATATAGTGGGTTTTAATAATACAGGCAATTCCACTGCTCGACAGGTATCTAATGTAATATTTAAAGTACCTGGACTAGTGAAAACTAATAATAACATTTGGGTCTGTCACAATGCAGAAAATATACTTGGCATTGATGTAATCAATAAACAAAAGTGGGTGACTGATTTGGCTAATAAAAGTATTTGGAAAGATCCATCTAGGCCCAAATCAGTGCTTATTGATCCCTCTGTATACAGTAATGTTGGTTCTATTACCAATATGTCTACAGAACAAATATGACCTGATATTAATGGTGATTGTGCTTTAAAGGAAGTGGTACAATGTTTTCCAAGTTTGTGGTCAAAGTTCAAAAACTACATTGAAACTTTGAAAAATACCGAATTGAATATTGAGGAAAAAGATCCAGAACCCCTTACTCAGTATGAGTTACCATTAGAATCAATTGATCCACTTCACACCATTAAAGTGTAAAAAAAAAAGTGTAAAGTGTAAACTTCACAGTACATATGTTTTATAGTTTAGGTCATCTTAAACAGGATAAGGACAGTACATTGTCATACAGAAGTTCTCTTTAAAGGACCTGACAGGTGTTCTAATATTTTTTTTTGTTTTATATTAATTACTATGCCACAAAGCAAGAGTTTTAAAGGTAGCCGGATATTTGGCTTGGCCTAAAGGAACATGGTAAAATATAGTCTAAACTTACACACAGTATATACTGCACACATGTGACATATGCCGTGGTCTTGTATCCACAAAATACTCCTTTACTCCTTAACTATTGTACCACAAAGGAGAGTTCCACAGGCACACATAAACCTAAAGGATTTTCTTTCAAAAATAAACCAGAATATGGACAAAAATAGTCAGCAACTACTTAGCAACCTGCAACTCTTGAGACAAGAAGTACTTTGGTCAGAAGTATGTAATGTACAAAAGTAAGCACTTTGATATGTACAGTACAATGGGGTTGATTTACTAAAGGCAAATCCACTTTGCACTACAAGTGCACTGAAAGTGCACTTGGAAGTGCACTTGTAAGTGCAATCGCTATAGATCGCTGTAGATCTGAGGGGAAGCTCTGAAATGAGGTGAAGCTCTGCTGATTTTATCATCCAATCATGTGCAAGCCAAAATGCTGTTTTTTATTTACCTTGTATGTCCCCGGATCTACAGTGACTTTACTTCCAAGTGCACTTTCAGTGCAATTTCAAGTGCACTTGCAATGCACTTGTAGTGCAAAGTGGATTTGCCTTAGTGCTGGTCAGCAGGAGATAAAAATGCTTTGTGTTGGTGTCAGAGGGAGGAAAATAAGTAATGGTGGCCAGTGAGAAGAAAAAAGTCAGTTTTATATTGGCGGTCAGTGTTGGTGTCCCCGTTAGATTGGCAGTCAGTGCCTGTATCCCCCCTTACATTGGTAGTCAGTGTCTGTGCCCACCTTACCTTGGCGGTCAGTGCCAGTAATCCTTACATTGGCAGTCAGTGCCTGTGCTTACATTGGCAATCAGTGTCTGTGTCCCCCTTACATTGGCAATCAGTGTGTGGGTGTATGCAGCGTGGTGGGGCCGCAATAATTCATGCGCAGTCCAAGTGCAATTGGTAGAACTTGTATTGTAGTAAAGGCAAAAACAGTTCATAACATACCCAGTGGGAGAAGGTTCAACTGGGAACACTCATGAATATCATGAATACCAACAGTGTGTAGCGGAGCAAGTGGCAACTGATCTGAGAGCATCTGTCTGGTGAGGCAGAATGCGGCTTGGCCATCTTGTACCCAAATGGGAAGATATCCAAGGAGATTGCAAGCCCTAAGCTTTCTCTTCTTGTCTGGAACCTTTCCCTGCCACTAATACTGTTCCTGATAGATGGATGACCTGTCCCTACACTACCCACAACCGAATGTGTGCCAAACCTAGAAGCCAGGGCCTTAACCACTTCAATACTGGACCATAGTCATATGGTTTTATCCACGCCCCTTTTAAATTCTCAACCAACCTGGCAAAGCGCCAATGGCCAATAATGTCGGACCACACCACCAACAGGTTAGGGAAGGCCGTTCGCAGCCTGAGAAGGTCAAATTTTATATCCCAGGCAAGGTGACGCATGGACCCAATGCCCTAGGTCAGTGATGGCGAACCTTGGCACCCCAGATGTTTTGGAACTACATTTCCCATGATGCTCTGGCACTCTGCAGTATAGTGGAGCATTATGGGAAATGTAGTTCCAAAACATCTGGGGTGCCAAGGTTCGCCATCACTGCCCTAGGTCGTTGCCCCCGACATGCAGCACTAGTATGTCAGGAACCCTGTCCAGCCAAGCAAAATGGTGTACTTCCAGGAGGACCCTATACCATACCATGCCCGGCATACCAATCCACCTGACAGTGCCACCTCCCTCGGAAAACCCAACTGGCGACCAGTAGGTAGAATCTCAACCCGCGAAGGGGCGGAGCTTGCGCGCAGCATGTAAGGAGCGTCTCACCGGAGCTCCGTCTGCAGACGATTGATCCTCATAAAATCCTGGGGCAGCGGCGCTTGTTTTTTTGGCCATCGGCTGGGGATGTGTGCTGGGATACATCGGGCACCCTCGGGGATGGTAAAATACGGCCCTCCGTGCCCCAAATCCGCCGGTGAACGGCTGGCGCAATTCGCCTGGGGCTCTCAAAATGGCGCTGGAACACAGGAGGAGGAGGAGGAATGGCCGCCGCTGCAGAGATCCACAGAGACACCGCTCCAGGCAGCCTCATCTTTAGCAGTGGACAGGGTGAGTCCTAAGCCCCAAAGAGAGGCAGTAATACACAGGGGAAGATCGCTGGACAGGTTAAAGGATCGCTGGGCGAGAACTGACAGGGAGGTGGTGGGAGAAGAGGAACCATCCCTGTCACAGATAATGGCGGCCATTCAGGGAGGCCAAGCAAAGTTATTAGATCACTTTGAGGAACTAAGAATGGAGTTTTCATTCTTGAAGCATGATATGCAAAAGCTAAGGGAGAAGGCACAGATTGCAGACCGCCGTGTTACAGCCCTGGAAGATACTGTAAGACCCTTAGATACTGCAGCACAGGTGACCAGAAAGACACTATCTGAACACACTTTAAAGATGGCCGACATGGAAGACCGCATGCGGAGAAATAATATAAGGCTGGTGGGATTCCCAGAAGGAGTGGAGGGAAAACACCCAGAGGAATATCTAGAGAAGTGGCTGATCGCTAATATGGCGCCTGACACCTTCACAAAAATGTTTGCTATTGAAAGGGCCCATCGTGTTCCAGGCCAGGCCCCTCCAAAGGGAGCCCCCCCCAGGTCTATGATAGCAAAAGTGCTTCACTTCCGGGATCGGGAGAATATCCTAAGGGGAGCTAGAGTGGGCCCTGAGATGACTTCTGATGGAAATCGCATATCAATATATCCTGATTTCTCTGCCGTTACCCAGAAACAGAGAGCTTCTTTTCAACCCATAAAGAAAAGATTGAGAGATCTCAACTTGATCTACAGCATGCTATATCCTGCTAAGCTACGAATTGTGGAGAATGGGAAAACGCTCTTTTTCACAAATCCTACTGAGGTGTCTGAATGGCTGGACTCTCGTGGTAATCGGAGAAATAGAGCTTCACCTAGATCGCCTTGAGGAAGATGAAAACATGTGGAGCAATTGTTTTCTTTGGGTGAGAGAGTACTAATTGAAGAGGATACTGACTGCCTATTTGACTGTATCTTGTGGTATATCTCTCCCTACCACACCAGTCGCCCCCTCCCCCCCCCCTTTTTTTTCCACACCCCCCAAATTTTTTTGGTTGTTCTTTTTTCTTTTTTGTTCTCTTATGTGGGGTTTTTTTTTGCTGTAACACAGATTTTTTTCTTCATGCTGAAAATATTGCTGGAGCTGAAGATCTGGCACTGTGGATGCAATTTCTACCTGATGTTTGTCTTTTAGGGGGGGAGGGAGAGGGGGAAAGTTGATCCTTTTGGTTCTGTCTCTGGGGGAAGAAAAAAAAAAAAAAAGAAGAGTTTTTTGTTTTTGTTTGTTTTTTCTTTTTCTGGAGAACTTTTCTATAGATACTAGTGGTATAAAAAAAAAAGGGTTTTTTGTCTTATATTGCTGCTGTCCTATGCCAAAAAGATATACAGTGCCTGCAGATGGAACTTGAAGCTGCAATTTACTGGAACAACTTTTTTGCTGGGAGTAAGAGTTTTTTTTTTTCCTATTTTTTAGGGAAAACAGAGTTTTTATTGACTTATTGTTTTTTATTGTTTTCTGATGCTAAGTAGCATTGTTACTTCTACGTAACTTGCCTTATGTGACTAGTTTAAGTCGCATCTCTGCTGCTAATTCATTGTGGTTATGGGAAAAAAGTGCCTGGTATGTTGGGACTGGGTGCAGGGAGAGGGGAGGGAAAGGATCGGAAATTGCATCTTTTTGGGTTTTTTAAGTCTGTCTTTGGTGGGGGAGGTTTACGTTTGCTATAATTACAGGAAATCATCTCAGATGCTGTGCCTGTATTGCCCTCTGTGAGCACTGGGGGAGGCCTGGAGCCCATTTGGATGGCTGGATTGGTCAGGTGAAATGGGGAGGTTCGCCTACTACTACAATTATAGATATGGCGGTTAATCTCAAAATTTTGGCCTGGAACGTAAGAGGCCTCAATTCTAAATTCAAGCGCTCCTTGATCTTTGACTATATTAAGAAACACAAGCCCCATATAATCCTATTCCAGGAAACGCATCTACAGGGCTCCAGGGTTCTCTCATTAAAACAAGCACATGTTGCCGGGGCCTATCATGCTACCTATTCTTCATACGCACGGGGGGTTTCCACTCTGGTTACTAAAGCTATGCCTATTTGGATACATGCGATTCAGACTGATATTAAAGGGAGATTTGTGGTATTAGTGATCCGGGTGATGAATACATTTCTAACGATAGTGAATTTATATGTACCTCCTCCTTTCTCGCTAGCTCACTTAGACGATATGTTACAAATACTGTATGAGGTAGCGGAGGGGAGGATATATATATTAGGGGACTTCAATACTGTGGCAGAGCCAGCTCTGGATAGATTTGGGGCGGTATCCAGCACGGCGGCTCCTTTAGCGGGATGGTTGTCTGCACATGGTTTCAGAGATGTCTGGCGTTTCCATCATCCTGGGGTGCGGGAATATTCCTGCTACTCTGAAACGCATAAGACGTTGTCCAGGATAGACACCGTCCTGACTGAGGGAGACGGTATGCAATTGGTTCAAGGGGTTTCATATTTGCCCAGAGCTTTTTCAGATCACTCCCCCATGTTACTGGAACTTAATTTAGGACCGAAGCCGGGTTTAAGGCTATGGCGAATGGAGGCGAGTTGGCTTCAGGAGGAGTATATTAAAATCAAATGTACAGAGGCGATTAAACATTTTTGGGCAGAAAATACTGGCTCCGCGTCCACGCTTCTCCAATGGGAGGCTTTTAAGGCCACGCTGCGAGGGGTGTTCATGACGGAGGTCCGAAGTTTTAAAAAACAACTGGCCTCAGAGGTACAATTTAAAGAGACTGAGGTGACACTGGCGGAAGCGGAATATGTTAGAGACCCCACTGCAGACAGGCTACTGACTCTACAAACCAGTACAAGGGAGTACAGGACGATCCTCACAGATCGTACCACAAAATTAAATTTGGCACAACGTAGACGCATATTTGAATTCGGAGACAAGAATGGCAGGCTTCTGGCATATCTGGCGAGACCTGACTATATTCCGGTCTATATTAAGTCGGTGTATGATGACTCTAGGATTGAAATATGTGACTCGGTCGCTATCCTAGATATTTTTGCTAGTTTCTATAAAAAACTATATAGCTCTTGTGCCCCCTTGGAACTGGAGAAACTGGGGAAATACATAGCTGATGTTGAATTACCTAGATTGACAGAAGAAGACAGTACTGCTTTAGAAGCGGGTCTTACGGTGGAGGAGGTAGAGAAGGCGATTGCCTCCTTTCCGCCTGGGAAGGCACCTGGATTGGACGGCCTTCCTTCGGAATGGTACAATACTTTTCGATACGGTATGGCCCCACGACTGTTAAAAGTTTTTAATACAGCTAGATCGGATGGTAGACTCCCTCCCTCTATGAGGGAAGCCTTGATTGTATTAATACCTAAGGGAGGTAAAGACCCTCGAGAATGTGATTCGTATCGTCCAATCTCATTGATGAATATGGACACCAAAATCCTTGCAAAATTATTAGCTGGTAGACTGCAATCAGTCATACTAAAATTAGTGGACGCTGACCAAACTGGTTTTATACAAGGTCGTTGTGCACAGATGAATATTAGGAGACTTTTTATAAACCTTCAGATAGCACATGACAACTTGGGGACTAGAGTGGTGGCTTCTTTGGATACAAAGAAAGCCTTCGACTCCGTAGAGTGGACATATCTGTTCCATCTCCTCGAGTCCTATGGTTTTGGCCCTTGTTTTATCTCTTGGGTGAGGCTACTTTATACGGACCCGCTGGTAAGATTAAGGGTAAATGGTGTAGTTTCGGACTCCTTCCCTATTTTTAGAGGTACCAGGCAGGGGTGCCCGCTTTCGCCCCTCCTGTTTGCCTTGGCAATTGAGCCTTTAGCGGTCAAACTGAGAACCACACCGCAATTGGTAGGACTGAGACTGGGCGATTTTGAGGAGCGAGTTTCGCTCTATGCCGACGACATGTTGCTATACTTACAGGATCCAGGGCCCTCATTATCAGAAGCTTTCCGATTGATTCAAGAATTTGGCGATTATTCTGGATTCCGGATTAATTGGAAAAAGTCCTCTATTTTCCCTATTGATGGGGGGGTGGTGATCCCGAGGGATTGTCCCATTCCACTCTCCACTTCTTTTAGGTATTTAGGGGTCGAGATCCAGCTCCCCATCTCTACGTTCTTGGAGAAAAACTTGATGCCAGTTATACAAAATTTTCGGGAGAAGGTACGGAAATGGCAGAATTTACCGATTACCCTATTGGGACGGATAAATTTATTTAAAATGATTTTCCTGCCGAAATTTCTTTACATTCTCTCGAATTCTCCAGTCTTTGTGACTCTGAAGGTCTTTAAAAGTATAGACTCCATTATTGTGGGTTTCCTTTGGGGCTCTAAAGCACCCAGAGTCTCCTTGGCGATTTTAAAACTGCCAGTTACAATGGGTGGAATGGCGTTACCAGATCTGCGGTCTTACTTTCTGGCGTCGCAACTATCCTTTCTGCACTGGCGACTCTTCCCCTTAACACCCAATGCTACTGCCCTATTGGAGGCTGCTGTTGCCCCCTCGCAGGAAACACTCCAAAATATGCTGTATAGGAAGGGGATACCAGGGAGAGAGGTGGGATCTGTAATGGCACTACCGGGGAAGGTGTTCTATATATGCTCCAGACGAAGGAAGGATGATCCATTGTGGTTGTCACCGAATAGTCCCCTATGGTATAATAAGACACTTGCAGAGTTTTTAAAACTAACTGACGGACATAACTCTTGGGCTAGACATGGCATAAAATACCTACATCATATATATCAGGACAATCGCTTTTGTACATTTGCACAGCTGAGAGAGAATTTTGGAATACCGAGGAACTGGTATTTTCGGTATGTCCAACTACATCATGCTGCGCTTGCACAGTTTGGCGCTGATGAAATCATAGTTCAGAATACTGACTTAGAGAGGATTCTGATAGATCTGGACCCGAAAAAAAGAATTTCTAGATATTATGGGGCGGTGGGCCCGGGGGTGGGGACTACAGCCTCTAAGTCTATGGAACATTGGGTCACGATTATCCCTGAGCTATCGGAGGAAATGTGGCAGGAGGTGTTGGATACATATCTGATATCTGTTGTCTCTTCCACGGATAAAATGATTCAGTTTCGGTACCTACATCAGCAGTATTATACGCCTACTAGACTATATCGAATGCATAGACGGGAATCGGCTATCTGCCATAAGTGTGGGGGGGCGGAGGGTACTTTCCTACACATGACTTGGGAATGTGTAAAGGTGAGACCACTATGGTCACAGGTGACAGAATTTATTTCGGAACAGTTTGACTTGCCAAATATTTGCTCTCCCTTACGGTGTCTCCTAGGGGTGTTTGGACAAGAACAAATGAGTACACACACAAAATTATTTCTGAGAATTTTATTTTTTGGAGTAAGGAAGCTTATTGCCAGAATATGGATACATGATGAACCACTGACACTGGGGATGTGGAAAAAAGTAATCAACTCTGATGTTTTGATGTATAAAATGACTTATGAAGCTAGGGGGGCCTCAAAAAAATTTCAAAAAGTATGGTTTAGATGGGTTGACTCTGCTGATACCCTGGAAGGCGAGGGATAAATAATTCTGCGGGGAGGCTGTTTTCAATTTCAGGAAGTGAATAGGTAAAGGGTGGATGATAGTGAACTCAAAGTTTCTGTTTGGGCTGATGAGGGGGTGGTTGTTTTTTTCGGTTCGTTTTTTTTGGGCCATTCTACCAAAGACAGACTTATGGGAGGGCGAGGGAGGGATGGGAGAAGTTACTGGTTGTAATATGCTGGTTGTTTTTTTGTTGTTCTTTTCTGGTTTTGGAAAAAAAAAGCACATATACTGAATGAGTGATAAAGGCGGAGAACTCAGGAATCTTCATGTATGAGCATTGAAATATCTATGATTTACTAATGAAGGCTAAATTGTTCAATGTATGCTCTATTCTGACTTGTATGTCACGTCAATATCAGATGTATTGTATAAATTTTGACTTTGTGCATAATAAAAAACTTTTGGAAAAAAAAAAAGAATCTCAACCCGCTTTGCCCCCCAATAAACGAAAGAGTGCCCCAGTATCCACACGAGGCAAGGATCCAATCCTGTAAAGAAAGGTGACAAAGAAAACATGGCAGAAATCAATCCACCATCATCACACCCAGTACAGGAAAAATACAGGACATGTTAAACCAGGTCTGAACGCACATAGATCTTAAAGCGATCAGATTCCCATCTGATGATACGCTTCAAAATGGACTCATCCACCCCCCACCGAGCAGCTTCAGTAGCCGCCTGTGCTGCCCCAACGGGGCATAGAATTTATATAGATTGTTCCTTAACAATTTTCTATGGATGTTTATATTTAATTCACATGCTGCCATCTAGTGACCTTTTGTGGTAATGCACTTGTTTTCTTATGTTCTTTTTCCCTTCTGTTATGACACACTTCCTTTGTATGTAATGCTCCACCTTTCTTCCTGTTATTGTACTTCCTGTGTCATGGATGCAGCTACAAGCCACATGTAGCAAGGCACATGTATTCTGCATTGTAAGCTACAGACAATATCATCTTTTGACCACATAAATACTACAACCTATTCATCTGTTGTATCCTGTCATCTGCTGTAACCTGATGTTCAGAATAAAACACCTTTGTGGATAGAATCAGTATTTGGTGAGTTCAAGCTATTTGATAAGGATTGTCCTAAGTGATTATATCGTATACAGGCCAGGCATAGAGGTCTCATAAGGGATAAATCGCTTCACAACAATCGGAGTCAGAATAGTCAAAAGATGTATAGAATTACCTGCTGTGTATATGTGTGTGCCTGATCTGCAATCAAGCTCAGTGCCATCCGCCATCTTGTGAAGCACACGGTCGAACAAGTTTACTGCACCTCATGTGAATGTTAATAACTGTTTCCCTACATTGAACTGCGTTACCCCACCTGTCTAAGCTGCTGTTCGTCTTCCTAAAGAGGCAGTACCATTTCTTGCAAAAACGTGAAAGTTGTCTAGACAAGATTCTGAGCACCCTTTTGTGGCTGAACCAACGCAGATTCATCATGCATCTGAACCCGCAGATCTACAGGGAGCAGATTCTGCAGATATTGCCGAACAGAGTGTAAGACCCAAACGCACAATAAAACCTACACAGAAACTCAGAGAAAACTATGAAACCACTAGAGATGAGTTCTCCAGCAATCTGTCAGACTTATGGGACAGAACTTTACACTGCATGTCAGTTTTGTCACACTTGAATGATCAACCAGCTGAACTAAGAGACTCTATAGATCGCTTATCTGCCACGTATGAACGCTACCAGCGGCTGTTTGCAAAATACACAGCTTTCTTGCAGGACTGTAATATAGAGAACTGACCAGGGCTGATGCACTAAACCGACAAAGGGATCTCTTAGTGCAAAATGCCTAGTGTAAGGCAGAACTCCACAATGTTTGACTGCAGGAGACCAGATTTCACAGATCCACATCAATCAAGCACACTACATGTTCTTCTAAATCCTCTCGCTCTAGAAGTTCAACATTAAGCGATAAGATAATAGAGGCCCGTGCCAATGTGAAATCAAAAAAAGTGCAAAGCTTCTTTACCAGAAAGGAAGCAGAAATAGAAACACAAAAGGCAAAGATGAAAGCTCAGCAAGCAGAGGCAGATTTCCAAGTAAAGACACAAAAGGCAAAGATGAAAGCTCCACAAGCAGAGGCAGATTCCCAATTAAAGATTCTGCAACTGGAAAGGGAGGAAGCAGCTGCCCTAGCAAGGATGAGAGTCCTCGAACAAGCGATGGGAGAAAGTGCTAACTCAGACTGGTCCATCCCAGCAGAACTGCAAGACCCAGTTGAACGCATCAGTGAATATGTACTAAAGCATAATGTTTAGGAGTTATCTCCTGTACGTCTTACTAACAACACTGTTCTGACTCTCAACACAGAGACCTTTCAGCTCCAAATGCCTGAGCCTCTTGAAGTCTACAACACAAGTGCATCTATGCAGCAAACCGCATCAACTCTTGCTGACGACAAGGTGACTTCCAGTGACAAGCCGCAGTACAAGCCACAGCCAGCACAAGCCTTAGGGACTACACCACAGTTAAATGCTCTTGCAACATCATTTCATCCTGGTAAACCTCACCCTACTTCTCCAGAGAACTTTCACACAAGAGGGGTTCCACAAGTTACTTTGGCACCGAAGAGTGAGAGATCAGACTTGAATGACTTTGCCAGATATATGGTACGCCATGAGCTCATTAACACTACCCTCTCAAGGTTTGATGACTGTCCGGAAAGCTACAGGGCCTGGAGATCAACCTTCAAAGCTGCCATTGCTAATCTCAACTTTACTACCAAGGAGGAACTTGATTTGCTCATAAAGTGGCTGGGGCTAGAATCTGCAGATCATGTTAAAAGACTGAGAACAGTGCATGCTGACCACCCAGATGCAGGTCTTGTTGCTGCATGGGCAAGACTTGATCAAGCCTATGGTAGCTCTGAAGCCATAGAAAGACTGCAAAAATAGGGAACAAAGACTGTCGCAAGCTCCATGATCTGAGTGATCTTCTCATGGAGCTGGAGTTGGCAAAGACAGACCCATGTCTACCTGGACTAAGCTTCCTGGACACTGCTCATGGTGTCAATCCAGTGGTGTCTAAACTGCCATACGGCCTGCAAGAGAAATGGGCACAACAAGGCTCAAAGTACAAAAGAGACTATAACGTATCTTTTCCTCCATTCACATATTTTTGCAGGTTCATTAGTGATCAGGCCTGGATGAGAAACGATCCCAGCTTCAGCTTCAGTGAACCCAACTTGCCTGCTTCCTCATCATCATCTTCATCAAGGTATGATAACATAGCAGCTAAATGTAGAGACTTTAATAGAACAATATCTGTTAAAAGGACAGACATCTCACCCATATCCTGTCCTGCTCACCAGAGCGATTCGGGTGACAGAGATAAAGACCCTAATCGTCAATGCCCTATTCACAAGAAGCCTCACCCCCTAAAGAAATGTCATGGACTTAGGGCAAAGACATTACAAGAGCGCAGGGAGATTCTTCAGAAACTTGGAATATGCTACATTTTGCTAAGGACTGTAAAGTTGTCATCAAGTGCACAGAATGCAGTAGCGACAGACATGTTACAGCTATGCATCCAGGCCCACCTTCAGACAATTCACAGCAGCCTCCTATTTCCAGCCTTGTCTCAAGTCATGGCGGGTAGTAACAAGGTCATGCTCCAGCCACAGCTAACGTTTCTTCTTCATGCACAGAAGTCTGTGGAGAAGGCTTAGATCACAAATGCTGTGCTAAGATATGCCTAGTCAATATATACCAAAAGGGTCAACCTGAGGAAGCTATTAGGATGTATGCCATAATAGATGAACAGAGCAACAGATCCCTGGTTAAGCATAAATTCTTTGAGATCTTTGGTATAGAGGGACACGCATCACCGTATACTCTCAGAACCTGTTCTGGTCGTGAAGAGACCTTCGGTAGAACGGCCAATGGGTTTATGGTCTCTCATATCAATAAGGGAGAGGGCATACCCCTACCAACATTAGTCGAGTGTGACCAGATACCAGACGAAAGGGAAGAAATTCCTACTCCAGAGGCTGCATATCACCATCCTCACTTGAGGCACCTTGTTAATGAAATTCCCGCAATGGATATGAATGCTGAAATCTTGATATTGCTAGGAAGAGACATTCTCAGAGTACACAAAGTACGCAAGCAGTGCAATGGACCTGATGATGCCCCTTACGCACAAAAACTCGATCTAGGCTGGGTAATCATGGGCAACGTATGCTTGCATCCCACTTCAAACAGTGTCCTCGCCATTATGAAGTAAAAGAGAAGTCTCTTGACATCATCCAAGTACCTGATGTCACTCCTAACCTTTGTGATGACAACCTAGGTACCACAGTGTTTTGTACTACAAGCAATGACAACAAAATAGCCTTGTCAGTCAAAGACAGAGTTCATCAAAATAATGGACAAAGAATTCTTCCAGGATGAGTCTAACAGCTGGGTTGTACCATTACCTCTTCGTACTGCAAGGGTTAAACTCCCAACCAATCGTGAACAGGCTCTATCCAGATTCAACTCACTTCAACGAACACTAAAGAACAGGCCTGAAATGAAGGACCATTTCATTGCCTTTATGAAAAAGATCTTTGATAATGATCACACCAAACCAACTCCACTACCAATAGACCAGCTTTCAAAGTGGGAGTCCTGGAAACAATCACTACATGCCTTAGATGGAATCCGTATACCACGCTGCTACACTTCTGCCTCCCTTGCCACAAGTCAGAGGAAAGAGCTTCACACCTTCTCAGATGCATCTACTGAGGCCATAGCAGCTGTCGCTTACCTCAAGGTAAGAGATTCTTCTAATCAAGCCCACATAGGGTTTCTGTTTGGAAAAGCTAAGTTAGCACCTAAGCCTGAACACACGATTTCCAGGCTTGAACTTTGTGGGACTGTGCTAGCTGTAGAAATAACAGATTTCATACTGCGTGAGCTAGACATTCAGATAGATGATGTCAGATTCTACACAGACAGCAAAGTTGTTCTGGGCTACATAAACAACCAGATTAAACGTTTCTATGTCTATGTCAGCAACCTTGTAGAGGGAATCAGCAAATCATCCAAACCTGAACAATGGCATTATGTTCCACTTGAAAATAACCCTGCAGACCATGCCAACAGGCCAGTGTCTGCAAGTGTCTTTGCAAATTCTTCTTGGTTAACAGGGCCTGAATTCCTGCTGGATCATCCAGAAGAAACCACAGCTGATATCTTCAGTCTTCTAGAACCTGACAAAGATTCAGAGATTCGTCCTGAAGTTAAAACTCACGTCACCAGAACTGAACAAAGACTCGTATTGGGCTGTCAATGCTTTAAACGTTACTCCAAGTGGAGAAGGCTTGTGCGCACCATCGCAAGGTTAGTTCATATTGCAGATTGCTTCCACACAAAGCCCACAGATGCTCACTGTCAAGGTTGGCATGTGTGCCAAAAGCTTCTTTCTGCAAAAGGCATTGCTGAAGGTGAACTGATCATAATACACAGTGTACAACAGAGTGCCTTTGGCTCAGAAATTAAATGTATCTGTGACAAGAGGGACATAGCAAAAAATAGTCCAATTGCCAACCTGAATCCATTCACTGACAATGTTGCTATGTTAATGGTTGGTGAACGTTTAAACAAGGCTGAGTTCAGTGAGCGAGAACAGAATCCTCTCATCATACCTGCTCGCCATCACATCACCACTTTGCTCATACGGCACTACCATGAAGGGGTTAAGCACCAAGGTAGACAATTCACAGAGGGTGCCATAAGAGCTGCAAGCCTTTGGCTTATAGGAGCAAAAAGACAGATCACAGCTACACTGCACAGCTGTGTTCAGTGCCACAAACTGAGAGGGAAACATCAGCAATAGCAAAAGTCAGATTTGACAACTGACAGGTAAGTACTGACCCACCTTTCACTCATGTTGGTTTGGATGTCTTTGGGCCATGGATGGTAACAGCCGGCAGAACTCGAGGTGGCCAAGCTAATAGATGCTCTAAGATGATTCCTAGCCATCAGAGGACCAGTCAAGACACGAAGATCTGACTGTGGAACTAATTTCGTTGGAGCCTGTCGAGAGTTACAGCTTAACTCTAGGCCAATTCAAGACCTTTTAGCTGAAAAAGGCTGTACATGGATTTTCAATCCTCCTCATTCTTTCACACATGGGTGGCTCATGGGAGAGAATGATAGGCATGACACGTAAAATATTGGACTCTATGCTTATGGACTTTAATTCCACAAGACTTACCCACGAGATTCTAACCACCTTCCTGGCAGAGGCATCTGCCATAATCAATTCAAGACCACTTGTTTCAGTGTCCAAAGATCCAGAGACCCCAACTATTCTTACCCCAGCTACAGAGTCGTCGGCGTCTTCTTTCCTTCTTCTCCTCGGGTCGCTCCGCATCCATGATGGCATGGAGGGAGGCTCCCGCTGTGTGACGCTTCTCCTCTTCTGGCAGTTCTTAAATAACGGGGGGGCGGGTCCACCTGGTGACCCCGCCCCCTCTGACGCATGGGGACTTCCCTGTGGCACTCCCCGTGACGTCAGAGGGGGCGGGGTCACGCGTTATGTAACCCTGCCCCCTTCTGACATCGCGGGGAATGCCACAGGGAAGTCCCCGTCGAGTCCCCGTGCGTCAGAGGGGGGCGGGTCACCAGGTGGCCCCGCCCCCATTATTTAAGAACCATCAGAAGAGGAGAAGCGTCACACAGCGGGAGCCTCCCTCCATGCCATCATGGATGCGGAGTGGCCCGAGGAGAAGAAGGAAAGAAGACACCGACGCCGCGGAGGAAGATGCCGGACGAGAACACCGGAGGAAGAACCAGAAGAACCAGAAGAAAAAGAAGATGGAGGAAGAAACCGATGGAAGATAGAAGATAGAAGATAGAAGAAAGAAGATAGAAGAAAGAAGAAGCGTTTAAATAAAGGAATTGTCAAAAACTGTCTCTTGTCATTTTTAACATTTTTGACAGTTTTTTTGTGAAATGGTAGGGGTACTTTTGTACCCCCTTACCATTTCACACAGGGGGGAGGGCCGGGATCTGGGGGTCCCCTTGTTAAAGGGGGCTTCCAGATTCCGATAAGCACCCCGCCCACGGCCCCCCACAACCACCGGGCAAGGGTTGTGGGGATGAGGCCCTTGTCCCCATCAACATGGGAAAAGGTGTTTTGGGGGGCTACCCCGAAGCACCCTCCCAATATTGAGGGCATGTGGCCTGGTACGGTACAGGAGGGGGGGCGCTCTCTCGTCCCCCCTCATTTGCTGCGGCCTGCCAGGTTGCGTGCTCGGATAAGGGTCTGGTATGGATTTTTGGGGGGACCCCACGCCATTTTTAAAAAAAATTTTGGGCGCGGGGTTCCCCTTAAAATCCATACCAGACCTGAAGGGTCTGGTATAGATTTTGAGGGGGACCCCACGCAATTTTTAAAAAAAATTTTGGCCGGGGTTCCCCTTAATATCCATACCAGACCTGAAGGGCCTGGTATGGGATTTAGGGGGACCCCCCATGTCATTTTTTTTTTCATTTTGGTTCAGGGTTCCCCTGTGGGGAATTCCTATGCCGTTTTTATCAATTAACTTTTATGTGTATTGTAGGACCGGAAATTCATTATAGCCGCGAGTAGTTTTAAATGACTTTTTTTCCTTTGAAATGTCATTTTGCTGTCAGACTGTTCTAAACACAGGAAACATGCGCCCCTTTACAGGTATACTATAGACACCCCCCTAGTATGAAATTTAAAGGGATATTACACTTTTATTGTTTCACTTTAAGCATTATTAAAATCACTGCTCCCGAAAAAACGGCCATTTTTAAAACTTTTTTTTGCATTGATCCTTGTCCCCTGGGGCAGGACCCAGGTCCCCAAACACTTTTTATGACAATACCATGCATATAAGCCTTTAAAATTAGCATTTTTGATTTCTCCCATAGACTTTTAAAGGGTGTTCCGCGGCTTTCGAATTTGCCGCGAACACCCCAAATTGTTCGCTGTTTGGCGAACTGGCGAACAGCCGATGTCCGAGTCAAACATGAGTTCGACTCGAACTCGAAGCTCAACCCTATTGCAGAGTATTGCACAGTGTTGCAGAGTATTTACAGAGTATTGCACAGTGTTGCAGAGTATTTGCAGAGTATTGCACAGTGTTGCAGAGTATTGCCCAGTGTTGCAGAGTATTGCCCAGTATTGCAGAGTATTGCAATTATTGGCACTGATTGCAGCGCTGTGGGCTGAATGTTTAGTGCCCACAGTGCTGCTGCAATCTCTCCCCCTCTCCCCTCGCACTGTACCGATCGGTACAGAGAGGGGAGGGAGGAACCGGCGTCATGACGTAACGCCGGTTTGTTTACAAGTGATCGCTCTGTCATTTGACGGAACGATCACGTGGTAAACAGCAGCGATCAGCGGCTATTTACTGTGATCCGTAATGCGCCGGGTCCTCCGAACCTGGCGGTCACGGATGTTCCGGGGTGCGTGCCCCGACCCCAACATAAAGCCCATCCCTACTATGGAAGAATCAGAACAACTTACCTCATTTGCAAACAGCCCACCTTGCGCTGTTTTGGACGGACTGACCAACTCGCTAACCTGAAGAGCCCCGAAAAATGCAAGGACGAAAGCTGTCCTGAACATGAGCAACTCATACTCAGAGTCACACATGGAGCCTGCCTGAGCCCTAAATCCTGCAACACGGAAAAAGTAACCAGACGGCGACCGTCCCGACTGTGGAAACCCCTCTTATAGCCCTTTAGGGCCTGCCAAACAAGAAAATTATTTGTAAAATCCTGTACACCCCATACTCTGAACAGGAACGCCAGACCTGCCAATTCACAGTTGATGGCCGAGACCGACACTCCCTGTTCAAAATTTAAACAGATGAAATACAACAACAGAGCTGGATATTCCATACTGACCGTCTCAACGCCCACCCAAGCCAAAAGATCCTTCCACTCCTGCTATACCTTGGAATATGCTGACCATGTAGCTGCACTCAAGGAGTTACCTAGCAATTTGGCAGTGACCCCAATGCAAATCGCCACAGCTCCTGCAGACAAGGCACTCCGTGTTGCTCCGCAGCGGGTGCCAACTCTCGGAACCTGTCCAGCTGTAAACGAGACAAAGAATCCGCCAATGTGTTAGTCGCTCCAGGAAGGTGCACTGCATATAAAAATACATTCAACTGTAGGCATTGCAACACCAGATGCCATAATAAACGGACAACCAACAGTGAAGTGGCTGACAACCAGTTCAAAACTTGCACCACTGCCATATTGTCGCAGTGCAAACAAGTTTTCTTGTCCTAGAAAAAATCGCCCCAAATCTCTATGGCAACAATTACTGGAAAAAGTTCCAACAGGACCAGGTTCCGCAAAAACCCAGCCTCCCTCCATGCCTCCGATCGATGCTCCGCGCACCACCGCCCCCAAAGGAATGCACCATAGCCCATGGAGCCCGCAGCATCCATATAGAGGTCCATATCATAATTACTGACCTGGGTCACGTTGCCAAAGGGAATGACCATTAAAGGCATCCAGGAAGGCATGCCACACCTTCAAGTCCTCCCTTTGCTCAGAAGTTAGTGTAATAAAGTGCCCTGGTGAAGCAACGGCAGCTGTGGCTGCCGACAAGCGACCACTAAAAGTCCGGCCCATGCGACAAGCAAAATTGAGCTTGCCGAGGAGAGGGGAAACCACCAAATTAGGAAGAGGGGGTTGAGAGAAAGGCCCCGCCATGCTACCCAATGCTACTTCTTTGGCCAGTTTATCAGAAACCACCTCGGGATAAGCCCTAGTGGAATGCAAATTGTCAGCCATAGGGAGAATGCAGGAAAGAGATCACGGGATAGCAAAACCCACCGAAAACCCCTCTTCCAACAACCGAGCAGCCGTATCCGGATACCTACCTACCTTCCCTTTTTCCAATAGTATCCCTGGAATGGCCCTTGCCCTGCTTGAGGCAGGGAAAAAGGGCATGTGTGCCTCCGCAACTCGAACACTCGTGCTTGTAGCGACACGCGGAACCGAAACGGCACATCCTCTCATTGAACTGCCAGCAAGACCCCCGACGCTTACCGACCAACTGTCCAGGGGTGCTTGGACCTACGGCCCTGCTCAAAAAAAAGGGGGACTCAGTGCGCGCCAAAGTCATGAGGCGCCTCCACAAACTTATTTCTTTGTGATCCCATCGAAGGGAAGGTGGAATGGCCTTACGTTGGCGAAATTGTTCATCATAACAAAGCCATGCCACCCCTCCATGAGCCTCACTGATCGAATCCAGATAGCAGAAGAGAGCCGAACAGTTCTCCGGATTCTTCTCCCCTATCACACTGGCCAGAATCGCAAAGGCCTGCAACCAATTGGCAAAGGTGCGCGGAATCAAACAATTTAAACACTTCTCCTGATCTTCTTTTTTGGACTCCTCAGGCTTCAACCTATCCAGGTTGAACTTTTCCAGAGGGAGTAACGTATATAACTCCACGTACTCATTCTTCCAAATTTTTTCACGCACCTTGGGCTTGAGGTGCGCCCCCAAGTGGCCCTCAAAACATACATAAACCTCACAAAATTTCCGGACTTACCTCCAGTCTTTGGGTCCGCAGCCGCGTCCCCCTGCATAGAGGTGGATGCAGCGGCCCCAGGCGACACCACGGGCCTTGGCACAGCCACACTGCTCACTGACACCATTGTGGCACTGGCGGACGAACCTGCAGGTGTCCTCGGCACCCATTAAGGTCACCGGAGGCGCCACCGACTCGGGGGTCGAGTCTAATCGCTGCAAAAAAGCCTGTAAACCCAATACCAACTCTGGGAGGCCTACCCCAGCACTGGATGCAGCATACCCTGAATCCGCTACATGTGGGGCAGAGGCCACATGTGAAGTCACAGGTGACCCCCCCACAATAGCTGGCTGACCTTGGCCCAAACCCACAGTAAAAGCATCCTGCAAAACAGAGATCAAAGCATTATAGGAAACAGTAGTGGACTTACCAGGCTGCAGAGAGAGAGGCCCTGCAGCCGCAGATCCCGCATTCACCGCTGGAAGGGGCCCCTGGGACTCCACCATCATCAGAACTGGACAGCTCGCCTTCCGACCTGTCTACCGCCGCAGTCCGGCCATCCTGGATCGCGTTGGGTGGCGCTAAGGGTCCAGGCCGCTGATCCCCCTCCGCATGCCGACGTGAACACCGCAACCCACCACTGGACATCCTGGGACTCTTCCGCGCGGAACTCCTCCCAGGGCGCAGCGCAGCTACGACCACCTGGGACACCACCAAGCTCCTGGTACGCCGGGAAGGGCCACCAGCTGCTCCATCCGACTGGCTGGCACCCGCAGCAGCACCTCTGCCACGCTGAGCTGCCCTGCTGGCCGGAACATTGCCGGGGGGCGGCCACAACATCTGGTCTCCCACAATATATAGAAGTCATCAGACGTCAGTGCACTGCAATCTCGCAGTGCATTATGGGGCGTTCTGCGGCGGTCAAATTTGCCGCAAACGCCCCATAATGTTTGGTATTCGGGGAGCGGCTGAACACCCGATGTTCAAGTCAAACTTACGTTCGACTCTAACATCGGGCCCATCCCTAGTTGCAACCCCCACATTTCCCATACTGTTTGGTTTTTCATGACCCAAAAGGTGGTAATCTTATAGCCATAAGCTAAGTGGATGCTTATGAATTTTTCTGGTTTACCACGTCTTGGTAAAGGTTAGCTAGTTTAGGCTGCCCAGACGTGGAAGGGGATAAACTCAGCTCAACTTTATAAATATGGGGATGCCCTGACTTGTCGGCTTTTTGCCATGGCCTGGATGGGAACTGCTGACACAGGCTGGAAGAACAATGAAGGCCACAGCTGCCAATGGTACTTTCCCCACAGGGAACAATACCAGGGTACAGGAATCTGCTTCTGAAGGACTCTTACCTGTTAAAGTGATTGTAAAGGTTTTTTTTTTTTTTTTTTAATAACAAACATGTTATACTTTACCAGCTCTGTGCAAGGGTTTTGCACAGACAGCCCCAATTCTCCTCTTCTGGGGTGTCCCGTCGGCGCTCCTGGCTCCTCCTCTTCATTGGGTGCCCCCACAGAGACCCACATTCCCTGGGGGCACAAGGTCACGAGTCACGAGTCCTGCTGCATCCATTGACACAGACAGCAGGACTCGGCCCCCCCCCACTCGTGTGCCATTGGATTTGATTGACAGCAGCGGGAGCCAATGGCTCTTGCTGCTATCAATCTATCCACTGAATACAGAGAAAGCAGCTGGAGCCACTGGGCTCGTGCTCGGCGCTGGAACGATCGGGTTCAGGTAAGAAAAAGGGGGGCTCTGGGTGGGGGGGCAGCTGCAGCACAGAAGATTTTTCACCTTAATGCATAGAATACATTAAGGTGGAAAAACGTTGAGACTTTACAACTCCTTTAAGGTATGAACTGGGCAGCTGTATATAGTTAGTTAAAGAAAGACTGTGCTGTTGTTCGCAGCTGTTGTAGTGACTGTTGATCTCCAGTAAAAGCTGTTAGCCCTTTTATGCCTGGTCTGAAGTTACTGCAATGGGGTGCATGAAAGTACATGGCGTATTCAAAAGAACAGGGCATGTTACTAACATAAGGGGGTGAAGAGGCAGACATGTAGGTACTTGTAGTTACTAAGAGCAACTAGTACTAAAGGAATGACATGGCAAACTGACAGCAGAAAGACAGTAACGGCATGGGGGACAGGTTCTCTGCTTAGCGAGGGGATCGATTCTCTGATTCCCTCTCTGGTGTTCCCACTTGGTTGCATAGGGTTTCCCACTTAGGTGCTGAGGACTCATGCTAGGGGTCCCCGCTTGGTTGCTGAGGATTTCCCACTATGTTGCCATGAGTTCCCGCTTGGTTGCTGAGAACTTCCCACTATGTTACTATGGGTTCCCGCTTGGTTGCTGAGAGCTCCTACTTGTTCCGCCCTTACTCCCGTTTGTTCGTTACTCAAAACCAGTCCAGGGTATTTGGGTTTTTGTATTTTATTTGGAACTTGGATAGAAGAAGGGATGAGTGAGATATTCCAACTAGAACTATTCACAATAGATGAGGACAACTCTTACTTGGCCTCACCGGATTATCTGTGGAAGCAGACACACTGCTTTTGACCATACAGCCACATGTATGGAAGAATAAGGCCTTCTTTCTCTCACTAGCAGCAGACTTCATGCACTAAATTATCTTAGGGATGCTCTCTAGCATCCCCTTTACTGACACCCGTCCATTGACTCTTCTAGCTGAAGGGGGTGGCCCCCACTCCACAGGCCCAAAGACACAGATCTGTACTCACAGTAGGCAGAATCAGATCCTTCCTGGTGTCTCTCTTCCAGTCAGCTCTGCAAGACCTCTGGGTTCAGCTTCTCCCTCTGGGCCCCCCTGGGTCGACCACCCAGGGCCGCACAACCGCCTCCGTGGAGGAGAGGGCAGCTGCCCCTCTCCCTCCTGGGCTCTGTTCCTTGGCTCAACTCACTCTCAGCACATGTACTCTGGCTTTATAGACAGTATCCCACAATGCAATGCAGCACTTTCCTTCTGCCAATTGCCAGGGCTGTAACAATTCCTGTGCACTCACTTGTTAGGTCCCATCCCACTGTCCAATATGCCTCCCTATTTGACCAGTGGGGGACAGTCAGAGCAAGCTGAGCTGCACCTGAGTACAATGAGAAGACCTAACCAATAGATCCTGCTTCCTGGTAGGCAGAGAGCACTCTAAGTTTTACCTGACCATTTTCCTGGTAAGTAGGGATGAGCTTTATGTTCGAGTCGAACATGAGTTCAGCTCGAACATTGGCTGTTTGCCCTTTTGCCGAATAGCGAACAATTTGGACTGCTCGCGGCAAATTCCAAAGCTGCGGAACACCCTTTAAAAGTCTATGGGAGAAATTAAAAGTGCTAATTTTAAAGGTTAATATGCAAGTTATTGTCATAAAAAGTGTTTGGGGACCTGGGTCCTGCCCCAGGGGACATGTATCAATGCAAAAAAGTTTTAAAAATGTCCGTTTTTTCAGGAGCAGTGATTTTAATAATGCTTAAAGTGAAACAATAAAAGTGAAATATTCCTTTAAATTTCGTACCTGGGGGGTGTCTATAGTATGCCTGTAAAGTAGCGCATGTTTCCCGTGTTTAAAACAGTCCCTGCACAAAATGTCATTTCTAAAGGAAAAAAAAGTAATTTAAAACTACTCGCGGCTATAATGAATTGTCGGGTCTCGGCAATACAGATAAAACACAGCAGTCCATTACCAGGCCCTTTGGGTCTGGTATGAATATTAAGGGGAACCCCAAGCCAAAATAAAAAAAATGTAATGGGGGTCCCCCCCCGATAATCCATATCAGACCCTTATCCGAGCACGCAACCTGGCAGGCCACGGGAAAAGAGGGGGGGACGAGAGAGCGCCCCCTCTCCGCAACTGTACCAGGCCACATGCCCTCAACATGGGAAAGGTGCTTTGGGGTAGCCCCCCAAAGTACCTTGTCCCCATGTTTATGGGGACAAGGGCCTCATCCCCACAACCCTTGCCCGGTGGTTGTGGGGGTCTGCGGGCGGGGGGATTATCGGAATCTGGAAGCCCCCTTTAACAAGGGGACCCCCAGATCCCGGCCTCCCTCTCTGTGTGAAATGGTAACTGGGTGCAAATGTACCCCTACCATTTCACAAAAAAGTGTCAAAATGGTAAAAATGACAAGACACGGCTTGGGACAAGTCCTTTATTAAAAAATAAAAAAATTAAAATGTCCCACAAAGTCTTCTTCTCTTGCTCTGTCGATGGACCAAAAAAGGAAAAAAAAAAAAGGCGCACCGACCCGCCTCCATGGGAGACACCCGCCGTATGACGCGTATGACGAGCAAGAGAAGAAAAAGAAGACTTCGTGGGACATTTTTATTTTTTACATTTTTTAATAAAGGACTTGTCCCAAGCCGTGTCTTGTCATTTTTACCATTTTGACACTTTTTTTGTGAAATGGTAGGGGTACATTTGTACCCCGTTACCATTTCACACGGGGAGAGTCCGGGATTTGGGGGTCCCCTTGTTAAAGGGGGCTTCCAGATTCCGATAAGCCCCCCGCCCGCAGACCCCCACAACCACTGGGCAAGGGTTGTGGGAATGAGGCCCTTGTCCGCATCAACATGGGGGCAAGGTGCTTTGGGGGGCTACCCCAAAGCACCCTCCCCATGTTGAGGGCATGTGGCCTGGTATGGTTCAGGAGGGGGGGTGCTCTCTTGTCAGCTTGCATGCTCGGATAAGGGTCTGGTATGGATTTTTGGGGGGACCCCCACGCCATTTTTTTTTATTTTAGTGCGGGATTTCCCTTAAGATCCATACCAGACCTGAAGGGTCTGGTATGGATTTTGAGGGGGACCCCATGCCATTTTTTTAAAATTTTGGTGCTGGGTTCCCCTTAATATCCATACCAGACCCGAAGGGCCTGGTATGGAATTTGGGGGGACCCCCACGCAATTTTTTATAAAATTTTGGTTCAGGGTTCCCCTTAATATACTGGGGGGGGATCCCATGCCGTTTTTTTCAATGACTTTTATGTGTGTTGCCGGGACCGACAATTCATTATAGCCGCGAGTACTTTTAGATGACTTTTTTTCCTTTGGAAATGTCATTTTGTGCAGTGTTGTAAACACGGAAAACATGCGCCACTTTACACACATACTATAGACATCCCCCAAGTACGAAATTTAAACTAATATTTCACCTTTATTGTTTCACTTTAAGCATTATTAAAATCACTGCTCCCAAAAAAACAGCCGTTTTTAAAACTTTTTTTGCATTGAAACATGTCCCCTGGGGCAGGACCCAGGTCCCCAAACACTTTTTATGACAATAACTTGCATATAAGCCTTAAAAATTAGCACTTTTGATTATTCATGTTCGTGTCCCATAGACTTTAATGAGAAAAAGAAATAACCCCTCATGAAATGGTGGACTTTAAAGGCAACGGAGTAAAATAAAAGCAATTTTATTGGTACAAATATACAAAAATATACGTATAAGAAAAAATCTACTACAAACACATAGAATAGTCGATTAACAATAAAATCAGGAATATACTGATGAGCGAACCAAATGTGTATTCATGTAGTCTTCCACCTGAGCCTACGCGTTTCGGGACTGCTAAAGGAGTCCCTTCATCAAGGGCAAATTGTAGGAGGATTTTACACCAAGTATATTCAGGAAGGGAGGCTGACTGTCAGAGTAAATCTCGGGGGCAAAAACACACAGGATGCCAGGAATCCAATTAAGGAAACGGGCGTGCATCTGGCCCCGCCTTCTCCACACTGGTCCCAATGCACCACCCCAGGAGAGGATTCCGGGAGTGACAGCACTATCCCGAAGGGGTCCAAAAAGCGAAGAGCCAGAGGGGGGAGGGAAATTGTCCCAATGCTGGTATGTGAGGGATATGGTAATTGGAATAGATGCCCCCAATGTGCAAGCGGGGGAACGAATGTCCCTTGAGAGCACGAGCAGCTCCAGGAGTTGTAAAAGGTAGCAGCTTCATACAGTACAGAATCGTGTCAGAGGTACTGTGTTGCAATGTAATCGATAGTTCTGTTTGTGCCATCTCTAACCACTGTCCGGCTCGGCGGCGGTGGTTAGAGACGGCACAAACAGAACTATCAATTACATTGCAACACAGTACCTCTGACACGATTCTGTACTGTATGAAGCTGCTACCTTTTACAACTCCTGGAGCTGCTCGTGCTCTCAAGGGACATTCATTCCCCCGCTCGCACATTGGGGGCATCTATTCCAATTACCATATCCCTCACATACCAGCATTGGGACAATTTCCCTCCCCCCTCTGGCTCTTCGCTTTTTGAACCCCTTCGGGATAGTGCTGTCACTCCCGGAATCCTCTCCTGGGGTGGCGCATTGGGACCAGTGTGGAGAAGGCGGGGCCAGATGCACGCCCGTTTCCTTAATTGGATTCCTGGCGTCCTGTGTGTTTTGCCCCCGAGATTTACTCTGACAGTCAGCCTCCCTTCCTGAATATACTTGGTGTAAAATCCTCCTACAATTTGCCCTTGATGAAGGCACACCTTTAGCAGTCCTGAAACGCGTAGGCTCCGGTGGAAGACTACACGAATACACATTTGGTTCGCTCATCAGTATATTCCTGATTTTATTGTTAATCGACTATTCTATGTGTTTGTAGTAGATTTTTTCTTATACGTATATTTTTGTATATTTGTACCAATAAAATTGCTTTTAATTTACTCCGTTGCCTTTAAAGTCCCACCATTTCATGAGGGGTTATTTCTTTTTCTCCTTACGTCAGGGATGGCGGCAACTCTTGTGACATAATTGGATGGTACCCCCTTTCTTTGATCATAGACTTTAATGGTGTTCGCGTGTTCAAAAAATGTTTTTGCCTGTTCGCATGTTCTGCTGCGAACCGCACCGGGGGGGGGGGGGGGGGGGGGGTGTTCGGCTCATCCCTACTGGTAAGCAGAAAGATCAAAAACTAAACTCTCTTCTGGCACCTACCTAGGAGATTGGTCTGGTGCTTTCACCGGGAGTGAGTGGCAGAGGAAAGCTGAATTGGTGGAGGGGCACACAAGCTCAGTGGTGTCCCTCTCTAAATGCTACATTCCGGGAGAGAAGGTGTACAGTATCATGGGGCAAAGTATTTCACAGTATGAAGCTACAAGCTTACGCTACAGCTGCACCAGTTGTACAGCTCACTTGTAAGTAAGAGTTTTTGCCTTAATGTTAAGTTCACATGACTGTGGCCCCACCTGGTCTCAGTCATTAGTGACTGTATACATGAGAAGAGGTACCCCATGTTGTAGGGTGAGTTGGCCCCGCCCACAGACATGCAGTGATATGTAAACCCTGACTATCTCAGCTTAGGGGAAAGGGGGAGAGCACTTTGACATCATAATCATCTTGGGTACCAAAGGACCTTATTCCAGCACTAACCTCTACTGCATGGGTGCTCAACCTGCGGCCTTCCAGCTGTTGCGGAACTACAATTCCCATCATGCCTCTGCCTTTGGGAGTCAAGCTTGTAATTGTCAGCGGCTTGCATGAGACTTGTAGTTCCACAACAGCTGGAGGGCCACAGGTTGAGCACCCATGCTCTAGTGTCTCATAACTACTGGGGATCTATGGCAAAATGCATTTCAGATTTCAGACACAGAAGTTGACTAAAGCTTAAATGCAAATAGAACAAAGGATGGGACTATAGCGGTGCAAGAAACAAACCAAAGAAAAATATGTTAAGATAAAATTTTCAAAATGTATTATATATTTAAAACTGAGCCATATTTTTAAAAGACATAAGCTTATACCTAAGGATATGGCTAATAAATTTGTTTAAAGCAGCATAGTGTTAAATCCCGACATGTTTAACCCTATGTATTGAGCTTCCTCAGGAGATGCTATCCCCATGGGGTGTCAGCCTGATAAAAATTGAATATACACACATGATACCGTAATTAGTACAAAATACATTTTTCAAATATAATTATACAAATCATTTACATTTCATTGAACTATTATGTACATGTGTGTATATATAGGCCATCCGACATACTTACCCTGTATTTCTGAAATAGCGCTTAGAATGAGGTCATAAATTTATTTAAATTTATTTTAAAAACTTGATGAAGTGCTAAATTCACTGAACAGCCTACAACAGGTGGCCACAGGAGACAGACACGGACCACACTAAAAAGTGATAACAAACAAAACCAACACCAATGAATAATATCAAAAATTAGAGTGCATACTAGCACTACATTATTTTGGAAAAAAAACACACTTACTTAGGTTAAGCTGTATATATTAATGACAGCGGGGGCAGGGATCACAAAGCAGGTTGGTTCAGATATTATACTAAAGGTAAAAACAGAGACACAAAAAGGAAAATATACTCAGCTAATGCCAAGCAGTGGATCCCTCAATGTAAGCTCATGACACAAAGCGTGGTCATCCAAAAAGGTGGATGATATAGTTCAACAAATAAATAAGAAATGGATAAAAAGACGAGAATATCCAAACCTGCAACAGATCCCATAACCTGCATGTCTCCCCGCATGTATCCGGCAAGATGTAAGCCAGAAATATCGGCCCTTATATACCTCCCACCCAGCTGGCGTGATGCTCAGCCAGGTGTGGACGTAATGACGCGGCGCGCATGCACCAGTACTGCATGGCCTCAATCTACTCACAGCCATGCGGTGCTAGTGCTCCAGGATACACAGAGTAAGATGGACACCACCTATAGTGGGAGGATTGCATCACAAGAGGAGAGCAGTCCAGGATGATTAAAGGATGTTATTGATCGCACTGGAGAGAAGAATGGAACATGAGGGCATGGACCATGGTATCCAAAAATGCAGAGGGGCAATGACGGCACATGAACCGGAGTAACACCGGGAGCAGTAGCACCCGTTAGGTACCCCCGGGTGTCTATGCGGTCACCCATATTGAAAGGCTAATGCCGCGTACACACGGTCGGACTTCCTGACTGCAAATGTTGGATGTGAGCTTGGCGGAAAGTCAGACCGTGTGTATGCTCCATCGAAAATTTGTTGTTGGACTTTCCACCGACAAATGTTTGCTAGCAGGTTCTCAAATTTTCCACCAACAAAATTTTGTTGTCGGACTTTCCGATCGTGTGTACACAAGTCCGTCGCACAAAAGTTCATGCATGCTCAGAAGCAGAAGTCTTGTATACTAGCGTTCGTAATGGAGAATTAACATTCGTGACATGGCAAATTATGAAATCTCCAAATGCAGCGCACAATTCTCTTCTTCTTTAATGGGATAATAATGAAGCTGCTTTGCTGGTGATACTGATGGAGTTATTGTAAACACATTTGTGAGACTGTTGGAACTCTGTGTAAGTGGAACCTAAGTGGTGAGTTAAAACCAGAGTTTAAAACAGGAGGTAATAACAGGGGTCATAGTACCTGTGTAGTGTGAGTACCTGAGTGTTGTCTGAGTAGTGTGTGTGTATCGTTAGTACTTGTGTATTGTGTACTGTATACTTGTGTATTACGAGTGCACGAAGGTCTGCGAGTGCACGAAGGTCTGCGAGTGCACGTAGGTCTGCGAGTGGCCTGCGAGTGCACGTAGGTCTGCGAGTGGCCTGCGAGTGCACGTAGGTCTGTGAGTGGCCTGCAAGTGCACGTAGGTCTGCGAGTGGCCTGCGAGTGCACGTAGGTCTGCGAGTGGCCTGCGAGTGCACGTAGGTCTGCGAGTGGCCTGCGAGTGCACGTAGGTCTGCGAGTGGTCTGCGAGTGCAAGCAGGTCTGCGAGTGGCCTATGATTGCACGTAGGTCTGCAGGTGCACGTAGGTCTGCGAGTGGCCTGCGAGTGCACGTAGGTCTGCGAGTGGCCTGCGAGTGCACGTAGGTCTGCGAGTGGCCTGCGAGTGCACGTAGGTCTGCGAGTGGCATGCGAGTGCACGTAGGTCTGCGAGTGGCCTGCGAGTGCATGTAGGTCTGCGAGTGCATGTAGGTCTGCGAGTGGCCTGCGAGTGCATGTAGGTCTGCGAGTGGCCTGCGAGTGCATGTAGGTCTGCGAGTGGCCTGCGAGTGCATGTAGGCCTGCGAGTGCACGTAGGTCTGCAAGTGGCCTGCGAGTGCACGTAGGTCAGCGAGTGGCCTGCGAGTGGCCTGCGAGTGCACGTAGGTCTGCGAGTGCACATAGGTCTGCGAGTGGCCTTCAAGTGCACGTAGGTCTGCGAGTGGCCTGCGAGTGCACATAGGTCTGCGAGTGGCCTGCGAGTGCACGTAGGTCTGCGAGTGGCCTGCGAGTGCACGTAGGTCTGCGAGTGGACTGCGAGTGCACGTAGGTCTGCGAGTGCACGTAGGTCTGCGAGTGGCCTCCGAATGCACGTAGGTCTGCAAGTGCACGTAGGTCTGCAACTGTTCTGCGAGTGCACGTAGGTCTGCGAGTACCTGTCTTGTCTTGTTGTGTACCTGTGTATTGTCTTAAGTATTAGTGCCAGGAAGCTAGCTGTTAGGTAATTTGGACAGGGTATAATCCCCAATCCTCACTAAATTTAATAGGTACGATGCCCGGCGGGTGTGGAGAGGCGACTCTTTGTACATCTTGCTGCATGTATGCGTTCCTTGATCATCCGATCGAGGGTGAATACTGCTGTGCAAAATGTAAGCACATTGTTTCCCTGGAAGCCCAGGTTCTGAATCTGGGGAAGCAACTGTCAGCACTGAGAAGTCCCTCCATACTAAAGGAGATCCAGGAAACCAGTCAGGGACCAGCACTGCTGGAGCTGAGGGACTCTCCTAGCTGCCGGGGGAAGAACTCCTCCAGTGAGAGTGGGGGGGCAGCGAAGGGAAAGGAAAGACAGATTCTGGTGGTAGGGGACTCAATTCTTAGGACAGAGAGGGCAATCTGTAACCAAGACCTGAAGCGCTGAACAGTATGTTGTCTACCGGGCGCTCGGGTTCGGCACATCACGGATCTTGTGGACAGATTACTGGGAGGGGCTGGGGAAGACCCAGCTGTCATGGTGCACGTTGGCACCAATGACAAAGTCAGAGGCAGATGGAGTGTCCTAAAGAACGATTGTAGGGACTTAGGAGCTAAATTGAGGAAAAGGATCTCCAAGGTAGTATTCTCAGGAATACTACCGGTACATCGAGCCACACCAGAAAGGCAGAGGGAGATAAGGGAAGTAAACAAGTGGCTGAAGAGCTGGTGTAGTAAGGAGGGGTTTTGGTTCCTGGAGGACTGGGCCGACTTCTCAGTCGATAACCGGTACTATAGAAGGGACGAACTGCACCTAAATGAGGAGGGTGCAGATCTGCTGGGAATGAAGATGGCCAAAAAGTTAGAGGGGTTTTTAAACTAGGCGATGGGGGGGAGGGTCCAGAGGTAGAGATAGTCAGCGCAGAAGATATTCCAGAGGGTAGTATTGGGGGCATTTGTGGTAGGCTGACCAAAGCACAAAAACACAAGGTAAGTATAGTAGCAAGTCCTAGTTGCAATCTCAAAACACCCAATACGAGGACAATATGCGACCGGTCTAGACTATGTGGCATGTTCACCAATGCCAGGAGCATGGCGAACAAGATGGGTGAAGTAGAGATACTGTTGTACGAGGAGGATTTGGATTTTGTGGGAAATTCAGAGACCTGGTTCAACAGCTCTCATGATTGGCTGGCAAACATTCATGGGTATACCCTTTACCGCAAGGATAGAGAGGGTAAAAAAGGGGGAGGGGTATGCCTATATATCAAGAATAATGTACAAGTGAATGTGAGAGATGACATCACTGAGGGAGCTAGGGAGGAGGTGGAATCCTTATGGGTAGAGCTCCAAAGGGATGAAGCTAAGGGGAAAATAATACTGGGAGTATGCTATAGGCCCCCTAACCTGAGGGAGGAAGTGGAGACAGATCTCCTATCACACTTTGGATTAGCAGCAAGGATGGGAAGCGTTATCATAATTGGGGATTTTAATTATCCAGACATAGACTGGGTGGAGGGAACCGCGCATTCATTTAAGGCTCACCAAATTCCTTAATGTCTTGCAGGACAATTTTATGGGTCAGATGGTAGATGCACCAACTAGAAATAAAACATTACTGGATCTACTGATTACCAACAATACAGACCTGATCATGGATTGGGAAATACGGGGCAATTTAAGTAACAGCGATCACAGGTCAATTCGTTTCAGTATAAATCACACAAATAGGAAACATAAAGGGAATACAAAGACACTGAATTTCAAAAGAGCCAACTTCCCTAAACTACAAACCTTGCTAAAAGGCATAAATTGGGATAAAATATTAGGAACAAAGAATACGGAGGAGAGATGGGTTTGCTTTAAGAGTATATTAAATAAGGGCATTAGCCAATGTATCCCATTGGGTAATAAATTTAAAAGGGCGAACAAAAGTCCTGGATGGCTTAACTCCAATGTAAAAATGCATATAAAAGAAGAGAAGGCCTTCAAAAAATACAAGGTTGAGGGATCATCCTCAGCATTCAGACTTTATAAAGAATGCAACAAGAAATGTAAGGGTGCAATTAGGACGGCTAAGATAGAACATGAAAGACACATAGCGGAGGAGAGCAAAAAAAATCCCAAGAAATTCTTTAAGTATGTAAACAGTAAAAAAGGTAGGACTGACCATATTGGCTCCATAAAGAATGAGGAAGGACATCTGGTTACAAAGGATGGGGAGATGGCGAAGGTATTGAATTTATTCTTCTCCTCAGTCTTCACGAGTGAATCGGGGGGCTTCAGTAACCAAAACTGCAGTGTTTATCCTCATGACACAACACAGGAAGCACCTCAATGGTTAACAGAGGACAGAATTAAAATTAGACTTGAGAAACTTAACATTAATAAATCACCGGGACCAGATGGCTTGCATCCGAGGGTACTTAGGGAACTCAGTCAAGTAATTGCCAGACCATTGTTCCTAATTTTTACAGACAGTCTACTGACTGGAATGGTACCAGCTGACTGGAAAAAAGCCAATGTAGCACCAATATTTAAAAAGGGACCAAAATACATCCCTGGGAATTACAGACCAGTTAGCCTAATATCAATAGTATGTAAACTCTTGGAGGGGATGATAAGGGACTATATACAAGATTTTAGTAATGTTAAAGGTATCATTAGCAGTAATCAGCATGGCTTCATGAAGAATCATTCTTGCCAAACCAATCTACTAACCTTCTATGAGGAGGCGAGTTGCCATCTAGATAAAGGAAGGCCCATACACGTGGTGTATCTGGATTTTGCAAAAGCATTTGACACAGTTCCCCATAAACGTTTACTGTACAAAATAAGGTCCGTTGACATGGACCATAGGGTGAGTACATGGATTGAAAACTGGCTACAAGGACGAGTTCAGAGGGTGGTGATAAATGGGGAGTACTCGGAATGGTCAGGGGTGGGTAGTGGGGTTCCCCAGGGTTCTGTGCTGGGACCAATCCTATTTAATTTGTTCATAAACGACCTGGAGGATGGGATAAACAGTTCAATCTCTGTATTTGCAGACGATACTAAGCTAAGCAGGGCAATAACTTCCCCGCAGGATGTGGAAACCTTGCAAGAAGATCTAAACAAATTAATGGGGTGGGCAACTACATGGCAGATGAGGTTCAATGTAGAAAAATGTAAAATAATGCATTTGGCTGGCAAAAATATGAATGCAATCTATACACTGGGGGGAGAACCTCTGGGGGAATCTAGAGAGGAAAAGGACCTGGGGGTCCTATTAGATGATAGTCTCAGCAATGGCATGCAATGCCAAGCTGCTGCTAACAAAGCAAACAGAATATTGTCACGCATTAAAAAGGGGATCAACTCCAGAGATAAAATGATAATTCTCCAGCTCTACAAGACTCTGGTCCGGCCGCACCTGGAGGCACCTGTCCTCAGGAAGGATGTACTGGAAATGGAGCGAGTACAAAGAAGGGCAACAAAGCTAATAAAGGGTCTGGAGGATCTTAGTTATGAGGAAAGGTTGCGAGCACTGAACTTATTCTCTCTGGAGAAGAGACGCTTGAGAGGGGATATGATTTCAATATACAAATACCGTACTGGTGACCCTACAATAGAAATAAAACTTTTTCGCAGAAGAGAGTTTAACAAGACTCGTGGTCACTCATTAAAATTAGAAGAAAAGAGGTTTAACCTTAAACTACGTAGAGGGTTCTTTACTGTAAGCGCGGCAAGGATGTGGAATTCCCTTCCACAGGCGGTGGTCTCAGAGGGGAGTAAGAAGAAACTATTAGATAAGCACCTAAATGAATGCAACATACAGGGATATACAATGTAATACTGACACATAATCACACATAGGTTGGACTTGATGGACTTGTGTCTTTTTTCAACCTTGCCTACTATGTAACTATGTAACTATGTAACTAAAGGCTTTTTTTTTCAAGTGATATCAAGAATAATAATAATAATAATAGCGATAAATGAAAAACGCAAAAAAAAGCATGAATCAACACTCACCAAACTTCTACGAACCCGAAATTAGCAGAAGGAGCCCAAAGAGTGGCCCAAAAGAGCAGAAAAACCATGTAGTACGTCTAGTACGTCACTACGAACGTAATTGTTGGCCAACATTTGTGTGACCGTGTGTATGCAAGACAATTTGGAGCCAACAACCTTCGAACAAAATTCCACTGTTTTGTTGTCGGAAAGTTCGATCGTGTGTACGGGGCATTAGTGGAAAAGCACTTCATATCTGTATAGTATAAAAGGGGGCAACAGAACACCTTAAAAGACAAACTATATAATATTAATAAAGGGACTATTTGATATCAAATGGCCAAGATTGCACACATATGCATTTACAACAGTTATAATTATATGAAAAATCAATAATGTGTCTCACTTAGAGCAAGCATAAATACAAAAAAATACAAAAAATACAAAAACACAAATCCAATTTTCAAACAATGCATGAATCACAGGGTATTTTCCAGGCATAAAAAACAAGAGAATATGAAAGGAAAAAATATTTTTATAGATTAAATATTCTAAAATGATCTTTAAGTACAAGGGAAAATCCCAAAAAGATTGGAAATAGGAGGGTCAAGTACACAAAATGACCAAACACAGAATGAAAATAAAGATAACGAACAGCTGTAAGATACCAAAAAACAAAGACTCATATGAGCAGGCAAGACAGTTGCTATTGGTGAAGCAAAAGGCTAATCAGCTATAAAAATGGCTTATAGCTTAAGGTTTCATTTAAACCAGGAAAAGTCGTGGCCTTGAGTATATATATCTAATGAGACCATTTGTACAAGGATGTTGGTAGTACCTTATACATTTACAATTCTCATATCCCTTTTTTCATATCCAATGAGACTATTGCCCTGTACACACGGTCGGATTTTCCGACGGAAAATGTGCAATTGGAGCTTGTTGCCGGAAATTCCGACCGTGTGTGGGCTGCATTGGACTTTTTCCATCGGATTTTCCGACACACAAAGTTTGAGAGCAGGCTATACATTTTTCCGACAACAAAATCCGATCCTGTCAATTCCGATCGTGTGTGGCCAATTCTGACGCACAAAATGCCACGCATGCTCAATATAAATTCCAAGATGGAACTGCTCGGTCTGGTAAAATTAGTGTTCGGAATGGATATAGCACTTTCGTCAGGCTGCAATTTTTTTAATTGTTTAATGCAGCGCACTCTGTTCTTCTTTATAATGCTAGAAGAGTGAAGTACCGTATTTATCGGCGTATAACACGCACTTTTTTCCCCTTAAAATCAGGGGAAAATCGCGGGTGCGTGTTATACGCCGATCCCCTGCGATCCTGACCTGTCAGAACTAAAAAATCGCTGACCGCGATTTGAAAATGGCTCTGCCGGCGCCGAAATACACAGTGCCGGTCCTCGGCTCTTCTCGGCGGCTTTCGGTTTCACTCGAGCGCCGCCCGAACCTAGCCGAGTATACTCGGCTAGTTTCGGATAGCTCCGCTCACCGTCCGAGTGGAACCGAAAGTAAACGAGAGCCGCCGAGAAGAGCCGAGGATCGGCTCTGTGTATTTCGGCGCCGGCGGCGCCATTTTCAAATCGCGGTCGGCGATTTTGAAGCTCAGAGGCTTCAGCAAGACTGCACTGGGGCAAGGCTGGACTGGGGCAAGGCTGGACTGGACACTGGGGAAGGCTGCACTGACATGGCTGCACTGACATGGCTGCACTGACATGGCTGCACTGACATGGCTGCACTAGCAAGGCTGCACTGACATGGCTGCACTGGCAAGGCTGCACTGACATGGCTGCACTGGGCAAGGCTGGACTGGGGCAAGGCTGCACTGAGAAGGCTGCAATGATGGGCATTTAAATGTAAGTTTTTTCCCTTCAACTTCCCTCCTAAAAGTTTTTTTTCCTTAAAATTCCCTCCTAAATTGAGGTGCGTGTTATACGCCGGTGCGTGTTATACGCCGATAAATACGGTATTTTTGCTGCTCATATTCACACAGACTTCTCACAAACTTATTTTTTTATTATTTTTGTTGATTTCATCAATATAATATTTGTATTTGTCACATCTGACTCAAACATTTTTTTTTTTTGGTTAGTATTTTTTTTCAAGCCTGATCTGTTTATTTATTTATTTTTTAATCCAGAATATTTTTGTGTGTGTTTTGTGTGTCAAGTTACCACAACACCATTATTATCTTGTATTATTTAATCTCAAGGAGATTGCTTGGTGTTGGTGTCTCTTGTTAATTTCACATTGTATTTTTGAAATGTACCTGCCTCCTCACAAACAAACTGTCCTTTTTGAAGGAAAACACACATAGGCGAGTATAATTGAAACAAAAAATCCTTTATTAAGGGATCAGAACCAAACAAAGAGGGAAGGCAACGCTGGAAAAACAGCAGAAATTGGCGAAGCCTTTGGCCCCCAGGGCAGACATCAATTATTTCCAGGCAAAATTGGTGGGCCTGAGGAGTCCATATCTAAGGGAGTGCAGTCTGGTCCAGAAGTCCAAGAGATCATGAACATCAGCAGATGACATGTATTGTCCCCAGGCTGTGGTCATACAAGAGCCTGCATCTTTTGTCAGACCAGACTGAACCCAGGCCAACACTCTCTGGTCTTCCTTCCACGCTGTGTCTGTGGTGGTGGAGTTGTGGCAGGAGGAGGAGGAGGATGGTCCAACTCACACAGGTGGGTATTGGGTGTGATTTCGCCCCTCAACCCCTTAGTTAAGGCTTTATAAAGAAAGTCCTCACACATGAGGCGTTGGCCCTCCTATATGTCCTGCAGTTTGGTGGCAGCCATGGAGGCAAAGACCTCTTCGCGAGTGGGGATGGCTCTGAGGGACGCAGAAGCCTCCTGAATCAGCCTGAGTGCTGAATCCTGCACGTTACTCCCCTTCCTGGGTCTTTTGTTTGGAAGGCGGAGGGGAGGAACCTGCGATTCTGTCAGGCTCCTACTGGGCCCGGCCTTCTCCTGGCTGCCACTTAGACCCGCCTCCTCCTGGCTGCCACATTCCACAGCCTCCTCCTGTGTGCCACATTCCACAGCCTCCTCCTGACTGAGGTCTTCCTGTGTATGAAAAAGGGACATCGTTTTAGTTTTTTCTTCATCAATCACACACAATTTTCACCTCATGACTGTTGCAAATTGAATGTTAAGAAATATAAAAGACTTTTTCATTCTTGGCCCAATTATTTTTGCCCACTACTGTCTATTGATATATAAAACACTTTATTAAATCAGCAATTAGTGATCAATAATAACATCCAGTAAACATCATTTATTTCTTGACCAGAAATCTGTAGAACAATGCTATACCTGGCTCCAACTGGGCTCCTCCACTTCTTCCTGGCTGGAAGTCCCAGGTTGGACATCGGAAGCCTCAGCTGGGGTGGAAGATAGGGTGGAAGGGAGAGTGGAAGGAAGGGTTGAGAGGGATTCCCTGACTTCAGTGTGGTCTGACAGAAATCGCAGTCTCTCATAGTTCCACAGACTGGGGACATAAATGTCATCTGCTCCAGCTCCGGATCTCTGGGAATCCGTGACCTTCTTGCGCTCCCTAAGATAAGTGCTCCTCAGGCCACCAATTTTGGTTTTTAAATAGGGGATGGTTGCTGTGGGGACCACCGGCTTCACCAACTCCAGCAGTTTCTCCAGCGCTGCCTGCCTCTTTTGTTTATTATTGTATTGGGGGTGTCTCACCTGCCACAGACAGGGCAGCTCCCTGTATTTGTCTATGAACAGGGGGAGGAAGTTGTGATCATTGAAGCCATCTATTTTATCTGCAAGACACAAGACAAGACAAACCCTAATATCAGGCGAAACTCTCCTAATCTTCTCCCAATATAGGCCTCAATCTAGAAGCAGTATAGGCCCAAGTTTAAATCTTACCTTCGTTATCACGATCGGCGCCTCCGATGCTGCTTCCTCTGCTCACAGATCGTACGTAAGATGCACGCGTGTTCCGCTTTATATACACTGCGCATGCGTAAAACTTCGCCCGCCCCTGACGTTCTTTCTAGTCTATTCCCCGCCCCTTCTCGCTCGGCGCAGTGGGGGAAGAGCACATGGCGGAGACACAGCAGGTGCGTGCTAATGACAGCAACGAGGAGGAGGAAAGCCCAGAGCCAGAAACGTCCCGATCCCAGAGGAGACGATTTAAGGCCTCAAATATGTCCTTTGGGGAGATGTTGGAGATGGTCAACATCCTGAAGAGGACCGACTATGACGGGAAGTATGGACCTTACCCCCAACCCCAATGTCAGAAAGGCCAAGATCATGGCGAAAGTTGTGAAAAGTCTGCACAGGAATTTTGGGGTACGACGTTTGAAAGATCAACTCAGGAAGCGGTGGTGAGACCTCAAATTAGGGAGCACGAGCAGTACAGAAGGATCAGGAGAGTGCTGCAAAAAAGTAAGTAGTTGTCCTGTGTTCCTATTCTTTATTTTTCTAACGTTCGTGCTCAAGTGCACTTGTAGTGCAAAGTGTCTTTGCCTTTAGTAAATAACACCCAACGGTGCTTTCTAATGTTACACAATCACGCCATTTTCAGGACTCCCCAAATTTATGTCAGGGTCAGCTAAAAGAAACACAAGCAGTAAATGTCAGCAAATATTTTAGTCGTTAAAATCATTTTTTTATTTAAAAAATGTCTCAGACATTGTCTGGCATATTGATGGCCCCCTACCCGCAAAGTATTCAAGGTATCTTAGACGGACCTCGCGGGCACTCAGTGGGGGCAAGCCAGGCCCAGTGGGGGCAAGCCAGGACGGCCAGCTTCAAGCGCCGTCAGGGTTGGTTCATTTACATGAATTCCGGCCTCAGGCCCAACTGAGGCAGCATAGTTGGCAGAATTTCGCCTTAAAAAGTTGTGGAGAACACAGCACGCCACGATGATATGATTCAGTTTATACTCTATACTGTGTATGGGTGTAAGAAATAGGCGGAACCGGCTGGCCATTATTCCAAACGTGTTCTCCATCACTCTTCCGGCTCTGGCCAGCCAGTAATTAAAAACCCTCTGGTCCGGGGTGAGGGTCCTCATAGGGAATGGCCGCATAAGATGGTCCCACAGCGCAAACGCTTCATTCGCAACAAAGACGAATGGGAATCCTTCCACATTGTCTTCTGGAGGTGGCAAGTCCAAGCTGCCATTCTGGAGACACCTGTAGAACTCCGTCTGGGCGTTGACTCCACCATCTGACATCCAGCCATTCTTCCCCATGTTCACATACAGGAACTCGTAAGTAGCCGACACCACCACCAACATCACAATACTATTGAACCCCTTTTAGTTGTAATAGTATGACCCCGAGTTGGGTGGTGGGATGATGTGGACGTGTTTCCCATCAATTGCCCCTCCGCAGTTAGGAAAGTCCCACCGCTGGGCAAAGTGGGAGGCCACAGTCTGCCATTCCTGTGGGTTGGAAGGAAACTGTGGAGTCAAACAAGAAAAATAAATTGATAATTTTGCACATAAACATGGAAAGCAGATTAGACACAAACATTCTTGGCCAACATCAGTATAACATTTATTTTAGGGAGTATTTAAAGACAAAGGTATAAGGTTCACCTATCAGATCCCCCCCCCTCTCATGGGCCATTTTTTAAATTTCATGGGGGGGAGATGTTTTGGACAGGTAACCCTCTCCACTTCATTGAGAGATGAATGCCTAAATAATGTGGATTACTTTGATCAGCCCCTCCTTACTTACACTATTGGCAGCCCACTGGACAGGTAAGAAGTGTCATAATACAAAGAGATAAATACACACTGTACACATTTTAGCACATTTTTACATTTGGCTATTACCTATCAAGATAATAATAGGATACAAAAACTTTAAACAGTACCATTTGAAAGTATTCAGGCAGGCCCTTGCTCTACATGCTTTGGGGAATTCATCCATAAATCTGACCACTAAAGAGGTGGGTATAGTGTGTATGGGTTTGGCAAAGTCAGAAGATAGAGGATTGGTATCAGCTGAAATAGCAGTTGGGGGGAGGGAGGGTTCCAAAAGATTTTGGGAGACCAAAAAAAAAGCCTCTGACACTCTGTCTGAATTTAAAGCACAAATCACAATTTTACACATTTTAGGGGGTGTTTAGGGTAAACCACTACTATGGAGCTGACAAAATACATTGTTAAGTGACTACACGAGGTGAATATAGGCCAGGAGAGCATGCTGGGGAGGTAAGTGAAGGCAAATATGTATGAAGGACAAAAAAAATTACATAAAAATCCAGCATGCATGAGGACAAAGGGGACATTCACAGCATATTACAATTATGGTAATTAGGGAATGAGAAAAGAAATACAATACATTAGCAAACATTAAATACAATAAAATGTGATGTTAAAGGATAAAAATCTTACCTTAATATCCTCCTTCTGCAGGACCTGAATGATGGCAGAACAGGTCTCTGGGATAATGATCCCCAGAGCCTGGGGGGAGATGCCTGTAGAGAACTAGCGGTCCTGCAGGCTTTTCCCCGTCGCCAAGTACCGCAGGGTGGCGACTAGCCTCTGCTCCGGAGTGATGGCTTGCCTCATGCAGGTATCCTGTCTGCTGATATAGGGGGTCAGCAAAGCCAACAAACAGTGAAATACGGGGTCCGTCATCCGGAGAAAGTTCCTGAAATCAGCAGGATTATTCTCACGGATCTCACGGAGCAAAGGCATGTGACAGTACTGGTCACGCTGGAGCAACCAATTCTTGGTCCATGAACTCCTCCCCACCCTGTTCATGGACTGGGCTTGTGTCAAGGTAAGGACCCCAACACCAAGCCCCCACACAGCACGAACTCTTCGATGAGTACGTACACGCAACATGGCTAGAAAACGTTCGGCTGCTCAGAACGACTTAACAGAACGCACTGAAGAACAGCAAGGCCTGTGAAGAAGCGACCTGAAAATCAGTAACAAACGAACACGAACACAATGACAAGTCAATTGTACTCCCTGCACGCACTGAAGACCAGATACAAACCCACAAGCACAAACTGAAGAGCAGAAAATGATCTGAAAGCCATGAGTCTGAAAAAGCATGAATCGTCTCTCACCAAACTTTTACTAACACGAGATTAGCAAAAGGAGCCCAAACGGTGCTGCGCTTGGTTCTGAACTGCCCTTTTATAGTCTCGTCGTACGTGGTGTACGTGACTGCATTCTTGGTGATCGTAAATTCCGACAACTTTGTGCAACCGTGTGTATGCTAAATAAGTTTGAGCCAACATCCGTCGGAAAAAATCCATGGATTTTGTTGTCGGAATGTCCGATCAATGTCCGATCATGTGTACGGGGCATAAAACCTTTGATCATTGCTGCCCCCTCAGACATCAGATGGAATATGCTCAAGTGCCATGAATTTAATGGCTTTTAGGTCAAAATTGTGAAATAAACCCATATATCGGCTGATAGGGGTTTCCGTGCAACGCTTTTTAATAAGGGAAGCATGGTCCCTTACTCTCTTAAGAAAAGGTTGTTTGGTCTTTCCAACATAAAAACTATTGCATGCAAATTGCATTTGTAGCGGTACCCCCATGGGGGCTGCTGAGTTTGTTCATTACCTTTTGCCAGACTGCTCCACTTCTGATTCCCCATGCAACTACATGACACCAAACAGTCAAGATTCCGGATTTATAATTCTTTATTTTTTGTATAAATTGGTGGGCTATTCAGTAAGGTATATGAGATGCCCCATCCGGTCCCATTTTTAGGTTGAAGGGTATTAATCTATAGCCGTGGCTTTATTAAGTCCCTTATAGCGATCCTCTCCTGGTCCCACTTCTCTCTCTCTGACGTAGCACTCACCATTTTGGACAGATAAGCATTACTCTGAATAACGCTGTGAGTGTTGAACTCAAAGTCACAGGCTATGCTGCCTATTTCCATGACTTGTATTGTCAAGCTTCCCTCAGTCCTGGAAAGTGCTTGATACTGTAGTCCTTAGATACACAGCATGAAGTTCCTGCTTAGCTCTACTGGGTTTACACTCCCGCTGCTCTCTCCCAATCGACAGTCCATGTTCTACTCACAGAAAGTCGATTTCCCAGTCTTCTTCCCCTGCTTAGCTCCTACTTCCTCCTCCTCCTCCCATGCGCAGGGGACGTCCGGTATTCCTCCAGCGCTACATGTTGACTTTGTCTCCAGGGGCCAGACTTTTGGCCTCCCTGGAAACACCTCCGGCTACTCGGCTCCAGGATCTCTGAACTCCCTCTAGCCTCCAACCACTCTGAACTTCCAACCCCGCATTCCGAACTCCCAACTCCTCTGAGCATGTGACCCCCCTTTTTATGAGAGACCTCCCCTTTGACCATATGAATTAAACATTGGTCAGTTCTCTCACATGGGGTTTCCTGCCACTCAGGTCTCAGCCCATCTTCTCTTTCCAGCAGAATCTACTGTTAAGCAGAGTAGGTATCCCTGAGCCCAAGTGTAGGCGGCCACACCTCCTTCAACTCTGACACTCCCAACCCTGAATCCACATCTAGGCCTAGCAAAAGACACGACCTTGGTTAAATTTGCCTGTCTCTATATTCTACACTATCAGAAAACACCACTAAGCACCTACCTAAAAGTAGAGGGCGCTACACATTAAATAAACTATACCAGGCATTTGTGCAGTTCACTCTATGTCTGTATACCTACAGTTGCTTGGAAGCATTATTTACTGTTTGACATGTAAGGGCAATATTCACACCTTCCACATGAAAAGGTGCCTGGATCAGTATTCATATCGTATCATATAATGGCTCTGAACCAAACGGTCCTTTAACCACTTGCCGACCGGCTCAAGCCGATATACGTCAGCAGAATGGCTTGGCTGCGCACAACAACGTATGGGTTGTTCCCTTTAGGAGCCGCTGGAGGCACTCGCGCCTGCGGAACCGTAGGGGACCCGATGCGCGTGGCCGGCGGGCGTGATCGCCGCCAGCCACGCGTGATCACGGGCATGAGAGCCAGCACAGGGATTTGTGAGTGTAAACTCACAAATCCCTGTTCTGTCAGGGGAGAGGAGACATATCGTGTGTTCCCAGGAAGTAAGAACAATGATATGTCTCCTCCCCCAGTCAGTCCTATCCCCATACAGTTAGAAACACTAACTAGGGAACACATTTCACTCCTTGATCGCCCCTAGTGTTAACCCCTTCCCTAGCAGTGACATTTACACAGTAATCAGTTCATTTTTATAGCACTGATCAATGTATAAATGTCAATGGTCCTAAAAATGTGTCAAAAGTGTCCGATCTGTCCGCCGCAATGTCACAGTACCACTAAAAATTGCAGATCACTGCCATTACTAGTAAAAAAAAAATAATAATAAAAATGCCATAAAAATGGCATAAATCTTTCCCATAGTTTGTAGACACTATAACTTTTGCACAAACCAATCAATATACGCTTATTGTGATTTTATCTGCCAAAAATATGTAGAAGAATATATATTGGCCTAAACTGATGAAGAAATTTGTTTTTTAAAAACATTAAAAAAAAATATATATATATTTTTTAAATTGTTGCTCTTTTTTTGTTTATAGCACAAAAACAAAAACCGCAGAGATGATCAAATATCACCAAAAAAAAGTTCTATTTGTGGGGAGAAAAAGACGCAAACTTCGTTTGGGTACAGCGTTGTACGACTGGCAATTGTTCATTTAAAGTGTTGCAGTGCCGGGGGTGCATGCGCGGTGCGATGAGAAGAGGACGCTTGTAGTGAGAGCTCCGTAAGCAGCGGAGACATCTATCACTCCCCTGGTGCCAATTTGACCCGAAATTTACCCCAAACTGCCCGCACCTCTAGGGGAAACAGAGGTGCATGCCGACACACAAAGCTTGCCACGGTAAGCCAGCGCAGAAATCTTTAACAAACTACCTCCTTCGGGTCCGGGAGCAGAGCGGGATGTCTCAAAATGGTGCCCAGCCACCACGCGCTCAGGCAGCAGCACACAGTCCGGGACCCTCTCCAGTTAGCACGCCAGGAGACTGTGAGTACCCAGTTCACCTCACAAAGGCAGAGCTGGATGCTAGCCTTTCTGCCATGTATGAAAAGCTTGCTGACAATTTTCAAGTAGAGCTTCACAAGTCCACTAACATGCTGACTCAGGAACTGGCAGTGCTAGGGGGGAGGACGGACCTGTTGGAGACTAAACATGACAAACTCTAACTAGCTTATTCTGACCTCCGGATCATGAATCCCTTATGGAAACAGTCACCCAGCTGCAATCTAATCTTGAGGATTTAAACAATCACAACAGGCGCAACAATTTGAGGGTAAGGGGGGTCCCAGAGCAGACCACAGACTTACTCCCAGCAATCAAGAGACTGTTCTTGTCCCTGTTGCCAGATACCCCTGAGGACTCATTTGCCTGTGACAGGATTCACAGAGCTCTGCGCCCCAAGCCTCCAGATGACAAACCACCAGGGGACCTAGGGGGTTATTTACTAAAGGAAAATCCACTTTGCACTGCAAGTGCACTTGAAAGTGCACTAAAAGTGCACGTGGAAGTAAAGTCGCTGCAGATCCGAAGGGAACATGCAAGGAAAATAAAAAACAGCATTTTAGCTTGCACATGATTGGATGATAAAATCAGCAGAGCTTCCACTCATTTCAGATCTACCCCTTAGATTTAGAGCAACTGCACTTCCAAGTACACTTTCAAGTGCACTTGCAGTACAAAGTGGATTTGCCTTTCGTAAATAACCCCCATAGTGTTATGTCTCAAGGATTATCTCATTAAAGAGGATATCCTAAGAGCATCCCGCAATACCCCCAATATACAACTGGACGGGACCAGGGTCCAGATCTACCTTGACCTCTCCCCTGCTACTTTGGAGAAATGCAGGAACCTGAAAGAAGTCATCACGGTACTGCAGTCAGCCAGAATTCATTAACTCTGGGTCTTCCCCTTTAAGTTACAGGTCCCCCACAACGGTACTACCTATACGGTCACCATGCTACAAAATGGCAAAGAGTTGCTGTTTAAGTTAGGACTCTTAGCACCTGAGCACCTAACCAGTAAGCCTTCTACACCTCGCCCTTCACCGATCTGGGCCACCCCTTCTCCCCAATGAGATCGTAGAAGACAATCCAAGGAGCTCCAAGAGCTACAGAACTGAGACGCTCATCTGACAGAAAGGAGCATCAGTCATAGTATCTACAGTATGCGGCTGACTTCCCATCCATCACCTTTTTACTATGCAACAAAATGTGTCGCAAGATGGCTTCAGAGTCTCGTTGCGCCCGCCTGATCGACCCCCTGCTCTACACTTTCACAGGCCTGGTCTACGGGTCTTTGGTAACCTACAAGAGACTAGGGATGAGCTTCGAGTTCGAGTCGAACTCATGTTCGACTCGAACATTGGCTGTTCGCAAGTTCACCGAACAGCGAACAATTTGGGGTGTTCGCGGCAAATTCGAATGCCGCGGAACACCCTTTAAAAGTCTATGGGAGAAATCAAAAGTGCTAATTTTAAAGGCTAATATGCAAGTTATTGTCATAAAAAGTGTTTGGGGACCTGGGTCCTGCCCCAGGGGACATGGATCAATGCAAAAAAAAGTTTTAAAAACGGCCGTTTTTTCAGGAGCAGTGATTTTAATAATACTTAAAGTCAATCAATAAAAGTGTAATATCCCTTTAAATTTCGTACCTGGGGGGTGTCTATAGTGTGCCTGTAAAGGGGCGCATGTTTCCTGTGTTTAGAACAGTCTGACAGCAAAATGACATTTTGAAGGAAAAAACTCATTTAAAACTACCCGCGGCTATTGCATTGCCGACAATACACATAGAAGTTCATTGATAAAAACGGCATGGGAATTCCCCAAAGGGGAACCCCGAACCAAAATTAAAAAAAAAAAATGACGTGGGGGTCCCCCTAAATTCCATACCAGGCCCTTCAGGTCTGGTATGGATATTAAGGGGAACCCCGGCCAAAATTAAAAAAAAAAAATGACGTGGGGTTCCCCCTAAATTCCATACCAGACCCTTCAGGTCTGGTATGGATTTTAAGGGGAACCCCGCGCCAAAAAAAAAAAAAAAAACCGCGTGGGGTCCCCCCAAAAATCCATACCAGACCCTTATCCGAGCACGCAACCTGGCAGGCCGCAGGAAAAGAGGGGGGGACAAGAGTGCGGCCCCCCCTCCCTCCTGAACCGTACCAGGCCACATGCCCTCAACATTGGGAGGGTGCTTTGGGGTAGCCCCCCAAAACACCTTGTCCCCATGTTGATGAGGACAAGGGCCTCATCCCCACAACCCTGGCCGGTGGTTGTGGGGGTCTGCGGGCGGGGGGCTTATCGGAATCTGGAAGCCCCCTTTAACAAGGTGACCCCCAGATCCCGGCCCCCCCCCTGTGTGAAATGGTAAGGGGGTACATAAGTACCCCTACCATTTCACGAAAAAAGTGTCAAAAATGTTAAAAATGACAAGAGACAGTTTTTGACAATTCCTTTATTTAAATGCTTCTTCTTTCTTCTATCTTCCTTCATCTTCTGGTTCTTAAATAACGGGGGGGCGGGGCCACCCGGTGACCCCGCCCCCCTCTGACGCACGGTGACTTGACGGGACTTCCCTGTGGCATTCCCGACGTCACAGGGAAGTCCCGTCAAGTCACCGTGCGTCAGAGGGGGGCGGGGTCACCGGGTGGCCCCGCCCCCCCGTTATTTAAGAACTGTCAGACGAGGAGCGCCGTCACACAGCGGGAGCCTCCCTCCATGCCAGCATGGATTGCGGAGCGGCCCGGAGAAGAAAATGAAGAAGAAGAGAAGAAGAGAAGAAAAGAAGAAAAGAAGAAAAGAAGAAGAGAAGAAGAGAAGAGCGGGAGCCTCCCCCCCATGCCATGGGTGCGGAGCGGCCCGAGGAGAAGAAGACAGAAGACGCCGCGGAGGAGATGCTGGACGAGAACGCCGGAGGAAGAACCAGAAGAACCAGAAGAGCCAGAAGAACCAGAAGATGAAGGAAGATAGAAGAAAGAAGAAGCATTTAAATAAAGGAATTGTCAAAAACTGTCTCTTGTCATTTTTAACATTTTTGACACTTTTTTCGTGAAATGGTAGGGGTACTTATGTACCCCCTTACCATTTCACACAGGGGGGGGGCCGGGATCTGGGGGTCACCTTGTTAAAGGGGGCTTCCAGATTCCGATAAGCCCCCCGCCCGCAGACCCCCACAACCACCGGCCAGGGTTGTGGGGATGAGGCCCTTGTCCTCATCAACATGGGGACAAGGTGTTTTGGGGGGCTACCCCAAAGCACCCTCCCAATGTTGAGGGCATGTGGCCTGGTACGGTTCAGGAGGGAGGGGGGGCCGCACTCTCGTCCCCCCCTCTTTTCCTGCGGCCTGCCAGGTTGCGTGCTCGGATAAGGGTCTGGTATGGATTTTTGGGGGGACCCCACGCCGTTTTTTTTTTTTTTTTTTGGCGCGGGTTCCCCTTAAAATCCATACCAGACCTGAAGGGTCTGGTATGAAATTTAGGGGGAACCCCACGTCATTTTTTTTTTTTAAATTTTGGCCGGGGTTCCCCTTAATATCCATACCAGACCTGAAGGGCCTGGTATGGAATTTAGGGGGACCCCCACGTCATTTTTTTTTTTTAATTTTGGTTCGGGGTTCCCCTTTGGGGAATTCCCATGCCGTTTTTATCAATGAACTTCTATGTGTATTGTCGGCAATGCAATAGCCGCGGGTAGTTTTAAATGAGTTTTTTCCTTCAAAATGTCATTTTGCTGTCAGACTGTTCTAAACACAGGAAACATGCGCCCCTTTACAGGCACACTATAGACACCCCCCAGGTACGAAATTTAAAGGGATATTACACTTTTATTGTTTGACTTTAAACATTATTAAAATCACTGCTCCTGAAAAAACGGCCGTTTTTAAAACTTTTTTTTGCATTGATCCATGTCCCCTGGGGCAGGACCCAGGTCCCCAAACACTTTTTATGACAATAACTTGCATATAAGCCTTGAAAATTAGCACTTTTGATTATTCATGTTCGTGTCCCATAGACTTTAACGGTGTTCGCATGTTCGAACAAACTTTTTTCCTGTTCGCATGTTCTGGTGCGAACCGAACAGGGGGGTGTTCGACTCATCCCTACAAGAGACTGGTCATCCAGACCTCAGGCCCTGTTGAGATCGCCTGCACTGAACTCTAACGGTTCATTTGGAATATTAGAGCATTGGACTTTACAGTCCTCCACAAAGGTTTTTTTCTGTTAGTCGGCGGGGAAGAAATGTTTCACTTGTTTTTATTCCCCCCCGATGCCTTTCAAACATAGTTCTCATGTTTGTCCCTTTTTTTTACTGTTTCCTTTACCCTTCATTTTTACCCTTTTCTATTTTTTTTTTTCGTTCGGCCACAAAATATTAGTGTTATTTGATGTGCAGCATGTGTATAGGGACCCCACCAGCAGGTTTCTGATAACCCAGTACTCAATTTGTGGCAAAGCTATTACTATAGCAAATGTTTACACTCCTAATGTCTCACAAGCCTCTTTTATTGCTTCCTTTTTTCAGGTCCTTGACAGGTATCTTTCCCCGCACCTAGTGATTTGAGGAGATTTCAATATGGTGGCCCATTCGGGACTAGACAGAAGCCAAGTTGTAAGTATTGCCAACTGTTTCCCAAAAACCCTCACCCATTTGCTCAGCTCCCACCAACTGATAGACTCTTGGCGGGCCCACAATGTAGGCGCTCGAGACTATACCTTCTACTCACACCCCAATGACAGCTATTCTAGGCTGGACTATATCTTCAGTACCGCAGTTCTACTAGCCAACTCAACTGCAGCAAACATACATCCTTGCCCATGGTCAGATCACCACATGGTACTGTTAGATATTACACATATTGGTTACACATCTCACCTATAAATGCTATCTGGCGCCTTAATGACTCCCTCCTTTCAGACCCTGAACTGGTTGCTAAAGTCATGGAGCGCCTAGACGAATAATTACGCATTAACAACACACGGGACACTCCGCCCACTATATTGTGGGCTGCCCATAAGGCGGTTATTCGGGCATATCTGATAGCACTAGTCGCGGCTAGGAAAAAACGTAAACTAGCAGATATCACCAGACTCTCCCGAGAGTTGCAAAAAACAAAAGAGAAAGAGTTCTCTTAAAGAGGGTCAGCAAAGAACACTAATGTTGATACAAAAACCAGCTTTATTGAGTACTTAATAAAAAACCAAATTGAAATACAAAAGCAAAAGTGAGAAATCAGCAATAGAGACTGACGGTTACCACAGACCAATTAAAATTGGACAACGTTGTCACAGGGAGTGATTTAAAAACATGGGGGAGCCGCGGTTACACATCCACTCATATACATCATACACACCTCTAATATGCTAATATAGTATGATAAGTAATAACCAGTGTAAATAGTCCTGCCCTGTTGGAGTATCAATAGTAAGCCGCAATTTTGAAAAACAGCAATGTCCAGTATGGTAGGGGCGAATCATAAACACATATCTGAGATGTGGGTGGATGGACGATCTGGTTATTGATGCAGGTGGATCGATCTCATGAGGGGTAGACTATGCCCAGATATTGCACAAACACTATATGTATAGCAGCTGTTAGGTAGGTTGCAACTCAAACCATATCCCGGTTCCAGCAAGAGGAAATATAAGTTACACAGCTCAGATTGCAAGATAAGTGTCCATGGAGACTAAATAAGAAAAGTGCAAGGAAAACTGACATACGTTTTGAAGGCACTGAATGAAATGGAAGGATCTCACCAGCCTCAGTAATTCCGTCGTCAGATTTGCAGTAAGTCCTTGATTCCTGAGTCTCTACATGGATAAATGCCGCTGTAATAGTACAGATGAATTCCAAAGTAGGAACCGTTGCTTGTTAGTGAAGCGGCTTCACTAACAAGCAACGGTTCCTACTTTGGAATTCATCTGTACTATTACAGCGGCATTTATCCATGTAGAGACTCAGGAATCAAGGACTTACTGCAAATCTGACGACGGAATTACTGAGGCTGGTGAGATCCTTTCATTTCATTCAGTGCCTTCAAAACGTATGTCAGTTTTCCTTGCACTTTTCTTATTTAGTCTCCATGGACACTTATCTTGCAATCTGAGCTGTGTAACTTATATTTCCTCTTGCTGGAACCGGGATATGGTTTGAGTTGCAACCTACCTAACAGCTGCTATACATATAGTGTTTGTGCAATATCTGGGCATAGTCTACCCCTCATGAGATCGATCCACCTGCATCAATAACCAGATCGTCCATCCACCCACATCTCAGATATGTGTTTATGATTCGCCCCTACCATACTGGACATTGCTGTTTTTCAAAATTGCGGCTTACTATTGATACTCCAACAGGGCAGGACTATTTACACTGGTTATTACTTATCATACTATATTAGCATATTAGAGGTGTGTATGATGTATATGAGTGGATGTGTAACCGCGGCTCCCCCATGTTTTTAAATCACTCCCTGTGACAACGTTGTCCAATTTTAATTGGTCTGTGGTAACCGTCAGTCTCTATTGCTGATTTCTCACTTTTGCTTTTGTATTTCAATTTGGTTTTTTATTAAGTACTCAATAAAGCTGGTTTTTGTATCAACATTAGTGTTCTTTGCTGACCCTCTTTAAGAGAACTCTTTCTCTTTTGTTTTTTGCAATTTGATACATAGGGCAACTGGAACTGCCTGCAGACTTATGCCTGCATGATTGTTGGATACTTACCCGTTAATATGATCACTTATATAATTAATTAATTGGTTGATCCAGGCAACACCCATTTTTCTCTCCCGAGAGTTGACCAAACTCTATCATATACACAACCAGTCCCACTCCCCCAACACCCTCAGGCTGATTAAAACCAAGAGAATCAAGTTAGACACGAAACTCTCTGAGCAAACGGAAAAGACACTGAGGTGGTCGAAAGCTAAGTTCTTATTGCGCAGCAACTCGGCTTCAGCAATGTTCACCAGAAAACTAAATTCCAACATCCAACCTCCACACTCTTATAAACTTAGGAATGATAGGGGGGATATGGCCTCCCATCCCTCAGAGGTACTCAAGATCTTCTCCAAATTTTACCAGGACCTACTAGCAACCCCTTCCTCACTGCCTGGCCCCTCAACCAAATCATGGTTGGACGGACTGTCCCTTCCATCTCTAACTGAGGAGCAAACCAATGCCTTGAATGCCCCCTGCAGTGCCGAGGAAATCCGGGTGATAATTGCCTCCCTGAAACCCTCTAAAGCCCCAGGACCGGACGGATTTTCTTTCACATATTAAAAAAAGTTTTCACATCTAGTAAAGCTCTTTAACCACATACTGGAAGGCCACACCTTCCCAGAGGACATGTTGCTGGCGAACGTGTCCCTGATACCAAAACCAAACAAAGATCCCCCCCTCCCCCAAAATTACAGTGCCCATTTCGGTCATAAACAATGACCTGAAGCTTTTTGGCTGCCTCCTAGCTGGTAGGCTTTCAGCCATAATCCCCATGCTGATCTCCCTAGATCAGAGAGGCTTTTTCCCCACTAGACAAATCACGGATAACATTCGTTTGGCCTCTAATATAATACAAGACGCAGACTTGTTCTCCAGAAAAGTCCTTCTTTTGAGCCTAGACATACATAAGGCATTTGATAGCGTGACTTGGCCTTACTTGGCCTTAATCCGTCCTGTCCAAATTTGGGTTTCAGGGGGGGTGTTTGTGTACGGTTTCAGGGCCCTATACCATCACCCTCGCACCTGCATTAAACTCCCGGGCTGTACCTCAGAGTATTTCACACTGGGCCGGGGGACCAGACAGGGATGTCCCCTTTCCCCTTTGCTTTTCGCGTTGGCGATTGAGCCTCTAGCCCGCTCGATTTGCCCAATCCCAACATTAAGGGCTATGTGAAAGGTGAACAAGAATTTAAATTAAGTATATCCTCCTTTTCCTATCTGACCTGGTGGTTTCTTTTCCACCCTCAACACCTTCCATAACCTGTCGGGCCTGGGGGTCAACTTGTCAAAATGTGCTGCACTTCCAATCAATATCCCACAACATACACTTTTAGGAAACCAGGCTAGTTTTGGTTTTACACTGTGCGGGGAAACATTACCATACCTGGGGATTAAGCTCGCCACATCCCTCCGCAAACTATACTTTGCAAATTACCCCCCGGTATTTGCTCGCATCAAACAATTGCTACGCCTGTGGTCTGCCTACCATATATCATTTTTGGGTAGGATTCAGGCTACTTCCTAAGCTTTTATTCTATTTTATATCCCTACCTCTATATGTTTCCCGCCAGACTACAACACACCTAACAATTTTTCCCACTGGACTCAGAAACGCTTAACCACCTTGGAGGCCCTGACCCAAGAACCCCCTAAATATTTTACAAATATTTGCAGATCAGGCATTTCTATTCTACTCACTACCAAAGGGAGGGGTCTAATATATCCAATACATTAGAACACCTATGTAAGGTCTCCTCCAGAGATAAGGGCACTATCTCCACTATGTATCAATACCTAAATGAATGTGACCTTCCCTCAAAATCACAAACAATGCTCAGTTGAGAAACAGAAACAAGCCTAGAAATAGCCCCGGAGATTTGGCTAGATATGGTATCAAATATGCGAAAATGTACAAAATCAATGGCGGTAAGGGATTGAATAGATTCAGCCCCTTGGTCCCGGGGAACTGCTTCCGAGGTTGCCCAGATTGGGGCACACACCTTCACATATTTTGGAGCTCCCCCAGATGAAGGCACGTGATCCCTGTGCCGAACACGCGTAGGGGAGGGGCCAGGACAGAGCTGTCAGCACGGAGGAGCAGGGGAGAACACACGACACCGCACTACAAGCATTACCTGTATTTTACACTCTGGATAGGATGGTTCACTCACGCACCTGTACATTGTGAGTACCCTCATGAGGGGAATTGTTTATTTTATTTAATAAATCCCTGACTATATTACGCTATGGAGTTTCTTCTTTCTTATATGTGAAACCATTGATGTTATCTGAGCGAGTTGGAGATCAGCATCAGCATACCCTGTATGAGCCCAGGAGTGGCTCCAATGCGTGTTTAGACACTGTTTAGTTACTGTGTCACACGCTCAGAGGTGAGCGCATACACGGTTGGGGGTCACAGGAGAGCACTGAAGCATGCTTTATTTTGTACACCGTTAAGGATGAGCATGATGGATACCAGTTTTTATGGACACTATATTTCTGCACTTTACGTTTACTACTTATGAACTGTTTTTGAACTTAGACATGGATACCTTATTGTTATGCAACCAGCACTTGGACTTTATATTTATAACTTTTTTGCATGTTGCACTTTGGTCATATTTCACAGACGGATTGCACATATTATTGTTTAGTATATAGATTCGATTTTCTATGATTATTGACATTTATAGTTTTTTTGAAGTATTGATATTCATCATTTAGCACATACTTTTTTTCACTTTTTTATTTATTTACTTCCCAGCGCAGACACAATTATTTATATATCTTTCATATTTTGGAGCTGCAAGGTCCTTCAACCCCTATGGCTAAAAATACTAGTACAAGTACTACGACACATGGAAGCGATCCGTTTTATGTAGAGAGTCCACCATACTTTGATGGACACTATACCGGGTATTTGAAAGAAAGTGGGCCCCCTGGTCATCTTATGACCTTTGAGGTCTAAGGAGTGTTGATCTACTTATGCATTGTACCTCACAGCCAATATGTCAGTGCACCCCCCTTTTTTTCTCCACCCCTTATGATTTTATGTATGTTGTGCCCTTATGATTTTCCCTAGTGATAGTTCCGGATACCAGATAGGGCAGTCACAAGTTTTGGATAATGTTATTAATGCCGCTTGTAATCATTTACCTTTGAAATGAGAATATCACCGGATTATCCCATAATAGATTACAATTGCTATGCAAGTGACTATAATTTGCATTTTGAATGTATGATTTTTTCTTTACAACAAAAATAAAAATCATTGGTAATAGAAAAAAAAAAGCATTGCGGTGCCAAATTGTAAAAAGTGCTCTGGTCAGGAAAGGGGTAAAATTTTCGGGGGCTGAAGCGGTTAAATATTTGTAATGCCTATAAGTAATGGATGGTTGCTTATCAATGTATTTTGAGATGGTGGGATCAGCTACAAGATGTGGCCAAAATTTGTTGATTATGTGTCTTACCTGCTGGTACTGTTTAGAATAAGTGGTGATAATTCTCACTGGCTGTGGATCTTGTCTATTTTTAGATTTATAAATCAGCGAACTACGTGTATGTCCATTAGCCCTATTGTAAGCTTTTTTTAGGCTACTGTTGCTGTAGCCTCTGTGTCGTAGACGTAAATACAGCTTCAATCTAAAACGTTACTACAGTTTCTCTTGAAATGGATATACTGACTGTAGGGTATGCTCTTAACCAAGGATTGAGGGTGAGAACTATGAACTTTCGACAACGAAAGGGATCAGGGAAAAAAAAAAAACACCAATAGATGTATAGATGTATAGATTGGCCACTCACCTCTAGGTATGACCAAAAAGTCAAATAAAGCTCAATAGATAGCTGATGGGAACCCAGCTGGTACGTCTGTGAAGATACCCTCTAGTACTTAGCCAAGCGCTGCTCCAGAAATAATCATAGGATCATAGCAACATCAGATCCCCACTGTAGATTCCAACAGGTCTGTGCGGGCTCACTCCAATAACATGCCTCATGCGTAAGCATCACTCAAAGACATCCATAGTGCAGTATTGCCAATTAAAATAACACATTTATTAAATATCTGCTTACATAAAAGTGAGATAACATCCGCAGTAGAAATAGTAGTGAAACACTCGCCTCTTCACCACGCTTCTGTTTTTGATGGACACCAGAAGTGATGTTACAAGGCTCCACCCGACATGTTGCATCACTGGTCACATGACTTCCTCAGGGATAGGAGCCATGTGACAAGCGCCGGGTATTTATAACCCATCTGCACCAATGGGTTTGCCAGTAACAAGTGATTTATCGGTTCATATACGTCCATGTAAATAATTAGCCAAGGAGGGAAAGAACTTCAATACTGGCCAAAAAACTACCCAGCAACCAAGGCTGATATACATGATACGATAATGAAAAAACATATTAAGCACAATAGATAAAATTCGGAATAGACATAAAATGTAAAACAATTAAAAATTACCATATAGGTAAATGTTAATCCAATGAATGATTTGAAATAAAAAAAATTAAAAAATGAGGAATTCAAATAGAACGGGAATTAACCACTTAACAACCATGCTATAGCCAAATGACGGCTACAGCGCGGCTCGATAACTCTGGGAGGGCGTACTACGACATCCTCCCAGAATCGTGCTCCCGCGTGCCCCCGGGCACGCAAATGGGAGTATCCATGACCGCCGGGTCCTCAGGAATCATGGTAAATGGCCGCTGACAGCAGCAATTTAGCACGTGACCGCTCCGTCAAATGACAGAGCGATCACTTGCAAACAAACTGCCGTCATGTCTGGTTCCTCTCTCCCCTCTCTGTACTGATCGGTATAGTGTGAGGGGAGATGGGATGGGAGAGATTGGGTACAGCAGCGCTGTGGCCTGGATCTGTAGTGCCCACAGCACTGCTCTGTGCCCATTGCAGCCTCATCCATCAATCTCAACAATACTCATCCATCCATCCATGCTCAGCAATCCTTACTCAGCAATACTCATCCATCCATCCATGCTCAGCCATCCATACTCAGCAATACTCATCCATCCATGCTCAGCCATCCATACTGAGCAATACTCATTCATCCATACTCAGCAATACTCATCCATCCATGCTCAGCCATCCATACTGAGCAAAACTCATCCATCCATACTCAGCCAACCATACTCAGCAATACTCATCCATCCATCCATCTCAGCAATACTCATCCATACATCTCAGCAATACTCATCCATCTATCCATGCTCAGCCATCCATACTCAGCAACACTCATCCATCCATACTCAGCAATACTCATCCATCCATCCATACTTAGCAATACTCATCCATCAATCTATCTCAGCAATACTCATCCATCCATCCATACTCAGCCATCCATACTCATCCATCCATCCATGCTCATCCATCCATACTCATCCATCCATCCATGCTCAGCCATCCATACTCAGTAATACTCATCCATCCATCCATGCTCAGCGATTCATACTGAGCAATACTCATCCATCCATACTTAGCCATCCATTCTCAGCAATACTCATCCATCCATACCCAGCAATACTCATCCATCCATTCATGCTCAGCCATCCATACTCAGCAATACTCATCCATCCATCCATGCTCAGCCATCCATACTCACCAATACTCATCCATCCATCTCAGCCATCCCATCCACCCCCATCCATACTCAGTCATATCCAGCCATACCCAGCAATACTCAGCCATACCCAGCCATCCCATCCATCCCCATCCATTCTCAGCCATACTCAGCCATACCCAGCCATCCCATCCATACTCAGCCATACCCAGCCATACTCAGTCATCCCATCCATGCTCAGCCATACTCGGCCATCCATGCCACATCAGTTCTTATCCATGCCCCATCCATGCCACTACAGTGCCTCACAAAAGTGTAATAGTTAGTCAAATTAGATTTGAAATTTATGCCCCTAGAACACCTGATGGTGCTCCCTGCATATTGGGCCTCTGTATGTGGCCAGGCTGTAGAAAGGTCTCCCACATGTGGTAGAGCCGTAATCAGGAGGCATAGGAGAATCTATTTTGGGGTGTAATTTTTGGTATGTACATGCTATGTGTTAGAAATATTGTATAAATGGACAACTTTGTGTAAAAAAAAAAAAAATGCGTTTTCATTTTCTTTCCACATTTTCCAAAAACTTGTAGAAAAAAATTACATGTTCAAAAGACTCATTATGCCTCATAGATTATACGTTGGGGTGTTTTCTTTCCAAAATGGGGTCATTGTTGGGCCATTTCCATTGTCCTGGTGCTCCAGGGCCTTCAAAAGTGCAAGAGGTAGTCAAGAAATTATATGTGTAATTTATGCTCCTAGAACGCCTGATGATGCTCCTTGCATGTTAGGCCTCTGTATGTGGCCAGGCTGTGTAAAAGTCTCACACATTGGTATCGCCGTAATCAGGAGGAGTAGTAGAATGTGTTTTGGGGTGTAATTTGTGGTATTCATATGCTGTGTGTGAGAAATAACCTGCTAATATGACAATTTTGGGGAAAAAAAAAAATTTGAATTTTGCAAAGAATTGTGGGAAGAAATTACAACTTCAAAAAACTCACCATGCCTCTTACTAAATACCTTGGAATGTCTACTTTCCAAAAGGGGTCATTTGGGGGTATTCATACTTTCATGGCTTGTTAGGGTTTCAAGAATGAGATAGGCCATCAGTACTTCAGGTGTGATCAATTTTCAGAGATTGGAACCATAGCTTGTGGACTCTATAACTTTCACACAGACCAAATAATATACACCAATTTGGGTTATTTTAACCGAAGATATGTAGCAGTATAATTTTTTAAAAAATAATTAATTTGCAACATTTTATAACAGAAACGAAGAAAAATGCATTTTTTTTCTTTTATAGCGCAAAAAAAAAAAAAAAACAGTGGTGATTAACCAGTTGCCGACCGCCGCACGACTATATACGTCGACAGAGCGGCACGGGCAGGCAAAAGGACTTACAGGTACGTCCTTGCCTGCCCGCGGGTGGGGGGTCCGATCGGACCCCCCCCCGGTGCCAGCGGCGGTCGGATCGAGGTCAGGGTCGATCAAAGGTGAGGGGGAGGCCACTCATTCGTGGCCCCCCCCTCGCGATCGCTCCTGGCCAATGACAAGCTTCCTCGGCTTCTGTGAATGTAAACAGAAGCAGAGGAAGTGATGTAATCTCTCCTCTAGTCGGTCTTTTCGTCCGGCGCCGAGGAGAGAAGACATCCAAGTAAGTGCACCAACACTACACATACAGTAGAACACGCAGGCACACTTGTCACCCCCCTGTCACCCCCCGATCACCCCCTGATCACCCCCCTGTACCCCCTGTCACTCTGACACCAATAGCAGGTTTTTTTTTTTTCTGATTTATTGCATTGGTGTCAGTTTGTGTCAGTTACAAGTGTTAGGGCAGTTAGGTTAGCCCCCTTTAGGTCTAGGGTACCCCCCTTTAGGTCCAGGGTACCCCCCTAACCCCCCTAATAAAGTTTTAACCCCGTGATCACCCCCCGTCGCCAGTGTCACTAAGCGATCGTTTTTCTGATCGCTGTATTAGTGACACAGGTGACGCTAGTTAGGGAGGTAAGTATATAGGTTCGCTGTCAGTGTTTTATAGCGACAGGGACCCCCATATACTACCTACTAAAGGTTTTAACCCCTTGATTGCCCCCTAGTTAACCCTTTCACCAGCGATCACCATATAATTGTTACAGGTGACGCTGGTTAGTTGGTTTGTTTTTTGTAGTTTATTGTAGTTTATTACAGTTTTAGGGCACCCGCCGTTTATTACCCTATAAAGGTTTAACCCCCTAATTGCCCGGCGGTGATAGAAGTTAAGTTTTTAGGGTCAGATAAGGTCTGCGTCGCCCCAGGCAGCGTCAGGTTAGCGCCAGTACCGCTAAAACCCACGCACGCAGCATACACCTCCCTTAGTGCTATAGTATCTGAACGGATCGATATCTGATCCGATCAGATCTATACTCCCCAGCAGTTTAGGGTCCCCCAAAAAAACGCAGTGTTAGCGGGATCAGCCCAGATACCTGCTAGCACCTGCGTTTTGCTCCTCGGCCCAGCCCAGCCCAGCCCACCCAAGTGCAGTATCGATCGATAACTGTCACAAAACACTAAGCACACATAACTGTAGCGTTCGCAGAGTCAGGCCTGATCCCTGCGATCGCTAACAGTTTTTTGGTAGCGGTTTGAATCAGTCGCTGACAGTCAGGAGCTTTTTTGCCTGTGAGTCTCACTAGTGTACCCCTAAATTTAGAGGCCAAAATGGCAAATCGAAGGTACACTAGTGAAGAGGCCTACACGTTTCTGAGTATGACAGATAGTGAAGAGGAAGTCACTCATCTGTCAAGTTCAGGCTCAGAATACGAACCTGTAGAGGACAGCGGCTCCATGACAGATAGCTCTGACGACGGAGTTGTGGTCCCTGCTAGAGTCAGGCGTACCAGACCCCGATCTTCTTCTTCTGTCCTTGAAGTGCAAGAACCGCAGGGCTCTCGTAGGGAGCAGAGAGGTACTAGTGCCGCTACTCCTTCTGGTGAACTGGCAAGCACCAGCGGCCTAGTACACCCTGGTCGTACATCCAGCACTGCAGTATCACGTGGTGACGTGGCGAGTCCCATAAGTGCAGTTCAAGCTGGCGAGGTGGCAAGCACAACTAGTGTCCCGCTGCCACCAATAAGACAAAGACAGGCCCGTCGTGCCCATAGTGCCCTTCCTGCTGCATTCGCCAATCCGAATTGGGTACCCACCACTTCTGCAGCACCCGTACTTCCCCCTTTCACTGGCCAACCCGGAATTCAGGTGGAAACAGTTGACTTTATGCCACTGGATTTTTATTCACTGTTTTTCACCGAAGATCTCTATAGATCTATTGTGGACCAAAGCAATTTGTACGCTGGTCAACACATCGCCGCTAATCCCCAGTCCTCCCTTGCCAGAGATTGGAGACCAATTACGGTCTCCGAATTTAAGATCTTTCTGGGCCTTTCCCTCAACATGGGCATAACCAAAAAGAGTGAGTTGCGGTCATATTGGTCCACTGACCCAATTCACCATATGCCCGTGTTCTCTGCCTCCATGACCAGGGCACGATACGAGCAGATTTTGCGGTTCATGCACTTCAACGACAATGAACTCTGTCGTCCTCGTGGAGACCCTGCATACGATCGGCTCTACAAAATTCGGCCCCTCGTAAACCACTTCAACCAACGTTTTGCAGACTTGTTTACCCCCCATCAAGTTGTCTGCGTTGATGAGTCCCTGATTAAGTTTTCTGGCCGCTTGTCCTTCAAACAGTACCTTCCCAGCAAGCGTGCCAGATACGGGGTCAAGATGTATAAGCTCTGTGACAGGGCCACAGGCTATACATGTAGATTTATGGTTTACGAGGGCAAAGATAGTCACGTAGAGCCGATCAACTGCCCTGACTACATAGGAAGCGCTGGCAAGATAGTGTGGGACTTGGTGTCACCCTTATTCGGAAAGGGGTACCACTTGTACGTGGACAATTATTATACGAGCGTGCCACTTTTTAGTCACTTGTTTGATCAGCAGATTGGAGCATGTGGCACCGTGCGACCTAATCGCCGGGGCTTTCCCCAGCGGCTTGTAGAGTCCCGTCTTAGGCTGGGGGAGAGAGCCTGCTTGAAGTATAATAATTTGCTCGCTATGAAGTGGAGGGATAAGAAGAATGTTTTCGTTCTCACCTCCCTTCATGCAGACACGACGACCCAAATTACTACGGCGACTGGTGTTGTGGAGAAACCCCTCTGTGTCCACGAATACAACCTTAATATGGGAGGGGTGGACCTCAACGACCAGTTGTTGGCGCCGTACCTAATTGCCCGTAAGGCCAGACGCTGGTACAAAAAAGTGTCTGTTTATTTATTTCAATTGGCTTTGCTGAACGCTCATGTGCTATACAGAGCTTCAGGACGGACTGGATCCTTCCTTAAATTCCAGGAAGAGATCGTCAGAGCCCTTCTGTTTCCAGACGGTGCTCCACCTCACCTTCCCAATCCAAATGCAGTAGGCCGGCTGCATGAGAGGCATTTTCCTTATGTCCTCGAGAGTACCCCTACCCAACGAGCCCCCCAAAGAAAATGTCGTGTCTGCAGAAAGCGCGGATTTAGGCGTGACACCCGGTATTATTGTCCCTCCTGTCCTGGCAATCCTGGTCTTTGCATTGGTGAATGTTTTGAACGCTACCATACACTAGTTGAGTATTAGCGTAGGGTACAGCACTGCACAGACTAGGACACACTTCCACAGGGTCTCCCAAGATGCCATCGCATTTTGAGAGACCCAAACCTGGAACCGTTACAGTTTTAAAAGTTACAGTTATAAAAAAAAAAAAAAGTAAAAAAAAAAAAATACACAAAAAAAATATAAAATAAAAAAACCAAAAATAGTTGTCGTTTTATTGTTCTCTCTCTCTCTCTATTTTCTCTCTATTGTTCTGCTCTTTTTTACTGTATTCTATTCTGCATTGTTTTATTGTTATGTTTTATCATGTTTGCTTTTCAGGTATGTAATTTTTTTATACTTTGTTTTTTTTATTGTTAACCACCTTTGTGTTTTCAGGTACGCCATTCAGCTGCAGCGCGGATTTATTTATCTTGACAGCAACAGCGTTTGCTCCCACGATACATAAAGCCGTGACTCCAGCGCTGTCGGAGGTGATTTCACCACCACAGTTACATACTTCAGCATATATGCCGAAGCGTGGGGGCAGAAGTGGGTGGAGGAGCGATTTGCTCCTGCCTTTTGCGGGAGGATGCCCCCATGCTTCGGCATATATATATTTTAGGTAGGCACAGGTTGCGTTAAATGTTTTATTTTTTACTATGGTTTTTTTTTGTATTTGCTTTGCAGGTATGGTAAGTATTACTGTTATACTGTAATGTTACTTTGTTTTTTGTTAACCATCATTTGCTTAGCAGGTACGCCATTCAGTTGCAGCGCGGATTTATTTATCTTGACAGCAACAGCGTTTGCTCCCACGATACATAAAGCCGTGACTCCAGCGCTGTCGGAGGTGATTTCACCACCACAGTTACATACTTCAGCATATATGCCGAAGCGTGGGGGCAGAAGTGGGTGGAGGAGCGATTTGCTCCTGCCTTTTGCGGGAGGATGCCCCCATGCTTCGGCATATATATATTTTAGGTAGGCACAGGTTGCGTTAAATGTTTTATTTTTTACTATGGTTTTTTTTTTGTATTTGCTTTGCAGGTATGGTAAGTATTACTGTTATACTGTAATGTTACTTTGTTTTTTGTTAACCATCATTTGCTTAGCAGGTACACCATTCAGTTGCAGCGCGGATTTATTTATCTTGACAGCAACAGCGTTTGCTCCCACGATACATAAAGCCGTGACTCCAGCGCTGTCAGAGGTGATTTCACCACCACAGTTACATACTTCAGCATATATGCCGAAGCGTGGGGGCAGTGGGTGGAGGAGCAATTTGCTCCTGCCTTTTGCGGGAGGATGCCCCCATGCTTCGGCATATATAAATGGTGCATGTATGCCCATCATTAGAAGTGGGTGGATGAAGGGAGGTATTCTAATGGTGGGCATACCCACCGATCAATATCTTTTTTTCGTTCAGCCCACAGGCTGCATGAAAAAAAAGTTTACAATATATGCCCAACAAGGACCAGCAACGTACTGGTATGTTGCTGGACTTTGAGTGGTTATACCAGAATGATGCCTGCAGGTTTAGGTATCATCTTGGTATCATTCTTTTCAGCCAGCGGTCGGCTTTCATGTAAAAGCAATCCTAGTGGCTAATTAGCCTCTAGACTGCTTTTACAAGCAGTGGGAGGAAATGCCCCCCCCCACCGTCTTCCATGTTTTTCTCTGGCTCTCCTGTCCCAACAGGGAACCTGAGAATGCAGCCAGTGATTCGGCCAGCTGACCATAGAGCTGATCAGAGACCAGAATGGCTCCAAACATCTCTATGGCCTAAGAATCCGGAAGCTACGAGCATTTCATGACTTAGATTTCGCCAGATGTAAACAGCGCCATTGGGAAATTGGGAAAGCATTTTATCACACCGATCTTGGTGTGGTCAGATGCTTTGAGGGCAGAGGAGAGATCTAGGGTCTAATAGACCCCAATTTTTTCAAAAAAGAGTACCTGTCACTACCTATTGCTATCATAGGGGATATTTACATTCCCTGAGATAACAATAAAAATGGTTTAAAAAAAATAAAAATGAAAGGAACAGTTTAAAAATAAGATAAAAAATCAAAAAATTAATTAAAAAAAAAAAAAAAAAAAAAAAAAGCACCCCTGTCCCCCCCTGCTCTCGCGCAAAGGCGAACGCAAGCGTTGGTCTGGCGTCAAATGTAAACAGCAATTGCACCATGCATGTGAGGTATCACCGCGAAGGTCAGATCGAGGGCAGTAATTTTAGCAGTAGACCTCCTCTGTAAATCTAAAGTGGTAACCTGTAAAGGCTTTTAAAGGCTTTTAAAAATGTATTTAGTTTGTCGCCACTGCACGTTTGTGCGCAATTTTAAAACATGTCATGTTTGGTATCCATGTACTCGGCCTAAGATCATCTTTTTTATTTCATCAAACATTTGGGCAATATAGTGTGTTTTAGTGCATTAAAATTTAAAAAAGTGTGTTTTTTCCCCAAAAAATGCGTTTGAAAAATCGCTGCGCAAATACTGTGTGAAAAAAAAAAATGAAACACCCACCATTTTAATCTGTAGGGCATTTGCTTTAAAAAAATATATAATGTTTGGGGGTTCAAAGTAATTTTCTTGCAAAAAAAAATAATTTTTTCATGTAAACAAAAAGTGTCAGAAAGGGCTTTGTCTTCCAGTGGTTAGAAGAGTGGGTGATGTGTGACATAAGCTTCTAAATGTTGTGCATAAAATGCCAGGACAGTTCAAACCCCCCCAAATGACCCCATTTTGGAAAGTAGACACCCCAAGCTATTTGCTGAGAGGCATGTTGAGTCCATGGAATATTTTATATTGTGACACAAGTTGCGGGAAAAAGACAAATTATTATTATTTTTTTTTTTTTTTTGCACAAAGTTGTCACTAAATGATATATTGCTCAAACATGCCATGGGAATATGTGAAATTACACCCCAAAATACATTCTGTTGCCTCTCCTGAGTACGGGGATACCACATGTGTGAGACTTTTTGGGAGCCTAACCGCATAGGGGACCCCGAAAACCAAGCACCGCCTTCAGGCTTTCTAAGGGCGTAAATTTTTGATTTCACTCTTCACTGCCTATCACAGTTTCGGAGGCCATGTAATGCCCAGATGGCACAAACCCCCCCCAAATGACCCCATTTTGGAAAATAGACACCCAAAGCTATTTGCTGAGAGGTATAGTGAGTATTTTGCAGACCTCACTTTTTGTCACAAACTTTTGAAAATTGAAAAAAGAAAAAAAAAATACGTTTTTCTTGTCTTTCTTCATTTTCAAAAACAAATGAGAGCTGCAAAATACTCACCATGCCTCTCAGCAAATAGCTTGGGGTGTCTACTTTCCAAAATGGGGTCATTTTGGGGCGGTTTTGTGCTATCTTGGCATTTTATGGCCTTCAAAACTGTGATGGGTAGTAAGGAGTGAAATCAAAAATTAACGCTCTTAGAAATCCTGAAGGCGGTGATTGGATTTCGGGGCCCCGTATGAAGCTAGGCTCCCAAAAAGTGCCACTCATGTGGTATCCCCGTACTCAGGAGAAGCAGCAGAATGTATTTTGGGGTGTAATTCCACATATGCCCATGGCATGTTTGAGCAATATATCATTTAGTGACAACTTTGTGCAAAAAAAAAAAAAAAAAATTGTCACTTTCCCGCAACTTGTGTCAAAATATAAAATATTCCATGTACTCATCATGCCTCTCAGCAAATAGCTTGGGGTGTCTTCTTTCCAAAATGGGGTCATTTGGGGGGGTTTTGTGCCATCTGGGCATTTTATGGCCTTCAAAAATGTGATAGGTAGTGATGAGTGAAATCACAACTTTACGCCCTTAGAAATCCTGAAGGCGGTGCTGGGTTTTCGGGGCCCCGTACGCGGCTAGGCTCCCAAAAAGTCCCACACATGTGGTATCCCCATACTCAGGAGAATCAGCAGAATGTATTTTGGGGTGCAATTCCACATAAGCCCATAGCCTGTGTGAGCAATATATCATTTAGTGACAACTTTGTGCAAAAAAAAAAAAAAATTGTCACTTTCCCGCAACTTGTGTCAAAAAATAAAATATTCCATGGACTCAACATGCCTCTCAGCAAATAGCTTGGGGTGTCTACTTTCCAAAATGGGGTCATTTGGGGGGGGTTTGTGCCATCTTGGCATTTTATGGCCTTCAAAACTGTGATAGGTAGTGAGGAGTAAAATCAAAAATTTATGCCCTTAGAAATCCTGAAGGCGGTGCTTGGTTTTTGGGGCCCCGTACGCGGCTAGGCTCCCAAAAAGTCCCACACATGTGGTATCCCCGTACTCAGGAGAAGCAGCAGAATGTATTTTGGGGTGTAATTCCACATATGCCCATGGCATGTTTGAGCAGTATATCATTTAGTGACAACTTTGTGCAAAAAAAAAAAAAAAAAAAAAACAAATTGTCACTTTCCTGCAACTTGTGTCCAAATATAAAATATTCCATGGACTCAAAATGCCTCTCAGCAAATAGCTTGGGGTGTCTACTTTCCAAAATGTGGTCATTTGGGGGGGGTTTGTGCCATCTTGGCATTTTATGGCCTTCAAAACTGTGATAGGTAGTGGGGAGTAAAATCAAAAATGTATGCCCTTTGAAATCCTGAAGGCGGTGCTTGGTTTTCGGGGCCCCGTACGCGGCTAGGCTCCCAAAAAGTCCCACACATGTGGTATCCCCGTACTCAGGAGAAGCAGCAGAATGTATTTTGGGGTGTAATTCCACATATGCCCATGGCATGTTTGAGCAATATATCATTTAGTGACAACTTTGTGAAAAAAAAAAAAAAAAAAAAAAAAATTGTCACTTTCCCGCAACTTGTGTCCAAATATAAAATATTCCATGGACTTAACATGCCTCTCAGCAAATAGCTTGGGGTGTCTACTTTCCAAAATGGGGTCATTTGGGGGGGGTTTGTGCCATCCTGGCATTTTATGGCCTTCAAAACTGTGATAGGTAGTGAGGAGTAAAATCAAAAATGTATGCCCTTTGAAATCCTGAAGGCGGTGCTTGGTTTTCGGGACCCCGTACGCGGCTGGGCTCCCAAAAAGTCCCACACATTTGGTATCCCCTTACTCAGGAGAAGCAGCTGAATGTATTTTGGGGTGCAATTCCACATATGCCCATGGCCTGTGTGAGCAATATATCATTTAGTGACAACTTTTTGTAATTTTTTTTTTTTTTTTGTCATTATTCAATCACTTGGGACAAAAAAAAAAAATATTCAATGGGTTCAACATGCCTCTCAGCAATTTCCTTGGGGTGTCTACTTTCCAAAATGGGGTCATTTGGGGGGGTTTTGTACTGCCCTGCCATTTTAGCACCTCATGAAATGACATAGACAGTCATAAACTAAAAGCTGTGTAAATTCCAGAAAATGTACCCTAGTTTGTAGGCGCTATAACTTTTGCGCAAACCAATAAATATACGCTTATTGACATTTTTTTTACCAAAGACATGTGGCCGAATACATTTTGGCCTAAATGTATGACTAAAATTGATTTTAATGGATTTTTTTTATAACAAAAAGTAGAAAATATCATTTTTTTTCAAAATTTTCGGTCTTTTTCCGTTTATAGCGCAAAAAATAAAAGCGGCAGAGGTGATCAAATACCATCAAAATAAAGCTCTATTTGTGGGAAGAAAAGGACGCAAATTTCGTTTGGGTACAGCATTGCATGACCGCGCAATTAGCAGTTAAAGCGACGCAGTGCCAAATTGTAAATAGTGCTCTGGTCAGGAAGGGGGTAAATCCTTCCGGGGCTGAAGTGGTTAAATACCACCAAATGAAAGCTCTATTTGTGTGGAAAAAAAAGGACAAACATTTCATATGGGTATAGTGTTGTATGAGTAATTGTCATTCAAAATGTGATTGCACCGAATGCTTAAAATTTGTCTGGTAAGGAAGGGGGTTTAAGTGCTCAGTGGTTAATAGGCATCAGTGACATCTAGTGGACAAACATGATATCTATATCCAACTGTTAATAGACACCAATGACATGTAGTATACACACAAGATATCCATATCCATATTGGTGCTAAATATTGGATAAAAATAGGACAAATCATAAAAAAGGGTAAAGATAATTACTTATAGATTAAAAATAAAAATAAGTATAAAAATAAAAATATTAATATAATAAAGCAATTGAGGAAGGAAATCGAGAAGAAATTACATTTAATAATCGGAAATAAAACAATTTAGGTCAAAAACAATATTTAACCCATGGGGATGAAATGACTTCATTTCAAAAATCTATTTGGATTCACATTTACTGTACTTAGCACATTGATCCTATTGCTCCCTCTCCAATGGGGTGTGTATTTGTCAATTGACCAAAATTTCAATAAAGAGGGATCTTGTGAATGGTATTGGGCAAAATGTCTGGAGACACTATGCTTGGTGAACCCCTTACAATTTTTTTGCATATGCTCATAAATCCTTTTCTACATAGGGCGTTTAGTCCTACCTACATACTGTTTCAAGTATGGACATTGAAGGACATAAACCACACCTTCTGTCCTACATGAAATGAAGTCTTTAATCTCATATTCTTTATTTGTGACAGTCGATATGAATCTATCGTCCCTATCGCAACCCCCTGCACCTGGAGGTAGTGGGAATGACCAAACAAATACATTTCTATTGAGTATGAACTTTAGCAAAGACAGCACAAAATCATAGTACTTGGAGGCCAGATGACCATGCTCCCGTAGCTGTTTAGCTATGACTTTCAAGCCCAACTCATTTGCATTTTGAATGTATGATTTTTTCTTTACAACAAAAATAAAAATCGTTGGTAATAGAAAAAAAAAAGCATTGCGGTGCCAAATTGTAAAAAGTGCTCTGGTCAGGAAAGGGGTAAAATTTTCGGGGGCTGAAGCAGTTAAATATTTGTAATGCCTATAAGTAATGGATGGTTGCTTATCAATGTATTTTGAGATGGTGGGATCAGCTACAAGATGTGGCCAAAATTTGTTGATTATGTGTCTTACCTGTTGGTACTGTTTAGAATAAGTGGTGATAATTCTCACTGGCTGTGGATCTTGTCTATTTTTAGATTTATAAATCAGCGAACTACGTGTATGTCCATTAGCCCTATTGTAAGCTTTTTTTAGGCTACTGTTGCTGTAGCCTCTGTGTCGTAGACGTAAATACAGCTTCAATCTAAAACGTTACTACAGTTTCTCTTGAGATGGAGATACTGACTGTAGGGTATGCTCTTAACCAAGGATTGAGGGTGAGAACTATGAACTTTCGACAACGAAAGGGATCAGGGGAAAAAAAAAAACACCAATAGATGTATAGATGTATAGATTGGCCACTCACCTCTAGGTATGACCAAAAGGTCAAATAAAGCTCAATAGATAGCTGATGGGAACCCAGCTGGTACGTCTGTGAAGATACCCTCTAGTACTTAGCCAAGCGCTGCTCCAGAAATAATCATAGGATCATAGCAACATCAGATCCCCACTGTAGATTCCAACAGGTCTGTGCGGGCTCACTCCAATAACATGCCTCATGCGTAAGCATCACTCAAAGACATCCATAGTGCAGTATTGCCAATTAAAATAACACATTTATTAAATATCTGCTTACATAAAAGTGAGATAACATCCGCAGTAGAAATAGTAGCGACACACTCGCCTCTTCACCACGCTTCTGTTTTTGATGGACACCAGAAGTGATGTTACAAGGCTCCACCCGACATGTTGCATCACTGGTCACATGACTTCCTCAGGGATAGGAGCCATGTGACAAGCGCCGGGTATTTATAACCCATCTGCACCAATGGGTTTGCCAGTAACAAGTGATTTATCGGTTCATATACGTCCATGTAAATAATTAGCCAAGGAGGGAAAGAACTTCAATACTGGCCAAAAAACTACCCAGCAACCAAGGCTGATATACATGATGCGATAATGAAAAAACATATTAAGCACAATAGATAAAATTCGGAATAGACATAAAATGTAAAACAATTAAAAATTACCATATAGGTAAATGTTAATCCAATGAATGATTTGAAATAAAAAAAATAAAAAAATGAGGAATTAAAATAGAATGGGAATTAACCACTTAACAACCATGCTATAGCCAAATGACGGCTACAGCGCGGCTCGATAACTCTGGGAGGGCGTACTACGACATCCTCCCAGAATCGTGCTCCCGCGTGCCCCCGGGCACGCACATGGGAGTATCCATGACCGCCGGGTCCTCAGGAATCATGGTAAATGGCCGCTGACAGCAGCAATTTAGCACGTGACCGCTCCGTCAAATGACAGAGCGATCACTTGCAAACAAACTGCCGTCATGTCTGGTTCCTCTCTCCCCTCTCTGTACTGATCGGTATAGTGTGAGGGGAGATGGGATGGGAGAGATTGGGTACAGCAGCGCTGTGGCCTGGATCTGTAGTGCCCACAGCACTGCTCTGTGCCCATTGCAGCCTCATCCATCAATCTCAACAATGCTCATCCATCCATCCATGCTCAGCAATCCTTACTCAGCAATACTCATCCATCCATCCATGCTCAGCCATCCATACTCAGCAATACTCATCCATCCATGCTCAGCCATCCATACTGAGCAATACTCATTCATCCATACTCAGCAATACTCATCCATCCATGCTCAGCCATCCATACTGAGCAAAACCCATCCATCCATACTCAGCCAACCATACTCAGCAATACTCATCCATCCATCCATCTCAGCAATACTCATCCATCTATCCATGCTCAGCCATCCATACTCAGCAACACTCATCCATCCATACTCAGCCATACTCATCCATCCATCCATACTTAGCAATACTCATCCATCAATCTATCTCAGCAATACTCATCCATCCATCCATGCTCAGCCATCCATACTCATCCATCCATCCATGCTCATCCATCCATACTCATCCATCCATCCATGCTCAGCCATCCATACTCAGTAATACTCATCCATCCATCCATGCTCAGCGATTCATACTGAGCAATACTCATCCATCCATACTTAGCCATCCATTCTCAGCAATACTCATCCATCCATACTCAGCCATCCATACCCAGCAATACTCATCCATCCATCCACCTCAGCAATACTCATCCATCCATTCATGCTCAGCCATCCATACTCAGCAATACTCATCCATCCATCCATGCTCAGCCATCCATACTCACCAATACTCATCCATCCATCCATCCATCTCAGCCATCCCATCCACCCCCATCCATACTCAGTCATACCCAGCCATCCCATCCATCCCCATCCATTCTCAGCCATACTCAGCCATACTCAGCCATCCCATCCATACTCAGCCATACCCAGCCATACTCAGTCATCCCATCCATGCTCAGCCATACTCGGCCATCCATGCCACATCAGTTCTTATCCATGCCCCATCCATGCCACTACAGTGCCTCACAAAAGTGTATAGTCAAATTAGATTTGAAATTTATGCCCCTAGAACACCTGATGGTGCTCCCTGCATGTTGGGCCTCTGTATGTGGCCAGGCTGTAGAAAGGTCTCCCACATGTGGTATAGCCGTAATCAGGAGGCATAGGAGAATCTATTTTGGGGTGTAATTTTTGGTATGTACATGCTATGTGTTCGAAATATTGTATAAATGGAAAACTTTGTGTAAAAAAAAAATGCATTTTTTTTCTTTTATAGCGCAAAAAAAAAAAAAAAAAAAACAGTGGTGATTAAATACCACCAAATGAAAGCTCTATTTGTGTGGAAAAAAAGGACAAACATTTCATATGGGTATAGTGTTGTATGAGTAATTGTCATTCAAAATGTGATTGCACCGAATGCTTAAAATTTGTCTGGTAAAGAAGGGGGTTTAAGTGCTCAGTGGTTAATAGGCATCAGTGACATCTAGTGGACAAACATGATATCTATATCCAACTGTAAATAGACACCAATGACATGTAGTATACACACAAGATATCCATATCCATATTGGTGCTAAACATTGGATAAAAATAGGACAAATCATAAAAAAGGGTAAAGATAATCACTTATAGATTAAAAATAAAAATAAGTATAAAAATAAAAATATTAATATAATAAAGCAATTGAGGAAGGAAATCGAGAAGAAATTACATTAAATAATCGGAAATAAAACAATTTAGGTCAAAAACAATATTTAACCCATGGAGATGAAATGACTTAATTTCAAAAATCTATTTGGATTCACATTTACTGTACTTAGCACATTGATCCTATTGCTCCCTCTCCAATGGGGTGTGTATTTGTCAATTGACCAAAATTTCAATAAAGAGGGATCTTGTGAATGGTATTGGGCAAAATGTCTGGAGACACTATGCTTGGTGAACCCCTTACAATTTTTTTGCATATGCTCACAAATCCTTTTCTACATAGGGCGTTTAGTCCTACCTACATACTGTTTCAAGCACGGACATTGAAGGACATAAACCACACCTTCTGTCCTACATGAAATGAAGTCTTTAATCTCATATTCTTTTTTTGTGACAGTCGATATGAATCTATCGTCCTTTTGGCCATTAAGCTTACTATTTATACATGCATAGCATCGCCTACAGGGAAAAAAACCTTTTCCCTGAAAGAAGGTAAACCTGGCTGATTGATTAGTAGGATCAGGGATATTTTTTGCAATCATATCTTGTAAAGTTGGTGCTCGTCTGTATGTAAATTTTGGAACTACTGGTAAGATGGTACATAATTGTGTGTCAGCTCTCAGAACAGACCAATGCTTTTTAAATATTTTTTCGACTTGCTTATGCTGTACATTATAATTTAATATGATGGGTAAGTCATATGTAATTCTCTCATTTCTAGGGCGATCTTGGATCAGAGGTGTTCTCTCCATTCTGGTAACCTCTTCTATTTTTTGGTTAATAAAGTCTTCATCATAACCTCTTTGTATGAATCTTTTCCCAATGAATCTTGCCTGTTCATTGAAATCTTGTTCATTGGTACAATTTCTACATAGTCTGATCAGTTGTCCTTTCTGGATAGTTATGAGCCGTGGATCATAGTGACAGTTGTCCGTTGGGATATAGCTATTCTGATCAACCTGTTTAAAAAATGTTTTAGTGATGAATTTACAGTTTTGTAGTTACACAATTAGGTCAAGGAAATGTATGGATCTATCGTTATATTCCAGCGACAATTGTATATTTTTCATATTGTTATTCAACCGCTGGATAAAACCATTAAGACTCTCTTCATCACCTGTCCATAATACTATCACGTCATCAATAGACCTCCTATATAATGGAAGTTCTTAATTAGGATTATTGTAAATGGTTTCCTCTTCCCACTTTGCCATAAAGAAATTAGCAACGCTTGGCGCGTATCTAGCACTCATAGAGATCCCCTTAATTTGTTTAAAATAATCAGAATTGAACCAAAAATAGTTGTGACTAAGTCCATATTCCAAACATTTGAGTAGATAAGATTTTTATTTAGATGATAGCTCACTAAAAGTGTCAAATTCCCATTTCACCAATTGTATAGCCTCATCATGAACAATAATTGTGTAAAGTGATGACACATCTGCTGTTGCTAATAGCAACCGTTCGTGTCTCACTTCAATACCATCCAGAATCTGTATAAGATGTTTGGTATCCCGTAAATAAGATCAAGTCTTTGGTACCAACGGTTGCAAGAACAAATCAATGTACTCCCCCGATCTAGCATTAACTGACTGTAAAGCATTAACAAAAGGTCTCCCCGGTGGGTGGACCTGATCCTTATGTAATTTCGGTATAGTATATACAACAGGCACTCAGCAAGTTGTTGTTGGTCACAAGAAATCGTACATTTTAAATTATATGTGTTATGGTCTAGGATCTCCATGAATTGGATCAGTTCATGATGAGTGCCTGACCAGATAATTAGGACGTTGTCAATGTAACGGTGCCAGGTGACAATACGGTCAAGAAAGGAAGTGATGTCTTCTCGTTCAAATAATTCTCTTTCCCACCCCCCCAGGTACGTGTTGGCATATGATGGGGCACAGCGTGTCCCCATCGCAACCCCCTGCACCTGGAGGTAGTGGGAATGACCAAACAAATACATTTCTATTGAGTATGAACTTTAGCAAAGACAGCACAAAATCGTAGTACTTGGAGGCCAGATGACCATGCTCCCGTAGCTATTTAAGCTATGACTTTCAAGCCCAACTCATGTGGAATAGTGTTGTAGAGGCTTTCTACTTCTATGGCTGCAAGCCATGCTTTCTTAGGGATGTGTATCCCCGCAATAATTTTCAAGATCTATTGTATCTTGTACATAGGAAAAAAGGGATCTAACATGAGGGTGTAAGTAGCTATCGACTAAGCCATAGTTACCAACTGTCCCGGTTTTCCCGGGACATTCCTGGGATTTAGACTCCATTCCCGATTTTATTGTTTCCAGGGAAATGTCCAGAGAAATCCAGTTCCTTACAGATTTTTGGCGCCGCCTGCCGCCGCTAGAGGTCTGCGGCCACCATTTTAAAGAAGACCAGGAAGAAGGCTAGAGGGGGTTGACGGAGCTCCTGCATCGCCGCCCACCCTCCGCCCCGCTCCGCCTCGCCCCACCTCACCCCACCTACCGGATAGGAGACTAGGACACCTGAGGTAAGGGGGGGCACCGCTGTGGGCATCTGATGTAAGGAGGGCTCCACTGGGGACTCCTGGTGTGAGGGGGGGCACCGCTGGGGACTCCTGGTGTAAGGAGGGGCTCCGCTGGGGACTCCTGATGTGAGGGGGCCCTGCTGGGGACTCCTGATGTGAGGGGGGCTCCGCTGGGGACACCTGATGTGAGGGGGCTCCGCTGGGGACACCTGATGTGGGGGGCTCCACTGGGGACATCTGATGTAAGGGGGGGGCTCCGCTGGGGACATCTGATGTAAGGGGGGCTCCGCTGGGGGCACCTGATGCAAGGACGGACTCTGCTAGGGGGCACCTGATGCAAGGAGGGACGGCTGGTGGCAGGCGACATAGCAGGTGACCTGCTCAGGGATCCCACTGATTCAGCATTATGGTGAATTGAATGATTTCATTTTATATTACAATGTAATAATAGAAATAATGCACTTCAATCATCCTGACACCATAACAACCATGGTGCCGGGATGATTGAAATGCTAACACCAGGTGTTGGGAGTATCTTTATCTGCTGATTGTTAAACTTTCTAGAATACACATATTTCCATTGTTGTGTAGGATCTGGGGCTCCTGTCCCTCCATCCCTCTCCCCCCTTTCCCTTTCCATCCCTCATTCATCTCAGACTCTAACCATACCCCCTTTGAGCCACACCCATTTAAGACACGCCCACTATGTCGCGTATACAGCACCCATCCATCGCTGCGGCGCGCTTTGCGTGCCGCATTTTTGCTTTTCCCCTGTGCCACGCCCACAAATGAATGCCCAGCCCCCTAATTATAACAAGACTCCGCCTACAGCCAAAAAAGTGTCCCTAAAATTTTTTTTACAATGTTGGCAACTATGCTAAGCTCCTCGCATTCTCTGTCAGACTCCCACAACCAGATAGAATTGGTCGATCTGGGGGCTTGGAAATAGATTTGTGCACCTTCAGTAGTGCATAAAAAGTTGGTATTTTAGGCTTCTTGGTATTTAAATAGTTCCATGTTTGTTTATCTATGATACCATCCAAAAGAGCTTTATGGATAATATTCCTATATTCCACACAGTAGTTGTCAATCACCATCTGGGAGATGCCTATATCATTCTCTATTACAAAGTATGGTCATACACATTTGTTCATAGGTTTCACGATTCATGATTACCAGATTGCCGCCTTTATCAGCTGGTTCACTATATTCACTATATTGGTTGCAAAAGCTTTCCTATGTGTTCCTATGTGTCGGGGAAGAAGTTATATTGGCTGGTTTTAGACCATACTGTGTCCTGTATTTCTTTAGTTGTTTGCTGGACAAAGGCCCAGTCGGGGGTTATTACATTTTTTTATTTAGTTTTAAATGATACAGGAGAGGGGAAAATGTTTTACTTATCAGAAAGCATTTGGCGCCAGCAGTGGTGTACCATGTGGGGGGCGGGTTGCCCTGGGTGCCACACACTAGGGGCACCCCCTTCCACGACTGAAGCGGTGACAGTGCTGCAGGGCAGGTTTAGGCAGCGGCACAGTGACAGGCAGGTTAGAGGAGGGAGAGGTGAGCTGCAGTGGTGTTGCAAGGGGTGGGTACATGCTGATCTGAGGTACTGAATGGGGGGGTCTGCACTGAAGGGGGTCTGTACTTAATTGGGGGGTCTGCACTGAAGGGGGGGCCTGTGTAACATGCAGGGGGTCCAGAGCTGTGGGGGGCTGTATAATGTAAAGGGGTCCAGAGGTGCAGGGTGCTGTGTAATTTAAAGGGGTGTAGTGGGCTGTGTAATGTAAAGAGGTGCAGGGGGCTGTGTAATGTAAAAGGGGTCCAGAGGTGCAGGGTGCTGTGTAATTTAAAGGGGTTAAAAGATGCAGAGTGCTGTTTAATGTAAAGGGGTCCAGTGATGCAAGGGGCTGTATAATGTAAAGGGGCCCAGAGGTGCAGGGTGCTGTGTAATGTAAAGGGTGAAGGGGGCTGCGTAATGTAAAGGGGTGCAGGGGGCTGTGTAATGTAAAGGGGTCAAGAGATGCAGGGTGCTGTGTAATGTAAAGGGGTCCAGAGGTGCAGGGTGCTGTGTAATGTAAAGGGGTCCAGAGGTGCAGGGTGTTTTGTAATGTAAAGGGGTCCAGAGGTGCAGGGTGTTGTGTAATGAAAGGGGTCCAGAGGTGCAGATGTGGAGAGGGGGTACACAGTAGTGACAAAGAGATATTGAAGGATGCAGAGGTATGCAGGGGGCACATTGGGGTGTTTTTACATTTTAACGTGGGGGGGGGTAGCCAGATACAGGATCCACCCTGGGTACCAAACGCTTTAGGTACGTCCCTGGGTGATAGGAGGGGGCTACCTCATCGAGTGTATCACCCTAATCCCAAAGCTCCATCAACTCATTAATGGCTTGAATTTCCCTAGTTGGGAAATTTGATTCTTCAGTGGTAGTTTGAGACTTGAATTGAATAGGGTTACTAGGTTTGTCATATATAGTTTTAAACATTAATTTTCAAGCCAATAAGTGTATGTCTTTAATGATGTCAAATTTGTCGGCATTAGCATCTGGACAAAATGTTAAACCTAGCTGTAAAACATGCAATTCAGCTTGGGAAAGACGATAAGAGGATAGATTTATGATTTAGAATTGTGTCTCTCCATGTGTGTCTGTATATTAGGGCTCTCTGGAGTCCCTTTGTCCCGTGGCTCCAGAGTACCGTTGGTTAAAAAAATAGGAGCCATTTTGGGATCTATATGTGATTGGCCACATTGTCAGTTTTAGAAACTGAAGTGTTAAATGCAGGTTCGAAAGACAAATGGTGAACAGAATTGGAATGTTGTTGAGAATTTTTGGGACGAACCACCAGTGATTTACGTTCTAATGTTGGTCCGAGTGCGCCTTTGGAGCTACCGGATAGTGAAGTGTCGGTGTTTCCTTTCCGTTTCTTGGAAGATCTCTCACCTGTGATATGGAGATAAATTGTGGACTGACTGGAAGATACAGAAGACATTGATGATACATCAGATACATCATTACCGTGATAAGTGGTGCCTGATTATCTTGTCCGGAAAAAGGTCTAGGTTGTGTCTTTTGGTTCCATTTATATGCATAGCCCATATCATGAGCTTACTTATTTATTTTCTTTATTTCTAATAATATCAATGGTATATTTTTCTATATGAGCCTTTAACCCCAGTTCTTTGCTAACAAAGCTGGGTAGGGTAAGGAGTAAAAATTGTTCATCATACCATTTTTGAATTTGTGTATCAACCTCAGAAAGTTCAGTCTCATACAGCCTCTAGCAGCAAGGGAGTCCTGTTCTGTACTCCTTCCGCAAACGGTCTTTTTCCCATAGCAAAGGGAGCAGACATGTGTAAAGCAGAAGGATACTGATACAGATGCCTAGCATAGCCCAGAATTACCCACGGGGGATAGTCTTCTCATTTGACCCAGACTTGACACCCAACGAGTTAATAGGAAAACATGGAGGAAAGGTCCATCATTACCCACCTACCCATTACAAGCACATTGGCATTCTTTACTCTAGTGCGCACAGCTGTTTTAGCTTTGTTGGTGTGAAAGGATCCTAAATTGTAAAAACCTTTATTTTCTGCAATTGTTTTAGTGCTAGAGTGATGCTTTCTCCTCACTTTTTTAGATATTACATATTTACATATAATTTTTTAGTTAGTACACGATAAAGATTTTATCAGTAGATATATAGTAGGTGGAGGCTGCTGATGGTAAATGAATCTGAGACACTTTGCATAGAAAGGTGTGGTCTATATACAGAATATAACTATGAGAATGAGAAGGAGTCAACTAAACTCTTTTCTGTCAAAGTGATTCCTCATCACCATGATCATGTTCTGGACTGTCTTCACTTTCATCACTTATTTTTCATGTAATTCATGTTTTATACTTTAAGATTACTAAATGTAAATATACTAGGTTTTATTTTCCTATTATCATCATTCTCTCATTTGTGTTGCAGATTCTGTGGCTCAGTTTACTGTGATCCAGGAAGCCACAATAATGGCGCCTCTTGGTGGTAATGTCATTTTGTCCTGTGGTCGTAGTGATGGCTCGGTAGCTGGTGGTAACTGGCCGTGCTGGGTATATCAGGCACCTGGGAGTGTTCCTAAAGGATTAACAGGTAGTGATGGAGCCAGTAATCATAATGCAAAACCCCCCGGAACCTCTGAACGTTTTACTGGATCCATCCAAGGAGGCTCAAGTGTTTTATCTATCAGTAATGTACAGGCTGCAGATGAAGGGGAATATTACTGTGCTCTATGGGCTGGTAGTGCGTACACAGTGCTACAAATTCACACACAGTGAGACATAAATATACACTTCCTCTTTTGTTCCTCATACATACGTATTTAAATATCCAAAGAATATTAATCAAATATATGTGTAGCAACCTCATAGAATGTAGCTTTTACTAGTCTGACAGCATTTAGGGTAGTTTTAGCTGTTTTTTATTGATTGCTGTGCTAATTGAGTACGATTTTATATTTTGCCTTTTTCAATAATCATAATAATGATTTGTGAGCATATAAGAAAAGACATGTGAGAATTCTCATTTCTTATCAAAGTAGTGCAAATGATGACAAAATAATACAGAAGTGGGAACTGAAATTTTTAGCAAGGCTTTTGCTCAATACCAAAAGAAAGATTCTTGCTGCAATTGGATTTTAAAGGACCAGCAGAACATTTAAAAAAATGTTGTATATGTTTTAGGACATTTTAATCAAATTCCAATGCCATACATTTACTATACTATAAATCAGGGGTGTAATTAGGATGGTGAAAGACCTGGGGCACACTTAGGAAAGCAATGGTACAATGACAGTATCATAATAACTGCCATTCAAGTTTTTTTCTTCATCTGTGTCCCATTGGAGAGATTTCCATTTACTTCCTGTTCCATAAGTGTGTACAGGTAGACTTGTGGAAACAGCAGATTAACAAGCCTGTTTAATCATACAAACCAATTGATTATAAACTCTTTTACCTAGCAAAATACTATAATTATCATGAACATCTTCATAAATATATGATTTTAAATCATAACCCAATGTTGCAAGGTATCTATAAAATATTTATCCTGACACAATATCCCATTGCCGTAAAAAGGATTTCTAAATATTAATATGGATTATTTATGTATAATCACCATTGTTAAAAACATTTGCATGTCAGAGGGAAGTGATAATCACATTAGATATCCAGTCTGTTTGATTCTGTATCATTATTGTTAGAAACATTGTTTGTGTAAAAGTAGTTTAACTAGTTGCCGACCGCCCTATAAACACATTTACTGCTACAGGGCAGGTGCGCTGCGCAGGACCACGTATATATACGTGATCCTGCATTTCCAGGTATCTGGCTTGAGTGCGCACCATTGGAGGCTTGATTCTCTGCAGCAGGAGCTGATCAGTGGGTCCCGCGGACCTGATGTCCACCAGCACCCGCTGATCATTCAAAATACAGGCAGAACGGCGATCTGCCTATGTAAACAAGGCAGATTGCTATTCTGTCCATAAGGAGGGCATGAATCCTGTGCAAAGCAGGGACACAGACCTATGCCTTCCACCAGTACTATGGGGCAAAGATGCAAAAGAGTTCCTATGTGTTGGGGAGAGGTTATCTTGGTCGGTTTTAGACCATACTGTGTCCTCTATTTCTTTAGTTGTTTTCTGGACAAAGGCCCAGTCGTTGGGGTTATTGCCTAAAATAGGGACTTTTTTATTTCGTTTTAAATGATACAGGAGAGGGGAAAATGTTTTACCCATCAGAAAGCGCCGGGCGCTAGCAGTGGTGTACCAAGTAGGGGGCGGGCCGCCCCGGGTGCAACACACTAGGGGGGTGTCAGGCCGGTGCCCCCCCTCCGCGACTGAAGCAGTGAAAGCGCCCTGGGGCAGGTTTAGGCAGCGACACAGTGACAGACAGGTTAGAGGAGGGAGAGGCGAGCTGCAGTGGTGTTTTGGAGGGGCAGAGGGTGTGGAGTGACACCACTGCACCAACGATCCCCTTCTCTCACGGCTGCAAGCTGTGTGAGCGGTCCCAGATGTCTCACACAGGCACAGCCAAGCAGAGTGAAGCCGCCTCCCCCTCCTCTCTGTTTATGTGTACACAGGGGTAAGGGACCTGCTGTGCATGTGCTGTGCTGATCTGAGGTACTGAATGGGGGGGTCTGCACTGAAGGGGGGTCTGTACTAAATGGGGGGTCTGTACTAAATGGGGGGTCTGCACTGAATGGAGGGGGTCTGCACTGAATGGGGGGGTCTGCACTGAAGAGAGGGGGTCTGCACTGAAGGGGGGTCTGTGTAACATGCAGGGGGTCCAGAGCTGTGGGGTGCTGTATAATGTAAAGGGGTCCAGAGGTGCAGGGTGCTGTGTAATGTAAAGGGGTGTTGGGGGCTGTGTGAAATGTACAAGGGTGCAGGGGGCTATGTAATGTAAAGGGGTCCAGAGATGCAGGGTGCTGTATAATGTAAAGGGGTTCAGAGATGCAGGGTGCTGTCATAATGTAAAGGGGTCCAGAGGTGCAGGGGGCTGTGTAATGTAAAGGGGTCCAGAGGTGCAGGGGGATGTGTAATGTAAAGGGGTCCAGAGGTGCAGGGTGCTGTGTAATGTAAAGTGGTTCAGAGGTACAGGGTGCTGTGTAATGTAAAGGGGTGCAGGGGGCTGTGTAATGTAATGAGGTCCAGAGATGCAGGGTGCTGTGTAATGTAAAGGGGTCCAGAGGTGCATAGTGCTGTGTAATGTAAAGGGGTCCAAAGGTGCAGTTGTGGAGAGGGGGCACACAGTAGTGACAAAGAGATATTGAAGGATGCAGAGGTATGCAGGGGGCACATTGGGGTGTTTTTACTGTAGCAACACCCCCAAAGGAGCTGCTGTTGTTGGTGCAGTCTGTTACTCTGCCTCTCAACCCCAAAGAACTGTCCCAGCTCCTCAGGCACACCTAGCAAGATGGTTAATGGAATAACCCGATAATAATACACAACACAATTCTGTTCTTCAAGTTTACTTGGAGCGGAATAAAGTTTAGATTAACATTAGTCAGCCAAGACCTGTGTAAGTAGCCAGGACTTGGCTGAAACGGTTAAAAAAAACAGTCAGTAACACTATGCAACAAATAAAGGGTAAATAACAATGTACACAGATTAAATAGGCTCCCCCAAACCCACTATTGATGTATGTAGAATGCTATAGCTAAAGGGGAATCCCAGGCTGGCCAATAATACTTCCAATACAAACAATGCAGTAATTTAAACACCCCGGGGCATGTCCCCTTTAAGAGCCACCACAGTAATGTTCTATGAGCAAAGCTTTGCATTTATTCTCTTCACCGGCATGTAGGAGAGCTGTGGATAAAGGTCCCTCGAGATAACATGATGAGTGATGAGTAGGAATGTAAGTAGCTGGTGCTGTGATGTAGCACTCCACTATGTGATCCAGATAATAGGTGTCTGTACACAGTATTCAGATGTGGTATCTTATGGAAGGCAATAAGGTTTCTGGGCAAAGCCCTCTCACCAATCCTATAAGCAATCAGCGGTCCTCCACAGAGCGATTGACCGACTCTCCTGGCTGCAAGTGTGTCGCGATGGCTTCCTGTCTTCGAGCTGTTGGAATGGCAGTGCAGCCTGGGATTTGCAGTCCTGTGTCCTTACACAGTCAATCAGGCTGCCCTGTGTTTAGACTTCATATTCCACACTTCCCTGCTGCTGTTTCCTGGTGATTGGCTCTCAGTCTCTTCCAATAGGGAGGCTACAGTGCAAGCAGTTCTGTGTGTCTCTGTGTGTATGAGAAAAGAGGAAGGGGGGTGAAAAAGCCCATGCAGCTGCTAGCAGGCAGCTCTCTCCCTCATGGATTCAATCAGCCTGGAGAGGTACCTGCGACATACTCCCCCCACCAAAGAACCTTTTGTCCCCAAAGGGAGTAAAAAGTCTGTGACCTATTGCATGCTTTTTATATACAAGCGGAGAAAGCAAGTTAGTGTACACAGGAAATGAGACAGTTTGCATTTTCATAAGAAGAGCCCAAACTCAAACAGCTCATATCATGACACAGAGTTGACAGATGAACATCCCACTAATTCTCATAAGAGGGGAGGTTGTTCTGCCTACAGGCCACTTGAATTGGGGTGGCCCGGCTAGATGTGCCAGAGGGTGAGTTGGGGTTGTCTTCCACCATATATGTGGTGGAAGGACCAGGCGCTTCAAGAGGCCTTTTTGAGGTGAAAATAGCTTCTTCTGAGCTTTCACCCAGCATATCATAAGTCAGCCTCTTAGGTGGGTGAATAGTTCTTCGCTTTCTCTGTTCGTTGGGCTCTGGCATTTCAGGCATTAGACATGTACACACTGAAATAGTTTCGGAATTTCGTTTTCGTCCGATAAATAAATTTATTTAGTTACTCCCGAAATTCGTTTTTATTAATTTTGTTTTTCTTTAAAAATTGCATTCGTCCGAAAATCCAAATTAATTAAGGTCGATTCTGTCATTGAAGGCTTATGGTGTCTGTCAAATGTTCAAAGAAGATTTGACGGAGCAGCTAAACTGTATGTGTACATTTCCGGTCGAATTTTCCGCCTACAAGCTAGCTGTAGTAGAATTCTAATGTTGTATGACTAGTAATAATTATATTTATTAATTATTTTACTAGTCAACCAACATTAGAATTTTTCTATAGCCTATGGGCGGATGCATTTAACCGGAAATGTACGATTGCAGCGTCGTACAGTTTAGCTGCTTCGTCGAATCTTCTTAGAACTTTCGACAGACACCATAAGCTAAAGATTCGACGTTTGTATGTTTTTCATTGCTTTGTCGAATCTTCCTCGTTTATGTTGAATGGTCTACTCTACCCCAACAGTCAGCCAACTTTCACATTCGTTTCTCAATCTCCAAGTGCAATGGCGGGCGCGGCATCCGACGTGTCAGATATTGATATAGCATTATAATATAGAAGCTATAATAATAAATCCCCCCCCCCCCACAACACGGGCAGCCTCTGAGGCTATCACAACACTAGCAACACTAGTATCACTATCAAGTTCACAACACTAACACAATAGCAGCAGATTATTATGAAAAAGTTAAGTTGAGCTTGCTTCACTATTGTTCTGCTGCTAATGCTTAATTGCTAAATAATTCAGGTTCTCTGACAAACGGACCAGCTAAGATTGACTGTCTTCTGAAATGATTCAGTGTGTGTGTGTCTCTCTCTGCTAGCAAATCGTAAGTGAAAGTAAGTTGGCTGTACGTGTGTACTTAGTTCTAGCTATTTTACTGGCCCTCCTCTTTGGTTACAATCGGCCAATAACATTCATCGTCATCATCATTATTTTTATTTTACTTCCCCCACCCAATTCCAGCAGCGATCTTTTCTCTCTATGTCGAATCTTTTCTCTCTATATAGAATAATCTTGGACTAATAGAGTTAAGGTTAGGCACATTCGACCACAGGTTCGATAGACACAGATTGTTATTGTCAGCGTCATGTCGAATCTCCTATCTATATCGAACTGTTGTCGCAACAAAAACGAAAATAAAGCATTTGTTTTTGTCGGATCTTTGGGTTTTCGTATTCTGCACTTTCGCTATCGTTTGTTAAAACGATAACGAAAATACCTGAAATTCGGACGAAAATGCATTTGGACGAAAACGAATGCACATGTCTAACAGGCATACTGGACTTGGATTTGTCCACAGCTTCTTCTTCTTCCTGCATATCAGCCTCAGCTCCCTCTTCGTTGAATGATTGGAAATCTTAGGAGTCTGCTATCAGCAGAGAAGATTGAGTGTCTTTCAATTCTTCAAAGGGTGGACTTTAAGGCACAAACTCAGGAGCCTCTGGTCTGAGAGTCCCAGCATCTGTCACCTTAGGAGGAGACAAAGGGGGGGTGGCAAACCCTGGCATTTGAGGTGGCCACAACAAATCTATTCCCATCTCTTCATCTTCGCTGTCCTCATCGTCTACAGTGAGGGGTACAGACTTGGATCTAGTGACCGGTCGGGATCTTTGAGAGGCCACGGGTGTGGACTGTGAATCTAGTTGCGGTGGCAAACAAACTGCTTCTGATAGGGGCAGTAAATGGTTGTGGGCCTGTGCTCCCTTCTGGTCTGATTTGATACACTGGGAGTTCTGGCAGCTGCTTGCAAATGACATAGGGCTGCGACTTCCAGCGGTCAGCCAACTTATACTTTCCATGGACACCCAGATTCCTCAGCAGTGGCTCCCCGCAAACTGTCACTGATGCGTTGCTTCTTTTGGGCCTCTGGCAGGTCCCACTCTTCTAGGACCTGCATAGCCTGTTCCAGCCAGACTTCATATTCTTCCTCTCCAGTGGGCACAGGCTGTTTTCCAGAGAAAGTCCTCCTCTTCCGGTATCCAGCCCCAGAACACACTGGATTGCCCTTCTGTAATTTTGATACGAATTCTCCCATGGCGGTGAAAAATTCTGGCCCGATCATGGCCAGGGGTGACGGGGGAAGAACTTCTTCCATAGTTGACTAAGCTTGCCTGGAGCTTGTAGGACCCTCATCTGGAACCTTTAGATGGATTATACCAAGCTCCGTCTTGTTGGCCAGTTGCACACTGGTACCTTTTGAAGCTTTCAGGGACTCCTTGTTTCCACTCTAATAGTGCATAGGTGCGGGAGGTCCCACTTTCTGTTTTGACAGCAATCTCCCATACCTTCCTGTCCTGGGACAGCGTCTTCACAGCTTGGCTGAGTTGTTCCTCAGCCCAGGCCTCCCCAGGCAGGTCAATCACCACGCTCGATTCTGAGTGGGCGCCTTCTTCCGCACACCACTGGATAGCAGAGCCAAGGTCCATCCTGGCGCTTGTAGGGAAGTTGATTGCAGAGTATGGAAAATCCTGGACACGAGCCCCCATGTGTAGCAACACCCCTGAAGGAGCTGCTGTTGTTGGTTCAGTTCATTACTCTGCCTCTCAACCCCAAAGAACTGTCCCAGCCCCTCTGGCACACCTAGCAAGATGGTTAATGGAATAACCTGATAATAATACACAACACAATTCTGTTCTTCAAGTTTACTTTTTTAGTTGGAATAAAGTTTAGATTAACATTAGACAGCCAAGACCTATGTAAGTAGCCAGGACTTGGCTGAAACGGTTAAAAAAAAAAAAAAAACAGTCAGTAACACTATGCAACAAATAAAGGGTAAATAACAATGTGCACAGATTAAATAGGCTCCCCCAAACCCACTATAGATGTATGTAGAATGCTATAGCTAAAGGGGAATCCCAGGCTGGCCTATAATACTTCCAACACACACAATGCAGTAATTTAACCACTTCAGCCCCGGAAGGATTTACCCCCTTCCTGACCAGAGCACTTTATGCGATTCGGCACTGCATCGCTTTAACTGACAATTGCGCGATTGTGCCACGTGGCTCCGAAACAAAATTGACGTCCTTTTTTTCCCACAAATAGATTTTTCTTTTGGTGGTATTTGATCACCTCTGCGATTTTTATTTTTTGCGCTATAAACAAAATAAGAGCGACAATTTTGAAAAAAACGCATAATTTTTTACTTTTTGCTATAATAAATATCCCCAAAAAATAATAAAATAAAAAACATTTTTTTCCTCAGTTTAGGCCGATACGTATTCTTCTACATATTTTTGGTAAAAAAAAATCGCAATAAGCATTTATTGATTGGTTTGCACAAAAGTTATAGCGTTTACAAAATAGGGGATAGTTTTATGGCATTTTTATTAAACCTTTTTTTTTTTTACTAGTTTTGGCGGCGATCAGCGATTTTTATTGTGACTGCGACATTATGGCGGACACATCGGACATTTTTGACACATTTTTGGGACCATTGTCATTTATACAGCAATCAGTGCTATAAAAATGCACTGATTCCTGTGTAAATGACACTGGCAGTGAAGGGGTTAACCACTAGGGGGCGGGGAGGGGTTAAGTATGTCCTAGGGGAGTGATTCTAACTGTCAGGGGGATGGGCTGTGTGTGTGACGTCACTGATCTCTGCTCCCGATGACAGGGAGCAGCGATTGAGTGACACTGTCACTAGGCAGAACGGGGAGATGCTGTTTACAACGGCATCTCCCCGTTCGTCCTCTCCGTGAGGCGATCGCGGGTATGCCCGCGGCGATCGAGTCCGCGGGACCCGTGACCCGAATCACGGAGATCACGGCAGGCGCGCACGCGCACACGGCGGCAAATTCAAGTTAACGTACGGGTACGTTACTTTGCGCAGCCATGCCATTCTGCCGATGTAAATGTACAGGAGCCGGTCAAGAACCGGTTAAACACCCCGGGGCATGTCCCCTTTAAGAGCCACCACAGTAATGTTCTATGAGCAAAGCTTTGCATTTATTCTCTTTACCGGCATGTAGGAGCTCTGTGGATAAATGTCCCTCGAGATAACAGAATGATGAGTAGGAATGTAAGTAGCTGGTGCTGTGATGTAGCACTCCTCTATGTTATGCAGATAATAGGTGTCTGTACACAGTATTCAGGTGTGGTATCTTATGGAAGGCAAAAAGGTTCCTAGGCAAAGCCCTCTCACCAATCCTATACGTAATCAGCGGTCCTCCACAGAGCAATCGACTGACTCTCCTGGCTGCAGGTGTGTCGCGATAACATCCTGTCTCCGAGCTGTTGGAACGGCCTCTTCCATGGATGTTCTGTGCGGCTGCAAATCATCCTGCTGGAGCATGTAGGTTTTGTTCCTCTGGGCTGGGCTGCAGACTGTGTGCCCCTTGGTAGGCCGCAATCCCCCTCACACAGAGCAACCGAGGGGTTGCTCTCCTGATGGGATCCAGGAACAAGGCTTTTTGGCCTAGTCCCTCAGTATATTTTATAATCTCACCCACAATCCTCCTGACTCTGAGCAGTGCAGCCTAGGATTTGCAGTCCTGTGTCCTTACACAGTTAATCAGGCTGCCCTGTGTTTAGACTTCATATTACACACTTTTTTGCTGCTGTTTCCTGGTGATTGGCTCTCAGTCTCTTCCAATAGGGAGGCTACAGAGCAAGCAGTCCTGTGTGTCTCTGTGTGTATGACAAAAGAGGAAGGGGGGTGAAAAAGCCCATGCAGCTGCTAGCAGGCAGCTCTCTCCTTCATGGATTCAATCAGCCTGGAGAGGTACCTGCTACATTACATTTTGACGTGGGGGGGGGGGGGTGCCAGATATAGGATCCGCCCCATGTGCCAAATGCTCTAGGCACGCACCTGGGCGCTAGGAGGGGGGGCTACCTCATCAAGTGTATCACTCTAATCCCAAAGCTCCAGCAACTCATTAATGGCTTGAATTTCCCTATTTGTGAGATTTGATTCTTCAGTGGTAGTTTCAGACCTGAATTGAATAGGGTTACTAGGTTTGTCATATATAGTTTAAATCATTAATTGTCAAGTTAATAAGTGTATGTCTTTAATGATGTCAAATTTGTCGGCATTAGCATCTGGACAAAATGTTAAAAATAGCTGTAAAACATGCAATTCAGCTTGGGAAAGACGGTAAGAGGATAGATTTATGATTTAGAATTGTGTCTCTCCATGTATGTCTGTATATTAGGGCTCTCTGGAGTCCCTTTGTCCCGTGGCTCCAGAGTACTGTTGGTTAAAAGAATAGGAGCCATTTTCGGATCTATATGTGATTGGCTACTTGTGGAAAGCATGGAATCACTCACCTTGATTGGAAATTGTGCAGGTGTTGTGAGAGGTTAGCAAAGATCCCACCACATTGTCAGTTTTAGAAACAAGTGTTAAATGAAGATTTGAAAGACAAATGGTGAACAGAATTGGAATGTTGTTGAGAATTTTTGGGACAAACCACCAGTGATTTTCGATCTAATGTTGGTCCGAGTGCGCCTTTGGAGCTACCGGATAGTGAAGTGTCAGTGTTTCCTTTCCGTTTCTTGGAAGATCTATCACCTGTGATACGGTGATAAATTGTGGACTGACTGGAAGATACAGAAGACATTGATGATACATCAGATACATCGATACTGTGATTAAGTGGTGCCTGATTATCTTGTCGGGAAAAAGGTCTAGGTTGTGTTGTGTTCTTTTGGTTCCATTTATATGCATAGCCCATATCATGAGCTGACTTACCGTGTGTATATTTATTTTCTTTATTTCTAATAATATCAATGGTATATTTTCTATATGATCCATTAACCCCAGTTCTTTGCTAACAAAGCTGGGTAGGATAAGGAGTAAAAATCATACAATTTTTGAATTTGTGTATCAACCTCAGAAAGTTCAGTCTCATACTGATTACACAGCATAGACATTTCAGAGGAACACTTTTGTAAATTTTGTTCCCATTTATTTTTCAAAGCCTCATCAATTTTCTTAAGACTTGGAAAAATTTGGATTCGCAATCCCCACAGGGTGACTCTATTTTCAATGTATTTTTCAATTTTTTTTTGCCAGAATATTCTGACTTTTTTCTCCACTAGACATTGGAGTTTTAAAAAAGGATTTATCAAGATTAGCCTCCTTAGCTTCAGATGCATTCTAGGGAAGATTCATTTTTTACATGAAAGCCTCCCATGCTTCTCCACAGAATTTTGCCATTGTGCCAGGTATCAATGAAGAATAAACATACAAAGAAAAAAAGAAAAAATATAGAAAGGACAGATCAAGATGAAATAACAGATATAACTATAAGTATTGGTTTTTCATAATTAAAGTGACATATCCACATTAGTAAGAAAGAGTGGTGTAGTAAGACACCTATTAAGTAGAATGTAGACCAATGTGGATAGATTTACGCAATACAAAGCACCTCATCCCTGGGTTATTGGAGCAAATAGAACAAAGGATTGGACTATAGCGATGCAAGAAACAAACCAAAGAAAAATATGTTAAGATAAAATTTTCTAAATGTATTATATGTCTAAAACAGAGTCATATTTTTAAAAGACATAAGCTTAAACCTAAGGATATGGCTCATAAATTTGTTTAAAGCGGCATAGTGTTGAATCCAGATATGTTTAGCTCTATGTATTGGGCTTCCTCAGGGGATGCTGTCTGCATGGGGTGTCAGCCTTCTGATAAAAATAGAATATACAAACACGATATCGTAATTAGTACACAATACATTTTTCATATATAATTATACAAATCATCAATTAAGCTTAAATGCACTTCCAATTTTTTTTACAAGCAAACATATAAGCAGAACTCCATTTCAAGTCTTTTTGTACTTTGGATAGAACGGGGAAAGTTAGAACCATTTTTTTTCTTACATCTTTTGTGATCCATGGTACAGAAAGTTTTGAAACCTTGACATGGATGGTGAAAAAAATTAGAGGTTTTTACCCTTTCTCACTCAATATTAAAGGGGTTGTAAACCCTCGTTTTAAAAAAAACAAAAAAACCCAAACATGTCATACTTACCTCCACTGTGCAGTTCGTTTTGCACAAAGTGGCCCTGGTCCTCCTATTCTGGGGTCCCTTAGCGGTGCCGGTGGCTCCTCCCCGCATCACGTGTCCACGTTGGAGAAGCGCTCTCCTTAGTGGACACTCGTGCGGGCGCAATCCGGAGTCCTGCCTCTGTGTCCATTCACACAGAATGCAGGACTCGGCCTCGCCCCCTGGCACTGCATCATTGGATTTGATTGACAGCAACGGAAGCCAATGGCTGCTCTGCTATCAATCTATCCAATCAGGACACAAGACTCCAGCTAGTGCTGGTGTATTCGTTCCCGGCTGGAGAAAGATCTGGGCCAGGTAAGTAAAATGGGGGCAAGGGGGGGCTGCAGCACCACGTATGGTTTTTTACATTAATGCATAGACTGTGTTAAGGTGAAAAACCATGAGGGTTTACAACCCCTTTAAGAATTTATATAAGCTATCTGCCTCATAATTTTTAAATATCTATGAATGTTGTCAACTATTAAGAGTCTTGTCACTCCATAATGTGCTGCACTGCACTAAGCAGCTCTATCCAACACAGACCACAATTCACAGCACTACATTTCAGTGATGTGTACAGACAGTAAGGTAACACACTATTTTTTTTCACCACAGCCTTTTGCAACACACTGCAGCCCATCACAATGTGCGACAATGCATGAAGGTGAACAAAATGTCATTTTGAATTTATAGTTAAAAAAAAAGAAGAAGAAAGGCTGGGAGGGAAGGGGTTAACCAGTTTCCTGGTCTTTTCACTTAAAGTGTTACTAAACCCAGGAGACCCAATATCTGGTCTCCCACAGTACACAGAACATGGAAATGCAATTATTTTAGTAAATATAAACTGCTAAATACCTTTTCTCGTCAGCAGTATAAAGCAGTCTTATGACTTCTATCAGTATCTGGTAAAGCTTGTAGTCAGAGTTTTAATTTTACTCTGACTATCCTATGCGGCTGCAGGACCCCTGACCCTCTGTCTGGACAGTGCTTATTGGCCCTGTGCTGATCACATGCACCCTCCCAAGAAAAAAAAGCTCTATAGTAATACACACCAAACTGAACAAGTGTTGAGTGACTTCAAAGGCTCTGTCTTATCAGGAGATAGATTGGGGACAGTGGAAGAAGGAGAGGATCAGAACAGACAGGACCAAACATCCTTTTTACACAATGAATATATTTAACACCTTAGGTTCCATAGTGAGTATAACAAGCATGCTTTACTACATACAGACTTATTTTACTGTTGTGGGCTTAGTGCCATTTTAAATTCAGGAGGAAGGCTCTGCACAGAGAGACCAGCCACATGGGAGGAAGACTTCTCGTTCAGCTGTCATCACTGGGGATTGCCTGCTGAGAAGAGCCTGCCAACATGCAAGGGGTTGCTGAGACCTGTAGTCCCCATGAAGACACTGGCCAAGGTATGCCGGGGCAGCACACAAGCCTGAGTTAGGGGGTAGGGATGTAGGGAAAGGAACAATTTAATTTGTGCATGTGGACTTTGTCATGTGTGCACCCTTTGCTAAAGTTAAGCTTTTCCTTCTGCCTGGTCTGAAACATAGAAAAGTGATGGCAGAAAAAAGACTGAGCAGTCCATGGAGTCTGCCTATTTTTTTTTGTTTGTTTTGTTTTTTTTTGCTTTTTTGTTTTTCGTTAACTTTTTAGTATAGATCTATGTTTGTCCCAAGCATGTTTGAAGCCGTTTACTGTTGGCTGTCTCACTACCTCTGCTGGAAGTTTATTCCAAGCTGAAGTTATTAAAGGAGTCTAATGCAAGTAACCATATATAGTAGACTACATATCTCATGCAGTCTAGAAATATATATGCGCAACTGTTGGACAACTGCTGAGACACAAATTGTGAATAATGATGCGTGATTAGTGAAATACAAAGCAATTGCTAATTATCAAAGATGACATATATGTAAGATGCAAGTTGCGTAAAAATAAATATAGAATCCGTTGGTGCTACCCAATTAAAAAGGTAAAAAAATTATAATTATAAATAAATGCTAACACAATAATGATAATAAATGCTTCCAGATAACAACTGGACTGACAGGGTTGAGATAATATCTGCTAGCAAGGTTGAGATATTACTGCTCGCAAATACTCCCAAAATGAATGACAATAGCTGGATTAGTCACAGGATTCTTGGACAGACAGCCTTGCGATGACACAGCAGCTCTTCAACCTGTACTGTCAGTCTTTCTCAATGATTTAGCAAGGGATACCTCTGGCGTGGATAAGTAGGTGAAATGGCTGATGTTCAGATCAGAAGAGGCATAGACTTGCAGTTAACCACCCAAAAACAGAGAGAAAAACATATAGTGAAGTATTGCGGAGTTTAAAGAATCACTTGCGCTGTAAGCCACTACTCACATAATCCTCGGTTGCAATCAGGCATGTCAGATAGCTTCCGTAATCGCCGCTGTTAGCGTGCGTTCCACGGAGCAAGGAAGGAAACGTCACTTGGTTATGCAAAAGCCGGATGTTTTGTCGACGCGTTTGATGACGCCCTGGGGGAGGGGCGAAACGCGTCGACGTAACATCCGCCTTTTGCATAACCAAGTGACCTTTTTAATTGGGTAGCACCAATGGTTTCTATATTTATTTTTACGCAACTTGCGTCTTACATATATGTCATCTTTGATAATTAGCAATTGTTTTGTATTGCACTTATCACGTATCATTATTCACAATTTGTGTCTCAGCAGTTCTCCAACAGTTGCGCATATATATTTCTAGACTGCATGAGATATGTAGTCTACTATATATGATTTGTATACTGCATTTAATACCATTATTATTTGTATTTATTGTTAGCACGCAGCACTCTATATTCAAGTCATGTTTATCAGCGCTGTATCCGTTTGTTTTCAATTTTCAAGTACCAGCACTTTTTTACAGCAGCGATAATATCTATTTGGTTCATCTGTCGCTAGCGCTGCTTCTCTCACTTAATATTTGTTTAATGCAAGTAACCGACACCTTTAGCACTTGGTCTCCCGCTGTAGGTCACTAGGCACATTGGGGTATGAAGAGTCAGCACCTAAAGAGTAATCCTGGTACAGTTCTACATGTGGTTGCCATGGGCAATGAAAGTTTACAGTCAGTTGAAGCAGCCTGTCAGTAGCGTGTACCTATGTCAGGTGGGACAGCCTCTAGCAGCGAGGGAGTCCTGTTCTCTACTCCTTCCGCAAACGGTCTTTTTCCCATAGCAAAGGGAGCAGACATGTGTAAAGCAGAGGGATCCTGATACAGATGCCTAGCATAGCCCAGAAGTACCCACAGGGGATAGTCTTCTCATTTGACCCAGACTTGACACCCAACGAGTTAATAGAAAAACATGGAGAAAAGGTCCATCATTACCCACCTACCCATTACAAGCACATTGGCATTCTATACTTTAGTGTACGCAGCTGTTTTAGTTTTGTTGGTGAAAGGGTCCTAAATTGTAATAACCTTTATTTTCTGCAATTGTTTTAGTGCTAGAGTGATGCTTTCCCCTCACTTTTTTAGACATTACATATTTACATATAAATCAAGCAAGTAAAAATAATTTGATAGTAAAAGCATGTCACAGATTTTTTTTTAATTCAGAGTGAACTCAGTAATTATGACACTTAAATGGTAATATACAATGTAGATAAAAAACAGGCATCATTTTTTATTTAGTACACGATAGATTTTACCAGTAGATATATAGTAGGTGGAGGCTGCTGATGGCAAATGAATCTGAGACACTTTGCATAGAAAGGTGTGGTTTATATACAGTATATAACTATGAGAATGAGAAGGAGTCAACTAAACTCTTTTCTGTCAAAGTGATTCCTCATCACCATGATCATGTTCTGGACTGTCTTCACTTTCATCACTTATTTTTCATGTAATTCATGTTTTATACTTTAAGATTACTAAATGTAAATATACTAGGTTTTATTTTCCTATTATCATCATTCTCTCATTTGTATTGCAGATTCTGTGGCTCAGTTTACTGTGATCCAGGAAGCCACAATAACGGCACCTCTTGGTGGTAATGTCATTTTGTCCTGTGGTCGTAGTGATGGCTCGGTAGCTGGTGGTAACTGGCCGTGCTGGGTATATCAGGCACCTGGGAGTGTTCCTAAAGGATTAACAGGTAGTAATGGAGCCAGTAATCATAATATAAAACCTCCAGGAACCTCTGAACGTTTTACTGGATCCATCCAAGGAGGCTCAAGTGTTTTGTCTATCAGTAATGTACAGGCTGCAGATGAAGGGGAATATTACTGTGCTCTATGGGCTGGTAGTGCGTACACAGTGCTACAAATTCACACACAGTGAGACATAAATATAAACTTCCTCTTTTGTTCCTCATACATACGTATTTAAATATCCAAAGAATATTAATCAAATATATGTGTAGCAACCTCATAGAATGTAGCTTTTACTAGTCTGACAGCATTTAGGGTAGTTTTAGATGTTTTTTATTGATTGCTGTGCTAATTGAGTACAATTTTATATTTTGCCTTTTTCAATATTCACAATAATGATTTGTGAGCATATAAGAAAAGAAATGTGAGAATTCTCATTTCTTATCAAAGTAGTGCAAATGATGACAAAATAATACAGAAGTGGGAACTGAAATTTTTAGCATGGTTTTTGCTCAATACCAAAAGAAAGGTTCTCGCTGCAATTGGACTTTAAAGGACCAGCAGAACATTTTTAAAAATGTTGTATATGTTTTAGGACATTTTAATCAAATTCCAATGCCATACATTTACTATACTATAAATCAGGGGTGTAATTAGGATGATGAAAGACCTGGGGCACCTGAAAGCAATGGTACAATGACAGTATCATAATAACTGCCATTCAAGTTTTTTTCTTCATCTGGAGAGATTTCCATTTACTTCCTGTTCCATAAGTGTGTACAGGTAGACCTGTGGAAACAGCAGATTAACAAGCCTGTTTAATCATACAAACCAATGGATTATAAACTCTTTTACCTAGCAAAATACTATAATTATCATGAACATCTTTATAAATATATGATTTTAAATCATAACCCAATGTTGCAAGGTATCTATCAAATATTTATCCTGACACAATATCCCATTGCCGTAAAAAAGGATTTCTAAATATTAATATGGGTTATTTATGTATAATCACCATTGTTAAAAACATTTGCATGTCAGAGGAAAGTGATAACCCCATTAGATATCCAGTCTGTTTAATTCTGTATCATTATTGTTAGAAACATTGTATGTGTAAAAGTAGTTTAACCAGTTGCCGACCGCCCTATAAACACATTTACTGCTACAGGGCAGGTGCGCTGCGCAGGACCACGTGTATATATACGTGATCCTGCATTTCCAGGTATCTGGCTTGAGTGCGCACCATTGGAGGCTTGATTCTCTGCAGCAGGAGCTGATCAGTGGGTCCCGTGGACCTGATGTCCGCCAGCACCCGCTGATCATTCAAAATACAGGCAGAACGGCGATCTGCCTATGTAAACAAGGCAGATTGCTATTCTGTCCGTAAGAAGGGCATGAATCCTGTGCAAAGCAGGGACACAGATCTATGCCTTCCACCAGTACTATGGGGCAAAGATGCAAAAGCGTTCCTATGTGTTGGGGAGAGGTTATCTTGGTCAGTTTTAGACCATACTGTGTCCTCTATTTCTTTAGTTGTTTGCTGGACAAAGGCCCAGTCGTTGGGGTTATTGCCTAAAATAGGGACTTTTTTATTTCGTTTTAAATGATACAGGAGAGGGGAAAATGTTTTACCCATCAGAAAGCGTCGGGCGCTAGCAGTGGTTTACCAAGTAGGGGGCGGGCTGCCCCAAGTGCAACACACTAGGGGGGTGTCCGGCTGGCGCCCCCCCTCTGTGACTGAAGCAGTGACAGCGCCCTGGGGCAGGTTTAGGCAGCGACACAGTGACAGACAGGCTAGAGGAGGGAAAGGCGAGCTGCAGTGGTGTTTTGGGGGGGCAGGGGGTGCGGGGTGACACCACTGCACCAACGATCCCCTTCTCTCATGGCTGCAAGCTGTGTGAGCGGTCCCAGATGTCTCACACAGGCACAGCCAAGCAGAGTGAAGCCGCCTCCCCCTCCTCTCTGTTTATGTGTACACAGGGGGAGGGGACCTGCTGTGCATGTGCTGTGCTGATCTGAGGTACTGAATGGGGCGGTCTGCACTGAAGGGGGGGTCTGTACTAAATAGGGGGTTTGCACTGAATGGAGGGGGCATGCACTGAATGGGGGGGGCCTGCACTGAAGGGAGGGGGTCTGCACTGAAGGGGGGTCTGTGTAACATGCAGGGGGTCCAGAGCTGTGGGGTGCTGTATAATGTAAAGGGGTGCAGAGGTGCAGGGTGCTGTGTAATGTAAAGGGGTGTAGGGGGCTGTGAAAAGTACAAGGGTGCAGGGGGCTGTGTAATGTAAAGGGGTCCAGAGATGCAGGGTGCTGTATAATGTAAAGGGGTTCAGAGAAGCAGTGTGCTGTGTAATGTAAATGGATCCAGTCATGCAGGGTGCTGTGTAATGTAAAGGGGCCCAGAGGTGCAGGGTGCTGTGTAATGTAAAGGGGTGCAGGGGTGTGTGTAATGTAACGAGGTCCAGAGATGCAGGGTGATGTATAATGTAAAGGGGTTCAGAGATGCAGGGTTCTGTGTAATGTAAAGGGGTCCAGTGATGCAGGGTGCTGTGTAATGTAAAGGGGCCCAGAGGTGCATAGTGCTGTGTAATATAAAGGGGTCCAGAGGTGCAGTTGTGGAGAGGGGGCACACAGTAGTGACAAAGAGATATTGAAGGATGCAGAGGTATGCAGGGGGCACATTGGGGTGTTTTTACTGTAGCAACACCCCCAAAGGAGCTGCTGTTGTTGGTTCAGTCTGTTACTCTTCCTCTCAACCCCAAAGAACTGTCCCAGCTCCTCAGGCACACCTAGCAAGATGGTTAATGGAATAACCTGATAATAATACACAACACAATTCTGTTCTTCAAGTTTACTTGGAGCGGAATAAAGTTTAGATTAACATTAGTCAGCCAAGACCTGTGTAAGTAGGCAGGACTTGGCTGAAACGGTTAAAAAAATAGGCTCCCCCAAACCCACTATTGATGTATATAGAATGCTATGGCTAAAGGAGAATCCCAGGCTGGCCTATAATACTTCCAATACAAACAATGCAGTAATTTAAATACCCCGGGGCATGTCCCCTTTAAGAGCCACCACAGTAATGTTCTATGAGCAAAGCTTTGCATTTATTCTCTTCACCGGCATGTAGGAGATCTGTGGATAAAGGTCCCTCGAGATAACATGATGAGTGATGAGTAGGAATGTAAGTAGCTGGTGCTGTGATGTAGCACTCCACTATGTGATCCAGATAATAGGTGTCTGTACACAGTATTCAGATGTGGTATCTTATGGAAAGCAATAAGGTTTCTGGGCAAAGCCCTCTCACCAATCCTATACACAATCAGCGGTCCTCCACAGAACGATTGACCGACTCTCCTGGCTGCAGGTGTGTCGCGATGGCGTCCTGTCTCCGAGCTGTTGGAACGGCAGTGCAGCCTGGGATTTGCAGTCCTGTGTCCTTACATAGTCAATCAGGCTGCCCTGTGTTTAGACTTCATATACCACACTTCCCTGCTGCTGTTTCCTGGTGATTGGCTCTCAGTCTCTTCCAATAGGGAGGCTACAGTGCAAGCAGTTCTGTGTGTGTCTCTGTGTGTATGAGAAAAGAGGAAGGGGGGTGAAAAAGCCCATGCAGCTGCTAGCAGGCAGCTCTCTCCCTCATGGATTCAATCAGCCTGGAGAGGTATCTGCTACATACTCCCCCCACCAAAGAACCTTTTGTCCCCAAAGGTAGTAAAAAGTCTGTGACCTATTGCATGCTTTTTATATACAAGCGGAGAAAGCAAGTTAGTGTACACAGGAAATGAGACAGTTTGCATTTTCATAAGAAGAGCCCAAACTCAAACAGCTCATATCATGACACAGAGTTGACAGATGAACATCCCACTAATTCTCATAAGAGGGGAGGTTGTTCTGCCTACAGGCCACTTGAATTGGGGTGGCCAGGCTAGATGTGCCAGGGGGTGAGTTGGGGTTGTCTTCCACCATATATGTGGTGGAATGCCTAGGAGCTTCAAGAGGCCTTTTTGAGGTGAAAATAGCTTCTTCTGAGCTTTCACCCAGCATAACTCAGCCTCTTAGGTGGGTGAATAGTTCTTCGCTTTCTCTGTTCTTTGGGCTCTGGCATTTCAGGCATTAGACATGTACACACTGAAATATTTTGTTTCGGAATTTCGTTTTCGTACGAAAAATAGATTTATTTAGTTACTCCCGAAATTCGTTTTTATTATTTTTGTTTTTCTTTAAAAATTGCATTTGTCCGAAAATCCAAATTAATTAAGGTAATCTGTCATTGAAGGCTTATGGTGTCTGTCGAATGTTCAAAGAAGATTTGACGGAGCAGCTGTATGTGTACATTTACGGTTGAATTTTCCGCCTACAAGCTAGCTGTAGTAGAATTCTAATGTTGTATGACTAGTAATAATTATATTTATTAATTATTTTACTAGTCAACCAACATTAGAATTTTTCTATAGCCTATGGGCGGATGCATTTAACCGGAAATGTACGATTGCAGCGTCGTACAGTTTAGCTGCTTCGTCGAATCTTCTTAGAACTTTCGACAGACACCATAAGCCAAAGATTCAACGTTTGTATGTTTTTCATTGCTTTGTCGAATCTTCATCGTTAATGTTGAATGGTCTACTCTACCCCAACAGTCAGCCAACTTTCACATTCGTTTCTCAATCTTCAAGTGCAATGGCGGGCGCGGCATCCGACGTGTCAGATATTGATATAGCATTATAATATATAATCTATAATAATAAATCCCCCCCCCACAACACGGGCAGCCTCTGAGGCTATCACAACACTAGCAACATTAGTATCACTATCAAGTTCACAACACTAACACAATAGCAGCAGATTATTATGAAAATGTTAAGTTGAAATGTAGCTTGCTTCACTATTGTTCTGCTGCTGTGCTTATGCTTAATTGCTAAATAATTCAGGTTCTCTGACAAACGGACCAGCTAAGATTGACTGTCTTCTGAAATGATTCAGTGTGTGTGTCTCTCTCTGCTAGCAAATCGTAAGTGAAAGTAAGTTGGCTGTACGTGTATACTTAGTTCTAGCTATTTTACTGCCCCTACTTTGGTTACAATCGGCCAATAACATTCATCATCATCATTATTTTTATTTTACTTCCCCCACCCAATTCCAGCAGCGATCTTTTCTCTCTATGTCGAATCTTTTCTCTCTATGTAGAATAATCTTGGACTAATAGAGTTAAGGTTAGGCACATTCGACCACAGGTTCGATAGACACAGATTGTTATTGTCAGCGTCATGTCGAATCTCCTATCTATATCGAACTGTTGTCGCAACAAAAATGAAAATAAAGCATTCGTTTTTGTCGGATCTTTCGGTTTTTGTATTCTGCACTTTCGTTATCGTTTGTTAAAACGATAACGAAAATACCTGAAATTCGGACAAAAATGCATTCGGACGAAAACGAATGCACATGTCTAACAGGCATACTGGACTTGGATTTGTCCACAGCTTCTTCTCCTTCCTGCATATCAGCCTCAGCTCCCTCTTCATTGAATGATTGGAAATCTTAGGGGTCTGCTATCAGCAGAGAAGATTGAGTGTCTTTCAATTCTTCAAAGGGTGGACTTTAAGGCACAAACTCAGGAGCCTCTGGTCTGAGAGTCCCAGCATCCGTCACCTTAGGAGGAGACAAAGGGGGAGGAGGCAAACCCTGGCATTTGAGGTGGCCACAACAAATCTATTCCCATCTCTTCATCTTCGCTGTCCTCATCGTCTACAGTGAGGGTTACAGACTGGGATCTAGTGACCGGTCGGGATCTCTGAGAGGCCAGGGGTGTGGACTGTGAATCTAGTTGCGGTGGCAAACACACTGCTTCTGATAGGGGCAGTAGGTGTTTGTGGGCCTGTGCTCCCTTCTGGTCTGATTTGATACACTGGGAGTTCTGGCAGCTGCTTGCAAATGACATAGGGCTGCGACTTCCAGCGGTCAGCCAACTTATACTTTCCATGGACACCCAGATTTCTCAGCAGTGGCTCCCCGCAAACTGTCACTGATGCGTTGCTTCTTTTGGGCCTCTGGCAGGTCCCACTCTTCTAGGGCCTGCATAGCCTGTGGGCACAGGCTGTTTTCCAGAGAAAATCCTCATCTTCCGGTATCCAGCCCCAGAACACACTGGATTGCCCTTCTGTAATTTTGATACGAATTCTCCCATGGCAGGGAAAAATTCTGTCCCAATCATGGCCAGGGGTGACGGGGAAGAACTTCCATAGTTGACTAAGCTTGCCTGGAGCTTGTAGGACCCTCGTCTGGAACCTTTACATGGATTATACCATGCTCCGTCTTGTTGTCCAATTGCACACTGGTACCTTTTGAAGCTTTCAGGGACTCCTTGTTTCTACTCTAATGCCCCGTTCACACGGTCGGATTTTCCGACGAAAAATGTGTGATAGGACCTTGTTGTCGGAAATTCCGACCGTGTGTAGGCTCCATCAAACATTTTCCATCGGATTTTCCGACACACAAAGTTTGAGAGCAGGATATAAAAATTTCCGACAACAAAATCCGTTGTCGGAAATTCCGATCGTGTGTACACAAATCCGACGGACAAAGTGCCACGCATGCTCAGAATAAATAAAGAGATGAAAGCTATTTGCCACTGCCCCGTTTATAGTCCCGATGTACGTGTTTTACGTCACCGCGTTCAGAATGATCGGATTTTCCGACAACTTTGTGTGACCGTGTGTATGCAAGACAATTTGAGCCAACATCCATCGGAAAAAATCCTAGGAGTCCGAACGTGTGTACGGGGCATAATAGTGCATAGGTGCGGGAGGTCCCACTTTCTGTTTTGACAGCAATCTCCCACACCTTCCTGTCCGGGGACAGCGTCTTCACAGCTTGGCTGAGTTGTTCCTCAGCCCTGGCCTCCCCAGGGAGGTTAATCACCACGCTCAATTCTGAGTGGGCGCCTTCTTCCGCACACCACTGGATAGCAGCGCCAAGGTCCATCTTGGCGCTTGTAGGGAAGTTGATTGCAGAGTATGGAAAATCCTGGATACAAGCCCCCACGTGTAGCAACACCCCTGAAGGAGCTGCTGCTGTTGGTTAGGTTCGTTACTCTGCCTCTCAACCCCAAAGAACTGTCCCAACCCCTCTGGCACACCTAGCAAGATGGTTAATGAAATAACCTGATAATAATACACAACACAATTCTGTTCTTCAAGTTTACTTTTTAGTGGAATAAAGTTTAGATTAACATTAGTCAGCCAAGACCTATGTAAGTAGCCAGGACTTGGCTGAAACGGTTAAAAAAAAACAGTCAGTAACGCTATGCAACAAATAAAGGGTAAATAACAAGGTGCACAGATTAAATAGGCTCCCCCAAACCCACTATTGATGTATGTAGAATGCTATGGCTAAAGGGGAATCTCAGGCTGGCCTATAATACTTCCAACACACACAATGCAGTAATTTAACCACTTCAGCCTCGGAAGGATTCACCCCCTTCCTGACCAGAGCACTTTATGCGATTTGGCACTGCGTCGCTTTAACTGACAATTGCGCGGTCGTGCGACATGGCTCCGAAACAAAATTGACGTCCTTTGTTTCCCACAAATAGATTTTTCTTTTGGTGGTATTTGATCACCTCTGCTATTTTTATTTTTTGCGCTATAAACAAAATAAGAGCGACAATTTTGAAAAAAATGTATTATTTTTTACTTTTTGCTATAATAAATATCCCCAAAAAATATAATAAAAAACTTTTTTTTCCTCAGTTTAGGCCGATACGTATTCTTCTACATATTTTTGGTAAAAAAAAAATCGCAATAAGCATTTATTGATTGGTTTGCGCAAAAGTTATAGCGTTTACAAAATAGGGGATAGTTTTATGGCATTTTTATTAATTTTTTTTTTACTAGTTTTGGCGGTGATCAGCGATTTTTATTGTGACTGCAACATTATGGCGGACACATCGGACATTTTTGACACATTTTTGGGACCATTGTCATTTATACAGCAATCAGTGCTATAAAAATGCACTGATTCCTGTGTAAATGACACTGGCAGCGAAGGGGTTAACCACTAGGGGGAGGGGAGGGGTTAAGTGTGTCCTAGGGAAGTGATTCTAACTGTCAGGGGGATGGGCTGTGTGTGTGACATCACTGATCTCTGCTCCCAGTGACAGGGAGCAGAGATCGAGTGACACTGTCACTAGGCAGAACGGGGAGCAAATTCAAAGTAACGTACAGGTACGTAAATTTGCGCAGCCGTGCCATTCTGCCGACGTAAATGTACAGGAGCCAGTCGGGAACCGGTTAAACACCCCGGGGCATGTCCCCTTTAAGAACCACCACAGTAATGTTCTATGAGCAAAGCTTTGCATTTATTCTCTTTACCGGCATGTAGGAGCTCTATGGATAAATGTCCCTCGAGATAACAGAGTGATGAGTAGGAATGTAAGTAGCTGGTGCTGTGATGTAGCACTCCTCTATGTGATGCAGATAATAGGTGTCTGTACACAGTATTCAGGTGTGGTATCTTATGGAAGGCAATAAGGTTCCTGGGCAAAGCCCTCTCACCAATCCTATACGCAATCAGCGGTCCTCCACAGAGCGATCGACTGACTCTCCTGGCTGCAGGTGTGTCGCGATAACATCCTGTCTCCGAGCTGTTGGAACGGCCTCTTCCGTGGATGTTCCGTGCGGCTGCAAATCGTCCTGCTGGAGCATGTAGGTTTTATTCCTCTGGGCTGGGCTGCAGACTGTGTGCCCCTTGGTAGGCTGCAATCCCACTCACACAGAGCAACCAAGGGATTGCTCTCCTGATGGGATCCAGGAACAAGGCTTTTTGGCCTAGTCCCTCGGTATATTTTATAGTCTCCCCCACAATCCTCCTGACTCTGAGCAGTGCAGCCTAGGATTTGCAGTCCTGTGTCCTTACACAGTTAATCAGGCTGCCCTGTGTTTAGACTTCATATTACACACTTCCCTGCTGCTGTTTCCTGGTGATTGGCTCTCAATCTCTTCCAATAGGGAGGCTACAGAGTAAGCAGTCCTGTGTGTCTCTGAGTGTATGAGAAAAGAGGAAGGGGGGTAAAAAAGCCCATGCAGCTGCTAGCAGACAGCTCTCTCCATGGATTCAATCAGCCTGGAGAGGTACCTGCTATATTACATTTTAACGTGGGGGGGGGGGGTGCCAGATATAGGATCCGCCCCATGTGCCAAATGCTCTAGGTACGCCCCTGGGCGCTAGGAGGGGGGGCTACCTCATTAAGTGTATCACCCTAATCCCAAAGCTCCAGCAACTCATTAATGGCTTGAATTTCCCTAATTGTGAGATTTTATTCTTCAGTGGTAGTTTCAGACCTGAATTGAATAGGGTTACTAGGTTTGTCATATATAGTTTAAATCATTAATTGTCAAGTTAATAAGTGTATGTCTTTAATGTTGTCAAATTTGTCGGCATTAGCATCTGGACAAAATGTTAAAAATAGCTGTAAAACATGCAATTCAGCTTGGGAAAGATGGTAAGAGGATAGATTTATGATTTAGAATTGTGTCTCTCCATGTATGTCTGTATATTAGGGCTCTCTGGAGTCCCTTTGTCCCGTGGCTCCAGAGTACTGTTGGTTAAAACAATAGGAGCCATTTTAGGATCTATATGTGATTGGCTACTTGTGGAAAGCATATTGGTATCACTCACCTTGATTGGAAATTGTGCTGGTGTTGTAGGAGGTTAGCAAAGATTACACCACATTGTCAGTTTTAGAAACAAGTGTTAACCACTTGCTTACCGGGCACTTAAACCCCCCTCCTATCCAGACCAATTTTGAGCTTTCAGCGCTGACGCACTTTGAATGACAATTGCGCGGTCATACAACACTGTACCCAAATGAAATTTTTATCATTTTTTCACCACAAACAGAGCTTTCTTTTGGTGGTATTTGATCACCTCTGCAGTTTTTACTTTTTGTTAAAAAAAGTAAAAAACTGAATTAAAAAAAAAAAAAAAATTTATTTTTTTATATTTTGTTATAAAAAATTTAAAACAGGTCATTTTTCTCCTTCATTGATGTACGCTGATGAGGCGGCAGTGATGGGCACTGATAGGCGGCAGTGATGGGCACTGATGGGTGGCAGTGATGGGCAGCACTGCTAGGTGGCACTGATTGGCACTACAGGTGGGCATTGATAGGTGGCACTTGTGGGCATTGATAGGTGGCACTTGTGGGCACTGTTAGGTGGCACTGTTAGGTGGCACTATTAGGTGGCACTGATGAGGCAGATGTGCCTCTTCCACTTCGGGACCAATGTCCCTGACATCTGAGCCGGTGATCGGCTTTTTTTTCTACTCATGCTGTCAGCGTGAGAAGAAAAAAAAACGATTACCGAACTTTTGTTTACATCATGTGATCAGCTGTCATTGGATGACAGCTGATCACATGGTAATGGGCCGGGACCGGCCCCTTACTTAGATCGGTGATCACCTGAGTCTCAGTGACTCAATGATCACAGCGAGCTCGGCGCGCGCCCTGCAGGGCGCGCACAGGGGAGGCCGTCATATGACGGCCTCCCGGGAATTCAGGTCCGCGCTGTGGCCGTCATTCAGCCATAGCGCGGATGTGAGGTGGTTAAATGAAGGTTTGAAAGACAAATGGTGAACAGAATTGGAATGTTGTTGAGAATTTTTGGAACAAACCACCAGTGATTTTCGATCTAATGTTGTTCCGAGTGCGCCTTTGGAGCTACCGGATAGTGAAGTGTCGGTGTTTCCTTTCCATTTCTTGGAAGATCTATCACCTGTGATATGGTGATAAATTGTGGACTGACTGGAAGATACAGAAGACATTGATAATACATCAGATACATGATTACTGTGATTAAGTGGTGCCTGATTATTTTGTCGGGAAAAACATCTAGGTCGTGTCTTTTGGTTCCATCTATATGCATAGCCCATATCATGAGCTGACTTATCATGTGTATATTTATTTTCTTTATTGCTAATAAGATCAATGGTATATTTTTCTATATGATCCTTTAACTCTAGTTCTTTGCTAACAAAGCTGGGTAGGGTAAGAAGTAAAAATTGTTCATCATACCATTTTTGAATTTGTGTATCAACCTCAGAAAGTTCAGTCTCATACTGAATACACAGCATAGACATCATTTCAGAGGAACACGTTTGTAAATTTTGTTCCCATCTATTTTTCAAAGCCTCATCAATTTTCTTAAGACTTGGAAAAATTTGTATTCGCAATCCCCACGGGGTGACTCTATTCAATGTATTTTTCAAAATATTTTTTTGCCAGAATATTCTGACTTCTCCACTAGACTGAGTTTTAAAAGGGATTTATCAAGATTAGCCTCCTTAGCTTCAGATACATTCTGGGAAAGATTAATTTTTGACATGAAACCATCCCAAGCTTCTCCACAGAATTTCGCCATTGTGCCAGGTATCAACGACGAATAAACATACAAAGAAAAAACTAAAAAATATAGAAAGGACAGATCAAGATTAATAAACAGATAAGTATTACTTTCTAAATAATACTAGTATTGTTTTTTCATTATTAAAGTGACATATCCACATTAGTAAGAAAGAGTGGTGTAGTAAGACACCTATTAAGTAGAATGTAGACCAATGTGGATAGATTCACACAATATAAAGCACCTCATCCCTGGGTTATTGGAGCAAATAGAACAAAGGATTGGACTATAGCGATGCAAGTAACAAACTAAAGAAAAATATGTTAAGATAAAATTTCCAAAATGTATTATACTATATGTTTAAAAAAAGAGTCATATTTTTAAAAGACATAAGCTTAAACCTAAGGATATGGCTCATAAATTTGTTTAAAGCGGCATAGTGTTGAATCCCGATATGTTTAGCTCTATGTATTGGGCTTCCTCAGGGGATGCTATCTGCATGGGGTGTCAGCCTTGTGATAAAAATAGAATATACAAACATCATACCGTAATTAGTATACAATACATTTTTCATATATAATTATACAAATCATCAATCAAGCTTAAATGCACTTCCATTTTTTTTTATAAGCAAACATATAAGCATAACTTCATTTCAAGTCTTTTTGTACTTTGGCTAGAACGGGGAAAAGTTAGAACCAATTTTTTTCTTACATCTTTTGTGATCCATGGTACAGAAAGTTTTGAAACCTTGACATGGGTGGTGAAAAAAAATCAACAGAGGTTTTTACCCTTTATCAATCAACATTAAAGGGGTTGTAAACCCTCGTTTAAAAAAAAGAAAAAAACAAACAAACATGTCATACTTACCTCCACTGTGCAGTTCGTTTTGTACAGAGTGGCCCTGGTCCTCCTGTTCTGGGGTCCCTTAGCGGCGCTGGTGGCTCCTCCCCGCATCGAGTGTCCACGTTGGAGAAGCGCTCTCCTTGATGGACACCCGTGCAGGCCGGCTCCTGGGTCCCGCATCTGTGTCCATTCACACAGAATGCAGGACTCGGAGCCCGCCCCTCAGCACTGCGTCATTGGATTTGATTGACAGCAATGGGAGCCAATGGCTGCGCTGCTATCAATCTATCCAATCAGGACACAAGACACCAGCTAGTGCTTGTGTGCTCGTTCCCGGCCGGAGAAAGATCTGGGCCAGGTAAGTAAAACGGGGGTTCGGGGGGGCTGCAGCAACACGGAAGGTTTTTCACCTTTATGCATAGAATGCATAAAAGGTGAAAACCATGAGGGTTTACAACCCCTTTAAGAATTTATATAAGCTATCTGCCTTATAATTTTTAAATGGTTTATCTAAAAAAGAAAAAATCTGCGCTAGGTGTGCCAAAAAAATGTGACCAAAAACTGTGAATGAAGATTAAATTTTAAATTAAATTGAATATCCTGCAGCTAAACACTATAACCCTGATAGGGGGCACAAAACAAAATACATATACAAACAGTGCAGCGCTGGAAGACTACCACAACAGTAGACAAATAAAGTTTTCACAAAAACATTAGTGCTATTAACCGTGCTCATAAATATTCCACTAATTATCAAATAGGGATCAGTGGGTATTAAATGCAAATTCCAATGTCTTAAAAACGTGCTTAATTATAATATAGTGTCCATGAAAAACATATGTGATTATTCCGCTGGGTAAATCCGTGACATCCACCATTGACAGAAACCGTCACCACAGAGAAAGATGGAGGCTTACCAGACAGCCCTTGTAAGACAGCATATGATATCCTCCCCTTATGGCTGTTGTCCTCCCTGTAGATGGTTCCTGTTTGTGAGCGCTGTGTTGGTGGTTTCCAAATCGAGCCTCAGCAAAGCGAGGAGGGGAGAGGGGAAATCCCCTCTCAGCGATGGTTAAAATCCAAAAAAGAAGGGGAAGAAGAAACTCCAATAGTGTAAAAAGTTTAACTTCTTTTTATTAGTTAAATCGCCAACAAGCATCCATATATAAAAGTTCCTTGCAAGGAGTTTAAAAACAGCTCCAATGAATCAGAAAGTCCGCGCATGCGCAGTCCGTGCGTGCGTGTCTACCCTACGGCCGTTTCGTCAGAAATGACATCATCAGGGGCACGCCCACACGTCCGCGCATGCGCAATAAGTACCCAAACGGCGGAACGAAAAGGATCAGCCATTGGTCACTGGAGCAAGCAAAACAGCTGAAGTGACAGCCAAAAAAAACACTAATTGGTTCAGATGATACTTAGCCTGGTTTTAACACCTAGGGCCGCTTGAAACTATTATAGTGCCATCTTGTGGATAATAAACTTATTACCACAGCAATACGATTAATTTTAATTTGAACATAAAAAAGCTTTTAAGGAGTTTCTAAAATAGTGCAAATGGCTGAAGGACAATTCGTGACACCCTTCTAAGAAAAAACATTTATATTGCACTAAACCTTCAATTAGGAGACTTAATTCCCACAATATCCTAAATTCATGACATAAAACATTTTAAAATATTTAATCAAGCCAAAAAACCAATAATGGTTATATCAAATAGAAAATCTAGAATTAAATTGAAATTAAAAATAAAAAAGTATATGTATATTAAAAATAATTAATATATTCCAAAATTAAAGGCGAATAGAATATAATAATTTCACTTATTAGCCTTACAATAAATGTCGTTTAGAGGATTCAATTCCAAAATTGCTTAAACTATTAAAGCCAAAAAGGGATATGTTATACAGCCCTATTTACCTGGGGTGTGTGGGGGACATCAAAATAAAAATGGGAGAAATTATTCTTCAACCATTATTAATGAAGCAATTGATGTCCCACTCCACATTCAAACCTCCAGGGACATGACAATCCAGCTTATATATCCAATTGGTCTCACTTCTAGATATACTACGTTTGCCATTGCTACCTCTCCAATGTGGTATATATTTTTCGAGGGCGACAAACATAGTACCAGTGGGATCCCTGTTGTGTTTAAGATCATAATGTTTTGACACATTATGTTTGTCAAAACCCTTCCGGATATTGGTAAGATGTTCCCCCAGTCGAACTTGCAACTTTCTAGTGGTGCGCCCAACGTATTCTAGACCACAGGGACACCTTAACAAGTACACTACGCACTTCGTAGTGCAGGTGATAAATGATTTTATTGGGTATGTGATACCAGTACGTGTTGATGTAAACTCAGTTAATCGCCTACCTCTAAAAGTATTCATGCTACAAATTTGACATTTCCTACAAGGGAAAAATCCCTTTAAATCCCCAAAGAAGGAAGGTCTCGTAGGTGGATCTGGAACATTAGGTGCTTTGGGGATTTAAAGGGATTTTTCCCTTGTAGGAAATGTCAAATTTGTAGCATGAATACTTTTAGAGGTAGGCGATTAACTGAGTTTACATCAACACGTACTGGTATCACATACCCAATAAAATCATTTATCACCTGCACTACGAAGTGCGTAGTGTACTTGTTAAGGTGTCCCTGTGGTCTAGAATACGTTGGGCGCACCACTAGAAAGTTGCAAGTTCGACTGGGGGAACATCTTACCAATATCCGGAAGGGTTTTGACAAACATAATGTGTCAAAACATTATGATCTTAAACACAACAGGGATCCCACTGGTACTATGTTTGTCGCCCTCGAAAAATATATACCACATTGGAGAGGTAGCAATGGCAAACGTAGTATATCTAGAAGTGAGACCAATTGGATATATAAGCTGGATTGTCATGTCCCTGGAGGTTTGAATGTGGAGTGGGACATCAATTGCTTCATTAATAATGGTTGAAGAATAATTTCTCCCATTTTTATTTTGATGTCCCCCACACACCCCAGGTAAATAGGGCTGTATAACATATCCCTTTTTGGCTTTAATAGTTTAAGCAATTTTGGAATTGAATCCTCTAAACGACATTTATTGTAAGGCTAATAAGTGAAATTATTATATTCTATTCGCCTTTAATTTTGGAATATATTAATTATTTTTAATATACATATACTTTTTTATTTTTAATTTCAATTTAATTCTAGATTTTCTATTTGATATAACCATTATTGGTTTTTTGGCTTGATTAAATATTTTAAAATGTTTTATGTCATGAATTTAGGATATTGTGGGAATTAAGTCTCCTAATTGAAGGTTTAGTGCAATATAAATGTTTTTTCTTAGAAGGGTGTCACGAATTGTCCTTCAGCCATTTGCACTATTTTAGAAACTCCTTAAAAGCTTTTTTATGTTCAAATTAAAATTAATCGTATTGCTGTGGTAATAAGTTTATTATCCACAAGATGGCACTATAATAGTTTCAAGCGGCCCTAGGTGTTAAAACCAGGCTAAGTATCATCTGAACCAATTAGTGTTTTTTTTGGCTGTCACTTCAGCTGTTTTGCTTGCTCCAGTGACCAATGGCTGATCCTTTTCGTTCCGCCGTTTGGGTACTTATTGCGCATGCGCGGACGTGTGGGCGTGCCCCTGATGATGTCATTTCTGACGAAACGGCCGTAGGGTAGACACGCACGCACGGACTGCGCATGCGCGGACTTTCTGATTCATTGGAGCTGTTTTTAAACTCCTTGCAAGGAACTTTTATATATGGATGCTTGTTGGCGATTTAACTAATAAAAAGAAGTTAAACTTTTTACACTATTGGAGTTTCTTCTTCCCCTTCTTTTTTGGATTTTAACCATCGCTGAGAGGGGATTTCCCCTCTCCCCTCCTCGCTTTGCTGAGGCTCGATTTGGAAACCACCAACACAGCGCTCACAAACAGGAACCATCTACAGGGAGGACAACAGCCATAAGGGGAGGATATCATATGCTGTCTTACAAGGGCTGTCTGGTAAGCCTCCATCTTTCTCTGTGGTGACGGTTTCTGTCAATGGTGGATGTCACGGATTTACCCAGCGGAATAATCACATATGTTTTTCATGGACACTATATTATAATTAAGCACGTTTTTAAGACATTGGAATTTGCATTTAATACCCACTGATCCCTATTTGATAATTAGTGGAATATTTATGAGCACGGTTAATAGCACTAATGTTTTTGTGAAAACTTTATTTGTCTACTGTTGTGGTAGTCTTCCAGCGCTGCACTGTTTGTATATGTATTTTGTTTTGTGCCCCCTATCAGGGTTATAGTGTTTAGCTGCAGGATATTCAATTTAATTTAAAATTTAATCTTCATTCACAGTTTTTGGTCACATTTTTTTGGCACACCTAGCGCAGATTTTTTCTTTTTTAGATAAACCTTTTTTATTGATACACACTATTTGCAGCTGGTGCATCCGTAATGGATATTTTTGACTATAGGTCTCAGACTGTTACTAATACAGAGGGGGTCTTTGATGGCAGGGATGACCCCAGGGATGACCTGGGCGGTTGTTTTTTGAAATTAAAGAATTTAACCATCACTGAGGTTCATACCAGGTGGGATATAGCATATTTAGAGGAATATGTTAGATTAAATATGGTCCCCCGGAGTCTCCGATGGGAGGTTAATCCCCAAAAGGAAGATAGTGAGTTACCTGAATGGTTTAAATTTTTTAATGAAGCGGGTGTAAATTTCCTGCAATTTTTAATAGCAAAAAAGAAACGCAAGCTAATTACATTAGATTCCGAAATTAATAATATTAGAAGTAAGCTGATACCCTTTAAGGGGGAGACAGAATATATGCAAAAATCGGAAGCTTTAAAAAGCATCCTGATCAAAGAGGAATTAGAACAAAAAATAAAGAAGAAAAGGAAATACAATAGGGATGTAAAGGACTACAGTGACAATGTGGTTTTTAAATGGCAGATTACCCCCCCTCCCGAACCTTCATCGGCTGCCACCCCAGGGCATCAACCTCCTACCTCCATGGTTAGTAATGGTGGTGGTGTGTACTATGCCTCTCCCCTATCCCCCAGGGATGGTAATGGTACACAACAAAGGCGTGAGCGCTCTAGAATGAGAGGTGGAGGCAGGGGTTCCTTCCCCCGTCCTCCACATCAATCATCATCGCCTTGGAGACACAGGGCGGTACAACATACATGTCCCAATCACACTAATGCATATGACTCCAGGAGAAATAATGATACACGGAACCAATATGGTGTGGTCACTAGAAATAGGTTCATTCCATTATCTAGAGACAATGAAGCTCGTGATTCAAGAGCAGAGGGTAATTATGATGGGCCTCATTTGTCCCAGAATCAACGGGATTTTCAGAGGGTCAACAGGGGACCCCAAAAAAGAAATGGAGACGGAAGAGAGGGAGCAGAGGGGGGAGGAAACTTTACTCCAAAAAGAAGAAGGATTTAGATACTAGTGGTATCATCAATCTTAGCAACAAGGAACTATCTAAGGAGGAACTCTTAACCTTGAGTAAGGGATTAAAATATGCCCCCGCACGGAACCTTAATAAGTTCCAAACATTCATAGATATACACAAATATACGCGGAAATTAAATATCAAAAGGTATGTTATGAGCAATCCTACCAGACAAGAAATGAGGGAAACCTCTACTGTAGTCCACTCTAACTTGGCTAATGCCTCGCTTTTTAACCCCCCGGGCAATCTGGCCCCGAATGTCAATATCTTCCGAGATTTGCTTATCAAGGATCTAGCTAATTTGAATACAAGAACCTTTCGGCCTAAGCGAGATATTGCTGTGGGCATTGAGTCTCTTTGTAATAGAAAAGATATAGTAGTCCGCCCTGCCGATAAGGGTGGTGCCATTGTGGTTTTGGACAAGGAAGCTTATTCTAATGAGCTGTCAAGAATCCTTGGGGATTCTGAAACATACTCCCCTCTATTGGCTGATCCCACATCTAAATTTAAACAGAATTTAAAAACACTCATCCAGAAGGGCTATGATATGGGCATTCTAAATAGGAGAGAAAAAGAATTTTTGGTACCTTTGGCACCACGGAGGCCAGTTATGTACATCTTGCCAAAGATACACAAAACTTTGGCTAACCCTCCAGGGAGACCCATCATCAGTGGAATTGACTCTGTCACGTCAAGAGTCGGGAAGTATATTGACAAGTACTTACAACCACTGGTGATGGGTACCCCTTCCTTTTTGAAAGACACTAAGCATGTTATCAACTTGCTAGGAGAATTAGAATGGAAATCAACTTACTTATTGGTAACTGCGGACGTAGCCTCGCTCTACACGGCTATTTCTCACCGGCTAGGTCATGAAGCGGTGGAATTTTTCTTGCATCGTGACTCCAGTATTTCGACCACGCAAAAGAAATACGTGGTCGAACTACTGGATTTTTCGATGAAACATAATTATTTTTGGCACAATGGGACATACTATCTGCAGATGAAAGGTGTGGCCATGGGAGCAAAGTTTGCTCCCAGTATGGCCAACCTTTTCATGGCTAAGTGGGAAGAAGATGTGGTATTGCATAACAGGCGCAATGAACTTATTTTTTGGAAAAGGTTCATTGACGATGTCCTTTTTATATGGGACGGGGACACGGAATCTGTCATAGCCTTTCTGTCTTTTTTAAACAATAATGATAGAGGTATTGTATTATCTCATGAGGTTAACGCCACTCAAATCCATTTTCTTGATTTAAAAATCTGTATAGATAATGGAAGGATTACCACATCAACATATTTTAAAAAGACAGACAGGAACGGATATATTCCACTTGACTCTTGCCATCACCGTTCCTGGCTATCAGCAGTTCCGAAGGGTCAATTCTTGCGACTCAGGAGAAATTGCTCCGATCTGGACGAGTATAGAAGAGAAGCTCAGGTTCTGAAATTAAGATTTCTTAATAAGGGCTATGATGGTCAGTCGCTGGACTCACTAATAACAGAAGTGGGCAATAGGGATCGCCAGACTCTTTTAGTGGAAAAACCATCACAAGTGGATAAAAGGGAGGATTTTGGCCTGGCTTTTCTAACCACTTACTCCAGCCAGCATTGGGCCATTAAACGTATAATCAAAAGACATTGGCCTGTCATTAAAAATGACAGAATTCTGGGGCCTCTATTGGGTGATAATCCTTGCGTACTCTTCAGAGGTGCCTCAAATCTTAGGCACTTTATAGCACCTAATGTTCCAGATCCACCTACGAGACCTTCCTTCTTTGGGGATTTAAAGGGATTTTTCCCTTGTAGGAAATGTCAAATTTGTAGCATGAATACTTTTAGAGGTAGGCGATTAACTGAGTTTACATCAACACGTACTGGTATCACATACCCAATAAAATCATTTATCACCTGCACTACGAAGTGCGTAGTGTACTTGTTAAGGTGTCCCTGTGGTCTAGAATACGTTGGGCGCACCACTAGAAAGTTGCAAGTTCGACTGGGGGAACATCTTACCAATATCCGGAAGGGTTTTGACAAACATAATGTGTCAAAACATTATGATCTTAAACACAACAGGGATCCCACTGGTACTATGTTTGTCGCCCTCGAAAAATATATACCACATTGGAGAGGTAGCAATGGCAAACGTAGTATATCTAGAAGTGAGACCAATTGGATATATAAGCTGGATTGTCATGTCCCTGGAGGTTTGAATGTGGAGTGGGACATCAATTGCTTCATTAATAATGGTTGAAGAATAATTTCTCCCATTTTTATTTTGATGTCCCCCACACACCCCAGGTAAATAGGGCTGTATAACATATCCCTTTTTGGCTTTAATAGTTTAAGCAATTTTGGAATTGAATCCTCTAAACGACATTTATTGTAAGGCTAATAAGTGAAATTATTATATTCTATTCGCCTTTAATTTTGGAATATATTAATTATTTTTAATATACATATACTTTTTTATTTTTAATTTCAATTTAATTCTAGATTTTCTATTTGATATAACCATTATTGGTTTTTTGGCTTGATTAAATATTTTAAAATGTTTTATGTCATGAATTTAGGATATTGTGGGAATTAAGTCTCCTAATTGAAGGTTTAGTGCAATATAAATGTTTTTTCTTAGAAGGGTGTCACGAATTGTCCTTCAGCCATTTGCACTATTTTAGAAACTCCTTAAAAGCTTTTTTATGTTCAAATTAAAATTAATCGTATTGCTGTGGTAATAAGTTTATTATCCACAAGATGGCACTATAATAGTTTCAAGCGGCCCTAGGTGTTAAAACCAGGCTAAGTATCATCTGAACCAATTAGTGTTTTTTTTGGCTGTCACTTCAGCTGTTTTGCTTGCTCCAGTGACCAATGGCTGATCCTTTTCGTTCCGCCGTTTGGGTACTTATTGCGCATGCGCGGACGTGTGGGCGTGCCCCTGATGATGTCATTTCTGACGAAACGGCCGTAGGGTAGACACGCACGCACGGACTGCGCATGCGCGGACTTTCTGATTCATTGGAGCTGTTTTTAAACTCCTTGCAAGGAACTTTTATATATGGATGCTTGTTGGCGATTTAACTAATAAAAAGAAGTTAAACTTTTTACACTATTGGAGTTTCTTCTTCCCCTTCTTTTTTGGATTTTAACCATCGCTGAGAGGGGATTTCCCCTCTCCCCTCCTCGCTTTGCTGAGGCTCGATTTGGAAACCACCAACACAGCGCTCACAAACAGGAACCATCTACAGGGAGGACAACAGCCATAAGGGGAGGATATCATATGCTGTCTTACAAGGGCTGTCTGGTAAGCCTCCATCTTTCTCTGTGGTGACGGTTTCTGTCAATGGTGGATGTCACGGATTTACCCAGCGGAATAATCACATATGTTTTTCATGGACACTATATTATAATTAAGCACGTTTTTAAGACATTGGAATTTGCATTTAATACCCACTGATCCCTATTTGATAATTAGTGGAATATTTATGAGCACGGTTAATAGCACTAATGTTTTTGTGAAAACTTTATTTGTCTACTGTTGTGGTAGTCTTCCAGCGCTGCACTGTTTGTATATGTATTATAATTTTTAAATATCTATGAATGTTTTCAACCATTAAGTGTCATGTCACTCCATAATGTGCTGCACTGCACTGACCAGCTCTATCCAACACAGCCCACAATTTCAGTGGTGTGTACTGACAGTAAGGTAACACACTATTTTTTTTTCACCACAGCCTTTTGCAACACACTGCAGCCCATCACAATGTACTACAATGCATGAAGGTGAACAAAATGTCCCCTTGAATTCATAGTTATAAAAAAGAAGAAAAAAGTCTGGGAGGGAAGGGGTTAACCAGTTTCCTGGTCTTTTCACTTAAAGTGTTACTAAACCCAGGAGACCCAATATCTGGTCTCCCACAGTACACAGAACATGGAAATGCAATTATTTTAGTAAATATAAACTGCTAAATACCTTTTCTCATCAGCAGTATAAAGCAGTCTTATGACATCTATCAGTGTCTGGTTAAAGCTTGTAGTAGGAGTTTTCATTTTACTCTGACTGTCCTATAAGGCTGCAGGACCCCTGATCCTCTGTCTGGACAGTTGCTGATTGGCCCTGTGCGGATCACATGCATCCTCCCAAGAAAAAAAAAAACTCTCTAGTAATACACACCAAACTTTACCAAACTGAACAAGTGTTGAGTGACTCCAAAGGCTCTGTCTTATCAGGAGATAGATTGGGGACAGTGGAAGAAGGGAAGGATCAGAGCGAAGGGATCAAACATCCTTTTTACACAATGAAGAGATTTAACACCTTAGGTTCCATAGTGAGTATAACAAGCATGCTTTACTACATACAGACTGATTTGACTGTTTTGGGCTTTGTAACATTTTAAATTCAGGAGGGAGGCTCTGCACAGAGAGACCAGTCGGATGGGATGAGGACAGGCTAACAGCTGAAGAGGCGAGGGGGGCTGCTCATCTCTCCTTCAGCTACCTTCTCATTCAGCTGTCATCACTGGGGACTGCCTGCTGAGAAGAGCCTGCCAACATGCAAGGGGCTGCTGAGACCTGTAGTCCCCCTGAAGACACTGGCCAAGGTATGCCGGGGCAGCAAACAAGCCTGAGTTAGGGGGTAGGGATGTAGGGAAAAGAACAAGTTAATTTGTGCATGTGGACTTTGTCATGTGTGCACCCTTTGCTAAAGTTAAGCTTTGCCTTAACTTTGCCTTCTGCCTGGTCTGAAACAGAAAAGTGACGGCAGAAAAAAGACTGAGAGGTCCTTGAAGTCTGCCTATTTTTTTTTGTTTTGTTTTTTCTTTGCTTTTTTGTTTTTCGTTAACTTTTTAGTATAGATCTATGTTTGTCCCAAGCATGTTTGAAGCTGTTTACTGTTGACTGTCTCACTACCTCTGCTGGAAGTTTATTCCAAGCTGAAGTTATTAAAGGTGTCTAATGCAAGTAACCGACACCTTTAGCACTTGGTCTCCTGCTGTAGGTCACTAGGCACATTGGGGTATGAAGAGTCAGCACCTAAAGAGTAATCCTGGTACAGTACTACATGTGGTTGCCATGGGCAATGAAAGTTTACAGTCAGTTATAGCAGCCTATTAGTAGCGTGTACCTATGTCAGGTGGGACAGCCTCTAGCAGCGAGGGAGTCCTGTTCTCTACTCCTTCCGCAAACGGTCTTTTTCCTATAGCAAAGGGACCAGACATGTGTAAAGCAGAGTGATCCTGATACAGATGCCTAGCATAGCCCAGAAGTACCCACAGGAGATAGTCTTCTCATTTGACCCAGACTTGACGCCCAACGAGTTAATAGGAAAATATAGAGAAAAGGTCCATCATTACCCACCTACCCATTACAAGCACATTGGCATTCTTTACTTTAGTGCGCGCAGCTGTTTTAGCTTTATTGGTGTTAAAGGGTCCTAAATTGTAATAACCTTTATTTTCTGCAATTGTTTCAGTGCTAGAGTGATGCTTTCTCCTCACTTTTTTTAGACATTACATATTTACATATAAATCAAGCAAGTAAAACTAATTTGATAGTAAAAGCATATCACAGATTTTTTTTTAATTCAAAGAGAACTCATTAATTATGGCACTTAAAGCGGGGGTCCACCTATCTATCATTTTTTTTTTTTGGAGTTCATTCAAAAACTTTTCTTCTCATCATTATCTACTCACATGTTCTGTGTAATAAGTCCGCCTGTGTCCGATTTCGTTGTAAAGAATAACTTATAAAATTCACTGAAGGCGGTTTCCATCTTCATTGTGGGCATTTGAAGCCCACAAGCATGTATTTCCTGGATGCAGTGAATGCTGTGCTCCCAGCATTCACCGAGATGTTGTGATGATGCTGTTGCACAATGCATGCTGGGAAGCCTGAGACTAGCTCCCAGGGGACTGTGGGAGGTCTGGGAGAGGCTAGAAACACGCCTACTCCCATGGGAGGAAAACCAGGAAGTGCTAAGAAGATTAGAAAAAAAAGGTAATTACGGCGATTTAAATTTTTTTACACAGCATGTCAGCATCTAGGCAAGGAAGAGAATGCATAGAGATAATGTTCAAAATTTGGGTGGAACCCCGCTTTAAATGATAATATACGTTGTAGATAAAAAACAGGCAACATTTTTTATTTAGTACACGATAATATAAAGATTTTATCAGTAGATATATAGTAGGTGGAGGCTGCTGATGGCAAATGAATCTGAGACACTTTGCATAGAAAGGTGTGGTCTATATACAGAATATAACTATGAGAATGAGAAGGAGTCAACTAAACTCTGTTCTGTCAAAGTGATTCCTCATCAACGTGATCATGTTCTGGACTGTCTTCACTTTCATCACTTATTTTTCATGTAATTCATATTTTATACTTTGAGATTACTAAATGTAAATATACTAGGTTTTATTTTTCTGTTATCATCATTCTCTCATTTTGTTGCAGATTCTATGGCTCAGTTTACTGTGATCCAGGAAGCCACAATAACGGCACCTCTTGGTGGTAATGTCATTTTGTCCTCTGGTCGTAGTGATGGTCCTGTAGCTGCTGGTAACTACCCAGCCTGGGTATATCAGGCACCTGGGAGTGTTCCTAAAGGTTTAACAGGTAGTAATGGAAACAATCATAATCTAAAACCTCCAGGAACCTCTGAACGTTTTACTGGATCCATCCAAGGAGGCTCAAGTGTTTTATCTATCAGTAATGTACAGGCTGCAGATGAAGGGGATTATTTCTGTTCTCTATGGGCTGGTAGTGCGTACACAGTGCTACAAATTCACACACAGTGAGATATTAATATACACTTCCTCTTTTGTTTCTCATACATATGTATTTAAATATCCAAAGAATATTAATCAAATATATGTGTAGCAACCTCGCAGAATGCATAGTTGCCAACATTGCAAAAAAAATATGTGGGACACTTTTTTGGCTGTAGGCGGAGCCGTACAATAATTAGGGGGCAGGGCATTTGTTTGTAGGCGTGGCTTAGCAAAAAAATTAAGTGCGGCGCGTGAAGTGCACCGCTGCAAAAATGGGTGTGGCTTACGTGAAAGTGGGCGTGGCTTGTGGTTAAAGTGGGCGTGGCTTAAATGGACGTGGCTCAAGAGGGTGTGGTTAGAGTCTGAGATGAATGAGGGATGGAGAGGGAAAGGGGGAGAAGGAAAGGGGGAGAGGGGAATGAAGGGACAGCAGCCCCAGATCCTACACAATAGAAATATGTGTATTCTAGAAAGTTTAACAATCAGCAGATAAAGATACTCCAAACGCCTGGTGTTAACGCTTCAATCATCCCGGCACCATGGTTGTTATGGTGTCAGGATGATTGAAGCGCATTATTTATATTATTACATTGTAATATAAAATGAAATCATTCAACTCACCATAATGCCGAATCAGTGGGATCCCTGAGCGTGTCACTAGCCACGTCGCCTGTCACCAGCAGAGTCCGTCCTTGCATCAGGTGCCACCAGCAGAGTCCGTCCTTGCATCAGGTGCCCCCGGCAGAGTCCGTCCTTGCATCAGGTGCCCCCGGCAGAGTCCGTCCTTGCATCAGGTGCCCCCGGCAGAGTCCGTCCTTGCATCAGGTGCCCCCGGCAGAGTCTGTCCTTGCATCAGGTGCCCCCGGCAGAGTCTGTCCTTGCATCAGGTGCCCCCGCCAGAGTCTGTCCTTGCATCAGGTGCCCCCCGCCAGAGTCTGTATAGACCCCCTCAGTGCAGACCCCCTCCATCAGTGCAGACCCCCTCCATCAGTGCAGACCCCCCTCTATTAGTGCAGCCCCCCCTCTATTAGTGCAGCCCCCCCTCAGTGCAGCCCCCCCTCTATTAGTGCAGACCCCCCTCAGTGCAGCCCCCCCTCTATTAGTGCAGCCCCCCTCTATTAGTGCAGACCCCCCCTCAGTGCAGCCCCCCTCTATTAGTGCAGCCCCCCCTCAATTAGTGCAGCCCCCCCTCTATTAGTGCAGCCCCAAAGTGTGGTGTCCCCAAATCATTTTTATTAACCCTCCCTCCCCCCAACTGCTAAGTCAGCTGATACCAATTCTCTATCTATCCTCAATCATCTATCTGCTGACTTTGCCAAACCCATACACACTATACCCATCTCTTTTGTGCTCAGATTTATGGATGAATTACCCAAAGCATGTAGTGCAAGGGCTTGCCTGTATACTTTCAAATGGTAATGTTTAAAGTTTTTGTATCCTATTATTATCTTGACAGGTAATAGCAGAATGTCCAAATGTCCTCAAATGTGTACAGTGTGTATTTATATCTTTGTATTATGACACTTCTTACCTGTCCAGTGGGCTGCCAATACTGTAACTAAGGAGGGGCTGTTTCAAGTAATACTCTGTATTTAGGCATTCATCTCTAAATGAAGTGGAGAGGGTTACCTGTCCAAGATCCCCCCCCCATAATGTTAGAAATGGCCCATGAGACGGGGGGGGGAATATGATAGGTGTACCTTAAACTTTGGTGTTGTTAAATTCCCCTTAATGAATGCTATCTGGAGGTTGGCCAAGAATGTTTGTGTCTAATCTGCTTGCCATGTTTATGTGCAAAAATAGTAATTTATTTTTGTTTTCCTCAACAGTTTCCTTCCACTCCACAGGAATGGCAGACTGTGGCCTCCCACTTTGCCCAGCGGTGGGACTTTCCTAACTGCGGAGGGGCAATTGCTGGGAAACACGTCCACATCGTCCCACCACCCAACTCGGGGTCGTACTATTTCAACTATAAGGGGTTCAATAGTATTGTGATGTTGGCGGTGGTGTCGGCTAATTATGACTTCTTGTATGTGGACGTGGGGAAGAATGGCCGGATGTCCGATGGTGGAGTCATCGCCCAGAAGGAGTTTTACAGGCGTCTCCAGAATGGCAGCTTGGACTTGCCACCTCCAGAGGACAATGTGGAAGGACTCCCATTCGTCTTCATTGCTGATGAAGCGTTTGCGCTGGGGGACCATCTTATGCGGCCATTCCCTATGAGGACCCTCACCCCAGAACAGAGGGTTTTTAATTACCGGCTGGCCAGAGCCAGAAGAGTGGTGGAGAACACATTTGGAATCCTGGCCAGCCGGTTCCGCCTATTTCTGACACCCATCCATATGGCGGAGTATAAACTTAATCATATAATCCTGGCGTGCTGTATTCTCCATAACTTTTTACGCAAACATTTGGCCAACTATGCTGGCTCAGTTGGGCCTGAGGCCGGAATGATACATGAAACAACACTGACGGCGCTTGAAAGTGGCCGTCCTGGCTTGCCCTCCCTGAGTGCCCGTGATGTCCCGTTACGATACCTGGAGTTCTTTGCGGGTAGGGGGGCCATCAATATGCCAGCAAATTTGTGAACCCTTTATCAAATAAAAAACAAAAAAAAAGAAAATCTTTGTTGACATTTACTGCTTGTGTTTGTTTTAGCTGACCCTGACAGAAATGTGTTGAGTCCAGAAAATGGCGTGATTGTGTAACCTTATACAAAGCACTGTTGGGTGTTATTTACTAAAGGCAAAGACACTTTGCACTACAAGTACACTTGAAACTGCACTGAAATGGCACTTGTAGTGCAAAGAGGATTTGCCCTTAGGAAATAACCCCCATTTTCACAGAAAACACCAATTACATCACCACCAAAGTGTTTTAGCGTTGACACAATAATCCACACATTCTTGCTTAACAATCTTTTTAATACCTGCACAATCACATGTGCATTTAGAAAAGGTTTTTCAAACAAACCAACATGTTTGTTGTATAACAATTTTTGGGGTAGCATTATAAAAAATAGAAATGTCCATTTAGGATAAAACAGGCATGTGTAAAACCAACAAGAAAGACACAAATCTTGAACTTACAAAGTTCACATTTGGTAGAACTTGAAGGCAATATCAGACATGTGTATTTAGGAACGGTGTTTGATATTGCGTTCAGATGGGGTGAAGTCACCCCAGGAAAAGCCAAATTTGGAAGATGCACACAAATTTCCCAATGTCAACATGTGCTAGCTGCCATCACGGGGGATCAAGGGACGTGTTTTGGGGGAGAAACCCCTTCCTCTCAGCTACTTTATTATTGAGGAAGGGGTTGCACCCCCAAAACGCGTCCATTGATCTCCAGTGATGGCAGATAGCACATGTTGGCACACTGTGTGCATCCTCCAAATTAGGCTTTTCTAAAAATCACTAAAACATTTTGAACATTGTAGCACACAAAAAACAAAGGGATTGGGAGGGGTTTTAAACTCGCCCCAAAACATCAATGATGTTTTTATTTTTTTGAATAACATCATTGATGTTTTTCTTGAGGTTTTCCAATTGTAAATTACACCCCATGATCTCCCCGATCAGGATCTGGGCACTTTCTGATGTGAAAGGATCTGGATCCACAACATCACGATCACCTAAAAAGAGAGAAACCCAAAAAAAAAGGTATTAAAAAATATGCCGGCATCCATCTCTTACCTGAGCCTGTGGTCGCAGACACTCACCTGTTGTGGTGACTAGTTCCACCACATCTTCTTCCTCCTGCTCTTCTTGGGTTGGTGGGATTTCCCCTTCTTCCAGAGGTGGGGGGGTCTGTGGTCTCCTTGGATGAGGGGTGTCTTCCGATTCTTTTCTCCCCTATGTAAAACAAAAATGCTATACTTAGCACACAGAGATTTGATGGCAGAACTATAAATAGGAAACATTGCTTGGAAGTGGGGTACAATTGTCTATTTTGGCAGATTTCCAAAATGTAGCATTTTCAGTGTCCTTTGTCAAGCTTCAATACTTTACCTGTTTGGTACAAGCTTCACAGATGTAGCCCCCCCTATAGTATACACTGGAGCACCTGTGTGGCCCCCTAATAAAAATGGTGTTCTTGTGTCCCACACTAGTGCTCCAGTGTCCAGATGTGAAAACAGCTGCTGAGTGTCCTCTCCTTACACAGAATCTAGTTTGCATTTCATTCTAGTAACAAAGCCATCTACACAAGCAAAATAGTTTCAGACAAGTAGGGCGTAAAAATTGTGACCAAATGCATATGGCCTAAACAATGGTGTTTTATAGGCCGAAAGAAAAATGTTTTATACGAACGAATAATGTGCCCATGAACATGAAAGTTGCCATTTAAAAATGTACACTTGTAAGAAAAGCACATGGAGCAGCACGAACGTAAGAAACATAAAGAATAGCAACACAGGGCAACTACTTACTTTTTTGCTGCACTCTCCGGATCTTTCTGTACTGCTCATGTTCTCGTAATTTCAGGTCCGACCACCGTTTCCTGAGCTGATCTTTAGATCGTCGTACCCCGAATTTCCGGTGCAGACTCCTGACCACTTTCGCAATTATCTTGGCCTTTCTGACATTGGGGTTGGGGTAAGGTCCATACTTTCCATCATAGTCTGCCTTCTTCAGGATGTCCACCATCTCCAACATCTCCCCAAAGGACATATTTGATGCCTTAAATCATCTCCTTCTGGATCGTGACGTTTCAGGCTCCGGGCTTTCCTCCCCCTCCTCCTCGTTGTTATAATTAGCACGCACCTGCTGTGTATCCGCCATGTGCTCTTCCCCCACTGCGCAGAACGAAAAGGGGCGGGGAATAGACTAGAAAGAACGTCAGGGGCGGGCGGAGTTACACGCATGCGCAGTGTGTATAAAGCGTAACACGCGTGCGTATTACGTACGATCTGTGAGCGGAGGAAGGAGAATCGAAAGTGCCGATCGTGATAACGAAGGTAAGATCTAAACTTGGGCCTATACTGCTTCGAAATGGAAGCCTATATTGTAACCAGATTAGGGGAGTTTGGCCTGACCTTAGGGTTTGTCTTGTGTTGTGTCTTGCAGAGAAAATGGATGGCTTCAATGACCACAACTTCCTCCCCCTGTTCATAGACAAGTACAGGGAGCTGCCCTGTCTGTGGCAGGTGAGACATCCCCATTATAATCATAAACAAAAGAGGCAGGCAGCGCTTGAGAAACTGCTGGAGTTGGTGAAGCCGGTGGTCCCCACAGCAACCATCCCCTATTTAAAAACCAAAATTGGTGGCCCGAGGAGCACTTATCTTAGGGAGCGCAAGAAGGTCACAGATTCCCAGAGGTCCGGAGCTGCAGCAGATGACATTTATGTCCCCAGGCTGTGGTACTATGAGAGACTTCGTTTTCTGTCAGACCACACTGAAGTCAGGGAATCCCTCTCCACTCTTCCTTCCACTCTTCCTTCCACCCCAGCTGAGGCTTCCGATGTCCAACCTGGGCCTTCCAGCCAGGAAGAAGTGGAGGAGCCCAGCTGGAGTCGGGTATAGCATTCTTCTACAGATTTCTGGTAAATAAATAAATGATGTTTATTAGATGTTATTATTGATCACTAATTGCTGATTGAAAAAAGTTCTTTACATATCAATAGACAGTAGTGGGCACCCAAAATTGGGACAAGAATGAAAAATACTGGGCTCAGAATGATAGTCTGTTATATTTGTTAACATTCAATTTGCAACAGTCATGAGGTGAAAATTGTGTGTGATTGATGAATAAAAAACTCAAACTATGTCCCTTTTTCATACACAAGAAGACCTCAGCCAGGTGGAGGTTGTGGAATGTGGCAGTCAGGAGGAGGCTGGGATTAGTGGCAGCCAGGAGGAGGCGGGGCTAAGTGTCAGCCAAGAGAAGCCTGGGACCAGTCGCAGCCTGACTGAATCGCAGGTTCCTCCCCTGCGGCTTCCATATAAAAGAGCGAGGAAGGCGACTCTCATGCAGGATTCAGTGCTCAGGCTAATTCAGGAGGCTTCGGCATCCCTCAGAGCCTTACCCACTCCTGAAGAGGCCTTTGCCTGCATGGCTGCCACCAAACTGCAGGGCATGCAGGAGGGTCAACGCCTCCTGTGTGAGCAACTTATTTATAAAGTCCTAACTAAGGAGGTGAGTGGGGAACTAACACCCAAGACCGACGTGATTGAGTTGGACCATCCTCCTCCTCCTCCTGCTGCCACAACTCCACCACCAGAGCCACCGCGTGGAAGGAAGCGTGGAAGGAAGACCAGAGAGTGATGACCCTGGGTTCAGTCTGGTCTGACAAAAGCTGCAGTCTCTCGTATGACCACAGCCTGGGGACACAGATGTCATCTGCTGCTTTCCTGATCTCAGGGACTTCTGGACCAGACTGCACTCCCTTAGATAAGGACTCCTCAGGCCACCAATTTTGCTTGAAAATAATTGATGTCTGCCCCGGGGGTCCAAGGCTTCGCCAATTTCTGCAGTTTCTCCAGCGTTGCCTCCCTCTTTGTTTAGTTGTGAGCCCTTAATAAAAGTTTTATTTTGGGAAATTATACTCTCCTGTGTGTTTTCATCCAAAAAGGACAGTTTGTTGGTGACGATTCAGGTACATTTCTAATATAAAATGTGAAATTAACAAGGGACAACAACACCAAACAATCTCCTACAGATTAAATAGAACAACATATCAATGGTGTTGTGGTAACTTGACACAAAAAACACACACAAAAATTTTCTGGAGTACAAATAAAAATCCCCCCCAAAAAAAATCAGCCTTGAAAAAAATACAAACCAAAATCGGAGAAGTCTGTGTGAATATGAGCAGCAAAAATACTTAATTCTTGTCACATTATAAAGAAGAAGAGAGTGCGCTGTATTAAACCATTTTTAACATTGCAGCGTGATGAAAGTGCTGTATCCATTGCGAACACTAATTTTACCAGACCAAGCTGTTCCGTGTCGGAATTTCTTCTGAGCATGTGTGGCACTTTGTGCGTCGGAACAGGCCACACACGGTCGGAATTGACGCGATCGGATTTTGTTGTCGGAAAATTTTATAGCCTGCTCTCAAACTTTGTGTGTCGGAAAATCCGATGGAAAATGTCCGATGGAGCCCACACACGGTCGGAATGTCCGACAACACGCTCCGATCGGACATTTTCCATCGGAAAATCCGACCGTGTGTACGGGGCATAAGTGTGTACAGGTAGACTTGTGGACACAACAGATTAACAAGCCTGGTTAATCTTACAAACCAATGGATTATACACTCTTTTCCCTTACAAAATACTATAATTATCATAAACATCTTTATAAATATATGATTTTAAATCATAACCCAATGTTGCAAGGCATCTATAAAATATTTATCCTGACACAATATCCCATTGCTGTAAAAAGGATTTCTAAATATTAAAATGGGTTATTTATGTATAATCACCATTGTTAAAAACATTTGCATGTCAGAGGGAAGTGATAATCCCATTAGACATCCAGTGTGTTTGATTCTGTATCATTATTGTTAGAAACATTGTATGTGTAAAATTAGTTTAACCAGTTGCCCTATAACACATTTACTGCTACAGGGCAGCTGCTCTGTGCAGGACCACGTATATATACGTGATCCTGCATTTCCAGGTATCTGGCTTGAGTGCGCACCACTGGAGGCATGCTCCTGCTGTGATTCTCTGCAGCAGGAGCTGATCAGTGGGTCAGCTCCAGCACCCGCTGATCGTCCAAAACACAGGCAGAACGGCGATCTGCCTATGTAAACGAGGCAGATTGCTATTCTGTCCGTAAGGAGGGCATGAATCCTGTGCAAAGCAGGGACACAGACCTATGCCTTCCACCAGTAATACGGGGCCACAGTTTGATGCTTATTCCTTCTGCAGAGAAATAACATTTGAATTCCATAAATCGCAGACGATTGTTTGATAATTGGTTATCAGTGGTTATTTTGTCTAAGTGGAAAAATGTATTATTGAAATCAATCCATTTTATACATAGATATACAGTAAATTTGTCTGTGTCCGCCTATTATTCAAACTATTTATGGTGTGAATGTGACTTATTGAATAAATACAAATTTATTGTCAATAGCCCAGCCCATATTCACATTGATCCTGGTTGTGTTCTTAAGGAATTCTACATTGGATAAAATTAACTCAAATTAATTAATCGTTCAGGCATTCCCTGACACACAGAACAACAGCCTAATGCTGCGTACACATGGACGGCCTTTTCGACCGGACTGGACCGACGGTCTTTCCGACTGACTTTCCGACGGACTTCCGACGGACTTTTGAACGAACGGACTTGCCTACACATGATCACACCAAAGTCCAATGGATTCGTAAGAATTTGTACGTGATGACGTACAACCAGGACTAAAATAAGGAAATTGATAGCCAGTAGCCAATAGCTGCCCTAGCGTGGGATTTTGTCTGTCGGACTAGCATACAGACGAGCGGATTTTTTGACTGGACTCGAGTCCATCGAAAGATTGGAAACATGTTCCAAATCTAAATTCCGTCTGATTTTCGACTGAAAAGGGCCGCTGCAGGTCCGATGAAGCCCACACATGGTCGAATTGTCCGACGGATTCGTTCCGTCGGACCAGTCCGGTCGAAAAGTCCACCGGTGTGTACGCGCCATTATAGTTAAGATTGGCGGGCTTTCGGTGGGGCTCTTCTTTAGGCGGTGCACTGTCCTTTTAAGAGTTTTAGTGATGTACAGTATGTAGTTGGATAAAAGCAGTCTCTATGGCGTTGACTATGCACGTGACATGTGGTTAACCACTTCAGCTCCGGACCATTTGGCTGGCCAAAGACCAGAGGACTTTTTACAATTTGGCATTGCGCTGCCTTAACTGGTAATTGCGCAGTCATGCAATGTTGTACCCAAACGAAATTTACCTCCTTTTTTTTCCACAAATAGAGCTTTCTTTTGATGGTATTTGATTGCCTCTGCGATTTTTATTTTTTGAGATATAAATGGAAAAAGACCGAAAATTTTGAAAAAAAAAAAAAGATATTTTGTACTTTTTGTTATAAGAAAAATCCAATAAACTAAATTTTAGTCATACATTTAGGCCAAAATGTATTCAGCCACATGTCTTTGGTAAAAAAAAGTCAATAAGCGTATATTTATGGTTTGCGCAAAAGTTATAGCGCCTACAAACTAGGGTACATTTTCTGGAATTTACACAGCTTTTAGTTTATGACTGCCTATCTCATTTCTTGAGGTGCTAAAATGGCAGGGCAGTACAACCCCCCCCCAAATGACCCTATTTTGGAAAGTAGACACCCTAAGGAAATTGCTAAGAGGCATGTTGAGCCCATTGAATATTTTATTTTTTTGTCTCAAGTGAATGAATAATGACAAAAAAAAAATGTTTTACAAAAAGTTGTCACTAAATGATATATTGCTCACACATGCCATGGTTATATGTGGAATTGCACTCCAAAATACATTTTGCTGCTTCTCCTGAGTACAGGGATACCACATGTATGGGACTTTTTGGGAGCCTAGCCACGTACGGGGCCTCGAAAACCGAGCACCGCCTTCAGGATTTCTAAGGGCGTAAATTTTTGATTTCACTCCTCACTACCTATCACAGTTTTGAAGGCCATAAAATGCCAAGATGGCACAAAACCCAGCCAAATGACCCCATTTTGGAAAGTAGACACCTCAAGCTATTTGCTGAGAGGCATGTTGAGTGCATGGCATATTTTATATCTTGCCACAAGTTGCAGGAAAATGACAAACTTTTTTTTTTTGCACAAAGTTGTCACTAAATGATATATTGCTCAAACATGTCATGGGCATATGTGGAATTACACCCCAAAATACATTCTGCTGCTTCTCCTGAGTACGGGGATACCACATGTGTGGGACTTTTTGGGATCCTAGCCGCGTATGGGGCCCCGAAAACCAAGCACCACCTTCAGGATTTCTAAGGGCATACATTTTTGATTTCACTCCTCACTACCTATCACAGTTTCGAAGGCCATAAAATGCCAAGATAGCACAAAACCCCCTCAAATTACCCCATTTTGGAAAGTAGACACCCCAAGCTATTTGCTGAGAGGCATGGTGAGTATTTTGCAGCTCTCATTTGTTTTTGAAAATGAAGAAAGCAAAGAACAATGTATTTTTTTTTCTTTTTTCAAATTTCAAAACTTTGTGACAAAAAGCGAGATCTGAAAAATACTCACCATACCTCTCAGCAAATAGCTTGGGATGTCTACTTTCCAAAATGGGGTCATTTGGGGGGGGGGGGGGGTTGTGCTATCTGGGCATTCCATGGCCTCCGAAACTGTGATAGGCAGTGAGGGGTAGAATCAAATATTTACCCCCTTAGAAAGCCTGAAGGCGGTGCTTGGTTTTCGGGGTCCCGTACGCAGCTAGGCTCCCAAAAAGTCTCACACATGTGGTATCCCCGTACTCAGGAGAAGCAACAGAATGTATTTCGGGGTGTAATTTCACATATGCCCATGGCATGTGTGAGCAATATATCATTTTGTGACAACTTTGTGCAGATAAAAAAAAAAAAAAATTGTGTTTTTTCCGCAACTTGTGTCAAAATATAAAATATTCCATGGACTCGACATGCCTCTCAGCAAATAGCTTGGGGTGTCTACTTTCCAAAATGGGGTCATTTGGGGGGGTTGAGCTATCTGAGCATTCCATGGCCTCCGAAACTGTGATAGGCAGTGAGGGGTGAAATCAAATATTTACCCCCTTAGAAAGCCTGAAGGCGGTGCTTGGTTTTCGGGGTCCCGTACGCAGCTAGGCTCCCAAAAAGTCTCACACATGTGGTATCCCCGTACTCAGGAGAAGCAACAGAATGTATTTTGGGGTGTAATATCACATATGCCCATGGCATGTGTGAGCAATATATCATTTTGTGACAACTTTGTGCAGATAAAAAAAAAAAATGTATTTTTTCCGCAACTTGTGTCAAAATATAAAATATTCCATGGACTCGACATGTCTCTCAGCAAATAGCTTGGGGTGTCTACTTTCCAAAATGGGGACATTTGGGGGGGGTTGAACTGTCCTGGCATTTTATGCACAACATTTAGAAGCTTATGTCACACATCACCCACTCTTCTAACCACTTGAAGACAAAGCCCTTTCTAACACTTTTTGTTTACATGAAAAAATATTTTTTTTTTTGCAAGAAAATTACTTTGAACCCCCAAACATTATATATATTTTTAAAGCAAAGGACCTACAGATTAAAATGGTGGGTGTTTCATTTTTTTTTTTCACATAGTATTTGCGCAGCGATTTTTTGGGAAAAAACACACTTTTTAAAATTTTAATGCACTAAAACACACTATATTGCCCAAATGTTTGATGAAATAAAAAAGATGATCTTAGGCCGAGTACACGGATAGCAAACGTGACATGCTTTAAAACTGCGCATAAACTACATACATTTTTAAATGCTTTTAAACGCCTTTACAGGTTACCACTTTAGATTTACGGAGGAGGTCTACTGCTAAAATTACTGCTCTCGATCTGACCTTTGCGGTGATACCTCACATGCATGGTGCAATTGCTGTTTACATATGACGCCAGACCGACGCTTGCGTTCGCCTTTGCGCGAGAACAGGGGGGGGGGGAAGGGGTGCTTTTTTTTTTTTCATTATTTATTTTGCTTTTTTATTTTATTTTTAAACTGTTCCTTTCATTTATATATTTTTTTATCATTTTTATTGTTATCTCAGGGAATGTAAATATCCCCTATGATAGCAATAGGTAGTGACAGGTACTCTTTTTGAAAAAATTGGAGTCTATTAGACCCTAGATCTTTCCTCTGCCCTCAAAGCATCTGACCACACCAAGATCGGTGTGATAAAATGCTTTCCCAATTTCCCAATGGCGCTGTTTATATCTGGCGAAATCTAAGTCATGAAATGCTCGTAGCTTCTGGTTTATTAGGCCATAGAGATGATTGGAGCCATTCTGGTCTCTGATCAGCTCTATGGTCAGCTGGCGGAACCACCAGCTGCATTCTCAGGTTTCCTGTTGGGACAGGAGAGCCAGTGAAAACCATGGAAGACGGTGGGAGGGGGATGACATTCCCTCCCACTGCTTGTAAAAGCAGTCTAAAGGCTAATTAGCCGCTAGGATTTCTTTTACTGAAAAGAATAATGATACCTAAACCCGTAGGCATCATTGTGGTATATCCACTCAAAGTCCAGCAACATACCAGTACGTTGCTGATCCTTGTTGGGCATATATTGTAATCTTTTTTTTCATGCAGCCTGTGGGCTGAACGAAAAAAAGAGATTGATCGGTGGGTATGTCCACCATTAGAATACCTTCCTTCATCCACCCACTTCTAATGATGGGCATACATGCACCATTTTGTTTTTAACTGTGGTGGTGAAATCACCTCCTACAGCGCTAGAATCACGGCTTTATGTATCGTGGGAGCAAACGCTGTTGCTGTCAAAATAAATCCGTGCTGCAGGTGAATGGCGTACCTGAAAACAAAAAAATGGTTAACAATAAAACACAATAAAACATTGCAGAATAGAATACAGTAAAAAAGAGCAGAACAATAGAGAGAGAGAACAATAAAACGACAACTATTTTTGTTTTTTTTATTTTATATTTTTATTGTGTTTTTTTTTTTTTTTTACTTTTTTTTTACACTTTTATTTGTAACTGTAACGGTTCGGTTCCAGGTTCGGGTCTCTCAAAATGCGATGGCATCTTGGGAGACCCTGTGAAAGTGTGCCTAGTCTGTGCAATGCTGTACCCTATGCTAAAACTCCACTATTGTATGGTAGCGTTCAAAACATTCACCAATGCAAAGACCAGGATTGTCAGGACAGGAGGGACAATAATAACGGGTGTCACGCCTAAACCCGTGCTTTCTGCAGACACAACATTTTCTTTGGGGGGCTCGTTGGGTAGGGGTACTCGGGAGGACATACGGAAAATGCCTCTCATGCAGCCGGCTTACTGCATTTGCAAAAGGTTGGTTGAAGTGCATTACGAGGGGCCGAATTTTGTAGAGCCGATCGTATCCAGGGTCTCCACAAGGGTGACAGAGTTCATTGTTGTTGAAGTGCATGAACCGCAAAATCTGCTTGTATCGTGCCCTGGCCATGGAAGCAGAGAACACGGGCATATGGTACATTGGGTCAGTGGACCAATATGACCGCAACGTACTCATTTTAACTATGCCCATGTTGAGGGATAGGCCCAGAAAGGTCTTAAATTCGGAGACCGTAATTGGTCTCCAATCTCTGGCAAGGGAGGACTGGGGATTAGTGGCGATGTATTGACCAGCATACAAATTGCTTTTGTCCACAATAGATCTATAGAGATCTTCTGTGAAAAACAGCGAACAGAAATCAAGTGACGTAAAATCAACTGTTTCCACCTGAATGCCGGGTTGGCCAGTGAATGGGGGAAGTACGAGTGCTGCAGAAGTAGTGGGCTCCCAGTTCGGATTGGCGAATTCTGCAGGAAGGACACTATGGGCACGACGGGCCTGTCTTTGTCTTCTTGGTGGCAGCGGGACACTACTTGTGCTTGCCACATCACCAGCTTGAACTGCACTTATGGGACTCACCACATCACCACGTGATACTGCAGTGCTGGATGTACGACCAGGGTGTACTAGGCCGCTGGTGCTTGCCAGTTCACCAGAAGGAATAGCGGCGCTAGTATTTCTCTGCTCCATACAAGAGCCCTGTGGTTCTTGCACCTCAACAACTACAGTGGAAGTTCGGGGTCTGGTATGCCTGACCTTGGCAGGGACCACAACTCCGTCGTCAGAGCTATCTGTCATGGAGCCACTGCTGTCTACAGGATCGTATTCTGAGCCTGAATCTGACAGATGAGTGACTTCCTCTTCACTATCTGTCATGCTCAGAAACGTGTAGACCTCTTCACTAGTGTACCTTCGATTTGCCATTTTGGGTTCTAAATTTACTGGTACACTAGTGAGACTCACAGGTAAAAAAGCTCCTGACTATCAGCAAATGTAACAAACGCTACCAAAAAAACACAGTTAGCAATCGTAGGGATCAGGCTTGACTCTGCGAATGCTGCAGTTATGTGTTTAGTGTTTTGTAAGTGACAGTGATCGATCGATACTGCACTTGGGTGGGCTGGGCTGGGCGGAGGGGCAAAATGCAGATGCTAGCAGGAGTCCAGCAGCTGGGCTGATCCCGCTAACACTGCATTTTTGGGAACCATAAACTGCTGGGGATGCTAGTATAGATCTGATCAGATATCAATCCGTGCAGATACTATACCACTAAGGGAGATGTATGCTGCGTGCGTGGGTGTTAGCGGTACTGGCACTAACCTGACGCTGCCTGGGGCGATGCAGACCCTATCTGACCCTAAAACCTAACTGATATCACCAGCCGGGCAATCAGGGGGTTAAACCTTTATTAGGTAATAAACGGCAGGTGCCCTGACACTATAAAAAACAAACTAACTAACCAACGTCACCCGTAACAGTTATACAGTGATCACTGGTGAAAGGGTTAACTAGGGGGCAATCAGGGGTTAAAACCTTTATTAGGTAGAATATAGGGGTACCTGACGCTATAAAAATTTGACGGTGAACCAAATACTTACCTGGCTAACTAGCGTCACCAGTGACACTAATACGGCGATCAGAAAAAAGATCGCTTAGTGACACAGGCAACAGGGGGTGATCAAGGGGTTAAACCTTTATTATGGGTGGTTAGGGGGGTACCCTAGACCTAAAAGGGGCCTACCACTAACTGCCCTACCACTTATAACAGTCACAAATGACACCAATGCAGTAATCAGTAAAAAAAAAAAAAAAAAAAACACTGCTATTGGTGTCACTGTGACAGGGGGTGCAGAGGGGTGATCGGGGGTGATTTGGGGGGGGGGTGATTTTTGTGCCTGAGTGTTCTACTGTTAGTGTAGTGTTGCAAACCTATTTGGATGTCTTCTCTCCTCGGCGCTGGAACGAAAAGAACGACACGAGGAGAGGTGACATCACTTCCTCTGCCTCTGTTTACTTTACAGAAGCAGAGGAAGCTTTTCATTCGTCAGGAGTGATCGCGAGGGGGTGGCCATGAATCGATGGCCTCCCCCTCAGCACGGATTGATCCTGAAGCTAATCAGACCACCGCAGGCACCGGGGGGGGGGTGTCCGATCGGACCCCCCGCCCGCTGGCAGGCAGGGACGTACAGGTAAGCCCTTATGCCTGCCCTGTGCCATTCTGCCGACGTACATCGGCGTGCGGCGGTCGGCAAGTGGTTAAGATGTGTAGTTCATCACACCACTTCTGACAGGTGACTACTCCGGTCCCAAACAATTGGCTGTCAGCAGGCTCTGCAAAGCCTCATGATCTGTTCCTGGCTGGCTCACCCAGGCAGTAGCCCCACACAGTAATAGGTCCCTTTGGGTTCCAATGTGGCCAAATAACACTTAGAGACTCAGTCCCAAGGTCCTTGGTATGGTACAGATACCCAGCGTTGGGTCTGCCCTGCTCCATATCCCCCCGCCACACACAAACGTCAACAGCAGCTTTTCAAGAAAAGTCTTTCAAGGATATATGGGCGCAGACACACCTGGTAGCAGAAAGCAGGTCCCCACTTACTGGCTCCAACCTTAGGCTCCATTCGCACTTTACAAAAAAAAACATATTGCCAATATCTCACTAGTTTATTGAACACTGTGAGGCTAGTATAGCCATGATCACTGTGTCCCAAATGAGTGCTAACTCAACATAACTTGACAGTGTGATCCAAGTGACCCAGAAACAAGCATGAAGAATTTGGGAGAAAGGACCCCAGATACGGAAGTCACAGCAGGACCGTGCAGCTTAATCACAGGATACTTTTATTCAAAAATTAAGAATACAAAAAACACTGGGTTAAAAAAGTCCACCAAAACCTGCACGTAGGTGAACATTTAAAAAGACAACTTTGTCTTGGATAGACACAGCTCCGATCACACAGTGAACACACATACAAAGTCACACAATTGGCTAGTATATCATCATATGGCTGCCTGCGAATGTTTCCATTGTCATACGCTAATAGGTGGTAAGGTATTCTGGTCCCTTAAAGTGGAACTTCCGCTTATTTGTCTCCTCTCCCCCTCCGGTGCCACAATTGGCACCTTTCGGGGGGAGGGGGGACAGGATACCTGTCTTTGACAGGTATTCTGTTCCCACTTCCGGGAGTCCGGACAGCGGCCCGTGACATCACCGCGGGGCTCCCTTCTCCTTTCACCGGGCTAGTAGGAGAGAGGAGCGGAGCCTCCTGCATGCGCAGTATGATTACCAGCCGGGTACCCTTACCCGCAATGGCGGCGGCAGCACCCGACAGCTGATGGAAACATCGGCTGCGGTGCCAACATCACTGGACTCCAGGACAGGTAAGTGTCCTATTGTTAAAAGCCAGCAGCTGCAGTATGTGTAGCTGCTGGTTTTTAATTCTTTTGGGGCAGAACACCGCTTTAAAGTCTGCAGCAATTAGATATCCAGATGCATCACCAGGCTGAGGATATCGAGCATATTCAATCCTCATCTGGATAGATACAAGTTAAAGGGATTGGATGAAAAGTAGCCCAGGACTCAGCTAGATTAAATAGTCTCTTCAGACTTCACACCTAGACGGTATATATTATTAAGAGTCTATGGGTACATGACACTTATATAGGTAGCAGAGATTGTCACCAGCACTGCTAGCAAAGTATAAGACTGTTGCATCCATTCACCCAACCTGTACACGAATGAAGGCCTCTTGAGCCCCTCCCTAGAGAAAGAGAGCCTTGACTGATGGGGGCATGGCTAGGTGCATGACAAGGGGGACGATTGGTTGGGACATGTGGGATGAGATGGGCCTGAGCTCAGGAAATCGTGTAATTCTGGGTCTTTTCGAAGAGTCGTTGGAAGAGCTGCTGTGGACCCTGCACCTCTGCCATGGACACTGACCTCCTGTTGGCCAGGGACCACGAGTTGGCTCTCCAAGGTCAAACTGAATGGCTATTCTCCCTCCTCACCCCAGTAATGTCCCCCCTCTCCCTTCTCCACTGCCGCCTGCGGGTCCCCCGTTTTCTAGGGCCAGGAGACGTACCCGTCCTCCTTCCCGACTTAGCCCCAGTCCTTCCAGGCCTTCATATTCTGCCCCTACACCCCTGGAGCCCTGTGGCCACTGGTCCCGGCCCCCCCTCTCCATCCCCCCTGCTGCCAGAGGACTGCGGCGGGTCCCCCGCCATCCGTGCACATCGCAGGCCGGGTCTCCTCCCGCCCGGCCCGCTCCCGGAGCCCCAGAGTCCTCTGGCGGTCAGTAAGGGCTTCTCCAGCCATCCCACCCCCCCTGCGGGTGCCTGCTCAGCGGCGCGGGCAGGAGCCACGGTGCTTCCCGCCTCTGATCGCCACCCGCGGGTGCCAGCTACCTCTGTCCATGGTTTCCCCCCTGCCCTGCCGGTGCTCAACGGGGCAGGGGGCGGGGGGGCCACTCGGCGGGCATCCCGCAGTGCCAGACGCCAGGCACGCCAGTCCGGAGCTTCTGCACGGGCTGCCCCTCCTCCTCCTTCCTCCATGCTGTCTCTCACTGCTGGCGTGTCCCTGCCAGCTTCCCTCCCTGCGCCCAGCTGAGCGGGATATTTGAATAGCTATGAAGTCCATACTTCTGTCCTGGCCACTATGCATCCACATCCCCCTGCACCTGGCCGGGTGCGGGATGGTGGTGCACCTGTCACTCACCCCCTGAAATTAACCCCTGCCTTGCCACATCCCCCTGCACCCGGCTGGGGGGAGATGGCAGGGCTGCACAGGCTGCTCACCCCCTGCCACTGACCCCTGCTTTCCTGCATCCCCCTGCACCCACCTGGGTGGGGGATGGCAGGGCGGCAAATGCCGCTCACCCCCTGCCGCTGCTCCAGATGCTGCTCGGTTGTCGTCCTCAGCCCCCCGGGCTCCTCAGGTTCGGTGGCCGGACCGCCACCCCTGGACCTTTCCTTCCACCATCCTTCGGCCTCGCCAGCCATCAACATTCCCCAAGAGGATGGACGTCGCCTGCCAGTTCCTCCCACGGATGATCCTGCACCGGTGTTCCTCCTGGACCTACCGTTGGTCGCCCTTCTTTGGTGGCACATCCGCACCTCAGCGAGTATGATTGTCATTTGATTTGGGGTAGGAACAGTGACGCTGCTGTATCGGGTCAGCCGGACGAATGCATTGTTACAGTTGTAAAATAGGTCCTGTCTCGCATGGGTGTGTTGGGTCCGACATGCAGTTCGGCGTCGCGAATTTATGGATTTCCTCGCTTTAATCCCTCCCGATCGAGGGATGATCGACAAATCCCGTCGGGTTGGCGTTGCGGCGCAGGGCGAAAAATCGAAGCATCTTCTTCGGACGTTCAGGAACTGGCTGCAGGGGTTCTGTGCATCACTCTTTTGCTATCTTGATCTAATTTGGGGTGCCTACAAAGTGTACGGGGGTCAGTGTTGGTTCCACTAAACGACACCCAGTTTCGCCAAAAAAAAAAAAAAATGGCGTGCAGGAAGGAGTTCCGCTTCGATTGTCAGGATGGTAGCCTGTGGTTATTGCTCATGTGCCCCCACAGGCCTTAGTCCTTTCAGTCCCCAGCCGGCGCTCCCCAAAAAAAGGTCTATGCTGGCTGTTCACTCCAAGTGGTACACCGCATGCTGTTTTAAGCATGAGTGCTCACTTTGCGGGGGTGCTCACCCTGCCAGCCGGTGCTTCCGAAAGGGAATATAATCTCTTTCCTGGGCCGGGGGCCAAGCCTGACATTTCTAAACCGGAGACCCCAGTGATCGTCTCAAAGATGCTTCCCTGGCTAGACCGGTACCCCCCTTCATAGAGAGGCCTTGATCTTGAGGGATGTTTTGGACCATGGTTTTTGGATCCTCTTACTCAGCCAGCGGTGAGTGCCAGCAGCTCCTGTCTGTTTTTCAGGACACCTGTGAGTGTTTTTTGCCATCCCCCTGTCAGCTGAAAAGACAGAGGGTCCTGTGACAGTTCTGGCCTTCTTGGGTATCGATATCGACACCGTGGATTTCCGGCTGTCCAGTGACAAGCAGGCCAGGCTACTCTCCCTGGTCCGCTTGGCAAAAGGGGCTAAAAAACTGCAGTTGAAACAAATTCAGTCTTTGCTGGGTCACTTGGTCTTTGCCTGTTGTGTCATCCTCATGGAAAGGGCTTTCTGTAGATGCCTGGTGTGGGCCAAAAAAGGGGTGGCTGCCCCCCACCATTACTTCCATATCACCAAGCCCACGCGGGATGACTTGGGCATGTGGCTATCCTTTCTCCAGACCTACAAAGGCCAGTCATGTTGGTTGATGGAGGGGGTACCAAATTCACAGCTCGAGCTATACACTGATGCGGCTGGCCCCTGTGGTTTCAGTACCTTTTTCCAAGGGGAGTGGTCTCCTGAGTGTTGGCCGGCCTCATGGGCCCGCATGGATCTTTTGCGCAACCTCACACTGCTGAAGCTTTTTCTGATTTTTTGTCGCCATTGAGCTGTGGGGCGAGCGGTTGCGCTATCGCAGGTGGTTTTCTGGTCCGATAACATGAGCGTAGTGCATGTTGTTAATAAGCAGTCTGCCAAATCTCCTTGTGTCGTTGCGGCATTTTTGGTTTTTAAGTGTCTTTAGGTTTATTGTATGTTTTAGAACATGTCCCTGGAACTGCTAATGATATTGCCAATGCTCTCGCTCGATAGTTTCCGAGCCCTTGCCCTGTCGGCTTCCCTGGAGGACCTCCCCTGTCCGGCCAACTCGTGGAACCTCGTTTCTGATGTTTGCTAGACCTCCTCCGGGCGTCGCGTGTGGGACGAATGGTCCAGGTGTCGGGAGGGTGAGTTTTCATCTCGTCTTCACAGGAAAGACGCGTGGCTTTATTTTCTTACCTTGTTCATTTACTTCATAAAGGTTCTTCCGGATCCACGTTTTCGTCGGCTATGTCTGCTTTGTCTTTCTGGTTTCAGCTTCTTGGGTGGGAGGACATCAAAAAAGCATTCCCTATCCGTCGGGTCCTGCGGGGTTTGTGACATGCGACCCATTCCCCCAACTCCCAGTTTCCTTTACTATTCTCTCCAGTATCCTTTCCTTGTTGCCATCCTTTTGCTTCTCCCGTTTGAGACCCTTCTCTTCCAAGTGGCTTTCTCGTGGGCGTTTTCGGGGCCTTTCGCATCGGCGAACTGGTTTTGAAATCCACCTCCTCTGCGGGCGGTTTCCTGGCAGAGGTCGTTACCTTCTCTGAGCGCTGCATGTCGTTTTTATTGCGCACATCATAAACCGACCGTTTTGGCAAGGGCAGAAGGGGCCCATTCTGCCCTGTTTCTTTGGCCTACCCCTTCCTGTCCTTACGCCCCCCGTCCCCTATTTTCTTTGTCCACGCCGATTTCTCCTCTCTTGACAGGTTCCACTTTCTGCGGGTTTTTCAATGCTGCCTCGAAAAACTGGGTCTCCCTTCACGTGACTTTGCGACCCACTCCTTTCAAATCGGCGCTGCCACCGCAGCTTCGGGTATGGGGTTTTTCTGATACTGATTTCAGCGTTTGGATAGGTGGGAATCGGGCCGTTTTTCCTTGTATGTCCGCCCACACCTGTTTTAGAATTTCAGATTGTTACCCGGCCATGGTATGGATCGTGGGAGATTCCTTCATTTACTGGGCCGCTCGTCGGGCGGAAGTTAAAAGCTACGGGAAGAACTGGGATTTTACCTATGATCTCGCCAGGATCTGCTGGCTTGGGCTTCGCGGTTTATGCTGGCCTCAGGTCCTTCCAGAGTGTTTAGGCCTTCGGTCCCACGTGTCTGGCACCATCATCTTGATTCTTCGCACTGGGGCAATGATGTGGGTTATACACGTTCTGTGGACTTGTCCAAAGCACCTTGTCCCCATGTTGATGAGGACAAGGGCCTCTTCCCGACAACCCTGACCATTAGTTGTCGGGGTCTGTGGGCGCAGAGCTTATCGGAATCCGGGAGCCCCCTTTAATAAGGGGGCCCTCAGATCCTGGCCCCCCACCCTATGTGAATGAGTATGGGTACATCGTACCCCTACCCATTCACCTAGGGAAAAAAGTGTCAATAAATAAGACACACTACACAGGTTTTTATAGTAATTTATTAGACAGCTCCTAGGGTCTTCTTCCGACTTTGGGGGTCTTCTTCCGACTTCTCCACTCTCTTCTCCCGGTGTTCGGCCTCTTCTCCCGGTGTTCGGCCTCTTCTCCCGGTGTCCGGCCTCTTCTCCCGGTGTCCGGCCTCTTCTCCCGGGCTCTTCCGCTATCTTCTGCCGCTCTTTTGCTAGCGGTGGCCCGGTCTTCTGCGCCGTCTTTTCCCCTCTTCTCTTCTTTCTATGTTGACATGACACTCTCTCCTGCTGTAATGTTGTGCGAGCGCTCCGCAGTGACTTATGTAGGTGGTGACCCCGCCCCCTTATGATGTCACAGTCCCAGCATGCGCAGGGACTGTGGCGTCATAAGGGGGCGGAGTCACCGGGTGACATCACCTGGTGACCACGCCATATGCCTATATAAATGGTTGCGCAGCTCGCACACAGCATTACAGTGGGAGAGATCGTCGTGTCAACATCGGAAGAAGAGAAGAGGGGAGAAGACGGCGCAGAAGGCTGGGCCACCGCTAGCAAAAGAGTGGCAGAAGATAGCGGAGGAGCCCGGCAGAAGAACCGGACACCGGGAGAAGAGGTCGAACACCGGGAGAAGAACCGGACACCAGGAGAAGAGGCCGAACACCGGGAGAAGAACCAGACGCCAGAAGAAGAGGCCAAACACTGGGAGAAGAACCCGACGCCGGGGGAAGAGAGCGGAGAAGTCAGAAGAAGACTCCCAAAGTCAGAAGAAGACACCCGGAGCTGTCTAATAAATTACTATAAAAACCTGTGTAGTGTGTTTTATTTATTGACACATTTTTCCTTAGGTGAATGGGCAGGGGTACGATGTACCCCATACTCACTCACATAGGGTGGAGACCGGGATCTGGGGCCCCCTTATTAAAAGGGGGCTCCCGGATTCCGATAAGCTCCGCGCCCGCAGACCCTGACAACCAACGGCCAGGGTTGTCGGGAAGACAAGGTGCTTTGGGGTGGGGGGGCTGCAGGGCACCCCCCTGCCCCAAAGCGCCCACCCTCCCATGTTGAGGACATGCGGCCTGGTACGGTTCAGGAGGGGGGCACTCGCACGTTCCCACCCCCTTTCCTGACCAGTCGGGCTGCATGCTCGGATAAGGGTCTGGTATGAATTTTGGGGGGACCCCCACGCCAATTTTTCAGGGTAGGGGGTTCCCCTTAAAATCCATACCAGACCGAAGGGCCTGATATGCCCCTGGAGGAGAACCCATGCCAGTTTTTTATTTTAAATTTGGTGCGGCGTTCCCCCCCTTAGGATTCATACAAGACAACTGTCAGCACTGCCTGACGGTCATTGGGAAAGGAAAAAACACATTATTCCTTTCCCGATGAGCGAGCCAGCTCGGCGCTGGCTCCCGCGACGGGGCTCGCAGGTGTCAAATCTCGCCGATAACAACGGCGAGATTGACACAATATCGCGGTCACCTACTGTAGGTGTAGCCTGGGTGTGCCAGTGTGTGGAGCCACATCATCCGTGATGTCAGAACATCACTCGCGTGGTGTAGGGAACCTCCTACATGTTTCACCCAATGAACTTGAGCTTCGTCAGGGGTGGAAGGTGCATATTGGGTATGTCTTTTTATAGTGTTTTCAGAAGTGGAATTTTGCAAATCACCACAAGATGTCACTCTCACCATCAACATTACTTGAACACATAGCAGATTATTTTGCAAACTGAATTAAAAGGACATACAGATGGTTATATGTCCGCTCAATCATTCCCTTACATAGCCTATCAAGTTAAGAATTATGGCATACAGGTTATTTGGCACTCTTTATTTGTTTAATTAATTTTAGGGGTGACATTCAGGAAAAGCAAATGCACATTAAAAAAACAGTATATCGTGGTCCTGTCTCAGAATCCAGCCCTTTTGGGCGGAGGTCACGACCTTCATTGAAACCTTGACCATGATTCATGTTCCCCTGAATGTATCGATCTGTTTGCTTGGTCTGGTGGGCTCCTTGGCCCACCGCCAAGCAACCAGAACACTAATAGGACTTCTATTATTTTACGCTAGGAAGGCTCTACTCATTAAATGGAAACAAACGGAGATACCTACTTTGAATACATGGAAATTGCTGATCAACTCAGTGGTGCCACTATACAAAGAGGCCTAACTCGCAAGATGTTGCCCAGCCAAGTTTGACTAAATATGGCGCATATGGTTAGAATCAGACATCACAAACGCAACACAATAGGCATTGTTCCCGTTGATTGTCTACTTCAGCTAAAAGTCTTGTATCAGTGAAGACCTAATTTTACCATTATCTGAAGGTTCTTCAAAAGGCGTTAATCTCAACCTCAGCAGCTCTTCCCGATGTGGTCGCCTGAAATACATGATACCCTGTCCTCTCAATCTTAGTGACACAAGTATTTTAAGTTATAGAAGTTCTATAGATAAGTATAAATGTAAAGGATTGTTTAATGGTTGTTACCTCAGCAGGGGTATGCCCAGAGGCTGTATTGTGTAACTTTTTTTTTTGTTTTATTTTTTATGCAAACTCAATAAAAAGAATTAAAAAAAACCCAAAAAAAACAGTATATCAATTATAGATGGGAGGAGCTGGCCTAAACGAAAGATGTATCAGATCATCTGATGATCACATCTCACTGCTCTAGGAAGGCTTGAAAGTTGCATTCTGTATTGAGTCCTGAGGGAATAAAAGTATTTAGCCTGTATATCCACATTTTTTTCAAACATTCTTTTCCAAAATCACTTCTGTGTGAGGGCAAATTTAATGTGTACATGCCTTTGACTCATTAATAATTAAAAGAAACAGATGCGCTAATCTATAAGAATATTCACAGTGCAAAAATACACATGACAACAATTTAAGGGCATAAAATTCAACTCCTATAAAAACAAGTGTATATGACTCAAGTGAAAAATATACAATTCAGTTCATAAAAGGTGCAAAAAAAGTGCATAAAAAATGTCAAAATGACAAACCCTTATACAAAGGGAAACTGAGTGAACCAAATACAGTGCCTTGCAAAAGTATTCACCCCCCTTGGCATTTTTCATGTGTTGTTGCCTCACAACCTGGAATTAACATGGATTGTTTGAGGATTTGCATCATTTAATTTACAGAACATGCCCACAACTTTGAAGATTATTTTTTTTTTATTGTGAAGCAAACAACAAATAGGACAAAATAACAGAAAAAGTCAATGAGCATAACTATTCACCCCCCTAAAGTCAATACTTTGTAGAGCCACCTTTTGCGGCTATCACAGCTCCAAGTCACTTTGCATGAGTCTCTATGAGCTTGTCACATCTTACCACTGGGATTTTTGTCCCTTCCTCCTTGCAAAACTGCTCCAGTTCCTTCAAGTTGGATAGTTTGCGCTTGTGAACAGCAATCTTTAAAGTCTGACCACAGATTTTCTATTGGATTGAGGTCTGGGCTTTGACTAGGCCATTCCAACACATTTACATGTTTCCCCTTAAACCACTCAAGTGTTGCTTTAGCAGTGTGTTTGGGGTCATTGTCCTGCTGGAAGGTGAACCTCCGTCCTAGCCTCAAATCACACAGTGGTACAGGTTTTGCTCAAGAATATCCCTATATTTAGCACCATCCATCTTTCCCTCAACTCTAACTAGTTTCCCAGTCCCGACTGCTGAAAAACATCCCCACAGCGTGATGCTGCCACCACCATATTTCACGGTGGGGATGGTGTTCTTTGGGTGATGTGATGTGTTGGGTTTGCGCCAGACATAGCGTTTTCTTTGATGGCCAAAAAGTTCAATTGTAGTCTCATCAGACCAGAGCACCTTCCTCCATACATTTGGGAGTCTCCCACATGCCTTTTCGCAAACTCAAAACGTGCCATTTTGTTTTTTGCTGAAAGTAATGGCTTTCTTCTTGGCACTCTGCCATAAAGCCCAACTCTATGGAGCGTACGGCTTATTGTCGTCCTATGTACAGATACTCCAGTCTCTGCTGTGGAACTCTGCAGCTTCTCCAGGGTTACCTTAGGTCTCTGTGCTGCCTCTCTGATTAATGCCCCCCTTGCCCGGTCCGTGAGTTTTGGTGTGCGGCCATCTCTTGGCAGGTTTGCTGCTTTGCCGTGTTCTTTCCATTTGGTTATGATAGATTTGATGGTGCTCCCAGGAATCAATAAAGATTTGGATATTTTTTATAACCTAACCCTGACTTTTACTTCTCAACAACATTGTCCCTTACTTGTTTGGAGAGTTCCTTGGTCTTCATGGCAGTCTTGCTTAGGTGTTGCAGCCTCAGGGGCCTTTCACAAAGGTGTGTATATGTAATGAAGTATCATGTTACACTTAGATTGCACACAGGTGGACATCATTTCACTAATTATGTGACTTCTGAAGGTAATTGGTTGCACCAGAGCATTTTTTGGGCTTCATAACAAAGAGGGTGAATACATACACACATGCCAATTATCAGTTTTTTATTTCTGAAAAATAGTTTTATGTATATATTTTTCTAATTTTACTTCACCAACTTAGACTATTGTGTTCTGATCCATCACATATAATTCAGATTAAAAAAACATTGAACTAAAGGCTGTAATGTAACAAAATAGGTAAAAAGCCAAGAGGGGGTGAATACTTTTGCAAGGCACTGTATGTGAAAAATGTTGTGCTCTTCAAAGAAATTGGGTGAACCAAATATAAGAGAACTTCAGTGCTCTTCAAAACACAAAGACTTTAATAACCCATCACCACATAGATTCACATCTTACCAGATACCTTATGCCAGGTACACACGAGCGGACTTTACGGCAGACTTTGCCCGGCGGACTTTGACGGACTTTATGACGGACTTTCCGAATGAACAGACTTGCCTACACACAATCCACCAAAGTCCGTCGAATTCGTACGTGATGACGTACGACCGGACTAAAACAAGAAGTTCATAGCCAATAGCTGCCCTAGCGTGGCTTTTTGTCCGTCGAACTAGCATACAGACGAGCGGACTTTTCGACCGGACTCCAGTTCGACGGATAGATTTAAAACATGTTTCAAATCTAAGTCCGTCCAACTTTTGAGAAAACAAAGTCCTCTGGAGCCCACACACGATCGAATTGTCCGACGAAATCCCGTCCGCCGGGCAAAGTCTGCTGTAAAGTCAGCTCGTGTGTACGCGGCATTAGTTTCAAGCATTGGATAATGATCCCACCATGCTCCAACAGACTGAGCTGTAAAAACAAACCAAATTTCAGATAACAGCAGTATCGGACACTGGATAATGATCCCATCAGGCTCCAACACCTTAACCACTTGCCGACCGCCTCACGCTGATATACGTCAGCAGAATGGCACGGGCAGGCAGAATCACGTACCTGTACGTGATCTGCCTCCCACGGGCGGGGGGTCCGATCGGACCCCCCCCCGGTGCCCGAGGCGGTTGGCTTGTGTCTGGGAGTGATGAGAGGTGAGGGGGAGACCATCCATTCGTGGCCCCCCCTCGCGATCGCTCCCAGCCAATGAGAATCTTCCTCTGCTGCTGTATGCTAAACAGCAGCAAAGGAAATTATGTCATCTCTCCTCGGCTCGGTATTTTCCGTTCCGGCGCCGAGGAGAGAAGACTGCAATGTGAGTGCACAACACTACACATCACAGTAGAACATGCCAGGCACACTTTACACCCTGCATCACCCCCCGATCACCCCCCAATCACACACTCCCCCCCCCCCCGTCACACTGACACCAAGCAGTTTTTTTTTTTCTGATTACTGCATGGTGTCAGTTTGTGAGTTAGTGTGGTAGGGCAGTTAGTGATAGCCCCCTTTAGGTCTAGGGTACCCCCCTAACCCCCCTAATAAAGTTTTAACCCCTTGATCACCCCCCGTCGCCAGTGTCGCTTAGCGATCATTTTTCTGATAGCTGTATTAATGTCACTGGTGACGCTAGTTAGGGAGGTAAATATTTAGGTTCGCCGTCAGCATTTTATAGCGACAGGGACCCCCATATACTATCTAATAAAGGTTTTAACCCCTTGATTGCCCCCTAGTTAACCTTTTCACCAGTGATCACCGTATAACTGTTACGGGTGACGCTGGTTAGTTTGTTTATTTTTTATAGTGTCAGGGCACCCGCCGTTTATTACCGAATAAAGGTTTAGCCCCCAGATCGCCCGGCGGTGATATGCGTCGCCCCAGGCAGCGTCAGATTAGCGCCAGTACCGCTAACACCCACGCACGCAGCATACGCCTCCCTTAGTGGTATAGTATCTGAACGGATCAATATCTGATCCGATCAGATCTATACTAGCGTCCCCAGCAGTTTAGGGTTCCCAAAAACGTAGTGTTAGCGGGATCAGCCCAGATACCTGCTAGCACCTGCGTTTTGCCCCTCTGCCCGGCCCAGCCCACCCAAGTGCAGTATGGATCGATCACTGTCACTTACAAAACACTAAACGCATAACTGCAGCGTTCGCAGAGTCAGGCCTGATCCCTGCGATCGCTAACAGTTTTTTTGGTAGCGTTTTAGTGAACTGGCAAGCACCTGCCCCCAGCAGCGTCAGGTTAGCGCCAGTACCGCTAACACCCACGCACGCACCGTACACCTCCCTTAGTGGTATAGTATCTGAACAGATCAATATCTGATCCGATCAGATCTATACTAGCATCCCCAGCAGTTTAGGGTTCCCAAAAACACAGTGTTAGCGGGATCAGCCCAGATACCTGCTAGCACCTGCGTTTTGCCCCTCCGCCCGGCCCAGCCCAGCCCACCCAAGTGCAGTATTGATCGATCACTGTCACTTACTAAACACATAACTGCAGCGTTCGCAGAGTCAGGCCTGATCCCTGCGATCGCTAACAGTTTTTTGGTAGCATTTTGGTGAACTGGCAAGCACCCATAAAGCCCTTCCTGCTGCATTCGCCAATCCTAATAATTGGGAACCCACCGCTTCTGCAGCGCCCGTACTTCCCCCATTCACATCCCCAACCAAATGCAGTCAGCTGCATGAGAGGCATTTTTATGTCCTCCCAAGTACCCTTACCCAACGAACCCCCCCCTAAAAAGATGTCGTGTCTGCAGCAAACGCGGATATAGGCGTGACACCCGCTATTATTGTCCCTCCTGTCCTGATAATCCTGGTCTTTGCATTGGTGAATGTTTTGAACACTACCATGCACTAGTTGCGTATTAGCATAGGGTACAGCATTGCACAAACTAGGCACACTTTCAGAGGGTCTCCCAAGATGCCATTTTGAGAGACCCGAACCTGGAACCGGTTACAGTTATAAAAGTTAGTTACAAAAAAAAGTGTAAAAAAAAAAAAAAAAAAAAAAACACAAAAAAAAATATAAAATAAAAAAAAAATAGTTGTCGCTACATTGTTCTCTCTATTCTCTCTCTATTGTTCTGCTCTTTTTTACTGTATTCTATTCTGCAATGTTTTATTGTTATTATGTTTTTTCATGGTATGCAATTTTTTATACTTTACCGTTTACTGTGTTTTATTGTTAACCATTTTTTTGTCTTCAGGTATGCAATTCTTGACTTTGAGTGGTTATACCAGAATGATGCCTGCAGGTTTAGGTATCATCTTGGTATCATTCTTTTCAGCCAGCGGTCGGCTTTCATATAAAAGCAATCCTAGTGGCTAATTAGCCTCTAGACTGCTTATACAAGCAGTGGGAGGGAATGCCCCCCCCACCATCTTCCGTGTTTTTCTCTGGCTCTCCTGTCTCAACAGGGAACCTGAGAATGCAGCCGGTGATTCAGCCAGCTGACCATAGAGCTGATAAGAGACCAGAGTGGCTCCAAACATCTCTATGGCCTAAGAAACCGGAAGCTACGAGCATTTCATGACTTAGATTTCGCCGGATGTAAATAGCGCCATTGGGAAATTGGGAAAGCATTTTATCACAACAATCTTGGTGTGGTCAGATGCTTTGAGGGCAGAGGAGAGATCTAGGGTCTAATAGACCCCATTTTTTTAAAAAAAGAGTACCTGTCACTACCTTTTGCTATCATAGGGGATATTTACATTCCCTGGGATAACAATAAAAATGATTTAAAAAAAAATGAAAGGAACAGTTTAAAAATAAGATAAAAAAGCAAAAGAATAATAAAGGAAAAAAAAAAAAAAAGAGCACCCCTGTCCCCCCCTGCTTTCGCGCTAAGGCAAACGCAAGCGTCGGTCTGGCGTCAAATGTAAACAGCAATTGCACCATGCATGTGAGGTATCACCGCGAAGGTCAGATCGAGGGTAGTAATTTTAGCAGTAGACCTCCTCTGTAAATCTAAACTGGTAACCTGTAAAGGCTTTTAAAGGCTTTTAAAAATGTATTTATTTTGTTGCCACTGCACGTTTGTGCGCAATTTTAAAGCATGTCATGTTTGGTATCCATGTACTCGGCCTAAGATCATCTTTTTTATTTCATCAAACATTTGGGCAATATAGTGTGTTTTAGTGCATTAAAATTTAAAAAAGTGTGTTTTTTCCCCAAAAAATGCGTTTGAAAAATCGCTGCGCAAATACTGTGTGAAAAAAAATGAAACACCCACTATTTTAATCTGTAGGGCATTTGCTTTAAAAAAATATATAATGTTTGGGGGTTCAAAGTAATTTTCTTGCAAAAAAAAATAATTTTTTCATGTAAACAAAAAGTGTCAGAAAGGGCTTTGTCTTCAAGTGGTTAGAAGAGTGGGTGATGTGTGACATAAGCTTCTAAATGTTGTGCATAAAATGCCAGGACAGTTCAAAACCCCCCCAAATGACCCCATTTTGGAAAGTAGACACCCCAAGCTATTTGCTGAGAGGCATGTCAAGTCCATGGAATATTTTATATTGTGACAGAAGTTGCGGAAAAAGACAATTTTTTTTTTTTTTTTTTTGCACAAAGTTGTCACTAAATGATATATTGCTCAAACATGCCATGAGAATATGTGAAATTACATTCTGTTGCTTCTCCTGAGTACGGGGATACCACATGTGTGAGACTTTTTGGGAGCCTAGCCGCGCACAGGACCCCGAAAAACAAGCACCGCCTTCAGGCTTTCTAAGGGCGTAAATTTTTGATTTTACTCTTCACTGCCTATCACAGTTTTGGAGGCCATGAAATGCCCAGGTGGCACAAACCCCCCCAAATGACCCTATTTTGGAAAGTAGACACCCCAAGCTATTTGCTGAGAGGTATAGTGAGTATGTTGCAGACCTCACTTTTTGTTACAAAGTTTTGAAAATTGAAAAAAGAAAAAAAAAATTTTTTTCTTGTCTTTCTTCATTTTCAAAAACAAATGAGAGCTGCAAAATACTGACCATGCCTCTCAGCAAATAGCTTGGGGTGCCTACTTTCCAAAATGGGGTAATTTGAGGGGGGGTTTGTGCCACCTGGGCATTCCATGGCCTCCGAAACTGTGATAGGCAGTGAGGAGTGAAATCAAAAATTTACGCCCTTAGAAATCCTGAAGGCGGTGATTGGTTTTCGGGGCCCCGTACGCGGTTAGGCTCCCAAAAAGTCCCACACATGTGGTATCCCCATACTCAGGAGAAGCAGCTAAATGTATTTTTGGGTGCAATTCCACATATGCCCATGGCCTGTGTGAGCAATATATCATTTAGTGACAACTTTGTGCAAAAAAAAAAAAAAAAAAAGTGTCACTTTCCCGCAACTTGTGTCAAAATATAAAATATTCCATGGACTCAACATGCCTCTCAGCAAATAGCTTGGGGTGTCTTCTTTCCAAAATGGAGTCATTTGGGGGGGGGGGGTGTTTGTGCCATCTGGGCATTTTATGGCCTTCAAAACTGTGATAGGTAGTGAGGAGTGAAATCAAAAATTTACGCCCTTAGAAATCCTTAAGGCGGTGATTGGTTTTCGGGGCCCCGTACGCAGCTAGGCTCCCAAAAAGTCCCACACATGTGGTATCTCCGTACTCAGGAGAAGCAGCTGAATGTATTTTGGGGTGCAATTCCACATATGCCCATGGCCTGTGTGAGCAATATATCATTTAGTGACAACTTTTTGTAATTTTTTTTTTTTGTTGTCATTATTCAATCACTTGGGACAAAAAAAAATAATATTCAATGGGCTCAACATGCCTCTTAGCAATTTCCCTGGGGTGTCTACTTTCCAAAATGGGGTCATTTGGGGGGGTGTTGTACTGCCCTGACATTTTAGCACCTCAAGAAATGACATAGGCAGTCATAAACTAAAAGCTGTGTACATTACAGAAAATGTACCCTAGTTTGTAGACGCTATAACTTTTGCGCAAACCAATAAATATACGCTTATTGACATTTTTTTTACCAAAGACATGTGGCCGAATACATTTTGGCCTAAATATATGACTAAAATTAAGTTTATTGGATTTTTTTTATAACAAAAAGTAGAAAATGTCATTTTTTTTTTTTTAATTTTTGGTCTTTTTCCGTTTATAGCGCAAAAAATAAAAACAGCAGAGGTGATCAAATAACATCAAAAGAAAGCTCTATTTGTGGGAAGAAAAGGACGCAAATTTCGTTTGGGTACAGCATTGCATGACCGCGCAACTAGCAGTTAAAGCGACGCAGTGCCAAATTGTAAAAAGTGCTCTGGTCAGGAAGGGGTTAAATCCTTCCGGGGCTGAAGTGGTTAAGCTGTAAAAGTGGACCTGGTTTTTCAATGTACGCAGGGATCACAGTGTCTTTGGAAAAGCTGATATCCAATCTGGCAGCTCAAGGATAAATCCCTGAGCATAAAGGAAGAAGAGGATAGCCTCGTAGTGCAATATGTTTCAACTAAAGGGTTTATTAAAACAGCACACTACAAAAACTTACATCAACTTACATCAAGGCAACCAAACATCAGCAAAAATGAATGCACATAAAAAACAGAGCGGTGGTTTGCACCAACCAGCTCAACGGTTAGACACCCTTGACTCATTCCCTCAGGTCTCCCACCATAAAAATTTCACAAAGTGTGCCACTAAGGGGCTCACCTCTTCCTTTTTTTCTCCCTTTTTGGCATTCTTAATGCTTCTGATGTGTTCGCCAATGCGGAACCGCAGCGGTCTCTTGGTTTTCCCTATATAGAGTATATTACATGGACACACCAGCATGCAAATTACTCTGGTGGTCGAACAGGTAACAACATTGAAACCAGACAGAGCGGTCCGCATTGGAGAAGACATCAGTCCTGTCTACAAACTTGCAGACTTGCTAATGGCCACATGCATGCATTCCCCTAGGAGGACAGAGAGGGCGGGGTTTATAGTCAGTCAGTGGCTGCCTTTTTCATGTATTCAGAGTGGACTATGGCATCCTGTAGATTATGGGCCCTCTGGATTATCATTAGTGGACATGGGCCCACTATGTTTGCTAATGCTGGAGAGCTAGTTAAGATGCCCCAGTGCTTGTCAAGGACACACTTTACCTGTTCCCATTGTGATCCATATTGAGTAATTATCCTTAATGGGGTGGTACCAGTAGCTGATTTTTCGTTCACATCACCTGGTTTCCGGGTTCTTCGTTTTGTCCCCTGGGTTCACCGAGCTGTTCTGTTGCCTGCTCTCTGGGCCCCCCCAGTGATCACCAACTGTCCCCAGTGCTTTCCAGCCCCTGTACACTCTGGCCCCTCCAGAGCTCTCCAGCCCCTCCCAGTGCAAATTAGCCCCCCTGTACTCTCCGGCCCCTCAGTGCTCCCAGGCCCCCAAGTGCTCTCCAGCTCTCCATGCTCTCCAGCCCCCCCAGTGCTCTCCAGCCCCCCCCAGTGCTCTACAGCCCTCCATGCTCTCCAGTCTCCCCCTCAGTGCTCATCGCCCCCTCCCAGTGCTCTCAGGCCCCCCTGTGCTCATCAGCCACCCTTTACTCTCCGGCCCCCCAGGGCTCTCCAGACCCTCCCAGTGCTCTTCGCCCCCCCTGTACTCTCCGCCCCCTTGTGCTATTCGCCTTCCATGTTTTCTGCCCCTGCTTGTGCTCTCCAACCCCCCCTGATCCCCGCCCTTCAGTGCTCTCCGACCCCCCCCAGTGCTCTCCAGGCCCTCTGTGCTCTCTACCCCCCCTGTGCTCTTCGCCTCCCTTGTTCTCTGCCCCTGCTTGTGCTTTCCAGCCCCCCCCGTGGTCCCCATCCCCCTCAGTGCTCTCCGAGCCCCCCCTGTGCTCTCTGGCTCCCCCTAGTGCTCTCCACCCCCGTGCTCTTCATTCCCTGTGCTCTCTGGTCCCCCTAGTGCTCTCCAGCCCCCTAGTGCTCTCCACATTCCCCCGTGTTTTCCACCCCCCCATGCTCTCCGTGCCTCCCAGTAAATATGCCATGGGCTGCTCAGTCTAAAATGCCCAGGCCTATTTTTTGTCCCAGTCCGGGCCTGCAAGTAGTTGATGCCCACAAGGACCTTGAGACTCCTTTTTTTGGCAGAATGTACCGGATGTTCAGATGTTACATACTGTATGTTTATAAGTTATTTATAATTGGTTAATAAAAGGCTGCTATGGTCATTTTACTCCATCCTGAGTCTTGTGTGGGTATTCTTGGAAAAGGTTAGTGAAGGAGTTTTGGTCAAGCAGTTGGGAGAGCAAAGCATCTTTTATACCCTAGTCATGCCTTTGTTACCAATCATACTGTAAGGCATATATATATTTTGACTCGCCTTTACTAATTCATTTGGTGTCTGTTTCCTAACACAGCATCATGCAGATGCCCCCCCTTGCCCCTACCTGTGGATGTCTATGTCATACTGTAAGGCAATATATTTTTAATCACCTTTACTAATTCATTTGGTGTCTGTTTCCTAACTCAGCATCATTATTGTGTATTTAGCATTGCCTTCCATGATGTCTGTGATATTTCAAGCTGTGTTCATTTAACCAAGTGTGTCTAAGGGAGTGAAGTCATTCAGGAGGTTGAGGCAAAAAACGAGGAACCAACCTATTCAGAGCCTCCTGCTGGGGTAGCATTACATTTTAACTACTGCACCACAAAGCAAGAGTCCCTGACATATTGGGCTTGGCCTAAAGAAACATGGTTAAATATAGTCTTTGCCTACACACACTGGCAAGTATTTTGAACTTGTAATTTTTTGTCACATTTTTGGGGAAAATTAAGACATTTAGAAATGAAAAATAATTTTGAGATTTAATCAAAGTTATAGAAAAATATAAATCAAGTAAGTAAAAATTATGTGACTAAAGCATATCATTGATTTTTTTAATACATACAGACCTTCCTTACAATACTTAAGAAATTGGCATATTTTTAGCACTGATCACTGTATTAGGGCTAGTTCACACCATACATACATGAAAACTGATGGGAACTGATGGGATTTCATTGCGAGACATCAGTTTCACATCAGTTTTCATGCACCTCAGTTATGTGCCCTATTCACACCAATGTTGATGTCATGTCAGTTTTTTCCCGTGCAGAACAAATCTGCATGTGATATCAGTGTTGTGGTGTGAACAGGGCACATATTGATTTTTTTTGTGCCCTTTCAAAATGCATGCTGAAAAACTGATGTCTAAGCAGCACCATGGTGTGAATGAGGCCTAATGATTTTATCAGTAGATATATGGTAGGTGGAGGCTGCTGATGGCAAATGAATCTGAGACACTTTGCATAGAAAGGTGTGGTTTATATACAGAATATAACTATGAGAAAGAGTAGGATTCAGCTAAACTCTGTTCTGTCAAAGTGATTCCTCATCATCATGATCATGTTCTGGACTGTCTTCACTTTCATCACTTATTTTTCCTGTAATTCATATTTTATAGTGTACTAGGATTACTGAATATAAATATACTAGTATTTTTTATTTTACTCTCATCATTCTCTCATTTATGTTGCAGATTCTGTGGCTCAGTTTACTGTCATCCAGGAAGCCACAATAACCGCGCCTCTTGGTGGTAATGTCATTTTGTCCTGTGGTCGTAGTGATGGTTCTGTAGTTGGTAATAACCACCCGCACTGGGTATATCAGGCACCTGGGAGTGTTCCTAAAGGTTTAACAGGTAGTAATGGAGCCAATAATCATAATATAAAACCTCCAGGAACCTCTGAACGTTTTACTGGATCCATCCAAGGAGGCTCAAGTGTTTTGTCCATCAGTAATGTACAGGCTGCAGATGACGGAAATTATCACTGTGCTCTATGGACTGGTAGTGCGTACACAGTGCTACAAATTCACACACAGTGAGACATTAATATCAACTTCCTCTTTTGTTCTTCATACATGCTTATTTAAATACTTTAATAGCAGCCAAAGAGTAATAAGAAAATAAATGTGTAGCAACCTAAAAGAATATTCCTTTCCCTGGTCGGCCTGCAGTTAGAATAGTTTTAATTGGTTTCTATTGGTTACTGTGCAAATCAAATACAATTTTATATTGCTTCTCCCTTCTACACCTGTTCTTGTGACCACTCAAGATTTGGGATTTTCTTTCACTTTAATTTTCAGTGTTAATGGTCTCCAGGATAAATAGAGAGGGTGAGTATTCATAATGTATTCATAACGGACAACAATAAAAACTGACAGGTGTTCTAATCCCTCACCACTTTATCCAAAACTAACAAAAAAAAATCCTTCCATCATAATGTAATTATTGAACCACAAAGCAAGAATCTCAAATGTATGAAAGCAACAAAAGAACTGTTGTGCTAACTGGTGAACTGTTAGGAGATGGGGAAAATTTGAAAAGAGTCCAGAAGGATGCATGGAGTCTTAAAGAACCTTGTGTAACTGTGAAATTTACCATCTAGGGAGAGGATACGCTGGATATGGTACGTTTTTGAGCTATAGACCAGAATCAGCCAGATAACAGACGCAGCATCCACACGATTGCCATCTTAGGAAGGGCTAGTCTCAGATTAGGGGAAAACAGAAGAGCAGAGCCCAAGGCAATGTCAGTAATTTGGTCACTTTCTTGAGACTATAAAGTATGCACTTACATATAAAGATTGAAGCTTCCAGCCCAAAGGAGGGCCAGAGTCCTCTGCATACAGGATGTCACAGCAGATGCAGGAGGAGTACAGGCAGGGTCCCCACACAGCATGGGAGTACAGCCTGAACAGGAATGCCGGTGAATATGAGAAGCCGGCAATTCAGTGAGCAGGACTCTTCCGACTAGAGACACAGGGCAGCACCCAGAGGATACCATGATGAGCCAGCAGCCTTGCATACAGGTGACTACAATCAATGCATTTCCGGGCTTTTTCAAGTCCAACAACACACATCAGAGGAGGGTTATAAATAGATGGGAACAGCAGAAGTGTCAGTCAGTGGAGGAAAGTGCAAGCAGATTTTATTAATAAAAACATGTCATTGGTGAGAAGTTTTTGCAAAGAATGGATGTTAAAATGAAAAAACAGACAAAAAGAAATGTATTTATATCAAAAGGATCTTGATTTTCCTGGATCTCTTCTATTAAAATCTGTGTTGATATAGATTTAATTACCTAAAAACAACCTGCAGAGGGAATGAACATTGAATGGATTCTATCCACTTGAGCTCTGGAAGATTTTGTCCCGTCATGACCAGTCCATTTTTTGCTATTCGGCACTGTGCTACTTTAACTGGTAATTGAGCGGTCATGCAATGCTGTACCCAAACAAAATTTGTATCCTTTTTTCCCCACAACTAGAGCTTTCTTTTGGTGGTATTTTACCACCACTGGGTTTTTTATTTCTTGTGATATATGTAAACAAAAAATATATGTAAACAAGAAATAAGAGAACTGGGTCAGAACTGCTGACTTAGAACTGAGAGTGGATGAAATTGATAACCTTACACAGAATTACATATGTGAGCTTACGACACTTAAAGAGGAAAACCTTACACTACAGACATGTTTAGAGGACCAAGAGAATAGGGACTGTCGATCGAACCTACGGATCAGGGGAATCCCTGAATCTGTTCTGGACTTGCAGGCTACTGTCACGGCGCTTTTTCAGTAATTAATACCTGGTACCCCTATTGACAGGCTTGAAATGGATAGAGTGCATAGAGCTTTAGCTCCACGCAAAATCAATGGTTCTCCAAGGGATATAATAGCCAAATTGCACTACTACAGGACCAAAGAACAGCTGCTAACAGCTGCCAGAGGTAGAGAAGCCATCAGCTTTCAGGGCTATGTCTATCAACTCTTCACGGATCTATCCCCACTTACGGTTGCAAAGAGGCGTGCGCTCAAACCTCAACTGCAGATACTTCAGTGTAATCAAATTACCTACCATTGGGGATTCCCTTTTTGTCTCTAATTCACTCATCTGGAAACTAAATATGTCTGTTGCTCTTCAGAGGACTTACAGTCGGCCCTAATTGATATGGGCTTAGCCGAAGTAGTCTTATCCAAAGACCAGTCTCACAGACGTCCAGCCTCTCGATCTTCACAGCAAAATAAAGACGCAGGACCCAGCTCTTCCACTTCTTCACATCAAAATCTTAATAAGCGTGGTCGATACGAACATTCTCCACCCAATAATGAGGATTCAATGGACTGACACTTTAGTTTAAACTAGTTACCTTCTCTTATTACAGATTCCCAGCTCCTCATGCTAGTTGAGTTAATTAATTGGCCATATTCATGACTGAAATGAGCTTTGGCAACGTGGTTTTGTTATAGTTACAAAAATTTTTTGTATTTTCTCTTTTTCTACTCTCCTTTTTTTAAATAATTTCAGCTAAATATTTCCACAATAGCAATTGAACAGTTCCTGTGGTTCTCCGGTGTTGTTCATCCCTTAGGAATTCCTTGCTGCCCCTCACACCACCTAAGGACTCTTACCATTGTTATGGGGGACTCTGCTGGTGGGCCCGGACCATCTCAGGGAGTTCTAAATACTCCCCTGAGATGTTCCCACAGCCTATTATTTAGCTTTTACCTACTGATATATTGTCTTCATATTGGGTTAGCTCGATTGTTTTATTTTATTTCTTCTTTCTTTACCTTTTACTATTCTCTTTTGATTCTCGGGTTGGTGTTTCTGGCTCTCGGTGAGTACTTTGCTTTTTGAGTACTTGTCATTAAATGAACAAGGGTTTAATATTCCACAAAAGCAAATCAAGGCATTACGCTCTTTTGCAATGAAGAAAGCTAATATTACATATTTGCAGGAAACCCATTTCACTGATAAGGTTTACCTCAAATTTCTTTCATCATCTTATCCACAATTCTATACTGCCTCTGCCACGGTTAAACAGCGTGGAACCCGGGGGCGTGGCCTGACTATAGAGGAGTAAGGACGTGCTGTGCCTCCGTCTAAGTCCGCAGCTATACCAGCAGCTACAGGGGTGATTACCCCCCTCCTGATGGCAGGAGACGAGCTTGGCGCTCGTGGATGATTTTTACCATAGCCTATTGCTAAATGTAAGTTTATCACGTTGTTTTTAACCTAATAAATTGACTTTTATACGGGATTACGCTATGTGCACCTTCTCCCTACACTCCACATATACTTACCCCACTTGACGAGCATTGAGGAACAGGGATGGATTGAAGACACCCATTGAGACATACGAACTCGGCGTTCGTGGATTGATGCCCACACTCATTTTTAAAAAGTGAGTGCACCCTCCTTCTGTGTCTTGCCTCCCTTCCACTCTGACCGTCACGGAGTTACACTATATATTGTCTGTTTATGTCTTTTATATACTATCCTGCATATCCACCATCGGAATCGCCTGAATAACTGGATGGGATATCCATGCCTGCTAGTGGTTTGCATCTAAGCACAAGCTGTATACCTTACAGCAGTAAGGTGAGCTGCTTGTGAACACAGAGATGTCCCCACTGAAGATCCTCCCTTTGATAGGAACTGTTTATCATTTGGGAACTTTGTACTATTTGGTGGTGGGACTTTCATTTACTCATCCATTTGGATTTGTCACTATCAGTTTGCTGAGTTGTCACTTATGTGCTAGTTCGATACTAGCCCTCATTCACTTGGACTGTTTTTTGGATATATATTTTTTGAGTGATTTATTACTGTTATTTATACTTACTTTGCCATGTTCTTTAACCATTTATTTATGCTAGCACTTTCGTTTTTTCAGTGCATTTGTATTTAGTGTCTATGTGGCCGCACTCATTTCGGCCGGTTTTCACCTCTCTATGCACTTTATTTAGCCCCTTCCACTTCCACTTCCCTTTTTCCTTTTGTCACAGCGCAATACCACTCACCTCTATTTACACAGGACAGGTATGTCTTCGTGAAGGGGGTCTTGGCCAACACAGTATTTACATTTGCGACTCTCTACGCACCCAACGCCCAACAACTCTCTTTCATAGACTCTGTGTTAGACAAGCTGATTGAATTTAGGGAGGGCCACCTAATTCTTGGAGGAGATTTTAATGTGAGCCCCGACCCGCTCGTAGACACGTCTCGCGGCCGTCCTACCCATTCCCAAGCCTTCCTCAGACATTTTCGCAAATCACTGCAGGATAACTTCCTTATAGACACATGGAGAGCACTCCATGCGTCGGATAGAGACTATAGTTACTACTCGGGGGTACATGATGTATATATGCGCATTGATCTCATGTGTGTGGATCATGATACCCTAGAACTACTGCAGTCAGCTGAAATAGGGAACATCACTATATCAAATCATGCCCCTGTGTGGGCTATGCTTAGGATCCCAGATGGATCACCTAAGGCTTGGTCTTGGAGACTCAATGAAAATCTCCTAGATGATACCTCTGTGGTAGCTAAGGTCTCTGAAACCATTACGCACTATTTTGCAGAAAATGTGTCCGAGGACATGGCGGAGGGAGCTGTACGGGAAAGTCATAAGGCGGTACTCAGGGGTGAGCTAATCTCATTGGGCTCTAGACTCAAAAGAGAAAGACAGATAGACTTCCAGAGGGTGCTGTCAGCTTTACAACAGGAAGAACTTAGACATAAATGCCAGGGGGATGCTAAGGCTCGCGAGTGGCTGACCGAGCTGAGGGAGCTGTTCTCACGCCTCCTTGACCTTCGCGCCCGGTGACTGCGACGAGTGGGGTCCTCCATGCGTCTCCTGCTGTCCTCATCTCCCGTCCTCTCCTCCTGATAGGCGTCCAATAGCGGTGCCTGTCGTTTCAGCCAATCAGGTGACGGGTAACAGACCCGAGCACCTGATTGGCGGAGAGGCAGTTTAGTGTTAGGAAAGCGAATAGTCATTCGCTTTTCTAACACAGCTGAGTGACCTGTGAGGTCACCTTTTTTGATGCCTATTAGAGCCTATGGCTCTAATCCTGTGCTTCAAAAACACCCCCCTGCCGCTGTAATTCAGGTTCCCTGCGCCCAAAAAGGGGCTGGGCGCCTGAATAGGGGGTGGCAGCGGCGGCCATAGATAGATTCATGCAATGCATGAATCTGTCTATTGGTGATAGAGGGGTGGCTGGAGAGAGGGGGCGGCGTCCGTGCGCCTTTAATGCACGGGACACCACTGCATCTAAACACACACACACACACATAGATAAACACACACATAATATACACACACATATACTGTATATACACACACAAACACATATACATATATAAATACACACATAAACACATGCAAACACATACATAAACACACATATAAACACACATAAGAACACACACATACAGAAAGCCTTTTCAAAAACGGCAGTGCTTTACCTCACCTCTTCCTCCTGGGTACTGCACTGTAGGGGGAGACAAAGAGCACAGCACACACTGTGCTTTCAATGATCAGTGTGACAAGCTCCCCGCACAGTGCCGATTACAGTTCGGCTGACAATGGGAAGATCGATCTCAGCTGCTCCTCTTATCAAGATAAACAGGGGGGCCCTCAAGGGCCCCCTGCAGCATGGGGCCCAGTGGCCATGGCTACCTCAGTGACCCCTATACTTCCGCCACTGTATCAGATTAAAAATATCCAGAGAAGCGCACACTAGTAACTCAGTAAAGATTCTAGAGACTTTTCGTTCTAACTTGGCTAAATTATATTCCTCTGCTTCGAATTTTGATAAGACCAAAGCAGATACTCTGTTTTCCAATATCATGCTTCGTAATCTCGATCAACAACAGCAAGACCTTCTTGAATGCCTTATTACAGATACTGAAGTTCTGAATGCAATAAAATCCTTAAAACTACATAAGAGACCAGGCCCAGATGGATTCTTGGCAGCATATTATAGACAATTTGCACATATCTTAATGCCTGTCTTAACCAAGGCCTTCAATTCGATCACTAAGGGAAAATCATTTAGAACGGAGACACTCACCTCTATTATAGCAATGATCCCTAAACCACATTCTGACTCCACCTCCTGGACTATCGTTCTATATCCCTCCTCAACCTAGATATAAAATTAATAGCTATAATCCTGGCCACTAGATTGAATAATATCATCGGCCATCTAATCCATAAAGACCAAACAGGTTTTATGCCAAAACGCCAGGCAGGTGATAATATTAGGCAAACACTCTTACTTATCCAGCCCAGCTTGCCTTGTATCCTTGGACATAAGGAAAGCATTTGACTCTGTCACTTGGCCATATATGGAATATATCCCTTAAAAATGGGGGTTTGGAAACATTTTTTTAACCTGGGTCTACTCTTTATATAATAATCCTAAAGCATATATTAAATATGCTGGCTATACGTCAACAATGTTCGATATCAAAAGAGGTACTAGACAAGGTTGTCCCCTTTCTCCATTACTTTTTGCCCAATTAATAGAACCCCTGGCACAACTAATTAGAACTAATCCTGATATTAAAGGTATCTAATTAGGTGGTCAACATCATAAATTATGCCTCTTTGTGGATGACATCCTCATATTTTTGTCGCGTCCCCATATATCTACCCCTAACCTACTCAAAACATTAGATAATTTCGCCCAAATCTCAGGACTATGCATTAACCCAACAAAATAAAATGCATAAAATATTTCCTTATCTCAATCAGAACTTCAACATGCACAAACTTCCTTACCTTTTAACTGGGTTCCAAAACAACTCCCATACCTACGAGTACAACTCACAATCTCCCTTAAGGATCTCTTTGCGGCTAATTATCTGCCCCTCCTGAAACAAATTTCTGGCTTCCTGAAGCAATGGGCTTCTCTTTCATTGTCATGGTTGGGAAGGATTAATGCTATAAAGATGTCAATATTGCCAAAATTTTTATACTTATTCAGGGTACTTCCTATATCACTACCATCTTACTTTCTAAGACTTAAGCCCCATACACACTATCAGATTTTCTGCTGATTTTTTCCTTCAGATTTATCAAAACCATATAATATGAGGTCAAACCTTAGGAACTTCAATTTGTATGCAATCAGGCAGGCCCTTGCACTACATGGTTTTGGTAAATCTGAAGACAAAAATCAGTAGAAAATCTGATAGTGTGTATGGGGCTTTACTCAACATAGAGTTATGTCCTTTATTTGGGGTACCACCAAACCTGGAAGAACTAAATCCACGCTTTACCTTAGTAAATTGAGAGGAGATTTGGGATTACCCAACTTTTCCTCTTACTTCAACGCTGCACAGATAGCACTTCTTCCCAAATATCATGCTACGGTAGAAACACCCCTTTGGGTAGCTATCGAATCGGTAGAAAGTGACCCTATCTCGGTGACAAATATGTTATGGCTTCGTCTTGCTGATAGAGTACATCTTTCTAATCCTATAACGAAACATACCTTAGCAATTTGGGATAAATGTAAGTGTTCACATAATCTTCACCACATAATCCCCTGCTTTCAATCCTTAATAATCCAGCCTTCTATCCTGCTTGGAAATTTCCAAGATCATTCTCCGCATGGTCCTCTACGAACCTGACTCGCTTATACAATCTATCCTCTGCTACCACTATCCATACCTTTCCTGTACTATGTGAAACCTTTGGGTTACCTAGAACAGAAATATTCCGTTATTTACAAATTAAAAATTTCTACGAACCATTTTCTTAGTACAGGCTCAACTCTCAACCAAATGACTCAATTTGAGCGGATATGTATAAGCGACCCACACATTAGAGGACTTATCTCATTATTACATCACCAACTTAATGAGAGTGAGTTTTTACCCACATACGCTACTAAATGGTCACAGGATATGAATCGAGAGTTTGACGACAAAGATTGGTCTAATATATGGTTAGCCACCAAAACTTCCTCTCCAAACTGTTTTGCTGTAGAAACAAATTACAAGGTTCTAGCATGTTGGTACCTAGTACCAGCTAGAATAGCTAAATTCCTCTCCACATATTCACCTAATTGCTTTAGAGGGTGTGACATGCCAGGTACACATTTCCACATATGGTGGCAATGTCCAGTAGTCGAAGAATTCTGGAAGAACATATTTTCTTTTCAATTGTTTATTCAACTTAGTACTGCAGCTAAACAAAAGATTGCCAAGGCATGGAAGTCCCAAACTCTAATTGTTGCCGAAGCTAAACACAGAATGAACAGAGCACTCATATATGCTAAGATGACAGCCATTGAAGAAAATAAGATCAATACATTTCGTAAGATTCGGCAACCATGGGTTAAACATTAACTCCCCACTGATTTTGACCAATCTTTGTTGCTATCACACTAGGTTATATAGTATATTTACCAATTAAATGTGCATATTTACCATGAGCCAGGACACCATCCCGGGAAATTCCTCCCTTCTATCTTTTCCTTTTACCATTAAGTATACATTGAGTAGTTTGTGTGAAAGTTACGTACAAACTATGTTATATATACTGGAATATTTTTTTTTTATATACTAGTAATGGCGGCGATCAGCGACTTACAATGAGACTGTGATAGTGCGGCAGACAATCTGCCACCAAGGAGTCATTTACACTTGCTTCGACTTCAACACACTTTAAGTGCCTAACATTTCAACATGCTTTTTTGATGCTTCGGTGGTGCTTCGGCAGTGCTTTAATGATATTTCAGTGGTGCTTCGATGATGCTTCGGTGCTGCTTCATTGATGCTTTTTTTAAGCTTTAATGAAGCTTGGCAGATGCCCTGTGTGTGTGTTGATATTTCATACCTGCAATTCTAAAACAAAGCTAAGCTGGGGGGGCGTGGCCTGCTGCAGCATGGAGTAGGACGTGTTGGACCAGAGCTCCGTCCAGTACTCCTTAATCCTTGCCCATCCTGTTTCCCAGCATCATCCTCCAGCAACCTGAGGTACCTCCTGAGCCCCCTGTAAACATATTGACCTGTTCCTGCAGGTCTTTGATCGGACGGGCATCCGAACCGGCACGGAGCTCCTCCGCGGCGGCAGCCGCAACTACAGGCTGCGGCTTCGGGCCTACTGGATTCCGGAGGCCATCCTGCCCTCCTCAGCCTCCCGGGTGTCTGGCTCTCCTCCCGCCCACGGACCCTGCCCTGAGGGCTTCCAGAGGAGTCTCAGACAGAGCGGTATAGGACCGCACGGCGGTAGCCCCAAATCTAGGCCGCGGCTTCGGCCTAGTCCGGAGCTCCGGCGGCCATCTTGCTCTTCCAGGCCTCTCCAGGGGTGCTACGATCTGGCCCCTGGGACACCTGGCTTTCCTGTTACCAGCTGACCCCCCTGCATGGGACCCTGAGAGGAGTCTGAATCACATAGTGCCCCCCCACACAGCGACAGCCTTAAATCCGAACCGGGGATCCGGCCTGGTCCCGGCGGCCATCTTGGTGCTCTCAGCCTTCCCACCAGTATTGCATCCTTACTTCCTGGGCTCTGTACCCTGCACTCTCCGACCTGAAAGTGGACACAAACGGTACCGGAGCTTCTCGGGACCGGTATGACCGGAGGGAGACACTCCCAGGCATCTCGCAAGCCCCGGAGTACTCCGAAGCAGGCCTCCGTGGTGCGCTTGTCTCCCGCCACGGCGGCCAGCATGGCGTCTCAGGCAGAGGAGGGAGAGGCAGCTCTATGGGAACAAACTAACTTTGAAGCCCTCATGCAGGCTATTACTACCTGCCAAACTACCCTGACGGGGAAAATAGAGTGCATGCAGCTAGACATCAGCCTCATTCGTAGAGACATGGACTGTTTCCGCTCCAGGCTCACTGAAGCTGAAAGAAGAGTGGGGGAGGCAGAAGATATACTACAAGACCAGGGAGTCTCACTCCGCACGCTGCAGACCAAAATAAAAGTCCTGGAAGCTCGTGTGGAGGACGCAGAGAACAGAAATCGAAGGAACAACCTCCGGATAGTGGGACTGCCAGAGGGCGCAGAAGGTAAAGATCCTACGACGTTTACTGAGCGCTTGCTGTGCACCCTTCTTCCAGATGCCAAGTTCTCTGATGTCTTTGTGGTGGAGAGGGCACATAGAATGCCTGCTACCCGGGGGCCCCCGGGAGCTCCTCCACGCACATTTATTCTGAAGCTCCTCAATTTTCGGGATCGAGATCTGGTTTTGCGGGAGGCGAGAAAGATCGAGGTGCTTTGCCATGAGGGAGCGAGACTCATGATCTTCCCAGATTTCTCCATCGATACACAAAAGTCAAGAAGATCGTTCGATCAGATCAAATTGGATCTCCGCAATCGCAAGATCAAATATAGTATGCTATTTCCCGCCCGTCTGAGAGTGCAGGATGGAGAGTCAGTGTGGTTTTTTACATCTCCAGAAGAAGCATCCAGGTGGCTTGAAACAGTACCACGAGGCTGATCCGATCGCTCTTACTAAATCCCCTTATAACATAAGTTTTACTGCAACAAAGATCACCTTCATCTGCTGACTTCACTACAAGCCCGAACCCTTTACCTTGACTTGTCCAACTGGTTCAGAGTGGGTCACTTTTGTATTCTTCTTAAGATCCGGTTCTGTGGGTGTGTATGCCTACTAGTTATAGAACATTTACGCAAAAAGAGATGAAGAATTGTTTGTGATCGTGCTTAAATATATGGTGAGGGGACCGGAATCTTCAGTTTGCAACGTGTTTCAGTTTAAGAATAGTACCCCCGGACTTTTGGGAGACATTTTAATATGCTGGGATCGTTTATCCGGGAATTTTGGGTCTTGTTGGCTGCTCTTTATGAACACAGACTAAGTCGCTCCGATGGCTCACTGTTCACGAGCCCCATGGGCAGTTGCCACAATTAGTTTTGAGGAACGAGCATCCCGAAGTTTGGGGGGTGGTGCGGGGAGGGTGGGAAAGGTTGGTGCTGGGGTTCTCACCCCAGATTAGTTTTACGTTATGTTATTTTACTTTTACTTTTTATACATTTGGCAGTTATCTGCTCCAGATTGTACAATCAGTGCTCTACTCAAGGCAAGACATGCAGTGTTAATCTGCTAATACTAGAGAGGGAGGGTTATTCGCCTCACTGTATTATCACAAATGTGTATCTCACTAAGAGTATTATGTTATCATGTAAGCTCTGTATGGAGCGTATGCTGTACCAATCCTGTGGCACATGTATCAGGGCACCAGAATGAATCTCCTTAATGTTATGTCCTGGAATGTACGGGGCCTAAATTCTAAGATAAAACGCTCCTTGGTTTTTACTTACATAAAAAAATACAACCCCCATATCTGCATTTTGCAGGAGACTCACTTAACGGGGAGCAGGACGCTGGCTCTAAAAAAGCCCTGGGTGGGTTCATATTATCATTCTACATACTCTACCTATTCTAGAGGAGTCAGCGTCCTGGTCCATAAATCACTGCCCTTTACACTGCTTGATCTCCACCTAGATCCCGAGGGGAAGTATGTAGTCGTGCATGCCATGTGCGACAGGATTGAGATGGTAATAGTGGGCTTATATATTCCACCCCCAGCCTCCATGGCGATTTTACATAAACTGACCCCTATATTGGCTCAATACCCGGCTGCAGCCATTCTTCTGGCTGGAGACTTTAATATGCCACCGGACCCCAGTATGGATAGGCTGGGTGACGATGGAGCTTCTGACTCCCCACTGAAGAGATGGGCGGAGGGATACGGCCTTAGTGATGTGTGGAGATGGCGTCACCCCAGGGATAGGCAATATACTTGTCACTCTGCCACGTATGCCTCCTTCTCAAGAATTGATCTGTTCTATGCTGGGGGACCCATTCTCTCCCGTGTCCAGGAGGTTAAGATTCTGCCACGTGGCATTTCTGACCACGCTCCCCTCCTACTACAACTAAACACGGACTCGGCAACGGGCTCCGGCCTATGGCGGGTCTCGGGTTTTTGGATAACGGATGAGGGTGTTGCCCCTGAGATAGAGGGAGAGATGAATACATTTTGGTTACAAAATAAAGCAACGGCCTCCCCTGCAATGGTGTGGGATGCCTTTAAGGCATATACACGAGGTCAGTACCGCATGGTTATAAATAAAGTTAGGAAACTCAATAGGCTCGCATTGGAGGAGGCTGAGGGACGGGCTCAGAGTTTGGAATCCAGCTATGTGACCACCAAAGATACGGGAACTTATACCACACTTCAAGCTCTCCACCGTGAGATTGCGTTGTTGCGTGCAACTGCGACCCGCAAGCTACTGCTCTCACAGTCCCAGAGAATATTCGAACAAGGTGAGAGATCGGGGAGGCTGCTGGCGTGGCTGGCCAAGGAGCGCTCCACCATAGCACACATTGCCAACATTAAAGATGACATGGGGAACCTTTTGGCGGATCCCGCTAAGATCAATGCCAGATTCGCACAATTTTATGAACACTTATATACATCCAAAACTGACTACACCCTAGATACCTTGCAACACTTCCTAGGTCAAATAGAGTTCCCAGTCCTCTCGGAGGAAAATAAAACTAAATTAGATGCACCCATTACCCTCAAAGAAGTGCAGACGGCAATCTCTTCACTGCAATCTGCAAAGTCCCCAGGCCCAGACGGTTTACCGGCCGAATTTTATAAAACTAATAGTGAGTCATTGGCCCCTCAGTTTCATGAACTTCTTCTGTCTATGCTGGAGGGTCAAAGCCTTCCTCCATCAATGTCAGAGGCAGTGATTGTTGTAATATCTAAGCCCCGTAAGGACCCCGAGCTATGTGAGTCATACCGGCCTATTTCGCTATTAAACGTCGATGCTAAGATCATCACAAAAATTCTAGCGAATCGGCTTAATACTGTTATCCTTTCTCTGGTTCATGGAGACCAAACGGGTTTCATGCCAGGTAAGGGAACAGACATCAATTTGCGACGATTGTATACAAATATATCCCACGCCCTTGCCAGAGGTACCCCCGGAGTAGTGGCCTCCCTAGACGCCGAAAAGGCGTTCGACTCGGTCGAATGGGAATATCTTTGGCATGTCTTGGGAAAATTTAATATTGGGCCTAGGTTTATCTCTTGGATAAAACGGATGTATGCTAACCCCACTGCCAGAGTCAGAACCAATGGGTCCCTCTCACCCCCCTTCAAATTACAAAGGGGTACTAGACAGGGATGTCCGTTATCCCCGGGTTTGTTCGCCCTAGCTGTTGAACCTCTTGCTATCCTTATTAGGTCCTCCGTGGCTGCAGGGGGGATGGAGGTGGGCCCTCTACGGGAACAGATCTCCCTCTACGCGGATGACGCTCTTCTTTATCTCCCAGATGCTTCCCACTCCCTCGAGGAGACCCTAAGGATCATAGACTTATTTGGCTCCTTCTCAGGTATACGCATAAACTGGAACAAATCCATGCTTTTCCCGATCTCCCAGCCGCCCCTACTCCCTCCCCACCATATACCCCTGCAAACGGTCACTAAGTTTCGGTATCTGGGCATTGAAATACAAAGGGATCTCTCTTGTTATCTGACAGATAATGTATACCCCATTCTACAGCAACTAATAAGACGCTGCTTAACATGGAAGTCCCTTCCCCTGACACCGGTGGGTAGGATAAACCTCCTCAAAATGATATTCCTCCCCAAATTCCTGTATGTATTTAGAAACACTCCAGTACCTATCCCTGAATCATTTTTTAAGCAACTAGATCGGGTGATTACTAATTTCATTTGGGCGGGACAGACCCCCAGGGTTGCCAAAACGGGCCTGCAGCTTCCCCTATCTGCGGGTGGGCTGGCATTGCCGTGCTTCAGGAAATATTATTGGGCAGCGGTGCTGGTGACGGTGCGCTGGTGGTTTGTTCAGTCACGACATAACCCAGCGGTTAATTTAGAAGCAGCCATATTGGGGTCGTATTCAGCATTGAGCAACCTGGTATTCAGGGGTCCAAAAGCATAAGACAATATGACCATCCCCATGCGCACGACCGCCAAAATATGGGAACAGCTGACAGCTAAGCTCAACCCACCACAAACTTATTCACCCTATACACCACTCTGGGGTAACCCTAAACTACCACATCTGTTAATGATCCCAGACCCAGCAGTCTGGGCTAAATATGAAATTAAAATCTTACAGCATATTATGCCAGAGGGTAAACTCCTTACATTTGACGAATTGCGTAATACCTTCCAACTCCCTACTAAAATGTTTTTCCGCTATTTGCAACTGAGACACGCAATTCAGGCTCAATTCCCTTCAGAAATTCAACTACAATCACATATGGTGGAGCGCTTCCTTATTTCCAAGCATGTGGACCGTATCCTTTCCTCTTTGTATCTCTGGGTGTCCCTGGGAACTGATAACCAGGGGACTAGGCTATTTAACAAATGGAAGCTGGCTGTGCCCTCCCTGACGAATGACGATTGGGAAGAGGGAGTCCAACAATATATTCCTTTGATGATATCCGCCAGGGACAGGTACATCCAGTTAAAATTCCTTCACCAGGCATACTACACACCCCAACGGCTTGCTAAAATATATCCCTCTCACTCTGATAGGTGCCCAAAATGCAATACGGATATAGGTACTTTCTTACATGTGGTGTAGTCGTGCCCCCTTCTTCAACAGTTCTGGAGGGAGGTGGTGCAGTACATCAATTTAATTGGGAACCTGACACTTACACTGGATCCCCGGGTCCTTCTCCTGGGGATCTGTGATACCCTTATCGCAAACACCCATAAGAGGCTATTCGTTTTCTACGCTCTATTCTATGCAAGGAAAACCATTTTATTTAAATGGAAACAGACAGACCCCCCAACAGTGGGACAGTGGAAAACACTCATTGATAAGACCCTCCCTCTATATAAGCTCACATTTATGAGCCGGAAATGTCCAAAAAAGTTTGAAAAAATTTGGGGTGCATGGGTTTCTAAGTGAATGGCCACTGATGCGGATCCCCTCGGGAGAACTCGCTGAACTTATACACCACTAGATCGATTAAGAAATATTTAGAATACACTTAAAATTACCACTAAAATATACCCCCCCCCTTTTTTTTTTTTTTTTTTTTTTGCTTTGAGGAGGAGGTATTGCTCCTAAAATACAACTTTGCAGTGATATGAATACTTGCAACTAAGATGTGAACTGATGTGCCTTGCTTTTTGATGTAATACTTGAGACTATTTATCCTAGATTGTCACCTTCCTTCTGGAAATGGTTCTTCTTTGCCTTTTTTATGTAATCCTCTCTTATTGTGCCCTTTTATATTTCTATGTATAGGTATATGTACATTTATATATATATTTGTGAATGTACTTCTTTTTTATCTTTGTACTGAAACTTTTCTCCTTTGGAGATGAATAAAAACGTAACTGTTAAAAAAAAAAAACAAAGCTAAGCTAAAGCTGAATTCAAGCCTTTTAAAAGCTGTATGTGCTTCAAGCTTCATCATAGACTTCTAAGGAGGCTTTGAAGATGCTTTGAAGCACTACTAAAGCAACATAGGGGAATCATTTTTGAAGCAAAACCGAAGCAAAGCAAAGAAAAAGCAAAGTGTAAACAGGACTGTAAGCTGATCATTTTATTTAGCGACAGGGGTTTTGACTGGCATTCAGAGAGCTTTAAAAAAAGCTTGTCCGAAGCCATGTTTTGAAGCAGGTGTAAACTAGCCCTGACTAAATGACACTGACATCACCAGTGACATTAATACAGTGATCAGTGATAATACTATACACTGTACTAATGACACTGGCTGCGAAGGGGTTAACATCTAGAGCGATCAAGGGGTTAAATGTGTGCCTAACTATGGGTAATGTGTGTAAAGTGTAGACGCAAAATACTCTTGCGCACAGGTGTATTGGCTAAATGATCCCCAGGGTTCAAGAAGGACTATGGGTTTCGGCCTTGCTGCTCTTCAGGATGGGATTATCCTAGTAGTAATGATAAAAAAGAGAAAGAGAGCGCACCAGCCTAGTGCATTATCCTTGATAAATTTATTAGTTAAAACCAAGATTAAAATCTACTCACAAAGGTAGGAGAAAAAAAAAAAAAAAATCGCATTGTATACAGGCACAGGAACAATTGGTCCAATGGTAGCAGCTTTTCCAAGTCCTAGGACGAGGACGTACGGACTGCTGCTGGCTAACGCGTTTCGAAGGTGTCCCTTCTTCATTAGAGCCTTAGTGGTGCTAGTCTCCTGTTAGTCTTTATACATGTGTCCATCTAAAAAGTACTCTTCTAATTGGTGCTGAAACCCCTCCCTTAATTGGTGGGCGGTCCTACGAGAAGGATGGGCTTGGCTTCATTGTTGTAGGACAGTAGAGTGTTTATATTTTAGTTTTGATTTAAATTTAAATTTTAGTATTAATTTAATTTAAGTTTTAGTTTTGATTTTGATTTTAATTTTAATTTTACTCAGCAGCCATACATATATTCAAAAGTATACGCATCCAATGGCAGGCAGGTCGAGGTTGTCCTGCAGGTGTCACTATGTAAGTGAGCCAGGGCATATCTGACATTGTTTGGAACCCCCCTCTTATCTTTTTTTGGGGTGCAGGCATCAGAGGACAGAGAACAAAAATCTATACTCTAGGATCAAGAATCAAACACCATACCTTGTAGTGTGCAGGGCAAATGGCGGCTCTTTTGCTCGTGCAGGGAGCCCTTGTGGGGACTATGGCTGTTCTAGCATCCGTTGCTGGCAGTTTTAAGCAGGTTCCATGTCCCAATGTTCCATAGAACCGAGTGGAACGCACGCCGCTCCACCACTTCCGGGTTGCGGTCCACGGGGCGGAAGTGCGGTCATGACGACAAACTATAGTAAACAATAGTCTCCATTTTGTCAGAGATAAAAATAGAGGCCAAAAGCTGGACAGAAGCGTCTAGGCGATGGGTTCTTGATACACAGTGGAGCCTCTAAAGGGGGAATAAAAAATATGTGATAATAATACAAGAAGGGGGGGGAGAGAGAGAGAATATAATTGCCGAATGCTAGGCGTAAATAGCATTAAGCAAATATTGGTGATAGTAAAATTTTTTTAAAAGATATCATAAAGGAATATTATGAAATACGGAAAGAGGAAAACGGTTCCATAGCTGTAACTGGAAACTAGGAGTTTTTCTGTAGCTGTTAAATACTCATGGACACATGTATTAGAAGATGAGCAAGAGGTGCACTAAAAGTAGTAAAAAAATTACACATCTATATACACATATATAACCATGTGTGTATAATCTAGGCGAACACTATTTGCAAACAAAAGGTACAGCTATGGGAGCCAGGTTTGCCCCTAGTTACGCAAATATTTTTATGGGATTTTTGGAAGAATACTATATATGGAAAAACAATCCCTTTGGGGCAAACCTGGTCCTATATGCTAGATATATTGACGACATTCTGATCATCTCGGATGGGTTGGCAAAAGAGCCGCCATTTGCCCTGCACACTATATGGTATGATGTTTGATTCTTGATCCTAGAGTATAGATTTTTGTTCTCTGTCCTCTGATGCATGCACCCCAAAAAAGAGAAGAGGGGGGTTCCAAACAATGTCAGATATGCCCTGGCTCACTTACATAGTGACACCTGCAGGACAACCTCGACCTGCCTGCCATTGGATGCGTATACTTTTGAATATATGTATGGCTGCTGAGTAAAATTAAAATTAAAATCAAAATCAAAACTAAAACTAAAATCAAAACTAAAACTAGAACTTAAATTAAATGAATACTAAAATTTAAATTGAAATCAAAACAAAACTGAAATATAAACACTCTACTGTCTTACAACAATGAAGCCAAGGCCCATCCTTCTCGTAGGACCGCCCACCAATTAGGGAGGGGTTTCAGCACCAATTAGAAGAGTGCTTTTTAGATGGACACATGTATAAAGACTAACAGGAGACTAGCACCACTAAGGCTCTGATGAAGAAGGGACACCTTCGAAACGTGTTAGCCAGCAGCAGTCCGTACGTCCTCGTCCTAGGACCTGGAAAAACTGCTACCATTGGACCAATTGTTCCTGTGCCTGTATACAATGCGATTTTTTCTCCTACCTTTGTGAGTAGATTTTAATCTTGGTTTTAACTAATAAATTTATCAAGGATAATGCACTAGGCTGGTGCGCTCTCTTTCTCTTTTTTATCAATGTGTGTAAAGTGTGCTGCCTTTACTAATAGATCTTAGTTTCTCATCCCTGCTTTTTACTGGTACCAGTCCCCTTTCCTCTTGCAGCCCCTGAAAGATGCCTTCTCTCCTCTCTGTCCCATTGGCATTCAGCTGCTGCAGGAGGAAAGGGGATCAGTAAATGGCACCCTACTCCCCTCCTTTCCCTGTTTCTCTTCTTTCGGCTGCCCAGCCCCCATTTGCTCTCCTAGTCCCCCCCTTACCCTGCAGCGCTTCCAGATTTCCTCTCCTCTCTTGCCGGCTGCTGTGGGGGATCTTAAGGATGGAGAGCAGGGGAAGTGGCAGGTAAATATGTCATTTACCGACCCCTTCTTTTTATGCATGAACGCAGTGAGTCATCGGTACCTTATCAATCATTGTGTTCATTCATCACTAAAGTATAGTGTTTACTATGCTTCAGTTTGTGAATGAGCAGGGAGCCGCTTGGTACAGAGCACTTCCCATTCATTCACTGTCCAGTGCAGCTGAGGCTGCAGAGAAAGGGACTGATGAGTCTCTGTCCTCAGTCCCTTTCTCTGTCTCAGAGATGAGACATCAGGGGTCTGTTTAGACCGCTGAATTTTCCTAAAAATCTAAAAAGATAATAAACAAATTGTAGAATATAAAATAATAAAAATAAAACATTACTGACATCAGTCTCTGCCATACTGATCGTGTCCTCTGCCCTACTGACACCAACCTCTGCCTTACTGACACCATCCACTGCTTTACTGACACCGGCCTCTGCCCTACTGACACAGTCCACTACTCTGACACCAACCTCTGCCCTACTGATATGTCCACTACTCTGACACCATCCACCGCTCATCTGGCACCATCCACTGCCCTACTGACACCAACCTCTGCCCTACTGATATTGTTCACACACTGTCCACTGTCCTACTGACACTGTCCACACACTGTCCACTGCCCCACTGATGCTGTCCGCTGCTCTACTGACTGACACTGTCCACGTTTAAGATAGTGTAAGCGTATATTTTTACAGTGACAATTGTTTTATTAGATTTTTCTAAGCTTTCCTTACTATTTAGTTATAGACCTTGCTAAATAATTTCTTTAAAAAAATAAGGGCACTGAACCCTTTTATCACCGTCATGATCTCTTTCATGTTGTTCAGGTAGATCTCTGTGTCTCAAAGGTTGCCTATCCATGCTCTAGATGGTGGGAGAAGATCTCTGTATTGGAAGAGGGGGAAGGGGGGCTTGCACTGGAAGAGGGTGGAGGGTAATCTGTGTGTGTGTGTGTGTGGGGGGGGGGGGGGTTTGGGCAGAGAATTGTACTAGGGAGAAGGGGGTGAGGAGAATTGGGAGGAGTAACCATTTTTTTTGCAAACTGACTTGTGAAATAGGCACTCTTCAACCCTGTACTCTGTACGTAGCGCACTCCTTGACCCTGCTCTCTGTATGTAGCGCACTCCTCAACCCTAAACACTGCATGTAGCACACTCCTCCACCCTGCACTCTGTATGCAGTGCACTCCTCAGCCCTACTCTCTGTATGTATGCACTCCTCCACCATGCACTCTGCACGTAGCACACTCCTCAACTTTGCACTCTGTAGGTAGTGCACTCCTCGACCCTGCACACTGTACATAGAATAGTCCTCAACCCAACACTCTGTACATGATGCACGCCTCAGCCCTGCACTCTGTACTTAGCATACTACTCAACCCTGCATTCTGTACATAGTGCACTCCTCAACCCTGCATTCTGTACATAGTGCACTCCTCAACCCTGCATTCTGTACACACCCTGACTTCACATCAAGGAGCTAAATGATTCCTATACAGACTCTAACCGTATAGGTCCTGCACCTATTTTTTCTATTGCTGTTCCTTGTGGACTCTGTGGGCCGGGCATACCCGATGGTTCTTTGATGCGAAGCTTCCATCCATTTAGATATATGGAAGAAATTTGATACAATACTCAACGTTAGTTCCAAACAGATGTGCCCATATATCGATTCACTCTTCATAAAACATTGCTGACTGGCATTATGGGGATCAGAACCTGGAGTGTCATTTGTTAAACCATCTATAGTTATCGGTCCATGAAACAGTTACAGCGTTGTGAATTAATTATACAATACAACCTCACAGGAAACCCCTGAAGAAGGAATTACACCTGTAATATTCCGAAACATGTTGGGTCTCTAAACATATCATGTATGCATGTGTTTCTTTCACTAGAACCCTCATTAACATGATATCAGTGCAACAGTTGTATGATATGTCTATTGTTTTTAACCTATATTTTGTGATAATTTTAGAATAAAGTATATATTTTTACTATTTCTGATCACTTAATCTATACCAATCATACATTCACTATCGATCACAACCTCTTTTCTCCTTCCCCTCTTACCCGCAAAATCCCCGGGGCATTTCTTTCCAATTTTTCCTATTATTTTGGGATGAGGTGAGGGGTTGTTCTTACTTAGACTAATTGTCTTCCAGTTTGTTTTGGTAGTCCGTTTATGTATAATATTGCATTCTGTACATCAGACACTCCTCAACCCTGCACTCTATATGTAGCACAAACTTAAACCCTGTACTCCGTACATAGCACACTCCTCAAGCCTGAACTCTGTACATAGTGCACTCCTCAACATTGCAATATGTACTTAGCATACTCCTAAACCCTGCATTATGTACATAGTGCACCCTTCAACCCTGCACTCTATATGTAGCTTCACCACAGGCCCCCTTAGTGGGAGTGAACTCTCAAACAAAAAATCAAAACGTGCAGATTAAAGCCTCCACAACACACCCTTCGTGCTTCACCACAGGCCCCCTTAGTGGGAGTGACACGTGTTTGCCTCGCATTAGAGCTCAGCAAACTCAGCTTCATCTTGATATACAACTTGGCTCGCAGGTGATTTACTTTTTAAGGTCATGAAATTTCTCAAATGTCAAAAAGAAAAGCTCCCAGTGCATTACCGTAAAATGAATTAAAATGTATTTATAATAAAAGAATGCTACTCACAAACAACTTAAAAACGCGGCTTCGCCCTGATGCATTATTTCGTCAAACCGACTTTCTAAAGGGGTCTTACTTACTGGGACACGGTGCAAGTATGCTCTTAAAGGGCCCCAACAATAACATGCAGAAGAACATCTTAAAAGTACTGACCCTCCCATAATAATCATTCTGCAAGCCTTCTTTGTTCTCCTGCTCCCTCCACTACCATCTTCCTTTCTTTTGGACAGTGCATTCCCAGTCTAGAAATAGCATTGCAACATTAAATGTGCACTGGCAGCATAGTTTCAGCACTCGGTAGATTTAATTTTACTACTGGTCACTGCTGCACATGACGTGGCCTTGCTACTGTAAATGCTGATTCGGATGCCCAGTGTCATCCTATGCCTAGTCTTTAATGTTAATCACTTTGCATGCTAAATTATGTTATTACAATTGTTAATCCATTTTAAGCTTGCCTAGTTAGCAACCATATTGGGTGACAATATATTAAATTTGCCTCTACTGCCTGGTGTGATACCTGGTTTCTTTGATATAGCACTACTACTGGATACTAAGTACACTTCTCAATTCTGTACATAGTGCACTCCTCAACCCTGCACTCTATATGTAGCAAAAACGTAAACCCTGTGCTCTCTCTGTACATAGCATACTCCTCAAGCTTGAACTCTGTACATAGTGCACTCCTCAACACTGCAATCTGTAAGTAGCATACAGAAAAGCCCAGAGCAAAATGAATGAAAGAATTACTGGTTGAAATGGATAGGTGACAGTGTCAACAAGAGGGCACCACCATCCTTGAATAGTATATATAGACAGGAGGATCATTTGGTGGGATTTTATGCCGGGCAAATAGAGTTACTCATACAACAAGATAAATACAATTATCACAGTTTATTAGACATAGAACACGTTTAAAAGTTGTATTGGCTACACATTAAGTCACATAGACATCAGTACACATCAAATTAGATGAAAAAAGGGGGGGGGGGGAGAAAAAGGTGGGGGGGGGGGGGAATGGGAGAAATGGGTAAGAGTGGGGGGGGGGAGAAGGGGGGGGAGAAGGGGGTGAGGGAAGAAATGGAGACGGAAGGTGGGAAAGGGTAGGAGGGGGAAAGAAAGGGGGAAGAAGGGATGGGAAAAGGAGAGGGGGAGGGAAGGGGGGAAGGGGGAGGAAAAGGAGTAATAGTGGGGTACAAAGGGAAGGGAGGGGGAAGGAGGAAAGAAAGAGGAGGAAAGATAAAGGTGATGGAAGGGAGGAGGAAGTGAGGATGTGGGGAAGGGGAAGGAGTAATGATACTTGAGTACAGAGGCGGCTCTAGGCTTTGTGAGGCCTTAGGCAAAACTTAGACATGAGGCCCCACTCACACCCGTAATGGGAAAAAAAGTTAAGCGATACAAATTAACTGTATAAACTGCATATATTAAGAACCTTAAAGTGCTGGTGTCAGTTTCCTCTATCTCAGCGCTGGCGTCAGTGTACCTTCTCAGCACTGGCATCTGTGTGCTCTCAGTGCTGGTGTTGGGGCACTCTATCTCAATGCAGTGTGTCTTGGAGCTGGTGTCAGTGTCCTCTATCTGATGCTGGTGTCAGGGTGCTCTATCTCCGCGTCATCTATCTCAGTGCTGGTGTCAGTGACCTCCATGTCAACGCTGGTGTCAGTGTTCTCTATCTCAGTGCTGGTGTCATGACACTCTCTCAGTGCACAGAGATGGGGTCCCTGTCTCCAGGTGAGATGGGGTCCCTGTCCCCAGGTTAGATGGGGTCCCTGTCCCCAAGTAAGAAGGGGTCCCTGTCCACAGGGGAGATGATGGGGGCCCTGTCCCCAAGTAAGAAGGGGTCCCTGTCCACAGGGGAGATGGGGTTTCCCATTCCCAGGGAAGATGGTGGGGGCCCTGCCTCCAGAGAAGAAGGGGGCCTTGTCCGCAGGGGAGATGAAGGGGTCCCTGTTGCCAGGGGAGTTGATGGGGTCTCTGTCCCCAAGTGATAAGGGGTCCCTGTCTTCAAGTGAGAAGGGGTCCCTGTCTTCAAGTGAGATGGGGTTCCCATACACAGGGAAGATGGTGGGGGCCCTGTCCCCAGAGAAGAAGGGGTCCCTGTTGGTGTTGCCAGGGGAGATGATAGGGGCCCTGTCCCCAGGGAGGATTATGGGGGCCTTGTCTCCGAGTGAGAAGGGGGTTGCTGTCCCCACATGAGAAGGTGTCCCCAGGAAAGATGAGGTCCCCATCCTCAGGGAAGATGAGGTCCCCATCCCCAGAGAAGATGGTGGGGGCCCTGTCCCAAGGAAAAATGGGTCCCTGTAGCCAGGAGAGATTATGGGGGCACTGTCCTCAAGGGAGATGGGGGCCCTGTCCCCAGGTGAGATGATGGGGCCCTGTCCCAAAGGGAAATGATGGGGACCCTGTCTCCAAGGGAGATGCGGTCCCCGTCCCCAGGGGAAATGATGGGGGCCCTGTCCCCAGGGGAGATGATGGGGCCCTGTCCCAAAGGGAAATGATGGGGACCCTATCTCCAAGGGAGATGAGGTCCCCGTCCCCAGGGGAAATGATGGGGGCCCTGTCCCCAGGGGAGATGATGGGGGCCCTGTCCCCAGGGGAGATGATGGGGGCCCTGTCCCCAGGGGAGATGATGGGGGCCCTGTCCCCAGGGGAGATGATGGGGGCCCTGTCCCCAGGGGAGATGATGGGGGCCCTGTCCCAAGGGGAGATGATGGGGGCCCTGTCCCCAAGTGAGAAGGGGCCCCTGTCCTCAAGTGAGAAGGGGGTCCCTGTCCTCAAGTGAGAAGGGGGTCCCTGTCCTCAAGTGAGAAGGGGGTCCCTGTCCTCAAGTGAGAAGGGGGTCCCTGTCCACAGGGGAGATGGAGTTCCCCATTCCCAGGGAAGATGGTGGGGCCCTGCTTCAAGAGAATAAGGGGTCCCTGTCCGCAGGGGAGATGATGGGGGCCCTGTCTCCAAGTAAGAAGGGGTCCCTGTCTGCAGGGGAGGTGGGGTTTCCCATACCCAGGGAAGATGGTGGGGGCCCTGCCTCCAGAGAAGGGGTCCCTGTCCCCAGGGGAGATGATGGGGGCCCTGTCCCCAGGGGAGATGATGGGGGCCCTGTTGCCAGGGGAGATGAAGGGGCCCTGTCTTCAAGTGAGAAGGGGCTTCCTGTCCCCAGGAGAGATGGGGTTCCCATCCACAGGGAAGATGGTAGAAGCCCTGTCCCCAGAGAAAAAGGGGTCCCTGTTGGCGTTGCCAGGGGAAATGTTAGGGGCCCTGTGCCCAGGGGAGATGATGGGGACCTTGTCTCCAAGTGAGAAGGGGGTCCCTGTCCCCATATGAGAAGGTGTCCCTTCTCCAGAAAAGATGAGGTCCCCATCCCCAGGGCAGATGGTGGGGGCGCTGTCCCCAGGGAAGAAGGGGTCCCTGTAGCCAAGAGAGAGATGATGGGGGCACTGTCCTCAAGGGAGATGAGGTCACCATCCCCAGGGGAGATGATGTGGGCCCTATCCCCAGGGGAGATGATGGGGGCCCTGTCCCCAGGGGAGATGATGATGGGGGCCCTGTCCTCAAGGAAGATGGGGTCCCTGTGCCCAGGGGAGATGATGGGGGCCCCCTGTCCCCAGGGGAGATGATGGGGGGCCCTGTCCCCAGGGGGGATGATGGGGGCCCCAGGGGAGGAGGGGTGGGGTATGGGATGGTGTGAGGGGATATGGGGTCAGCTCACTTACCATATCCAAGCTGCAGGGCACTCATCGATGGTTGCCTGGCTGGGCTCCCTCCAGCAGCAGCACAGACAGGGCGATCAGCTTATCTCCAAGGCAAGAGAGATCTGTGTATGACGGGGGGGGGAGGTGGGGGCTGGCAGACAAGCCTGCAGTGTCCTCCGGCTCTCAGTGTGTGTCTCACATGTGTGCTTAAACTTCCTTAGCGTGGGGGAAGTGTGCAGAGCATCTCCGGAGCACTGCAGAAAGGAATGGATGCAGCCGACTTGGGGGGGGGGGGGGGCGGGACTCTGGCTGGGGAGGACGCTGAGCTGGGCGGCGCTACATTAAGCAGGAGAGAAGAACCCCAAGGAGCTGGCCAAGGACAGGGCATGAGAAGAAACATTGCAGCCAGTGCGATAGAGCAGGGAGCTCTGCTACAGAGCCGACTCTTCAATTTGGCAAATTAGGAGCCCGCGGGGCCCCCATGAGTTGCGAGGCCTTAGGCGGCCGCCTATTTTGCTTAATTAGAGAGCAGCCTCTGCTTGAGTATATAAATCCCACCAGGGATGAATAAGAAAAACCATGATGTGAGGAGGGACTGTGAGGTAAGAAGGTGAATCTAAAAATTACTAGGTAATGGTGAGGTGTACTTACAAATCACCCGGCTGGGTCTAAGGAAGTGCCAGGGCTGCCAAGCAAAGATGTAATCTAATTGGAAAGGTATAAGCCATAATAAGTGTCTATTTCATTAATTATAAATGGAAAATGTAGGAAAAGTATACGCTGCTATGGTAGGATTAGTTCAATAAGAATTAGACTTGTGAACAATATGAGGGGACATATACTTTGGTCGTCTATATATTAGAGGACCATGATCCTGTATACAGATCGTCTGTCCCCACTTTAAAAGCACAGAGTGGGGAGAATGACAGACGGTAACAGGTAATTACAATAAATAGTCAACATACTGAACATAGCTAGTCAAAAGCAGCAGGGGTTCAATAGAGAGCAATAAACAAAGAAGTTGGAAAGGAATCACACCCCTGGGAATGATAGAGGTATATTGGGTTCAGTGGATTTACCTTGTAGAGGAAGATGTGTCAGCGTGGCAGCCCATCCAGTGTCTGACATGATCTGTGAGAGGGGAACTTTTATGTATACCTGCGCCGTGCACGTGTTAGCCCACATCCAATGAGACAGAGAGGAGAACGGCGCAATAGAACTGGGTGAAACCGAGGGTAGAAAACTACACTACCCATAAAGCCCCGCGGCCCATGAGCGAACATGGTGGAGACGCTTGAACAGCTGACATGCCCCAATTAATGGGCGCGCATCTAACCTCCATGCCAAGACATGGAGGTTAGATGCGTGCCCACTAGCTGGGGCATGTCAGCTGCTCAAGCGCCTCCTCCCCCTTCTGCCTTTTTCTTTCCCCCTTCTTTCCCTCCCCCCACTCTTACCCATTCCTCCCATTTCCTCCCCTCTCCCCCCCTTTTCTTCCTCCTCCTTTTCCCTCCCCTCACCCCCCGATCACCACAATTCATCCTCATGTCTGTGTTCCAATTTTTGGTCATTACACTTTCCTTTCTCCACTGGGCAGAGATTGGTCCCATGGCTTCATCCCTGGGCTTCTCTCGGCCAATTTTTCCATATACAGCGCAGTGTCCGTTTTCCTAGTTCGGCTCAACACTAATTGCAGGTAATCACTCATTGGGTGGCAGATGAACTTTTTTGGTTATGGATGACCAATGGCATATTTCTGTTGCATTTTGTCTTTATATGGTTCTTAATTGTAGTCTGTTCTATGCAGTGACACATCTACCCTTGTCTCTCACCAAACATCCCCCGAGGAAGCCCTAGCGGGCGAAACATGTCAGGATACCATTGCTGAGTGACCCCCTTTTTTTCATCTAATTTGATGTGTACTGATGTCTATGTGACTTAATGTGTAGCCAATACAACTTTTAAACTTGTTCTATGTCTAATAAACTGTGATAATTTTATTTATCTTGTTGTATGAATGAAAGAATTAAGTGAAGGGCTGACATGACATTAGTTAACAGGGTAGTGGATAGTAGGGGCTCTAGGATTGGCCAGGGGATTGGCTGAGTGGGAGGGGAATAGAGTTTATAGGAAGCTGGCCCCTCCCTCCTGGCACTAGAGCGTGAGGGAAAGTTCAGGGAGAAACAGCATGGTGGACGTGGAGCAGCTTTTGGCACGGTTGCGGGCAGAAGCGGTGACACGGGGCCCGGGGTGGCTGGAGGAGACTCTGGGGAATGTGTTGGGGCGGCCAGCGGAGACACCAGGTACTGGGGGGAGGGAGCCTACACGAGCACGGAGGTCCCGGCCTCTGGAGCGCTTCTAGTAGTTTGCGGGCTCCATCGTGCCCTCCGGCAAGACGTGCAGCCACGCGAGCAGGGGGAAGACAGAACAGTACCTCCCCGCTCCGGCGGGGTCCAACTAACAGCCAGTCAGGCGGCTCGGGGGTGGCAGCTAGGCCCGGGAGACAGCGGGAGCAGGAGAAAGCGGGCCCCGCCCCTGGCGGGATGCCTGCAAGGACAGGGCGTCAGTGGGGGAGATCTGATGCTACTGTGGCTGGGCCTGTTACCCCAATGGCCAGGGACCCTCAGAGATGGGAGGCAGAAGGACGGAGAGTGACGCCAAGGCGGGAGTTACACTGCGGGGCTGAGGTTACCCACACCGGCCCATCAAAATCGACACAGAAAATCGGTGGGCAGGTATGCAGCAAGGATAAGTGATCGGATGGCTTCGGGACCCTCGGCATCCAGGGCCGTGTCACCTGAAGGGCTGTCTGTTGGAGAGGAGGGGACGACCAGTCAGAGGTTGGAGGGTGAACTGACGGGGTCGGAGGAGCAGGTTCCCCTGAGACAAACTTCAACGAGGGAGACCGAATGGTCGGATGGTGGGTTCATTCCTATGCAGCCCGGTAAGTCCAATTTAACTTTACTTTCAGTGGGGCAGGCGAGCAGTAGTGATGATGCAGGCCGTGGAGTTGGGGAGGAGGTGCAGACCGGGGTAGCGGTGGGGCTGGCGAGGCCTAGTGATTCCGCACAGGTTGCAGGAACTGATCATGGTACTGCAGCGGTGTATGAGCACAGCTTGATGGGTTTCCTGGCGGGTATTAAGGAACTGGTCAGTAGGTTTGAAAGGGAGAATAGAGTCCGGCGGCGGATTGGGTCCCTCCAGGGGGGGCTTGGGTGGCCCTGGTGCCCGGGGGGATGACGAATTCCCCAACGGCGGCAGCCGTGTCCGTGGTGGTTGGGAACATGGTGCCTGATCAGCAGGCAACTACAAAAGCGGCGAGGGCAGGAGAGGCCGTGACCAAACAAGATGTCACCTGTTTGGCGGATTCCACAAAATGTGAGGTGTATGTTTGTTTTGAGGGGCCTCTGGGAGCGCACCTGAAGCCAGAAGTTCGAATAAAAATATGGAAGGGTGAGTATGTGAAAATTTTTTCGCTACTGCCGTTTGAAAAAAAAATGTAATCAGGATGGGGTGAAGCCTGACGATTCCAAAAAAGAGGACGAAGAGAAGAGGAGGTATAGGCTTATCCCTCGAACGTTTGCCAGTTGGCTGCAGGCGTTCGCTATCATGGACAGTGTTATTGGAGAAAAGAACACTGAGCATTGTTTAGCGCTCTTTTGTTACCTGGATTCAGTGGGTGAAGCATATAGGGTATACGGGGGCACAGCATGGCTGAGATATGATGAGCAGTTCCGGCAACGGAGGGCGATACGTCTGTCGTTAAGATGGGACCACAAAGATATCAGCCTGTGGATGCGTCTCATGACCTCGACGAGGGCCCCGAGTCAGTTTTTTCCTAAGGGGGGCAGGTGGACCTTCTTCCCCCGGACAATTGGCCAGTAAGAAAAAGGGGACATGTTGGCAGTATAATGAGGGATCCTACAGGTTTGGGGGATCATGCCGTTACAAGCATTAGTGTTCAGGTTGTGGGGGGGCCCCACCGCCCACCCTCTGTCCAGATGTTTCAAACAGGGAAAAGGTCATTCCGGAGAATCTGCGCACAAGAGGGAGGACGCCGGTGATGGTGGAAAGGATGCGGCCGTTCCTCGGTAGGTATCCGGATAGGAAAGTGGCTCGATTGTTAGAAAGGGGCTTTACTGAGGGGTTCAGGATACCATGTATGTTGGACGTGTTCCCACCTTTGTCTCACAGTTTGAGATCAGCCATGCTACATTCGGATGTAGTTTCAGCGAAACTGCGTAAGGAAGTAGAATTGGGTCGCATGGGGTGCCCCTTCCCATTAGCGCCATTTACCAATTTGGTGGTGTCCCCGTTGGGGGTAGTGCCGAAGAAGGAACCCAATAAATTTAGGCTCATTCACCATCTTTCATTTCCAAAAGGGTGGGGGTCGGTCAATGATGCCATTGACCCGGAGGAATGTACAGTGAGTTACACCTCGTTTGATGCGGCGGTTGGCTGGGTTCGACATTATAGTCAGGGGCGTTGATAGCGAAAGCCGATGTTGAATCGGCCTTTCGATTGCTTCCTGTTCCCGGAAAGCTTTTGGTTATTGGGGTGTCACTGGAACAATGAGTTCTATGTAGACCAATGTCTGCCGATGGGATGCTCCATATCATGTGCATTGTTCGAGCAGTTTAGCTCATTTGTGGAATGGGTAGTTAGAGACGTGTCGGGAGTGAATTCAATCATCCATTACCTGGATGATTTTCTTCTGCGTGGGTCTGGCATCTTCGAAGGTCTGCGGGGTACTCTTGGCTACGCTGGAGCACATCGTGGATAGGTTTGGCGTACCATTAGCACCAGAAAAGACAGAGGGGCCAAGCAAGGTCATTACTTTTCTGGGCATCGTATTGGACTCGGAGGCTATGGAGTGCCGTTTGCTGGAGGATAAGCTGGTGGATCTCAAAAAGGAGATTAAGGGGATGCGCAAGGTTTAGCTCCGGGTACTACAATCACTGTTGGGGAAGCTCAACTTTGCTCATCGGATACTGCCGATGGGGAGAGTATTTTGCCGATGGCTGTCGGCAAGTACGGCTGGGATCAAGTCACCCAAACACTTTGTGCGCCTGGTGAAGGTGCATAGGGAGGATTTGGAGGTGTGGCATTCCTTTTTGGAATCCTTCAATGGAAGGGCACTGTGGATGGCCAATTTTGAGCAATTTTGATAGAGTTGTTCACAGATGCCGCCGGAACATCAGGTTTTGGGGCCTTTTTTCAGAGCAGTGGCCGCAGTCATGGATTGACGCGGGGTTTACCAAATATTTGGTGCTGCTGGAATTGTTTCCGGTGGTGCTGGTGGTTGAATTGTGGGGAGCATCGTTCAGGGATCTGAAGGTGCGCTTTCACGGCGATAACCTAGGGGTGGTGCAGGGGATTAATAGAGTATCTGCATCATCTCCCCCAGTTGTACGGCTACTGCAACACTTGGTGTTGTGCTGCTTGAAATGAAATGTTTTTATTTATGCGGTGCATCTTCAGGGAATTGAGAATGTCATAGCTGATGCATTCTCGCTTTCAGTGGGACAGGTTCCGAGAGTTGGCGCCGTCAGCGGAGCAACAGGGGGTACCCTGTCCCGACTGGTTGTGAAGGATTGCATTGGACAAGTCGCTGGATGGATCAAGAGGTCGGTGAGTGAGGCTACGTGGGCTGCGTATAACAGGGTAGGGAAGGAATGGCTGGCTTTCGTTCACGGGGCGGGTGAAGATCCTGTTGGTCCAGAGGTGAGGTTGCTGGTGTTGTATTTTATCTCCTGGCACATGGAGGACGGGGTATTGGGGTCCGCTATGAGTAAGAAGATGGCAGGATTGACATTTTTGTTTAAGTGGGAAGGGTTGCCGGATTTTACTAAGGATTTCTGGGTGCAGCAGGCTCTGAAGGGATATAGGCGGACAGTTGGCCATCGGAACGTCAGGCGACCAGTGTCATTTGATATCCTGGGAGGGATAGTAGAGCATTTAGTGGGGGTGGAGCAGGATGGTTTCAGAGGTACACCATTTTGTACGTCTGGACAGGCCGACTGACATTTTAATTTTGCACGTGGGTGGTAATGACCTGGGAGTTAGATGCATGTTGGATATCACGTGTGACATCAAGTTTGATATGTTGCGTCTGCGCATGGCATTTCCGGACATGATAATCATGTGGCCGGACATGGTGGCTCGGACATCATGGAGGATGGCCAGATCTGTGGAAAGGGTTAATGGGAAAAGTCCTAATAGTCCTCAAGGAATATGTCTGGCAAAATGATGTTAGTCTTCAATATATATGTGACTTCATATTGCACATATCCATAGGCAAAGAGAAGGATGATTCAAAGGTACACCCCCACCAACAATAAGAAGGCTTACCGGAACCTTTGGACCCAATGAAACCTACGTTTGATTGGGTCAAACAAGCTTTGGTCATCAACGGCTGCTGAACTTTGATGGAAGATGGAAAAAGATCCAAAGGTGATGTATGGAACCGTATGAGCCTCCGGGGTGATATCCTCAGTAAAAATGGTTATATTGAAAGAGGAAAGACAAAGAGAGGCCACATAGTGTAATCCCGTATAAAAAATATGACAAATTATAAAAGAATTACACTCACATGTAAATATATAAAACCAGCGCTGTATAGATACAGTGGGGTCCTACCCAACTCGTTTTGTCTCCTTGGACATCGTCTGGGGGTCCCGCCACTGCTGCCAACAAGATTTATATAGGGAATGTAATAATCCAACCTGAGAGTCAACTCACATTCCATTCCGCATACAATCCATGGCACTTCCGGTATCTGTGAAACATGGCCGCTCAGCGTGCGTTCCACGCCTCGTTTTAGGACCGGAAGTGCATTAGTCAATTAGGCATTGTGTGTGCTCAAATGGCCTATAATACACTAAATAGTGTAAACGACGGAATCTGTGATATGACCTCAGTGAATAAGAGGTCCATGATATCTTAGAACATTCAAGTGTCCAAAAGATAGCTAGCTATATATATATATATATATATATATATATATATATATATATATATATATATATATATATATATATATATATATATATATATATATATATATATATATATAGTCCCAAAAGAAGGTATGTGCAAGCTGGTGGTGTGAACTCTCAAACAAAAAATAAAAACGTGCAGATTAATGCCTCCAAAACACACCCTTCATGCTTCACCACAGGCCCCCTTTAGTGGGAGTGACTCAACACATGTGTTTGCCTCGCATTAAAGCTCAGCAAACTCAACTTCATCCCGATATATAACTTGGCTCGCAGGTGATTTACTTGTTAAAGCGGAGTTCCACCCAAAAGTGGAACTTCCGCTCATCGGATTCCTCCCCCCCTCCGGTGTCACAGTTGGCACCTTTCAGGGGGCTGCAGATACCTGTCTAAGACAGGTATCTGCACCCACTTCCGGGAATAGACTCCCGCGGGAGTCACGCCCCCTCCCGCACTCCCCACTGTCTCCTGGGAAAGACATTGAGAAAGTGCAGCGCGACTCGCGCATGCGCAGTAGGGAATCGGGAAGTGAAGCCGCAACGCTCTCTTGACCCCCCTCTTTTCCTGTGGCCTGCCAGGTTGCGTGCTCGGATAAGGGTCTGGTATGGATTTTTGGGGGGCCCCACGCCATTTTTTTAAAATTTTGGCACGGGGTTCCCCTTAAAATTCATACATCTAAAGGTTGTGGTATGGATTTTGAGGGGACCCCCACGCCATTTTTTTATTTTGGCGCGGGGTTCCCCTTAATATCCATACCAGACCTGAAGGGCCTGGTATGGAATTTGGGGGACCCCCACGCATTTTTTTTTCATTTTGGTTCGGGGTTCCCCTTTTGGGGAATCCCATGTCGTTTTTATCAATGAACTTTTATGTGTATTGCCGGACCGACAATTCATTATAGCCGCGAGTAGTTTTAAATGACTCTTTTTCTATTAGAAATGTCATTTTGCTGTCAGACTGTTCTAAACATGGGAAACATGCGCCACTTTACAGGCATACTATAGACACCCCCCAGGTACGAAATTTAATGGAATATTACACTTTTATTGTTTCACTTTAAGCATTATTAAAATCACTGCTCCCGAAAAAACAGACGTTTTTTAAAACTTTGTTTTTGCATTGATACATGTCCCCTAGGGCAGGACCAAGGTCCCCAAACACTTTGTAAGACAATACCATGCATATAAGCCTTTAAAATTAGCACTTTGATTTTTCATGTTCGTATCCCACAGACTTTAATGGTGTTCGCACCAATTTTTTGCCTGTTCGCATTTTCTGGTGTGAACCGAACGGGGGGGGGGGGGGGTGTTCGGCCCATCCTTACTCACAAACAACTTAAAAACGTGGGCTTCACCTACCCACACAGGTTACAACAATCCTGCTGCTATGTTGGCGTGCGGCTTCGCCCTGCTGAGCCATTTCGTCAAACCGACTTTCTAAAGGGGCCTTACTTACTGGGACTAAGAGCAAGGACGCTCTTAAAGGGCCCCGACAATAGCATGCAGAAGAACATCTTAAAGTACTGACGCTCTCATAATAATCATTCTGCAAGCCTTCTTTGTTCTCTTGCCCCCTCCACTACCATCTTCCTTTCTTTTGGATTTGCATTCCCAGTCTAGGAATAGCACTGCAACATTAAATGTGCTCTGGCAGCATAGTTCCAGCACTCGGTAAATTTAATTTTACTGCTGCTCACTGCTGCACATGACGTGGCCTTGCTAAGGTAAATGCTGATTCGGATGCCCAGTGTCATCCTATGCCTAGTCCTTACTGTTAATCACTTTGCATGCTAAATTATGTTATTACAATTGTTAATCCATTTTAAGCTTGCCTAGTTAGCAACCATATTGGGTGTGATGCCTGGTTTCTTTGATATAGCACTACTACTGGATACTAAGTATTACTTTCAGTGATTTCCTGTCATACTTGAGGTGATTGTAGCTGTACTGCTTGGACCTTGAAGAAGGGGACCTACCCCAAAAGCTTGTCCTGAAAAATTGTATGTTAGTGCAAATAAAAAAAAGAACCACGGACAGTGATTTCCTGTGATATTGTATGTTTGTATACTCAACCTGGTGTTTGATAGGATGAGGTTGTTGAGAAGGTCGAGGCAAAGAACAGAGGACCCATCCTATCCACTGGCTCCTACAGTGGGTAGCACTACTTAGATATTACATACTTACATATAAATTATGCAAGTAAAAATCATTTGACTACAAAAGCATATCATCAATATTTTTAAATTCAGTTTAGTACTTACAGCACTTGATGATGTACTTACAGCAAATGATGATATAGATGAAAGATAGCAATGCATAAAGTAGTGCAGTGGTATCCAAGATATATCATATACATGATTATACATCCAATGTGACACTGAATATTCACATGTAATAAAATGAAGCATGCATAATAAAAGTGCAAAAATCAATATAGACCCCCACAGATTATAGGTGAAAACCTAAATTGTTCTCACACCATGCAATAACCAAAGTTGAATAATAAAAAAGTCCAAAAACAGAAAATCTTCTGTAGTGTAATGTGCCATAATCTTCTGTGATAATATAGGTGATAACCCTCCTCCTTAGATAATAACACATACTTCACCCAGTGTTGTGTTGGTCCGTTCAACTCTGTATTGGACCTTAAAGTTTCCTAAGAGGTTAAACAGCTTTATCCATATATGGCCCTAAATTTGGATATATCTTTGGTAATTATTAAACTTCAGTACACAGCGCTCCATTGTGTTATCCTGGTGCTATTATCTACCATTAATCAACTGTGTGAAACATATAAATTTATCATTTACATAAAGTGCTCCTGTCCATAAATAATTTCAAACAAATACAAAAATCACTTTTCCTGTCTCATTAGTGAACTCTAACATAATAGTCCATATACAAAGCGTCCATTTGCTTTCCTCTGTAATCAATCAGCGATGTCTCTTTTCAAAGTGCTCTGTTCTTAAAGTGCCAAAAAATTGTATACATATATTCTCTTCTGTGTTTCTTATTCTCCACTGTGCATCATCACCACATTTGCACACTCACCAGATGACCATGACCTCTCTGGAAAGAGTATGGTCAAAATGCAATTTTCCCCAAGGGGTTAATAATCTTAGGCAGCAGCTTTCCCACTCCAGGTAATTATTGCCATAAAACGGAAGAGAGGGAATTCTAATAGTGTAAAACCTTTAATATAAATATAAACAAAACAAAAAAATGTATTTGCTTACATTATAAAGTGCATTCACTTTGCACAAGGGTTGAATCGCTTTTTTATAACCAGCCGGCTCCACTAACTCAGTGTGAGCACAGACTATCCTCAATATCTTACCACTCCCAAGTGTCAGACTCTGGTTCAGCACAGATAGCTTCCTGTATCGCTGCCCTCTATCTGTGCTATCAAAATTGTGGTGTCTGTCCAGACTGGAAGAGATGTCACTTTCGGGGTAACAATAACATCACTTTCGGTGTCAGGCCATGCCACAATTCTGAACTGGAAACTTGGATATTTTGTTGTTGATTAACATGTGTTTATAAGCGATGGTCCAGGCGTTTTGCTACCTACTGAGGAAGCCCTTTGGCGGGCGTAATGAGTATAGGAGTGGAACCTGCCGTTACTGCCATCATGCTGTATATTTGGAAACTGGCGGTGAGCTGCAGTATCTCTAAGTGATATTATATTTTTTTACATCTTTTATGTATGTGTGTTTTTAACTCTTTTTATTTATATAAATTGTATATGGAGAGCACTATTGGTACTCTTTTCTATTTCATGTTCCTATGATTGTGAGTTGTGGAAGATGCATTTTGAAGGAGTAATTACTGAAGGTAGATCTTAGTTGTGTGCCCATATATGGATTAAGCTGTTTTGACCTCCTAGGAAGCTTTGAGGTCCAGTACAGAGGGAAGCAGACCAACATAACACTGGGTGAAGTGTGTGTTTTTATCTACGGAGGGTTATCACCTATATTATCACAGAAGATTACACTACAGAAGATTTTTTGTTTTTGGACTTTTTAGTATTCATTTTGATTATTACGTGGTGTGAGGAGACTTTAGTATTTGCCCTATAATCTGTGGGGGTCTATATTGATTTATGCATGCTTCATTTTATTACATGTGAAAATTCAGTGTCACATTGGATGTATATTCATGTATATGATATATCTCGAGTAGCGCTGCACTATTTTATGCATTGATATTTAATAGGACAAATTTATCTCCCTAAGGGGGCACAGACATCAATAAAAACCTCATAAGCGTTCTAATCCTTCAGTACTCCATTCAAAACTAAAAAAAACTGTTTTTCCTTCAGTTATATTTATAAAGCCAGGTGCTTGACTACAGAAACATGGAGGAGACATTGTCCTCTTTACAGTCAGTTTTACTTTCACTTTCTACTGCTATGCTGGATGTTGTGTTGCACTACCCCTCCAGTCAGCAGGAGGAGAGCTATAGCCAGGAAAGCCTATGAAATTATATGCAGAACACTGAGGATAATTGGAATTAAAGTTCAGGACGGCGACCATAGATTCATGAACCCTTTTACACTACAGTTCCCAGAAGACACTGAGGCAGATCTGGAGTGGTGGGAGCTTTTACCAGACTGCTCTAAGAACTTCTTACTATCGGAAGCAATGTGAGCCCATGTGAGCACATCAACCTGTGTGCCCATATCTTTGCATGGGGACCAGACTGGTGGGGACCTAACAACAAAGCCTGGGGAATGCCCAGGAAAAACCCAAGCCTACTTACCAACCAGCTCGCAGACAACCAAAATAACCTGTCTAACAGTATGCATTAAAAACATGGGATTGTAAACCGCACACTTCTATGTATTATTAATAAAAACACGATACAACACTCTGGTATTAAAAAAGGCTGCGGCACCTTTATTTGTATGTTAATTAAATTTAATAATCTTTATTCAAATAACAATCAATAAATAAATAAATTATATTCAAAATTAAAAACAAACTCTAAACTCGATCAGTCAAAGAACTCAAGCTATAAATGAATCAATTCATAAAAAAACCAAAGTCCCCCTTGATCCAAGGGTGACAAAACCACATAATGGTGCCAGCGACAAGGGGTGGGAGGGAAGGGGAGCTCAGGCAAGCCGCTTCAGGACAACTGTAAGTGGGACTGTCAGCACAGGGGGTTTATATAGACCCTTGACTGTGAAAAAAAAAAAAAAAAACGTGTTTCCCGCCTTGCTGCCTCCTGACAAACCCGCTTTTTTTTTTTTTTAATTAAGTTTAAAAACTTTATAGACAAACGCAACGGCTACAATCCCATGTTGTGGGCTCTTTAACTGAGCCTGAGCCCACTTTCATGAGATTGTAAATCGCACACTTCTATGTATTATTAATAAAGACACGATACAACATTTTGGTATTAAAAAAGGCAGCGGCACCTTTATTGGTATATTAATTAAATTTAATAATCTTTATTCAAATAACAATCAATAAATCAATTATATTCAAAATTAAAAACAAACTCTAAACTCGCTCAGTCATAGAACTCGAGCTATAAATGAATCAATGCATAAAAAACCAAAGTCCCCACCAGCCGGGTTTGTTGCAAACAAACATGGCTACCCCAGCACCGTGGCCCGTTCAACGATATTCTGAAGGCCTAAATTGAAAATGTCTAAACCTACATCAGACAGATGTACACCATCCTGTCTGTATAAACCAGGGAACCCTCCTTCCAAATCAACGTGACGGAAAGAGAACCCCCCAAGTAATGGCAGGAATTTTTCAACGGAAGAATTGATCCCCTTTTTAATTTTTTCAAGTGATCTGCCGTTAGCAGAGTATAACCAAGGTAATCTAGAAACCATTTCAGAGAAAACAATACATGTATCTGGAAAAGAAAGATGTAAACGATGCAAATCTTGTTGTATTAAAAACATCAAATCCAAAGTTTTTAGTTTACCAACATCATTACCTCCCAGGTGGAGAATTAAAAGAGATGATGAGGGCCAAGAATGAAACAAAGTAGAAAGATAATAGAAAAGATCAGTCCATTGTAGACCTCTAATGCCTTTCCAAAGGATGTGAAATTTATCGGAAGGTAAATAAATATAATATATATATATATATATATATATATATATTTATTTATTATAAAAGAAAAAGAATTGCGCTCAGTGCGTGAAAAAAGGAAAAGATTTTAAAAATAAAAAATTGTGAAGCAGGTCCTGCTGCTGTGCACTATAACCCCGATATGAGGGCAAATAGAACAAATGTAAAGATAGAAAGTGCAACGCTGGACTTATGACAAAAACATATGTGAATGATAATAGATCAATTATTCAATTAATTAATTCAATTAATAAACCACTGTAAATGATTTCCAATCAATGATAAGAAATTAACAGTAATTAAGTGCTCAAAAAATATTAAGTGTTAAGAAAAGATTTATTGCTTTTCTTAACACTTAATATTTTTTGAGCACTTAATTACTTTTAATTTCTTATCATTGATTGGAAATCATTTATTGTGGTTTATTCATTTAATTAATTGATTGAATAATTGATCTATTATCATTTACATATGTTTTTGTCATAAGTCCAGCGCTGCACTTTCTATCTTTACATTTTTTCAATATATATCTATGAATGCCCTACTATCCAAAGACTTGGCACCTATAAATCAAAGAGATAAATTAGGACAAATGTAAATATAAAATCTACTAGACTCCCATCTACCTAACTTCATAGTGACCGTATCACTTAAACCCAATCTAGCAGCTTCTGTAGCGGCTCCTATGCGAAAAGAATGAGTGGAAATTTTAAAACGTGAAAGACCTAATTGAAAAAGGCAGCGTTTGAAAACTGCAGAAAACTGAAATTGTGTCATAGGAGAAGAGTCCAAATGAACCAGGAAATGACTTCCAATAACTGGTCTAACAAAAAGCTATCTTTTAAAAATTAAAAGCAGGCAAAGGATGGAATCGCCACAAGCGAATAGACCGAGCCAACAGCCTTTACCCGTTTGGTCTGTTTTCGATCTTACAATAAAAATGCGAACCTGGTCATCTAAAATGGAAACTTCAGATAATTGTAAACCATCAAAACTGTTTGTTTTTTGGCAACATTTCAGAGAGACGGAGAGCAACAAAGAAAATTAAAACGTAAGCTGCATGAAATAACAAAGCTTCATATTCTGAAATGCAAACACATGAAGTAACCAAACACAGCTTGGACAATATATTTAATGTAATCAGTCTACGTATATCTGGAAACAACCTTACCTTTTTTAATCCTTTTAAAGCTTGCTTAACTGAGAAGAAACTATTGCAGGCTGGTAAATTATGCAGCTTCAGGAAAAATAAACCCCAACTAATGTCTTATTAATATAATTGAAAGAAAAATTTAACTGCATAAGTGAAAAAAGAAAAGCTAAAATGGTATTTTCAGTAGGAGAAAAACCAGAAAAACCTAACTCTATATTAAAAGACAGACATTTTTCCCACGCAACTGAGTATTCAGTCCATGTTTTTGGAGCGATTGAATTTTTTATAGCTGAAAAAACTGGAGTTAGATCAGATCCCAAAGATGACTCGGGCAATGGACACCAACCATGTCTGCATTTGGCAACAGGTGTCTGAAACGCGCCATAATGCATCGGCGATTATATTTTGCTTACCTGGCACATATGTCACTTTAATCCAAATATTTAACGGTAAACATAAAAGAACTAAATACTGTAAAAGTTTAATAATGGATAAATATTTTGAAGAAAGACAATTTAAAGCAAAAAGAACACCCTTATTATCTGTATTAATAATAATTTGTTTATTAGCAAAATGACTTCCCCAAATTTCTAAAGCAACTATGACTGGAAATAATTCAATATAATTCATATTTTTTGTAGCCTCGCTGGAAAACCCAAAATGGAGGCCATTTGCCGGAACACCAATATGTGCGTAAAATAGCAGCAAATCCACAAGAGCCAGCTGCATCTATGAATAACTCAATATCCTTAGAAAAAACAAAATTATCTTGAAAGAGCGACCTTCCGTTATAGTCTTGTAAAAATTGTGACCATTCTAATAAATCATCCTTTAACTCACAAGTAATACAAATGTGAGAAAAAGGAGATTTAAGACCAGACATAGCCAAAGATAAGCATCTGGAAAATATTATGCCCATGGGCATGATACGAGTCGCAAAAAGACCCAAAAAAGATTGAAGCCTTTTCAATAAAATTTTTTTACAATGCAGAAGAATTGAAATGCAAGATTGAAGCCTATCAATTTTCAAAGGGAGCACAAATTGAAATAACAAGGTGTCAATTCATATACCTAAGAATTCGATGATCGGAGATGGAAAGGCAGTCTTTTCAAGTGCGTAGAAGTAAGGAGCAGACCAAAGAAATTGAAGGAAATCGTCAAGATAATGAATTATTCCACTATGGCCAGATTAAAAAATTATTACCCACTGAAGAAATGAAGCGAAAGCTTCAAAATAAAAAACAGGAAAATGAACAACCCATAGGAAGGCATTTATCATAGAAAAAATATCCATCAAAGCAAAAACCTAAAGAATTATAGGATTCCGGAGCTATGGGCAATAATCTAAAAGCTGACTTGATATCAGCTTTTGCTAATAAAGCACCCCGACCAAAATTTTTTATAAGATGGACAGCATCATCAAAAGTAGCATATTTAACCGACGCAGATAATGGATCAATTTCATCAAAGAATGACCTACTGGGAATGAAAGGTGATGTATGAGATGATAAGAGTTATGCCGCGTACACACGACCAGTTTTGCCGTCGGACTAAACTCCAAAGGTTTCTCCGATGGAATTCCATTCAAGCGGTCTTGCCTACACACGGTCAAACTAAAGTCTGACCATAGTCCGACCGTCCAGAATGCAGTGACGTACAGCACGTACGACGGGACTAGCAAAAGGAAGTTCAATAGCCAGTAGCCAATAGCTTCCGTCTCGTACTTGCTTCAAAGCATGCGCCGTTTTTGGTCCGTCACACCAGCAAACAGACGAGCGGGTTTCCCGATAGTAATGGGTTCCTGTGGAAAGATTTAGAACATGTTCTATTTCTAGGTCCCTCAGAATTTTCGAAAAACAAAGGTCCGATGAGGCATACACACGAGCGGATTATACGATGAAAAGATTCTGTCGGACATTCCGCTTGTGTGTACGCGGCATTAGGCTCTTTTTTAGGGACTAATCCCAATGGAGAGACACGGAAATTGATAAATGGGGGAGAAAAAAAATGGACCAGAAATTTCTTTAATCAATTTATCCCTAACTATATCCGTGTGAAAAAATACCGATTTTAAATTGGTTGACAAACCCGAACCTGAAAAAGTTGGAAGTTTAAAACCCACTGAAAAACCATCAATTAACAATTGTGCTTTCTCCCTGTCGGGGTACAGCATTAGCCAATGATGCATTGCGGGCAGCCTCACTGGTGTGCAGGCGTTTGGAATGATCCCTGTGGACCTCAATACTAGAGGATCTAGTAAAACATTTGGATACCGGATAGTTGCCGAAATGAAACATTTGTGTTGATAACGACATGAAATTCAAAGATTTACATTGAGTTTCATTGTAAGCGTAAAATGTACCTTTTTTAATACACTGAAACTGAACAATTATAGTTTGAGGTTGACTGTGGTTGCTGTTTTGAAAAAACAGGTTTTTGGGGGATGATAAGGTTCAACCACAACCCAACATCTTTATTACCCCATTTAAGATTAGGATAAATGGCAAGTTTTTGACGAAAAGATTCATCATAGTTAAACCAACCCATACCACCAAAACTTTTGTAAGCTTCAAGTATATGTTCAAAATGTTGAAACAATCCGCCACAGTATTCTGGATGCTTTTCACGCATTACCGCAGAATAAATGCAGAAAGCCTGCAACCAATTAAAGACCTTGAGACTGGACGACGACTATTATCATCCATCCTGTCCTCAAATAGACATTTCTAAAACGTAAAAAAAGTCATTTAAAACTGCTTGCGGCTTTAATGTCATGTCTGGTCCCGGTAATATGAATGAAAATCATTGAGAAACCCCCCCAGCCCATTACCAGTCCCTTTGGGTCTTGTATGGATATTAAGGGGAACCCCACACCCAAATAAAAAAAAGGAAAGGCGTGGGGCCCCCAGGCCCTATATACTCTGAACAGCAGTATACAGGCGGTGCAAACAAGACAGGGACTGTAGGTTTGTTAAGTATAATCTGTTTGTAATTTTGAACTGGTACATTTTTTAAGTGTAGCTCCAGCCAAAAAATCTATTTTTAAGCTTTTTGGAAAACATAGGGAAGGGTTATCACCCCTGTGACATTTGTTTTGCTGTCTGTGCACCTGTTCAGAAGATTTCACCTCACTTTATGTCCCAATGACAATTGGATTTTGAAAATTTGGGGTTTTTAGTGAAACAAGGAACTCTTACAGAAGAAAATTTCCCTTCCTATGGGTAGATTTCCTCTCGCTTCCTGTTGTCTCCTTCCGTTTGCAAGTAGGAGTTGTTTGTAAGTTGGAGGTTTGAAAGTAGGGGCCTGCCCTATATACTCTGCAGAAATTTGGGCCTTAGGTGTTGTACCCCATTACCATTTCACATAGGGGGGGTGGGATCTGGTGGCCTCCTTGTTAAAGGGGGCTTCCAGATTCTGATAAGCCCCCCGCCCGCAGACCCCCACAACCACCGGGCAAGGGATGTGGGCATGAGGCCCTTGTCCCCATCAACATGGGGACAAGTTGCTTTGGGGGGCTACCCCAAAGCACCCTCCCAATGTTGAGGGCATGTGGCCTGGTATGGTTCAGGAGGGGGGGGCGCTCTCTCACCCCCCCTTTTCCTGCGGCCTGCCAGGTTGCGTGCTCGGATAAGGGTCTGGTATGGATTTTGGCGCGGGGTTCCCCTTAAAATCCATACCAGACATGAAGGGCCTGGTATGGAATTTTGGGGGACCCCCATGCATTTTATTTTCTTAATTTTGGTTCGGGGTTCCCCTGTGGGGGAATCCCATGCTGTTTTTATCAATGAACTTTTATGTGTATTGCCGGACCGACAATTCATTATACCCGCGAGTAGTTTTAAATAACTTTTATTCCTTTAGAAATGTCATTTTGCTGTCAGACTGTTCTAAACATGGGAAACATGCACCCCTTTACAGGCATACTATAGACACCCCCCAGGTTTGAAAGTTAAAGGAATATTACATTTTATTGTTTCACTTTAAGCATTATTAAAATCACTGCTCCCGAAAAAACGGCCGTTTTTAAAACTTTTTTTTGCATTGATACATGTCCCCTGGGGCAGGACCCAGGTCCCCAAACACTTTTTATGACAATAACTTGCATATAAGCCTTTCAAATGAGCCCTTTTGATTATTCATGTTCGAGTCCCATAGACTTTAACGGTGTTCGCACAAATTTTTTGCCTGTTCGCATGTGCTGGTACGAACAGAACAGGGGGGTGTTCGGCTCATTCCTACTCAAGGCCCAGTAACCCAGAGGATTTTCGGTGGGAAAGGTGTCCAAGTCTGATCTTGCCCCTAGGTATTCCTGCACCATGTGAATCAGACGCTGGCGATGGTTGCTGGAACCGATCACACCTTGGGGCTGCGGACTAAAAAATTGTCTGAACGCATCGATCAGAAAGCCGCCTTCTTTGCCGCTCCTTCTGTGACTAACCGAAGCCTCAGCAACACATTGTCCAGAAGGACCAGGAAATTGTAACCTCCCAGGCTCTGGAAACCCATTGCACAAGCCTTTCTGCAAGGCCTCCCGAAGATGTTTCATCCTCTGCTCCCTCTGCGACGGCAAGATAAGGTCTGCAACTTTACCCTTGTAATGTGGATCAAGGAGGGTTGCCAGCTAGTAATGATCCCTCTTCTTGATACCACGAATACGAGGATCCTTCCACAGGCTTTGCAGGATCAGGGAGGCCATGCAGCGTAGGTTTGCTGAGGCATTCGGTCTGGAGTCCAGTTGGTCACTAAGGACGACACGATCCGCAGCCATGTACAAGTCCATGGGTTTCTTTGGACTGTAAATGATCCCTTAAAGACTGCTGCTGATGCTGAGTGCTAGGCTCCACCTCCATGCTGACACAATCCTCGTCCTCTTCCTGTGTGATCGGCGGGCACGCAGGAACACTGTCTGGATAAAGGGGGCCTAGAGAGGTAAGGAAGTCCTCCTCTTCCTGCCTCAAGTGCCCTGTCCATTATTCCACGCAGCGTGTGCTCCAAGAGGGACAGTGTCACTGATGCATGCACTGTCACTGCTCACCATCCTTGTGGCCTCCTCAAATGGTGACAGGACAGTGCATGCATCCCTGATCATGGCCCACTAGCATGGGAAAAAAAAAAAAAAAAAAAAAAAAAAAACACAAGCTCCCCTGACCCTGTCCTGGTGCCATAGTCGCATAGGTACTCATTGATGGCCCTCTGCTGTGTGTGCAGCCGCTGCAGCATGGCCAACGTTGAGTTCCACCTGGTGGGCATGTCACAGATTAGGCGGTTCTTGGGCAGGTTAAATTCCTTTTGGAGGTCAGCCAGCCGAGCACTGGTATTATATGACCGTCGGAAATACACACAGAATTTCCTGACCTGCCTCTGGACATCCTGTAAGCCCAGGAACCTGCCCAAGAACCGCTGCACCACCAAGTTAAGGACGTGAGCCAAACAGGGCACATGGGTTAGTTATCCCTGTCGGAGGGCGGAGAGGAGGTTGGTGCCATTGTCGCAAACCACCATTCCTGGCTTAAGCTGGCATGGCGTCAACCACCTCTGAACCTGCCCCTGCAGAGCTGACAGAATCTCTGCCCCAGTGTGGCTCCTGTCCCCCAAGCACACCAGCTCAAGCACCGCATGGCATCTTTTTGCCTGCGTGCTTGCGTAGCCCCTTGAACGCCTATGGAGCACCGCTGGTTCCAAGGACAAATCAGCACAGGAAGAGTCCATGGAGGAAGAAGAAGAGGAGGGGGTGGAGGAGAGAGGTGTGGCAGAATCACCACTAGTAAAATTTTGTAGGCATGGTGGTGGCACAACCTCCAACACTACTGCACCCTGTCCTGCATCCTTCCCAGCTGCCAGAAGAGTCACCCAGTGCGTGGTAAAAGATAGGCAACGTCCCTGTCCATGCCTGCTGGACCATGAGTCAGCGATATGCACCTTACCGCTGACCGCCCTGTCCAGCGAGGCATGGACATTGCCTTGCACATGCCGGTAGAGAGCCAGAATCGCCTTCCGTGAAAAAAAGTGGTGTTTGGGAACCTGCCACTGAGGTACCGCACATTCCACAAACTCACAGAAGGGGACAGAGTCTACCAACTGAAAAAGCAGCAGTTAAAGTGCTAGCAATTTAGCCAAGCTAGGATTCAACCGCTTAGCATGTGGATGGCTGGGAGCGAACTTCTTTCACCGGTGGAGCAACTGCGGTAGGGAAATCTGCCTGCTAGAATCGGACGTTGGTGTACCGATAGCAGATTTCCCGCAAGTACTTGGCAGTGGCATACCTAATTCTACACCTTCATTCCTCTCAGTGCAGGTTTCTGAGAGGACTGAAGGTATAGTGGGGTTGGAGATCCCAGCTGATGAGGAGGAGCAAGGAGAGGTCCACCTTGTTCTTTGGTGTGGGTCTTTTAGGTAGTGTTGCCAACGGGTTGCATGGGAGCTCGACATATGTCTGATTAAGCATGTGGTGCCCAAGCACTTGCTCTCTAGTCCACGCTTGATACGCTTCAGACATATGTTGCAAATAGAAACGGTGCGATCTGCTGCACACGTCTCAAAAAAGGCCCACACCGAAGAACTTTTGGAATAACATGCGGAGTCACCAGTGCCCTGCACGCGGAGCTCTGCTGCGTGATGCAGTCGGTTGGCTGCCCTTGAAGGGCATCCTGCCTCATTGGAGATGTGCCTCCTCCTCCTCCTCTCTCTCTCTCTCAGGCACCCACGTAGAGTCAGTGAGCTCATAATCCCCTCCCCCCTCGTCACTGGAGCAAACCTGGCAGTATGCTGCAGCTGGGGGAACATGACTGCCAGTTTGTTGTCCTTCTTGGGCAACCCCTCTCTCTGGGCTCATGTTACTGCCTTCCTCAAGCTGGGTACTATCAACGGAGCCTTCAAAACGCTGCGCATCCTCCTGCAGCATGTACCTGACGCTGTGGTCAAACACTTCGGGGGACTCTTCCAGTGGGGCTAGGGAAGGAGTAACTGATGATGACCTTGAGTCCAAGAAATAGGCCGCTTTGGAACCTGCATTGGCAGCCAAGGTAGCCTGGGTGACAGAGAATGAGGAGGATGAGGACGGCTTGGTCATCCACTCTACCAACTCTTTGGCATGTTGTGGCTCAACACGGCCAGCTGCCAGGAAAAAGGACAAGCGTGCCCCATGGCCAAGTGCTGATGAGGATGCACCATGTCCACGACCAGCACTGTTGCCTCTAGACACAGAGCCTGCTTGCCCTCTTGGCCTGTGACTGTCTGCCTCTCCTTGTTGGCCTTCCAGACATACCATCTTTGATGTATTGGAATAGGTACACAAGGAATGGCCTGCAGTGAAATGTAGTTGCACAAAGCTGGGATGTATGTATGTATGTATGTATGTATGTATGTATGTATGTATGTATGTATGTATATATATATATATATATTTTTTTTTTTTTGCAATAAAAAGTATGTGGACCCTATTGGAATGATATGGATTTCTGCACAAATTGGTCATAAAATGTGATCTGATCTTCATCTAAGTCACAACAATAGACAATCACAGTCTGCTTAAACTAATAACACACAAAGAATTAAATGTTACCATGTTTTTATTGAACACACCATGTAAACATTCACAGTGCAGGTGGAAAAAGTATGTGAACCCTTGGATTTAATAACTGGTTGAACCTCCTTTGGCAGCAATAACTTCAACCACACATTTCCTGTAGTTGCAGATCAGACGTGCACAATGGTCAGAAGTAATTCTTGACCATTCCTCTTTACAGAACTGTTTCAGTTCAGCAATATTCTTGGGATGTCTGGTGTGAATCGTTTTCTTGAGGTCATGCCACAGCATTTCAATCGAGTTGAGGTCAGGACTCTGACTGGGCCACTCCAGAAGGCGTATTTTCTTCTGTTTAAGCCATTCTGTTGTTGAGTTACTTCTATGCTTTACTTCTATGCTCGTTGTCCTGTTGCAACACCCATCTTCTGTTGAGCTTCAGCTGGTGGACAGATGGCCTTAAGTTCTCCTGCAAAATGTCTTGATAAACTTGGGAATTCATTTTTCCTTTGATGATAGCAATCCGTCCAGGCCCTGACACAGCAAAGCAGCCCCAAACCATGATGCCCCCACCACCATACTTCACAGTTGGGATGAGGTTTTGATATTGGTGTGCTGTGCTTTTTTTTTCTCCACGCATAGTATTGTGTGTTTCTTCCAAACAACTCAACTTCGGTTTCATCTGTCCACAGAATATTTTGCCACTACTTCTGTGGAACATCCAGGTGCTCTTGTGCAAACTGTAAACGTGCAGCAATGTTTTTTTTGGACAGCAGTGGCTTCCTCTGTGGTATCCTCCCATGAAATCCATTCTTGTTTAGTGTTTTACGTATCGTAGATTCGCTAACAGGGATATTAGCATATGCCAGAGACTTTTGTAAGTCTAGGATTCTTCTTCACCTCATTGAGCAGTCTGCGCTGTGCTCTTGCAGTCATCTTTACAGGACGCCCACTCCTAGGGAGAGTAGCAGCAGTGCTGAACTTTCTCCATTTATGGACAATTTGTCTTACCATGGACTGGTGAACAGCAAGGCTTTTGGAGATACTTTTATAACCCTTTCCAGCTTTATGCAAGTCAACAATTCTTAATCGTAGGTCTTCTGAGAGCTCTTTTGTGCAAGGCATCATTCACATCAGGCAATGCTTCTTGTGAAAAGCAAACCCAGAACTGGTGTGTGTTTTTTATAGGGCAGGGCAGCTGCAACAAACACCTCCAATCTCATCTCATTGATTGAACGCCAGTTGGCTGACACCTCACTCCAATTAGCTCTCGGAGATCTTATTAGTCTAGGGGGTTCACATACTTTTTGCACCTGCACTGTGAATGTTTACATGGTGTGTTCAATAAAAACATGTTAACATTTAAATTCTTTCTGTGTTATTAGTTTAAGCAGACTGTGATTGTCTATTGTTGTGACTTAGATGAAGATCAGATCACATTTTATGACCAATTTGTGCAGAAATCCATATCATTCCAAAAGGGTTCACATACATACATACATACATACATACACTGATTATACTGCAGCTAGCTGAATCGCCTGCCTGTAGTATTAATAGGAAGAAAACGACCGGAATTGTCTGCAGTGAGCTTTAGCTGCACACTGTGCCCAGTATACAGTACACTAATATACTGCAGCTAGCTGAATCAACTGCCTGCCTGTGGTATTATTGGGAAGAGAACACCAGCAATTGGCTGCAGTTGGCTTTAGTTGCACACTGTGCGCAGGATACAGTATACTGACTGAAAATACTGCAGCTGCCTGCCTGTAAGTATATTAGGAAGAGAACACCAGCAATTGGCTGCAGTTGGCTTTAGTTGCACACTGTGCGCAGGATACAGTACACTGACTGAAAATACTGCAGCTGCCTGCCAGTATACTAGGAAGAGAATACCAGGAACGGATCTAGCTAAACTGAGCATCAAATGTAGAGCTTGAAGGACACCGCCACTCGCTGGTTCTTCTTTTTAAGGGCTTTGTTTGCCCATTTTTATTAATAGAAAGTTCAACAAAGATAGGTTTCCCTCGCAGGGGTTTCAGCATTCCTTTTCATCCACAAAACTACATTCAGCCTAGTTGTCTCTCACTTGCAGCACTGCAGCTCTGACCTTACACTCCAGGCCCCTGTCTGTCTCATACAGACCGTTTCACTGTTTCACCGACCACCTTGGTGCACACAGCTTTGAACCCTTCAATGCGAAAGCTTTTGGCTCCCTGGACGCACAACAGCCTCTTGCTGCACTGGCTCCCATGTGGAGCCCTCCTGACTCCTGGTACTCAGACTTCCTATCTGCCGGATGGAGCCCAGAACTATGGTCAGGTTACTACTAAAAGCCCAGCACACACCTGACCAATCAGTATGCTGGCTGTTCTCAAAATCAGGACCCAGGACTAAGGATTTCATCCCACCCGGATCTCTCAGAAATCCCCAGGCTCCAGGTCCCAAAGTGGACCTTTCTAAGAAAAGAGGAAACTGAAAAGCCAGTTTGTGTCGTGACGAAGCTCTGTGGCTTACGCATGCATTTGCAAATGCGTGCGGACTAAACCCTTGTTTTTAACGCATACTGTTAGACAGGTTCATTTGGTTGTCTGCAAGCTGGTTGGTAAGTAGGCTTGGCTTTGTTGTTACCTGTTTCAGACTCCCAATGCCGCTTACTGTGATAGCCAGCTGTAGATGGGGCGGTGGCGAATTTTTGTTTTCCATATCACATTGGTGGGGACCTAAGCCTGGGGCCTGAGAGCAGTGACAGTGCTGTACAGACCAGTTCTACTCATTGCACCTTTGGTGCAGGGAGACTGGAGTGTCTTCTCACACTCCCCTCCTCCACTCCTGTTTACCGGAGCCATCTGCACAAGACAAGGGACCCCTTTCCTACAGCAGGAGTCTACAGATGCACCACAGGGACTGGTAAGTGGGCTCAATACCCACAATTCGCACACTGATAGCAGGGATTGAGTTAATGGATGTGGGATACTAATTACATAGCACCTACACTGCATGCCGATTCACCAAGACTGTTGATATGTGGTTTAGGAAGTTCTTCAGCCATTTTAGATTGTCATTCTACATGGATGCAGCATTTCTGTTTCTCTCCCAAGGGGCTTGTGACATCATCACCTCACTGACAGCCACCGCAACACCTGAGGCTGGGTAAAAGCCTAAGGCACGTTGGGTCTCTGTAAAAGGAGATCTAGGGAGCTGGTAAGTGGCAGTATTTCCTGTGGTGGAGGCACTTTTTGCATTGTACCCCTACACTCATCACGTCCAGTGTTGGAACTGCATGTCACCATTTATGAAAGATCATTAAGTCACCCCCCGGAGGAGTGTCTATATTAGTGGACTTTTTGTTTTTGAGAATTTTTTGGTCTATTGGAGCGGACTTTATTATTCAAATAATTTTTATTTCACATATAAAATGTTTTGATGTATATTTTTTCACTATTTTGCTTTCTGTGCACTTATCACTGGTGATAGCGAACACATTTACACATAAATGTATATTAGCATGACTCGCAAAGATTCATGTAGAGAATCCTAATATACAGCGCAGCTTATTATTTTGTATGTTGATATGTGCAGCAACAATAGTGGACAGAAGAACACAATAAAGGACTATCAAAGTCTGGGTTAATAGGTAGTGAGGCGACTTTGAAGAAATCAATATATGCAAATTCCTTACAGATATAGAGCAAGTGCAGCGCCCAAAAAAAAAAAATGCACCATCATACAATAAATCACGAAACACATAAAATAGTGCCAAACTCAAATATTACAAAAGTAAGAAAAAAAGTATCCATCAAAGGGTCAGAAAAGGTTGTCCATATATAGACTCAAAGCAACTATTAAAGTCTGCACTAACAGGTAGTTAGGCAACCCGCAGAGATACATGCAAACTCCTAACAGATATAGGGCAAATGCAGCACCTAAAATTAAAAATAATATTAAGATGATTGATGGTGAAAACAATAACTCTATACAAAAAAAATAAAAAAAAAAAAAACAGCAAAACTCCATTTTCAGTCTTTTTGTACATTTGGATAGTATAGGTGGTGTGGTGTCTGGTCTGTGGTAGACAAGTTTGGAAGCCTTGACATGGACTGTAGAAAAAAAAAAATTGACAGAAGTTTATACCGTTTATCACTCAACATTAAGGATCTACAGTATATAATCTTCCTTTTTTTTTTTTTTGTCAGCCCTTCCCAACAGAGTCCATCACATGAACAAGGCAATGTGTTCAGTTCATAGCATTATGTGGCAGTGGTGTGCACAGCATTGTTTTGTTCGAAGTGCACAGCTGTGTTACCTTTTCTGGTGTGAAAGGGTCCTAAATTGTTATAACCTTTATTTTCTGCCATTGTTTCAATGCTAGAATGACACTTTTTCCTGTGCGGCACAGATGATCTGGGGAGACATCATATGACGCTCCCTGGCACCCGTGTCCGCTTTCTTTCCTCCTCCCCTCATTACTTTAGCAACAAGGCGTTCTGATTGGCTACTTTTGATCCCTGGGCGTATTTATGTCTGTCAGTATGAGCAGTAATTGCCACACAGCCAGGAAACGCCAGGGACCTCAGTGAATGCGCATTTACATCATTAATTACAGGTAATGGAAACTATTAACATCTCTGTCACTCTTTACATTGTTATACCACAATGCCCCTCTATGGGCAGTGACGACTTGGTGTTCACTTAGCACAATAGAGGACTGTTAATATATGCAGCCACATTATTCCTTTTTCCTTTTCTTCTTATACATTTTTCTTTTTGGTTTTATTTTTTACCAGATATCCGTCTCCACCTGTTAGGGATATCCCCGTGAAATTTGTTGGACCGCTTTGGTGCAGCTTTTCCCTCCTGTTCCCATTCACATAGCTGACATTTTCCAGCATGTACTCCAGCCATATGGGATTTATTCCCTGACTATTCCTCAATATACGAATATATCTTGGAAATACAGCTTAGTAATACCCAAGGCTTGACGTTTTGCCTATTGACCTGTACTGTTAAATCAAAACACAGATATGTAAGTACAGGATATTGCTATTTATTACATGTACCACACTGTTGCTATGACCAATCGTTTTTGTGCAATTATATGTTATCTTAATATTGATATACTACCCCTCACCTCTTTCGCAATAGAAATGGAACAGCACACTTGTTTTTAATGTTTTTAATCCCTGAAGAAGGAAATATACATGTCCTAAAAAAATACTCTCTTTTGCTTTCCGAAACATGTTGGGTATCTTGACACACACACACACACACACACACACACACACACACACTCACACACCTCACCAGTCTGACCTTCTGTCTTGATCTGCGGTGTGGTCCATATTCAGCGGCTGTTTCATCTCAAATGTCAGGTGTTTCATTTTATTGTTGTTAGGTGATTTTTTGTATAGCTCTATTGTATTGTATATTTTTTGTACCAATAAAGTTGATATATTTTTTACATAATTTTGGGCGTACCCGCATTGTACTTCTCTCTGTGTCCGCAATATCCTTGGGGCCAAACCTTTCTTTCCGTATGTTCTTTTCTAGGATGTGACACAGAGTGTAGGGTTCCCCTTACACCCCTGGTTGGTTTCTACTTCGTTTCTCCTTTTCCTGTCAAGCAGTTGGGAGAGCAAAGCATCTTTTATACCCTAGTCATGCTTTTATCGTTACCAATCATACTGCATGAGCGTCCGCAGAAATTTTTTTTTTTTTTGGGGGGGGGGGCATCATTTTAGGTCACCCATGCTCTGCCCCTTTTCGACAATGTCATGAAGGGGAGGGGCTTAGTCATTATCACATAAAGCGCAGGCATGTGCCCATCAATTGCAGCCTCATTGTGCTCATCAAATGTGGCCTGTACAGTACGGAGGGTGTACAGTATGTGTATATCTTGGGTGTGGATGGTATTAGTATATACAGGAAGGAAGGTGGGTGTATATAGCTGTGTACAGGACAGATGTATATCTGCAGTCAGTGATGATGGAGGAAGGTCTCTATATACAGGAAGGAAGGTGGGTATATACAGCTACTTGTATATAGAGACCTTCCTCCATCATCACTGACTGCAGACAGACCCGGATTTACTCCCTTTGCCGCCCCAAGGCCGGGTCCTTCATTGCCGCCCCCCCCTCCACGAGGGGTAGGGATTTTTCGCGGGCAATTTTTCATGGCAATGGCTGGTGTTAGTGCTTCAATCATCCCCGGCACCATGATTGGTATGGTGTCAGGATGATTGAAACACATTATTTCTATCATTACATTGTAATATAAAATGAAATAGTTCAACTCACCATAATGCAGAATCATTGGGAGCCCTGAGCGTGTCACTTGCCACCATCGTTTGTCACTTGCCACTCTGAGTGCCACCAGATGGGGATGTCAATTGCTACTATGCCTGCCACCAGATGGAGATGTCACTTGCCACGCTGCCTGCCACCAGATGGAGATGTCACTTGCCACTATGCCTGCCACCAGATGGAGATGTCACTTGCCACTATGCCTGCCACCAGATGGAGATGTCACTTGCCACGCTGCCTGCCACCAGATGGAGATGTCACTTGCCACGCTGCCTGCCACCAGATGGAGATGTCACTTGCCACGCTGCCTGCCACCAGATGGAGATGTCACTTGCCACGCTGCCTGCCACCAGATGGGGATGTCACTTGCCACTATGCCTGCCACCAGATGGAAATGTCACTTGCCACTATGCCTGCCACCAGATGGGGATGTCACTTGCCACGCTGCCTGGCTGCCACCAGATGGGGATGTCACTTGCCACGCTGCCTGGCTGCCACCAGATGGAGATGTCACTTGCCACGCTGCCTGGCTGCCACCAGATGGAGATGTCACTTGCCACGCTGCCTGGCTGCCACCAGATGGGGATGTCACTTGCCACGCAGCCTGGCTGCCACCAGATGGAGATGTCACTTGCCACGCTGCCACCAGATGGAGGAGGGCGGAACAGTGGTGCGGGCAATGAGTGATGTCATCTCTCTCCCCCGCCGCCGCCCCACTGACATTACTGATTTTGTCCGCGGCCCGGCAGCAAAGGCGCCGCGGCACACAGGTTGCAGACCTATCTTTTCAAAAATGGCGCCGGGCGGCGCAATCACGCTACTGCGCATGCGCCACCCGGCTGAGCGTGTACGAGCTTTCCCGAGCCCGGCCGGCTTCGGAACGGCGCATGCGCCGTAGTGGGCGGCACGCGGCCATCTTTTCTACGGGCACCGGTGCCCCTAATGGACATTAACGGGCAGCCTGAAAGGCCACAAGGCCTCGGTGGCCTTGTGGCAAATCCGGCCCTGACTGCAGATATACATCATCTGCCCTGTATACAGCTATATATACACACACAAGACAGATGATGTATATCTCGTGTCAGAAATGATGGAGGACTATAGGAAGGAAGATGGTTGTATATACAGTAGCTGTATACAGGACAGATGATATGATCTTTCTTATATTTGGCACCCCCTTCACTGATCATACCTGTATGCCCCCCTCATCTGTATATATGTCAGGCCCCCAAACACACATCTGTAAGCACACACACACACAGCTCTGGCCCCCCCCCCCCCCCCGTACACAAACAACCTCCTTCCTTCACTTGTACTCACAGCCCCCACATGTAAGGTGGTTTTCCTTCTCCCAAGTCCTGTTTCCACATGTCCCTGTGAAAATACAACAGGCAGCAAAGCAAACACGAGGGGAGCACATACAGGAAGCAGCCAGAGGTGGCAGTAAAGAGCTCTGTAAACTCAGTGACACTGATCTGCAGCAGCTGTGGAGCCAACTCGCACTAACCCAGAGAACCACCACAACTACAGATGCCCCCCCTTGCCCCTACCTGTGGATGCCTATGTCATACTGTAAGACAATATATTTTTAATCACCTTTACTAATTCATTTGGTGTCTGTTTCCTAACACAGCATCATTACTGTGTATTTAGCATTGCCTTCAGTGATGTCTGTGATATTTCAAGCTGTGTTCATTTAACCAAGTGAGTCATTCAGGAGGTTGAGGCAAAAAAGAGGAACCAACCTATTCAGAGCCTCCTGCTGGGGTAGCATTACATTTTAATTACTGCACCACAAAGCAAGAGTCCCTTACAAATTGGGCTTGGCCTAAAGAAACATGGTTAAGTATAGTCTATGCCTACACACTGCACACATATGCCGCAGTACTTATACCCGCAAAAAACTCCATAACTCCTTAACTACTGTACCACTAATCGACCGAGTTCCACGGTCACACATAATAAAGCATAAAAAAATAAAACAGAATATGGATAAAAAATTGCCAGAAACTACTTAGCAACCTGCAACTATTTAGACAGGAAGCACATTGGATGAAAGTATTTAATGTACAGCAGTAAGCACTTTGATATGTACAACACAATGTATAGAGCACAACAGTCAGCAATATATGTCAGTGCTAGTCGGCAGGAGGAAAAAATGCTCCATGTTGGGGGAGGGAAAATACCCTCTAAAAGTGACCAATGGGAGAAAATAAAGTCATTCATATATTGGCAGCCAGTGCCTAAGGCCCTTTAAAAATGACGGTCAATGTCTATGCCCCCTTATATTGGCAGTCGGTGTCTAAAAAAAATACCCCTTTTTGGAAAGTAGAAGGTCTGAGGTATTTAGTAAGAAGCATGGCAAGTATTTTGAAGTTGTAATTTTTTGTCACTTTTTTTGGAAAATTAAGACATTTAGAAAATAAAAATAATAATATGTAAACATGATGTGACTAAAGCATATCATTAATTTTTTTAATACAGACAGAACTTCCTTACAATACTTAATGATAAGATATAGGCATATTTTTGCACTGATCACTGTATTAGGGCTCGTTCACACCATACATGCATGAAAACTGATGGGAAAACCGTGCAGATTTCACTTGCAGAGACATCAGTTTCACATCAGTTTTCATGCACCTCATTTATGTTCCCTATTCACACCAATGTTGATGTCATGTCAGTTTTTTTCCCCGTGCAGAACAAATCTGCACGTGATATCAGTATTGTGGTGTGTACACAGCACATATTGATTTTTTTAAGCCCTTGCAAAATGTGTCCTGAAAAACTGATGCCTCAGCACCATGGTGTGAATGAGGCCTAATGATTTTATCAGTAGATATATGGTAGGTGGAGGCTGCTGATGGCAAATGAATCTGAGACACTTTGCATAGAAAGGTGTGGTTTATATACAGAATATAACTATGAGAATGAGAAGGATTCAACTAACCTCTGTTCTGTCAAAGTGATTCCTCATCACCATGATCATGTTCTGGACTGTCTTCACTTTCATCACTTATTTTTCCTGTAATTCATGTGTTATAGTCTACAAGGATTACTGAATATGAAATATACTAGTATTTTTTCTTTTATTCTAATCATTCTCCCATTTGTGTTGCAGATTCTGTGGCTCAGTTTATGGTCATCCAGGAAGCCAAAATAACGGCGCCTCTTGGTGGTAATGTCATTTTGTCCTGCGGTCGTAGTGATGGTTCTGTAGCTGCTGGTAACTACCCAACCTGGGTATATCAGGCACCTGGGAGTGTTCATAAAGGTTTAACAAGTAGCAATGGAGCCAGCAATCATAATATAAAACCTCCAGGAACCTCTGAACGTTTTACTGGATCCATCCAAGGAGGCTCAAGTGTTTTGTCTATCAGTAATGTACAGGCTGCAGATGATGGGGATTATTTCTGTGTTCTATTCACTGGTAGTGCGTACACAGTGCTACAAATTCACACAGAGTTAGACAATAATATATACTTCCTCTTTTGTTCCTCATACATACGTATTTAAATACATTAATAGCAGCCAAAGAGTAATAAGAAAATAAATGTGCAGCAACCTCACAGAATATTCCTTTCCCTGGTCGGCCTGCAGTTATGCCCTGTACACATGATCGGTCATTGATCGGACATTGCGACAACAAAATCATCTGATTTTTTTCCGATGGATTTTGGGCCAAACTTGTCTTGCATACACACGGTCGCACAAAGTTGTCGGAAAATCCGATCGTTCTGAACGTGGTGACGTAAAACACGTATGTCGGGACTATAAACGGGGCGGTAGCCAATAGCTTTCGTCTCTTAATTTATTCTGAGCATGCATGGCACTTTGTGCGTCGGATTTGTGTACACACGATCGGAATTTAAACAATCGGATTTTGTTGTCGGAAAATTTAATATCCTGCTCTCAAACTTTGTGTGTCGGAAATTCCGACGGAAAAAGTCCGATGAAGCCCACACACAATTGGAATTTCTAACAACACAATCCATTTGCACTTTTTCCATCGGAAAATCCGACCGTGTGTACAGGGCATTAGAGTCGTTTTAATTGGTTGCTATTGGTTACTGTGCCAATCAAATACAATTTTATATTGCTTCTCCCCTCTACACCTGTTCTTGTGACCACTCAAAATTTTGGATTTTCTTTCATTTTAATTTTTAGTGTTAAATGGTCACCAGGATAAATAGAGAGGCTGAGTATTCATAATGGGGGAGGGGGCACAGACAACAATAAAAACTGACAGGTGTTCTAATCCCTCACCACTTTATCCAAAACTAACAAAAAAAAATCCTTCAATCACAATTTAATTATTGAGCCACTAAGCAAGAATTTCAAATGTATGAACGCAACAAAAGAACTGTTGCGCTAACTGGTGGACTGTTAGGAGATGGGGAAAATTTGAAAAGAGTCCAGAAGGATACATGGAGTCTTAAAGAACCTTGTGTAACTGTGAAATTTACCATCTAGGGAGAGGACACGCTGGAAATAGTACGTTTTTGAGCTTTAGACCAGAATCAGCCAGATAACAGACGCAGCATCCACAAGATCGCCATCTTGGGAAGGGCTACTCTCAGAATAGTGGAAAACAGAAGAGCAGAGCCCAAGGCAATGTCAGTAATTTGGTCACTTTCTCGAGACTATAAAGTATGCACTTACATATAAAGATTGAAGCTTCCAGCCCAAAGGAGGGTCAGAGTCCCCTGCATACAGGATGTCACAGCAGATGCAGGAGGAGTACAGCCAGGGTCCACACACAGCATGGGAGTGCAGCCTGAACAGGAAAGCCGGTGAATGTGAGAAGTCGGCATTTAAGTGAGCAGGACTAGAGCTACAGGGCTGCAGGGGAAGCACATGCAGAGCACCCAGAGGACACCATGATGAGCCAGCAGCCTTGCATACAGGTGATTACAATCAATGCATTTCCAGGCATTTAGCCCCCTTTTCAAGTCCAAAAACACACATCAGAGGAGGGTTATAAATAGTTGGGAACAGCAGAAGTGTCAGTCAGTGGAGGAAAGTGGAAGCAGATTTTTTTTAATAAAAACATGTCATTGGTGAGAAGTTTTTGCAAAGAATGGATGTTAAAATGAAAAAACAGATGAAAAATAAATGTATTTTTATCAAAAGGATGTTGATTTTCCTGGATCTCTTCTATTATAATCTGTGTTAATATAGATTGAATTACCTAAAAACAACCTGCAGAGGGAATGAACATTGAATAGATTCTATCCACTCTATCCAAGATTTTGTCCCGTCATGACCAGTCCATTTTTTACTTTAACTGGTAATTGAGCGGTCATGCAATGCCGTACCCAAACAAAATTTGTATCCTTTTTTCCCCACAACTAGAGCTTTCTTTTGGTGATATTTGACCACCATTGGGTTTTTATTTTTTGTGATATATGTAAACAAAAAAAAAGACCAAAATTTTTAAATGTTTGCTATAAAACATATCCGATTAAAAAAATTCAAAAAATCTAAATTTCTTCATAAATTTTGCCCAAAATGTATTCTGCTACATGTTTTTGATAAAAAAAATCCCATTAAGTGTATATTGATTAGTTTGTGTGAAAGTTACGTACAAACTATGGTTTATATACACTGGAATATTTTTTTTTTTATACTAGTAATGGCGGCGATCAGCGACTTACAATGAGACTGTGATAGTGCGGCAGACAATCTGCCACTAAGGTTCATTTACACTTGCTTCGACTTCAACACACTTTATAGCGCCTAACGCTTCAACATGCTTTTTTGAAGTGTTTTTAATGCTTCGGTGGTGCTTCGGGAGTGCTTTAATGATATTTCAGTGGTGCTTCGATGATGCTTCGGTGGTGCTTCGTTGATGCTTTTTTGAAGCTTTGATGAAGCTTGGCAGATGTCCTGTGTGTGTGTTGATATTTCATACCTGCAATAACTCCAAAACAAAGCTAAGCTAAAGCTGAATTAAAGCATTTTAAAAGCTGTAAGGTGCTTCAAGCAAGCTTCGTCATAGACTTCTAACGAGGCTTTGAAGATGCTTTGAAGCACTACTAAAGCAACATAGGGGAGTCATTTTTGAAGTGAAACTGAAGCAAAGCAAAAAAAAAAAGCAAGGTGTAAACAGGACTGTAAGCTGATCATTTTATTTAGTGACAGGGGCTTTCACTGGCATTCAGAGAGCTTTAAAAAAGCTTGTCCGAAGCCATGTTTTGAAGCAAGTGTAAACTATCCCTAACTAAAGCTGGGGGGAACTGACTAAATGACACTGACATCACCAGTGACATTAATACAGTGATCAGTGATAATACTATACACTGTACTAATGACACTGGCTGAGAAGGGGTTAACATCTAGAGTGATCAAGGGGTTAAATGTGTGCCTAACTATGTGTAATGTGTGTAAAGTGTGCTGCTTTAAGTAATAGATCTTAGTTTCTCATCCCTGCTTTTTACTGGTACCAATCCCCTTAACTCCTGCAGCCGCTGAAAGACGCCTTCTCTCCTCTCTGTCCCACTGGCATTCAGCTGCTGCAGGAAGAAAGGGGATCTGTAAATGGCACCCCCCTCCCCCCCCTGTCCCTGTTTCTCTTCTTTCGGCTGCCCAGCCCCCATTTGCTTTCCTAGTCCCCCCCTTACCCTGCAGCGCTGCCAGCTTTCCTCCTCTCCTCTCCCGCCGGCTGCTGTGGGGGATCTTAAGGATGGAGAGCAGGGGAAGGGGCCGGTAAATATGTAATTTACCGACCCCTTCTTTTTATGCATGAACGCAGTGAGTCATCGGTAACTATCACTCATTGTGTTCATTCATCACTAAAGTATAGTAAATAGTGTTTACTATGCTTCAGTTTGTGAATGAGCAGGGAGCCGCTCGATACAGAGCACTTCCCATTCATTCACTGTCCAGTGCAGCTGAGGCGGCAGAGAAAGGGACTGATGAGTCTCTGTCCTCAGTCCCTTTCTCTGTCTCAGAGATGAGACATCAGGGGTCTGTTTAGACCGCTGATTTTTCACCAAAGCCCCTCAACGGGGCTCCTAAAAATGTAAGAAAAATAATAAACAAATTGTAAAATATAAAATAATAAAAATCTAAAATTACTTACATCAATCTTTGCCATACTGACCGTGTCCTCTGCCCTACTGGCACCAACCTCTGCCTTACTGACACCATCCACTGCTTTATTGACACTGGCCTCTGCCCTATTGACACAGTCCACTACTCTACTGACACCATCCACTGCCCTACTGACACCAACCTCTGCCCTACTGATATGTCCACTACTCTACTGACACCATCCACTGCTCTACTGGCACCATCCACTGCCCTACTGACACCAACCAATGCCCTACTGACATTGTTCACACATTGTCCACTGCCCTACTGACACTGTACACTGCCCCACTGATGCTGTCCACTGCTCTACTGACTGACACTGTCCACGTTTAAGATAGTGTAAGTTTATATTTTTACAGTGACATTTGTTTTATTCGATTTTTCTAAGCTTTCCCTGCTATTTAGTTATAGGCCTTGCTAAATAATTTCTTTAAAAAAATAAGGGCACTGAACTCTATTATCACCGTCATGATCTCTTTCATGTTGTTCAGGTAGATCTCTGTGTCTCAAAGGTTGCCTATCCCTGCTCTAGATGGTGGGAGAAGATTTGGGGTGGGAGGAGAGCTCTGTACTGAAAGAGGGGGAAGGGGGGTTTGCACTGTAAGGGGGTGGAGGGTAATCTGGGGGGGAGGGGTTATTAGGGAGAGCATTGTACTGGGGAGATAGCCATTTTTTGTTGCAAACTTACTTGTGAAATATGCACTCTTCAACCCTGTACTCTGTATGTAGCGCACTCCTCAACCCTGCACTCTGTATGTAGCGCACTCCTCTACTCTGTATGTAGCACACTCCTCGACCCTGCTCTCTGTATGTAGCGCACTCTTCGATCCTGCATTCTGTATGTAGAGCACTCCTCAACTCTAAACACAGCACGTAGCACACTCCTCCACCCTGCACTCTGTACACTGTGCACTCCTCAGCCCTACACTCTGTGTGTATGCACTCCTCCATCATGCACTCTGCACGTAGCACATTTATCAACCCTGCACCCTGTAGGTAGCGCACTCCTCGACCCTGCACTCTGTACATAGAATAGTCCTCAACCCAACACTCTTTACCTGACGCACTCCTCAGCCCTGCACTCTGTACTTAGCATACTCCTCAACCCTGCATTGTGTACATAGTGCACTCCTCAACCCTGCATTCTGGACATAGTGCACTCCTCAACTCTGCACTCTATATGTAGCACAAACTTAAACCCTGTGCTCTGTACATAGTACACTCCTCAAGTCTGAACTCTGTACATAGTGCACTCCTCAACACTGCAATCTGTAAGTAGCATACTGCTCAATGCTGCATTCTGTACACAGTGCACTCCTGAACTCTGCACTCTGTAAGTAGCGCAATTCTCAACCCTGCACTCTGTAGGTAGTGCACCCCTCAACCCTGCACTGTACGTAGCACACTCCTCAACCCTGCTCTCTAAATGTAGGGCAATCCTCAACCCTGCTTCTGTACACAGTGCACTCTGTAACCCTGCACTCTGTACACAGCACACTTCTCAACCCTGAACTCTGTATACAGTGCACTCCTTAACTTGTCTGGACACTCCTGAACACTGCATTCTGTACACAGTGCACTCCTCAACCCTGCTCTCTGTATGTAGCACACCCCTCAATCTTGCACTCTATACTGCACTTATTCCTGAGGTCTTGTGTGTTCAGTAGAGAACTGAATAAAATAACAGTCAAGAACAGATACCCTCTGCCCCTTGATCCAGAACTTTTGCAGCGGTTCAGAGCTGCAAAAGTGTTCACGAAGCTTGACTTACGAGGTGCATATAACTTGGCAAGGATCCAGGAAGGGGACAAATGGAAAACAGAGTATCGTACCCATTTTGGGCACTTTGAGTATTTAGTTTTGACATTTGGACCATGCAATGCCCCAGCTACTTTCCAGTACTTTTTGGATATTTAGAGACTTTCTCGACCTCTTCATGATAGTGTATCTCGATGACATGAACACATTTATAGAAAGTCCATAGAATAAGAGGTCCAGGATATCTTAGAACATTGAAGTGTCCAAAAGATATATAAATATATTGAATCCCAATAAAGAAGGTATGTGCAAGCTGGTGGTGTGAACTCTCAAACAAAAAATGAAAACATGCAGATTAAAGCCTCCACAACACACCCTACGTGCTTCACCACAGGCCCCCTTAGTGGGAGTGAGTCAACAACACATGTCTTTGCCTCACATTAGAGCTCAGCAAACTCAGCTTCATCCTGATATACAACTTGGCTCGCAGGCGATTTACTCATTTCTCAGATGTCAAAAAGAAAAGCTCCCAATGCATTACCGTAAAATTATATAAAATGTATTTATAAAAAAAGAATGCTACTCACAAGCAACTTAAAAATGTGGGCTTCACCTATCCACACAGGTTACAACAATCCTGCTGCTATCAAATGTTGTGCACAGCTTCGCCCTGATGCACCATTTTGTCAAACCGACTTTCTAAAGTGGCCTTACTTACTGGGACTAAGTGCAAGGACGCTCCTAAGGGGCCCCAACAATAACATGCAGAAGAACATCTTAAAGTACTGAACCTACTGTAATAATCATTCTGCAAGCCTCCTTTGTTCTCTTGCCCCCTCCAATACCATCTTCCTTTCTTTTGGACAGTGCATTCCCAGTCTAGGAATAGCATTGCAACATTAAACGTGCTCTTGCAGCATAGTTCCAGCACTCGGTAGATTTAATTTTACTACTACTCACTGCTGCATATGACATGACACATCAGGGAAAAGCCGTGCGGCAACATTTGATAGCAGCAGGATTGTTGTAACCTGTGTGGATAGGTAAAGCCCACGTTTTTTTTTATTTAACCGGTTTTATTGGTACATTCAATGAAATATACATTAGAAACATTATCACAGTAAATGTCAGGAAGGGTGACAATAACTTCAGTATGAGGCAAGAAAAAGGCATCTCACATAGAAAGGAGATTGCAATTAGAAATAACAGGAGGTTTACAGTGCAGGGTAATACAGTAGAAGGTATATGATCGTATCGTGCATGGCACGGCAAACATTCAACATCCTCACAGTTCCCACTCCACTGAGAGTATTATTGGGGACTCGGTCGCCTACATACCAAAGTAAGTACCGTATATACTCGAGTATAAGCCGACCCGAATATAAGCTGAGGCACCTAATTTTACCACAAAAAACTGTGAAAACTTATTGACTCGAGTATAAGCCTAGGGTGAGAAATGCGCAGCTACTGTAAGTGGAAAAGAGGGTCAACAATGCCCATTTGCAGCCTCACTGTGCCCATTTGCATGCCTCACTGTGCCCATTTGCAGCCATAGGTCCGTCGAACTTCAAACTGGTAGTTAAGGGTTCCTAGATGCCCCCCAGCTGCAGCCAGCATTTGGGGTCTCTGGACCCAAAGGGTCCCGAAATGACATTGCTGCAGATGGACACAGTTGACCGACTTTGGGGTTCCGTATCTCGGGGCCATTTAGTGCTAGGAACCCCAAATTTGGTGTGCAAACTAGCACTACAACATATCCAAAGCTGGGGCTCCTTGCATCAAGTGGCCCCAAGATACGGGGCCCCAAAGTCAGTTCGAAAAATGTCAAGCACTTTTCTGCAGCAGAGAATGACATTTTCCGAACCAACTTTGGGGCCCCGTATCTCTGGGCCACTTGGTGCTAGGAACCCCCTTTGGATATATTGTAGTGCTAGTTCCACTGGGTTTGCACCCCAAATTTGGGGTTCCCAGCATCAAGTGGCCCTGAGATACGAGGCCCCAAAATCGGATCGAAAAATGTCATTCTCTGCTGCAGAAAAGTGCTTGACTTGAGTATAAACCGAGGGGGGCACTTTTAGCACAAAAAAAATGTGCTGAAAAACTCGGCTTATACTCGAGTATATACGGTATATAAGTGGGGCATCATCATAGAGTCTCCGGTGCTTGTAACCACTTATCCCAAATTTTATCATATTTTGAGGGGCAACCTCTATGCGAATAAATTAGTTTTTTGTATTTTAAACCGTTATTTACTTCCATTAACCACATCTTGAACTCGGGTGGGGTAGGCCTCATCCATTGTCCCGGTATGGTTTTTCTAGCAGAGAACAACGTCTCATCTAGGAATATCTTAATGAATTTGTTGATGTCTGGTTCTGGGTATATGCCTAATAGGCACGATTTAGGGTTTAGTGTGATGGGGGAGCCCATGGTGTCATGCAGGAATTGGACTATTTGCGCCCAGAAGTCCTGTACCTTAGGGCAATCCAAAATCAGGTGGTAGAACGTGCCCGAAGCCTGAATGCACATAGGGCAGTTGGCGGTTTGGTCATGTTTGTACCTTGATACTCTAGTTGGGGTAAGGTATGCCCTATGGGTGATGTATATCTGTGTGAAGCGATCTGATAGTTTAGGGGACACCAGTTTACAATGGTCTAGAGCCTCACTCCCACCGTGCCTTCAGAGCATAAACTGACCTACTCGCCGAAGGCATGAGTAACATATTTTAGAATGTGGATATCAGTTTTTTGGGATCTGAGCTACATATTACGGCTACAAAGGGGTTCACTTCAAGTGGGGTGAAACCTGCTGAGAATTGCGATCTGAAGGCATGGCGAAGTTGAAGATAGCGGAAAAATAGTTGGGTCGGAAGTCCGAATTCGTCTCTGAATGTATCAAATAGCTTTAGCTCACCATTGGAGATCAAATGGCATAAGTAGTCTACGCCCCCTGGATCGCCATAGTTCAGAGTCTGGTAAGGAGCGAAATTCTGGTCAAGGTTATGCCAGATGGGAGTGTGTTTATGCAGTGGTGGTAGTTGTATTTTGGTCATCATTATGGGCCAGATAAGTCTGTAGTGCTGTAATAGAGAGGTCCTGTCTTTGGTTGAGTTGAAATTTTGCGTTCAACCTATGATGGTTTTGAGGGGGTCTCCGGTTGAATGGGACCACTTAGGGCAAAGGAAGGTTAAGAATCTTGCTCTCTCAGTTTCCCCTATATGGAACAGTTGTGACAGCTGTGCTGCTATATAATACATATTGAGGTCAGGAAGTGCTGTCCCTCCCAAATCAGTAGGGTTCTTCAATTTGTGCCATGGGAGTTTATGCCTGCTTTTCCCCCATATGAATGTTTTTAGTATAACTTCCATCGCCTTGAAGTGCTGAAGCACCAGATATTCCGGAGGGAGCCAGAGTACATATAAGATTTTTGGTAATAACACCATTTTAACAAGGTTTATCTGTCCCATGACAGCCAACGGCAATCTGCCCCAAATTTGGGTCTTGTGCCTGAGCATATCAAAGAGAGGTTGTACATTTAGTCCCCTGGTATCCTGGTAACGTGTATACCTAGATATTTAGTACAATCAACTCTTTGCAAAGGGACTTGAGCCTGCACCTGGGTCTCTGGAAAACTGTCTAATGGGAGTATTTGTGATGTATCCCGGTTAATTTTTAGTCCTGAGAAAGAGCCAAATCTTTCTATCATGGTTAAGGCCTTGTGGAGTGTGTCTGTTGATCCGTCAATATATAGCAATGTGTCATCTGCGTAGATGCTAACTGTCTCCGTTATGGGTCCTATGCGGAGTCCCACTATGTCAGGGCTAGAGCGCAAGGACACTGATAGGGGCTCTGCCGCCAGTGCATATAGCAAAGGGGAGAGGGGACACCCCTGACGTGTACCTCTGGTAAGGGGGAACTGGTCGGATGCCCAGCCATTAGCTACAACCCTGGCCACCGGACTTTGATACAGTAGTTCAACCCACTTTATAAACCTGGGGCCTATACCAAACCTTTCTAGGCAAGCCCATAAGTAGGTCCATTCGACAGAGTCGAACCTTTGTCGTATCCAGCGCAACTATCATTCTAGTACCCGTATTATGATGTTGTGTCTGCAGATTAATGAATAGTCTCCTCAAATTAAAGGAGGTATTCCTTCCCGGCATGAAACACGCTTGGTCATCATGTATAAAGGAAAGAATAACAGCGTTGAGGCGGGTGGCCAGGATTTTAGCAGGGATCTTGACATAAACTTGCAATGAGGAAATTGGGCGATATGATTGTGGACGGTGTGGGTCCTTACCATGTTTGGGGATTAAAACTATCGTGTCTTCACGCATTGAAGAGGGTAGGGTGGAGGTCTCAAATATATGGTTGTATAATTTGTGGAGTCTAAGGACGAGAAACTCGGAGTATGTCAAATAAAGTTCCACTGAGAGTCCGTCAGAACCCGGTGACTTAGAACGGGGGAAGGCTGCTATGGCTTCAGCTATTTCCTCCGTGGAGAGGGGTCTATCAAGTTCCGTCACCTGTTGCTCCGTAAGGTGTGGTAGTTGTATCTCGCCTAAAAAAGATTCTAAGGCTGGGTGAGCATCCGCTACTGTCGATGTGTATAAGTTGGTGTAGAAGTCCCTAAAGATCTCAGTGACTCTTCTGGGTTCTAGTATCATCGTGCCATCGTCAGAACTAAGTGAAATAACTACAACAGGGCGGTCGTCGCAATGCACCAGATAGGCCAGCAATTTACCGTCCTTCTCGCCATGCTCAAAAAGGTTTTGTTTGCAGAAGAATAATTTACGGTTTGATTTCTCATATTGCATCTGCAAGACCACCCTGTAATGCAGCTTAAGTGTAGCAGCCCTCTCCGCTTAGGGGTCATGTAAGAATTCCTGCTCTGCTCTAGTTAAATCCGCTGTCGCCTTCTCCAGGTCAGCGGCAGAAGCTTGTTTTAAACTATTTATGCGTATAGCTAAAGTTGATTTGACATGTAATTTAAAGGTGTCCCAGACTACGTGAGGTGGGGCAGAATCGTCATTATCAGCAAAAAATTGTCCCCATGCAACCAGGATATCATCATCTTCCGGCAATAGTGTAAGCCAGAAGGGATTCAATCTCCAAGTGGCAGGTGGTCGGTTATAGGGTAATGTTAGGGTGGCCCAACAAGGGTTATGGTCCAAGAGTGATCTCGGTGAGATACCCGCATCCTGCAGTCTGGGGAGCAATGAGAGAGAAATTAGGATTAAATCTATTCTAGAGGCCGTGTGATTGGAGGATGAGAAACACGAGTAGGCCCGAGCATCTGGGTGCACAGATCTCCAAGTGTCAATGAGGCCGAAGCTTCCTATGAGCCTTGCGAATCTGGTGGATAGGGGCAAGGCAAGTGGTGGCGGTGGGACCTGCAGCCTGTCAAGGCTGGGGTTAATGGTCATGTTAAAGTCTCCTGACCAGACTACAGGGACAGCCGGATATAAAGCCATATAGCCCAGACCCTCTGATGTAAGTGTGGAATTAAATGGTGGAGGTATGTACATTGCCAATATTAACAGAGGATCCCCGTACACAACCGCATGTAGGAATGCAAACCTGCCGGACAGATCAATCCTAGAACCCTGGAGCTCAAAGTGAACAGATTTGGCAACAAGTACAGAGACTCCCCTGGAATGGGAGGTGTACGAGGAGTGGTATGCCCACCCAACCCAAGGGCGTTTAAGAGCCATACAGAGGCGACCCGCTATGTGGGTTTCTGTCAGAATAATTATGTTGGCGTGCTGTTTCTTTAAAAAGGAGAACACAGCAGATCTTTTAATTTTATCGTTCATGCCCCTGATGTTCCAGATGAGTACTTTTAGGGAGGCCATAGATTTTGTAAGTAGTTTAGTAGTGCTCCAGGGTTCTTGGTAATAACGGTGTATCCCCTCCCCCCACTCGAGTAGCATAAAGAAAAAATACATAGTGATATCATACATTTTTTGCTGTACCATTTGACATTTATCCGTAGACAATGTGATAATACTTTTCCAACCAACAACAGTAACCTTTCCCTCCTCCCCACACTGTCCCCAACTTGTGCGGGCATAATACCCTAAGGCTATGTTTCCACTAGTGCGTCCCCAAAGTCGCGCGATTTTGCCGCGATTTTACCGCGACTTTTTACCGCGATTTGAAGCAATGCCTGTGTCTATGGACCTCAAGTCGCATCAAAGTGGGACCAAAGTAGTGCAGGGACTACTTTGAAGTCGCTGCGACTTGAAGTCGCACAGATATGAACGGTACTCATTGGAAATCATGGGAAACAATTTGTCATGCGACTTTTCAGTCCCAAGTCGCATGAAAAGTCGCACTAGTGGAAACAGAGCCTTACTGTAAACTTGTGAACAACTGAGACCAATCCGTTGGAGAAGTGCAAACAGACCAATGGGAACGCGGTCCAAAATACAGCATCTGCAGGCACTTCTCGGCTGTAAATAAAAAGGTTACGGCAAAAAGAAGAGATGTTATAACATTCCAGCCCAGGTCATCAGAGGTAAGCATGGGGCCAAAACTTCGCTGCATAACGATACATAACATAAGACTAAGCTCACATAATAAAGTGAGTATCTAGGTGGACTGTTCTGTAGCTTCCGCCGAGCAAAAGGTATAAAAATAAAAATGAAAAACAAAAACTTATAAAAAAAGGAGTTCCAGGTCCAGCATCGCACAATGTGGAGGGGTATAGTAGCTGATTTTAGAACTGATGAGGGGTGGAGAACAGGGCTCTCCCATGTGACCGGATTATGGGTGAGGTATCATGACTGTGAGGGAACGTGGGACAACAGTGCCCTCCGGTGGCGAACAAGTGAATGTGAGAGGGAATACAGTTCCAACATGTGCTAATGCATAGATAGAAGTTAGGCACCGAGTCTTGTCTAATACACCTAAGAGGCAGTTCCAGTCACATGCCTAGGCTGCAGAGCCATGCAGAAAATAAGATGTAAGAGTCAGAATGCCATTCATCATTCCTAAACAGGAGTATAAAGTTTGTAGGGAAGGCACTGAGTCTAGGCACTGGGAAATCTTATAGATCAGAGCTAGGCAATCAGCTACACAGGGATAACAAACTCAAAGGTAGATGGTATACTTAGCTGCGAGCGTCTCTGCATTCAAGCCAGGCAATGGCAGCCTCCGGGTCATCAAAAAAGTGCACTCTGTCCTCCCCCTCCACCGTAAGGCGAGCAGGGAAGAGCATGGCGTATTTCACGTGCTTGATGCGGAGGCGTCTTTTGGCTTCAGTGAATGTTTTCCTGCGACGCTGTACTTCTGCTGAGAAATCTGGAAAAACTGCAATCATCTTGTTGCCGTACGGGATGTTTCCTTTCTCTCTCCTCAAACGAAGTATAGGTGTCCCGGTCCCTGTAATTTAGGAATTTAGCAATGAAGGTACGTGGGGGGGGGCTCCAGCTGGGGGTGGTTTGCCAGACATGCGGTGTGCCCTCTCCACCACAAAGGTGTCTGAAAAAGCTTCTTTACCGTACGTGGTGTGCAGAAGCTGTTCGAGAAATGTAGATGGATCTGCTCCCTCCACTCCCTCAGGTAATCTTAGATTGCTCCTCCTGAGCCCGTTTTCCATTTCGTCTTGTTTCTGCAAGAGCTGGTTCACTTGCAGTTGCATGTTGTCTGAGGAGTTCTGGAGAGGGGGGAGGGAATCCTCCACCGTACACAGCCTGTCTTCAGTGTCTTTAACCCTATCTCTGAGTTTCTGGAAATCTTGTCTCACAAGGGATATATCCACTTTTATCTCCTCGATCCTAGCAGTCAGGGTGGTTTGGCAGGATGTAACAGCTTCCTGGCATGCCGTGATAGCTTTGAGTACCAGCACTGTATCAGCTCCAGCATTAGTTTCCTCGCCCAGCATGGCGCCGCCATCTTGCTCCGGGGGGTCCCGCTCACCTCGGTTGCTTTTACCCAGTTTAACAACGGAGTCTGTGAGATTCCTCTGCTTAGACAAGATCTCTGGGGGCACCGGACTCAGATGTATCCTCAGGTGGGTTAATTTTAAATGATGTGGACCCAGGATGTAGCTATAAGGATGATAGTTCGGCGGAGCTCAGCTCACCAGTGTCCTACTTCATGCCGCTCCAGGCCACGCCCCCCGAAGCCCACATTTTTAAGTTGTTTGTGAGTAGCATTCTTTTATTATAAATACATTTTAATTAATTTTATGGTAATGCACTATGGGGGCTTTTCTTTTTGACATTTGAGAGATTTCATGACCTTAACAAGTAAATCGCCTGTGAGCCAAGTTGTATATCAGGATGAAGCTGAGTTTGCTGAGCTCTAATGTGAGGCAAAAACATGTCACTCCCACTAAGGGGGCCTGTGGTGAAGCACAAAGGGTATGTTGTGGAGGCTTTAATCTGCACGTTTTGATTTTTTGCTTGAGAGTTCACTCCCACTAAGGGGGCCTGTGGTGAAGCTACATATAGAGTGCAGGGTTGAGGAGTGCACTACATGTACAGAATGCAGGGTTGAGGAGTGCACTATGTACAGAGTACAGGGTTGAGGAGTATGCTAAGTACAGATTGCAGTGTTGAGGAGTGCACTGTGTACATAGTTCAGGCTTGAGGAGTGTGCTATGTACAGAGCACAGGGTTTAAGTTTGTGCTACGTATAGAGTGCAGGGTTGAGGAGTGCAATATGTACATAATGCAGGGTTGAGGAGTATGATAAGTACTGACCCTCCCATAATAATCTTTCTGCAAGCTACCTTTGTTCTCCTGCCCCCTCCACTGCCATCTTCCTTGCCCAGTTTCATCCTATGCCTAGTCCTTACTGTTAATCACTTTGCATGCTAAACTATGTTATTACAATTGTTAATCCATTTTAAGCTTGCCTAGTTACTAACCATATTGGGTGACAATATATTAAGTTTGCCTCTACTACCTGGTGTGATGCCTGGTTTCTTTGATATAGCACTACTACTGGATACTAAGTATTACTTTCAGTGATTTCCTGTCATACTTAAGGTGATTGTAGCCATACTGCTTGGACCTTGAAGAACATACCCTGAAAGCTTGTCCCAAAAAATTGTATGTTAGTGCAAATAAAAAAAGGACCACGGACAGTGATTTCCTGTGATATTGTATGTTTGTACACTCCAGCTGGTGTTTCAGAAGGGATGAGGTTGTTGAGAAGGTTGAGGCAAAGAACAGAGGACCCATCCTATCCACTGGCTCCTACAGTGGATAGCACTACTTAGATATTACATACTTACATATAAATTATGCAAGTAAAAATCATTTGACTATAAAAGCATATCATCGATAATTTTAAATTCAGTTTAGTACTTACAGCACTTGATGATGTACTTACAGCAAATGATGATATCGATGAAAGATAACAATGCATAAAATAGTGCAGTGGTACCCACTATACATGATTATACATCCAATGTGACACTGAATATTCACATGTAATAAAATGAAGTATGCTTAATAAAAGTGCAAAAATCAATATAGACCCCCACAGATTATAGGGGAAACACTAAAGTGTTCTCACACCATGCAATAACCAAAACTGAATAATAAAAAAGTCCAAAAACAAAAAATCTTCTGTAGTGTAATGTGCCATAATCTTCTGTGATAATATAGGTGATAACCCTCCTCCTTAGATAATAACACACACTTCACCCTGTGTTATGTTGGTCCGTTCACATCTGTATCGGACCTTAAAGCTTCCTAAGAGGTTAAACGGCTTTATCCATATATGGCCCCAAATTTGGATCTATCTTCGGTAATTATTAAACCTCAGTACACAGCGCTCAATTGTGTTATCCTGGTGCTATTATCTACCATTAATCAACTGTGTGAAACATATAAATTCATCATTTACATAAAGTGCTCCTCTCCATGAATAATTGCAAACAAATACAAAAATCACCTTTCCTCTCTCATTAGAGAACTCTAACATAATAGTCCATATACAAAGCGTCCAATTGCTTTCCTCTGTAATTCAATCGGTGATGTCTCTTTTCAAAGTGCTCTGTGCTTAAATGCCAAAAAATTGTATACATATATTATCTTCTGTGTTTCTTATCCTCCACTGTGCATCATCACCACATTTGTACACTCACCAGATGACCATGACCATGACCATGACCTCTCTGGAAAGAGTATGGTCAAAATGCAATTTTCCCCCCAAGGGGTTAATAATCCTAGGCAGCAGCTTTCCCACTCCAGGGTAATTATTGCCATAAAATGGAAGAGAGAGAATTCTAATAGTGTAAAACTTTTTATATAAATATAATCTAAAAAAAACACCAATATATGTGCTTACATTATAAAGTGCATTCCCTTTGCACCAGGGTTGAATTGCTTTTGTATAACCAGCCAGCTCCACTAATGCCGTGTACACACGAGCGGACTTTACGGCAGACTTTGCCCGGCGGACTTTTCGACGTACTTTACGACGGACTTTCTGAATGAACGGACTTGCCTACACACAATCCACCAAAGTGGATTAATTTAAAACATGTTTCAAATCTAAGTCCGTCAAACTTTTGAGAAAACAAAGTCCGCTGGAGCCCACACACGATCGAATTGTCCGACCAAATCCCATCCGCCGGGCAAAGTCTGCCGTAAAGTCCGCTCGTGTGTACGCGGCATAACTCTCAGTGTGAGCACAGACTATCCTCAATATCTCACCACTCCCAAGTGTCAGACTCTAGTTCAGCACTGATAGCACAGATAGAGGGCAGCGATACAGGAAGCTATCAAAATGGTGGTGTTTGTCCAGACTGGAAGAGATGTATGTATTTTGTCACTTCTAGGGTAACAATAACGTCACTTCCAGTGTCAGGCCACGATAGGGTTTCCACCTGTCCAGGATTCACCCGTACAGTCTGGGTTTTGAATCATGTGTCTGGGTTTCAGTCCACCTGAAACCCGAACACATTATTCAGACAGGAATGTGGCTTGGAACAGGGCTTGACAGGAGGGTTAGGGGGCACTATGTATTCTCTTTGGAGTGCCCAAAGGTCCCAGGTCTGTTACAATCCTATAGTGTATACTAAAACAAAAAATGTTACTGTGCATGCTAAATTGTTCGAGTTTAGCTTGAAGAAAAAGTGGCAACCCTAGGCCACGAGGCAGGAAGTGCTATTCTGAACTGGAAACTTGGATATTTTGTTGTTGATTAACCACTTGCCGACCGCCTAACGTATATATACGTCGGCAGAATGGCACGGGCAGGCAGAATCACGTACCTGTACGTGATCTGCCTCCCGCGGGCGGGGGGTCCGATCGGACCCCCCCCCGTGCCAGCGGCGGTCGGCATTTCACTGGGAGCTCCGGGAGGCGAGGGGGAGACCATCCGATCGTGGCCCCCCCCTCGCGATCGCTCCCAGCCAATCGGAATCCTCCCCTGCCTGTGTGTAGTTTCACACAGGCAGAGGATGTGATGTCATCTCTCCTCGGCTTGGCAGTTTCCGTCCAGCGCCGAGGAGAGAAGACATGTAAGTGCACAACACACACAAACACACACAGTAGAACATGCCAGGCATACTTTACACCCCCGATCCCCCCCCGATCGCCCCCCGATCCCCCCCAATCACCCCCCCCCCCCGTCACAAACTGACAGCAAGCAGTATTTTTTTTTTTTTTTTTCTGATTACTGCATGGTGTCAGTTTGTGACAGTTACAGTGTTAGGGCAGTGAATATTACCCCCCTTTAGGTCTAGGATACCCCCCTAACCCCCCCTAATAAAGTTTTAACCCCTTGATCACCCCCTGTCACCAGTGTCACTAAGCGATCATTTTTCTGATCGCTGTATTAGTGTCGCTGGTGACGCTAGTTAGGAACGTAAATATTTAGGTTCGCCGTCAGCGTTTTATAGTGACAGGGACCCCCATATACTACCTAATAAATGTTTTAACCCCTTGATTGCCCCCTAGTTAACCCTTTCACCACTGATCACCGTATAACCGTTACGGGTGACGCTGGTTAGTTCGTTTATTTTTTATAGTGTCAGGGGACCCGCCGTTTATTACCTAATAAAGGTTTAGCCCCCTGATCGCCCGGCGGTGATATGCGTCGCCCCAGGCAGCGTCAGATTAGCGCCAGTACCGCTAACACCCACGCACGCAGCATACGCCTCCCTTAGTGGTATAGTATCTGTACGGATCAATATCTGATCCGATCAGATCTATACTAGTGTCCCCAGCAGTTTAGGGTTCCCACAAACGCAGTGTTAGCGGGATCAGCCCAGATACCCGCTAGCACCTGCGTTCTTCCCCTCCGCCCGGCCCAGCCCAAGTGCAGTATCGATCGATCACTGTCACTTACAAAACACTAAACGCATAACTGCAGCGTTCACAGAGTCAGGCCTGATCCCTGCGATCGCTAACAGTTTTCTTGGTAGCGTTTTGGTGAACTGGCAAGCACCAGTCCCAGGCAGCGTCAGGTTAGCGCCAGTACCGCTAACACCCACGCACGCACCGTACACCTCCCTTAGTGGTATAGTATCTGAACGCATCAATATCTGATCCGATCAGATCTATACTAGCGTCCCCAGCAGTTTAGGGTTCCCACAAACGCAGTGTTAGCGGGATCAGCCCAGATACCTGCTAGCACCTGCGTTTTGCCCCTCCGCCCGGCCCAGCCCACCCAAGTGCAGTATCGATCGATCACTGACACTTACAAAACACTAAACGCATAACTGCAGCGTTCGCAGAGTCAGGCCTGATCCCTGCGATCGCTAACAGTTTTTTTGGTAGCGTTTTGGTGAACTGGCAAGCACCAGCCCCAGGCAGCATCAGGTTAGCGCCAGTACCGCTAACACCCACGCACACACCGTACACCTCCCTTAGTGGTATAGTATCTGATCGGATCAATATCTGATCAGATCTATACTAGCGTCCCCAGCAGTTTAGGGTTCCCACAAACGCAGTGTTAGCGGGATCAGCCCAGATACCTGCTAGCACCTGCGTTTTGCCCCTCCGCCCGGCCCAGCCCAGCCCAGCCCACCCAAGTGCAGTATCGATCGATCACTGTCACTTACAAAACACTAAACGCATAACTGCAGCGTTCGCAGAGTCAGGCCTGATCCCTGCGATCGCTAACAGTTTTTTTGGTAGCGTTTTGGTGAACTGGCAAGCACCAGCAGCCTAGTACACCCCGGTCGTAGTCAAACCAGCACTGCAGTAACACTTGGTGACATGGCGAGTCCCATAAATGCAGTTCAAGCTGGTGAGTAGGGATGAGCTTCGTGTTCGAGTCGAACCCATGTTCGACTCGAACATCGGCTGTTCGATCGTTCGCCGAATTGCGAACGTTATGGGCCGTTCGCGCTAAATTCGTGTGGCGCGTCACGGCCCATAATTCACTGCGGCATCGCAGTGCATTGCTGGCTGCTGATTGGCCAAGCATGCACTATGACCCGCATGCTTGGCCAATCACAGCGCCGTCAGTAGAGAGAGCTGTAATTGGCCAAAGCCAGGGTGGCTTTGGCCAATTATGGCTCAGGGGATTTAGTACACACCCCACACTATATAAGGCCGCCTGCACAGCGGCCCTGTGTAGTGTGTGTTCCGGTGTGCTGAGAGATAGAGAGAGAGAGAGAGAGACAGTGTCATTTGATTTGAGTTAGATAGATTAGGCAGAACAGTCAGTCAGTTAGCTGCACTTACAGTGTATTGTGTATATATATGCATCCCAGGTGTTGCATATATATATATACACTGTATTCAGTTTAGCTAGATCCGTTCCTGTTATCTTCTATCTAGACTATTTACATTTAATGCAGTGCGTCCTGCTCACAGTGTTCAGCTAGATCCGTTCCTGCTATTTACATTTAGTGCAGTGCGTCCTGCTCACAGTGTTCAGCTAGATCCGTTCCTGCAATTTACATTTAGTGCAGTGCGTCCTGCTCACAGTGTTCAGCTAGATCCGTTCCTGTTATCTTCCTACTGACAGGCAGGCTTGTCTGGTTACAGTATATAAAGCTACCTGAAGAAAATTACAGGTGTTCTATTTGATCCTATTAGTACCACGGTCAGGCAGCTAGACTATTTACATTTAGTACAGTGCGTCCTGCTCACAGTGTACAGCTAGATCCGTTCCTGTTATCTTCCTACTGACAGGCAGGCTTGTCTGGTTACAGTATATAAAGCTACCTGAAGAAAATTACAGGTGTTCTATTTGATCCTATTAGTACCACGGTCAGGCAGCTAGACTATTTACATTTAGTACAGTGCGTCCTGCTCACAGTGTTCAGCTAGATCCGTTCCTGTTATCTTCCTACTGACAGGCAGGCTTGTCTGGTTACAGTATATAAAGCTACTTGAAGAAAATTACAGGTGTTCTATCCCAGCTTAGTGCAGCTACAGGCCATTAGTATGTCTGGAAGGCCAAGAAGGAGAGGGACAAAAAAGTGAGGTGAAATCTTCTGAAGAGGAGGAAAGACAGCAAAACAAATGTCACAGGGGTGATAACCCTTCCCTATGTTTTCCAAAAAGCTTAGAAAAGATTTTTTGGCTGGAGCTAAACACGTTAAAAATGTTCAAAATGACAAACAGATTCTACTTAACAACAAACCTACAGTCCCTGTCTTGTTTGCACCGCCTGTATACTGCTGTTCAGAGTATATAGGGCCTGGTGGCCCCACACCTTTCCTTATTTTAATTTGGGTGTGGGGTTCCCCTTAATATCCATACAAGACCCAAAGGGCCTGGTAATGGACTGGGGGGTACCCATGCCGTTTGTCTCACTGATTTTCATCCATATTGCCATGACCCGACATGACATTAAACCCGCAAGCAGTTTTAAATGAGATTTTTTCCTTTAAAAATGACATTTGGTGCAGGGACTGTTCTAAACATGGGAAACACGCGTCACTTTACAGGCATACTATAGACACCCCCCAGGTACGATATTTAAAGGAATATTTCACTTTTTTTTTTTTTACTTTAAGCATCATTAAAATCACTGCTCCCGAAAAAACGGCCGTTTTTAAAAGTTTTTTTTGCATTGATACATGTCCCCTGGGGTAGGACCCGGGTCCCCAAACCCTTTTTAGGACAATACCATGCAAATTAGCCTTTAAAATGAGCACTTTTGATTTCGAACGTTCGAGTCCCATAGACGTCAATGGGGTTCTAACGTTCGTGCGAACTTTCGGTCCGTTTGCGGGTTCTGGTGCGAACCGAACCGGGGGGTGTTCGGCTCATCCCTACTGGTGAGGTGGCAAGCACAAGTAGTGTCCCGCTGCCACCAAGAAGACAAACACAGGCCCGTCGTGCCCATAGTGCCCTTCCTGCTGCATTCGCCAATCCTAATTGGGAACCCACCACTTCTGCAGCGCCCGTACTTCCCCCATTCGCATCCCCAACCAAATGCAGTCGGCTGCATGAGAGGCATTTTCTTTATGTCCTCCCGAGTACCCCTACCCAACGAACCCCCCCAAAAAAGATGTCGTGTCTGCAGCAAGCGCGGATATAGGCGTGACACCCGCTATTATTGTCCCTCCTGTCCTGACAATCCTGGTCTTTGCATTGGTGAATGTTTTGAACACTACCATTCACTAGTTGAGTATTAGCGTAGGGTACAGCATTGCACAGACTAGGCACACTTTCACAGGGTTTCCCAAGATGCCATCGCATTTTGAGAGACCCGAACCTGGAACCGGTTACAGTTATAAAAGTTAGTTACAAAAAAAAGTGTAAAAAAAAAAAAAAAAAAAAAAACACAAACAAAAATATAAAAAAAAAAAAAAAAATAGTTGTTGTTTTATTGTTCTCTCTCTCTATTCTCTCTCTATTGTTCTGCTCTTTTTTACTGTATTCTATTCTGCAATGTTTTATTGTTGTTATGTTTTATCATGTTTGCTTTTCAGATATGCAATTTTTTATACCTTACCGTTTACTGTGCTTTATTGTTAACCATTTTTTTGTCTTCAGGTACGCCATTCACGACTTTGAGTGGTTATACCAGAATGATGCCTGCAGGTTTAGGTATCATCTTGGTATCATTCTTTTCAGCCAGCGATTGGCTTTCATGTAAAAGCAATCCTAGCAGCTAATTAGCCTCTAGACTGCTTTTACAAGCAGTGGGAGGGAATGCCCCCCCCCCCCAACGTCTTCCGTGTTTTTCTCTGGCTCTCCTGTCTCAACAGGGAACCTGAGAATGCAGCCGGTGATTCAGCCAGCTGACCATAGAGCTGATCAGAGACCAGAGTGGCTCCAAACATCTCTATGGCCTAAGAAACCGGAAGCTACGAGCATTTTATGACTTAGATTTCGCCGGATGTAAACAGCGCCATTGGGAAATTGGGAAAGCATTTTATCACACCGATCTTGGTGTGGTCAGATGCTTTGAGGGCAGAGGAGAAATCTAGGGTCTAATAGACCCCAATTTTTGCAAAAAAGAGTACCTGTCACTACCTATTGCTATGATAGGGGATATTTACATTCCCTGAGATAACAATAAAAATGATTTAAAAAAAAAAAAATGAAAGGAACAGTTTAAAAATAAGATAAAAAAATAATAATAATAAAGAAAAAAAAAAAAAAAAAAAAGCACCCCTGTCCCCCCTGCTCTCGCGCTAAGGCGAACGCAAGCGTCGGTCTGGCGTCAAATGTAAACAGCAATTGCACCATGCATGTGAGGTATCACCGCGAACGTCAGATCGAGGGCAGTAATTTTAGCAGTAGACCTCCTCTGTAAATCTAAAGTGGTAACCTGTAAAGGCTTTTAAAGGCTTTTAAAAATGTATTTAGTTTGTCGCCACTGCACGTTTGTGCGCAATTTTAAAGCATGTCATGTTTGGTATCCATGTACTCGGCCTAAGATCATCTTTTTTATTTCATCAAACATTTGGGCAATATAGTGTGTTTTAGTGCATTAAAATTTAAAAAAGTGTGTTTTTTCCCCAAAAAATGCGTTTGAAAAATCGCTGCGCAAATACTGTGTGAAAAAAAAAAATTAAACACCCACCATTTTAATCTGTAGGGCATTTGCTTTTAAAAAATATATAATGTTTGGGGGTTCAAAGTAATTTTCTTGCAAAAAAAAATTATTTTTTTATGTAATCAAAAAGTGTCAGAAAGGGCTTTGTCTTCAAGTGGTTAGAAGAGTGTGTGATGTGTGACATAAGCTTCTAGATGTTGTGCATAAAATGCCAGGACAGTTCAAAACCCCCCCAAATGACCCCATTTTGGAAAGTAGACACCCCAAGCTATTTGCTGAGAGGCATGTCGAGTCCATGGAATATTTTATATTGTGACACAAGTTGCGGGAAAGAGACAATTTTTTATTTTTTTTATTTTTTTTTGCGCAAAGTTGTCACTAAATGATATATTGCTCAAACATGCCATGGGAATATGTGAAATTACACCCCAAAATACATTCTGTTGCTTCTCCTGAGTACGGGGATACCACATGTGTGAGACTTTTTGGGAGCCTAGCCGCGTACGGGACCCCGAAAACCAAGCACCGCCTTCAGGCTTTCTAAGGCCGTAAATTTTTGATTTCACTCTTCACTGCCTATCACAGTCTCGGAGGCCATGGAATGCCCAGGTGGCAAAAAACCCCCCCAAATGACCCCATTTTGGAAAGTAGACACCCCAAGCTATTTGATGAGAGGTATAGTGAGTATTTTGCAGACCTCACTTTTTGTCACAAAGTTTTGAAAATTGAAAAAAGAAAAAAAAAATTTTTTTTCTCGTCTTTCTTTATTTTCAAAAACAAATGAGAGCTGCAAAATACTCACCATGCCTCTCAGCAAATAGCTTGGGGTGTCTACTTTCCAAAATGGGGTCATTTGGGGGGGGTTTGTGCCACCTGGGCATTCCATGGCCTCCGAAACTGTGATAGGTAGTGAGGAGTAAAATCAAAAATGTACGCCCTTAGAAATCCTGAAGGCACTGATTGGTTTTCGGGGCCCCGTACGCGGCTAGGCTCCCAAAAAGTCCCACACATGTGGTATCCCCGTACTCAGGAGAAGCAGCTAAATGTATTTTGGGGTGCAATTCCACATATGCCCATTGCCTGTGTGAGCAATATATCATTTAGTGACAACTTTGTGCAAAAAAAAAAATTTGTCACTTTCCCGCAACTTGTGTCAAAATATAAAACATTCCATGGACTCAACATGCCTCAAAGCAAATAGCTTGGGGTGTCTACTTTCCAAAATGGGGTCATTTGGGGGGGTTTTATGCCATCTGGGCATTTTATGGCCTTCAAAACTGTGATAGGTAGTGAGGAGTAAAATCAAAAATGTACGCCCTTAGAAATCCTGAAGGCAGTGATTGGTTTTCGGGGGCCCCGTACGCGACTAGGCTCCCAAAAAGTCCCACACATGTGGTATCCCCATACTCAGGAGAAGCAGCTAAATGTATTTTGGGGTGCAATTCCACATATGCCCATGGCCTGTGTGAGCAATATATCATTTAGTGACAACTTTTTGTAATTTTTTTTTTTTTTTTGTCATTATTCAATCACTTGGGACAAAAAAAATGAATATTCAATGGGCTCAACATGCCTCTCAGCAAATTCCTTGGGGTGTCTACTTTCCAAAATGGGGTCATTTGTGGGGGTTTTGTACTGCCCTGCCATTTTAGCACGTCAAGAAACGACATAGGCAGTCATAAATTAAAGGCTGTGTAAATTCCAGAAAATGTACCCTAGTTTGTAGGCGCTATAACTTTTGCGCAAACCAATAAATATACACTTATTGACATTTTTTCTACCAAAGACATGTGGCCGAATACATTTTGGCCTAAATGTATGACTAAAATTGAGTTTATTGGATTTTTTTTAGAACAAAAAGTAGAAAATATCATTTTTTTTCAAAATTTTCGGTCTTTTTCCGTGTATAGCGCAAAAGGCAGAGGTGATCAAATACCATCAAAAGAAAGCTCTATTTGTGGGAAGAAAAGGACGCAAATTTCGTTTGGGTACAGCATTGCATGACCGCGCAATTAGCAGTTAAAGCGACGCAGTGCCGAATTGTAAAAAGTGCTCTGGTCAGGAAGGGGGTAAAACCTTCCGGGGCTGAAGTGGTTAACATGTGTTTATAAGCGTAATGGTCCAGGTGGCTTGCTACCTACTGAGGAAGCCCTTTGGCGGGCATAATGAGTATAGGAGTGGAACCTGCTGTTGCTGCCATCATACTGTATATTTGGAAACTGGCGGTGAGCTGGAGTATCTCTAAGTGATATGTGATTTTTTTACATCTTTTACGTATGTGTGTTTTTAACTCATTTTATTTAAATAAATTGTATATGGAAAGCACTATTGGTCTTCCTTTCTATTTCATGTTCCTATGATTGTGAGTTGTGGAAGATGCATTTTGGAGGAGTAATTACTGAAGGTAGATCTTAATTGTGTGCCCATATATGGATTAAGCTATTTTGACCTCCTAGGAATCTTTGAGGTCCAGTACAGAGGTGAGCAGACCAACATAACACTGGGTGAAGTGTGTGTTTTTATCTACGGAGGGTTATCACCTATATTATCACAGAAGATTTTTGTTTTTGGACTTTTTATTATTCATTTTGGTTATTGCGTGGTGTGAGAGGACACTTTAGTGTTTCCCCTATCTTCTGTGGGGGTCTATATTGATTTATGCATGCTTCATTTTATTACATGTGAATATTCAGTGTCACATTGGATGTATATTCATGTATATGATATATCTCAGATAGCGCTGCATTATTTTATGCATTGATATTTTATAGGACAAATTCATCTCCCTAATAGTGCACAGACATCAATAAAAACCTCACACGTGTTCTAATCCTTCAGTACTCCATTCAAAACTAAAAAAAAACTGTTTTTCCTTCAGTTATATTTATAAAGCCAGGTGCTGGACTACAGAAACATGGAGGAGACATTGTCCTCTTTACAGTCAGTTTTACTTTCACTTTATATATATATATATATATATATATATATATATATATAATCTACCTCATATTTTTTAATTGTCAGCCCTTCCCAACAGAGTCCATCACATGAACAAGGCAATGTGTTCAATTCATAGCATTTTGTGGCAGTGGTGTGCACGGCATTGTTTCGTTCGAAGTGCACAGCTGTGTTACCTTTTCTGGTGTGAAAGGGTCCTAAATTGTTATAAACTTTATTTTCTGCCATTGTTTCAATGCTAGAATGATACCTTTTCCTCACTTTTTTAGGCATTACATACTTACATGTAGATCAAGCAAGTAAAAATCATTTGACTACAAAAGCATGTTTTTCTAAATTCAGACAGAACTCACAGTACCTAAATGAAACTTAAGAGAAAAATAAGCTTCATTTTCTATTTGGCACATATAGTAGGTGGAGGCTGCTGATTGCAAATGAATCTGGGACACTTTGCATAGAAAGGTGTGGTCTATATACAGGATATAACTATGAGAATGAGAAGAAGTCAACTAAACTCTGTTCTATCAAAGTGATTCCTCATCACCATGATCATGTTCTGGACTGTCTTCACTTTCATCACTTATATTTCACGTAAATCATATTTTATAGTTCATTAAGATAACTGAATATAAATATACTAGGACTTTTTTTCTACTATCATCATTCTCTCATTTGTGTTGCAGATTCAATGGCTCAGTTTACGGTCATCCAGGAATCCACAATAACCGTGTCTCTTGGTGGTAATGTAATTTTGTCCTGTGGTCGTAGTGATGACTCGGTAGCTGGTGGTAACTGGCCGTGCTGGATATATCAGGCACCTGGGAGTGTTCCTAAAGGTTTAACAGATAGTGATGGAAACAGTAACCATAATAGAAAACCTCCAGGAACCTCTGATCGTTTTACTGGATCCATCCAAGGAGGCTCAAGTGTTTTGTCTATCAGTTATGTACAGGCTGCAGATGACGGGGATTATCACTGTGCTCTATGAACTGGTAGTGCGTACACTGTGCTACAAAATCACACACAGTGAGACATTAATATCAACTTCCTCTTTTGTTCCTCATATATATGCTTATTTAGATAGCTAAGGAGTAATAATCAAATATGTGTAGAAACTTCACAGAATATTCCTTTCACTGGCCTGACTGAAGATAGAGTAGTTTTTAACTGGTTTCTATTGATTACTGTTCTAATCAAATTCAATTTTATATCGCTTTTTTAATAAGCATAATAGTTCTGTGTGAGCATATTAAAAAACAAAAAAACAAATATAGGAATTCCCTGAGCATTACTGAAGTTTTATAGAAGTAACCTAAGCTAATAAAATGTAGGCCAAATTATAACAAAATAATACATGGATGGAAACTGAATTTTTTGTCAGTATCATAACAACTGCCTGTCAGGTTGTTAACAGGTGCAGTTAGCTTACTTGCCACTAGATGGTTCTGTTTCAAGCATAGTCTGGTATAGGGGAAAGTGGTAATTGAGTTTTAGGCCCCTTTTGGAGAAAACCTTCATCTGGTGATGTAATGGATGGGGTTAGTGCCCAAATAAATGGCAGGATGGGATGGGCCTAGTGAGATTTATACATAGCTAAGAAGATCCACCAACAAGGGGGCTTGAGATTGCCAATCCTAGATATAATATTATGAAGCAAATATCCCCCAGATAAATAATAAGGACTTTATAGGCAACAAGGAAAAGGGGTCTAAGGAAAATATTATAAAAATGATAATTTATTTATTGATTTGTAGAAAATATAAAATTATTTAGTTGCAGACATCAACAAAAAATAAAGTTAATAAAAACAGCAAGTATACAAAGACTAAATCGTTAATGCGTGGCAATTGTAGACATTCGGCCCGATGAGTTTCAGGACACTTGTGGGGTCCCTTCATCAGGGAGGTTCAAGACAAGGTGAAATTACCATAGCATATTCTAAACAATAAAAAACAGAAAAATGATAATAGTAATATTATTGAAAAAAAAAACAAAACACAAATTATAATAACAAAGTATGTACATCATAAACAGAGGGCAAGAAGCAGGAGCATCGTTGAGACCAAGATTGGGAGATCACCTACAGATTGGATGAACTTGATGTAATATACACATCCAAAAAATGTTCCAGCTGATGCAGTGCTGTATTGAGGCCTGGAAAAAGGGTAGCGTTTAACTCCACTATCCATCGAGTTTCTAGTAGGAAGAGTTTATTTTTTGGTGATGTCTGCACCTGAATAATTTTATATTTTATACAAATCAATAAATAAATTATCATTTTTATAATATTTTCCTTAGACCCCTTTTCCTTGTTGCCTATAAAGTCCTTATTATTTACCTGGGGGATATTTGCTTCATAAGGCCTAGTGAGATGGGGCATAGGAGCCAAACACCCCAGAGCTATCTGGATGTAGTCGGCTACTGTCCAAGGGCCCTTGACAGGGCTAAAAACCCCAGGCGAGGCGCATCAAAACTCAGTAGGAATAGCTGTAGTTGCCCTAACTTTTTTTACGGTCTTCTGCTGGTCATGAGGAAAAGGTCTTTAAGCTAGGCCAGAGTCCTCTGATGTGAATACTAGTGCTCCTATGAGTGTGACATCTGGGAGCATGCCTTTCAGTGACAGATCAGTTTAAATAGTCTGGGGGCAGGGGCCTATCGGAATCTAGAAGCCCCCTTTAACAAGGGGGCCCCAGATCCCAGCCCCCTTATGTGAATGAGTAGAATACAACAACAGTTTTTGACAGGTCCTTTATTAAAAGAAAAACATAAGAACGACGACCAGAACAGAAAAAAAAATGCTGCTCATTGAGCAAGCCGAATTACAGGTAAACATAAGGGAAGGGATTACCTGGTGACGTAAATGGGTGACCCCGCCTCCATGTTTACCTCTCATTGGCGGAGTGTCATTCCTGAATGACAGATTAACATGGGGGTGGGGTCATCCGGTTACCCCTGCCCCTATGTTTACCTGCCATTCAGGCGTGTCCCTGGATGGAAGCAGCGTTTTTTTTTTTCGTTCGTTTGGGTAGGTTTTTTTTGTTTTTATTAGCTTTGACTTTTTTTTTTGTGAATGAGTATGGGTACTATGTACCCCATATTCATTCACATAGGGAGGCCAAGAACTGGGGGCCCCTTGCTAAAGAAGGCTTCCAGATTTCAATAAACCCCCCACCCGCAGACTCCAACAAACACCAGGCCAACGTTGTGGGGAAGAGGCCCTTGTCCTCAACATGGGGACATGGTTGTTTTGGGGGAGGCCCCCTGCCCAAAGCAACCCCTCTTTGGGGGTTCTCTTTTTTGGCACCTTTGCAGTCCCTGAATCTCTAGACAGGATGGGTCTGTTGTGATTCTAGGACATTGCACCTTTTCACCCTTTGCTCCTGGGTTGTCATCTTTCTTTGGATTTTTGGTTATTTTCTTCACATTTCCTGGTTTGTCTATTTTCTCATCTGGGTTAGTCCTGAATCCCTGTACAGTATCGTGCTGCATGTTTTCTGGATTACTTACCATGTCATCTCTGGTTGCTCATGGGCTCTTTGCCCTTTATTATTTCCACCCCACTTTTTCTGTTTATTTATTTATTTTTTTTATTCTTTCATTTTTCACCTAGATTGGAGCTGTTTACAGGTCTCTTCCTGCAGCTCACCCTGGACACATTTCTTCACTCCCCTGGAGTGTGGTATTCTCCGTCTTGGCTGTCTGCAGTTTGACGCCCTCCGAGTGGAGATATGTCCCGCCCTTCCTTGACCAGCAGGCTTCAGCACTACATGACCATTTTTTAGAGCTGTAAAGTAAGTTATTTGGGGTGTTTTGGTTGTTTCCTTTCCTTACATCCTTGTTCAATTCATTGGTGTAAGGTTGGATATATATTTTTTATAGACATGAATTCTGCATTTGCTTCTGAAGAAGTGGAATGTATCCACGAAACGCATCAAGCTTTTTATGGAGTTTTTTATTCAATCATGTTTGTAATTTTCCTTTGATTTTATTAAGTTTGTGCAATAATCTATTATTACAATTTTTTTACATGCATTATATGCCCATCAGCTCGTCATACCTGCCATGTACCATGACCTAAGCACATTGTTATTAATAAACCTCTTTCGATTATGCTAATTATTTATTTGTTTTTCTCCAACACACATCTCATTCAAAGTCCCAATTTCCCCTTTTCCTCAAAGCAACCCTGCCAAGTTGAGGCATGTGGCCTGGTGGCTCTTGCTCATCCCCCCTTTTCCTGGCTTGTCAGGCTGCATGCTCAGATAAGGGCCTGATATGGGAGAGGAAACCAAGCCATTTTTTTTTCTGCATTTTTAATTGCCGGAATTCTTTTGTTTACATTTCCCCACTGACAGCTGATGAGTCATTGGTTGTTAAGGCTGGTTTCCCAACCCACTCCTTAACAACTAGCTATTCTTCACAAAGAATTCCATTCGGAAGCAATAATGACATTTATAAAGCCAAAAAATGACATTTTCCCTGCTAGCTTTCTTTATTTTGTAAACAACGGCTTGGGTAGCCAGTCTGTAGTATGAGGACACAATTTAGTACACTTGGAACAAGATTAGAGATTTGTTGGATAAATTCTGGTGTCTCTTGCGCAGACTTTGGATAGAAGTAACAGGTGCGGAAAAATTGTGTACTCTTAATGAAAGCAAGAATTGGCCTTGCTGTCAAACAGGTGTGGAAAAATTCGATTTTGGGTGTTGGTGGTGCCTGCACACCATAACCCTTTAGAGATACTCTTGATGAAAGCAAGAATTGGCCTTGCTGTCAAAAATTTTAATGATATGCACTTGTCAAACAGGTGCACCAAAAAACAAATGTCTTGAAGATGAAATCAACACATACAAAGTAGCCTAAACAGTCTTTCAGAAGTTCCAGGTCCAGAAAGCACTTAATCAGTGACATTGGCATCAGGGGCTTGATAGTTGCTGCGAATCCAGGACTGATTCATTTTAATAAACGTCAGCCGGTTCACGGAGTCTGTGGACAGATGCGCTCTCTTATCTGTCACAAAACCTCTGGCAACACCGAATGCCTGTTCGGAAAGCACGTTGGATGCAGGGCAGCCCAGCAGCTCAATTGCATACTGGGTAAGTTCTGGCCTGTGGTCTATTCTCATGAACCAGTAACCCAGTGGATTGTCAACTGGAAAGCTCTCCATTTCTGTTTTCCCCCCTAGATAATCTCCAGCCATATGATGCAGACACTGCTGATGGGATGTGGAAGATGACATCCCTGGTCGCCGAGGACTAAATTTTTTTTAAAATGTATCACTCTCCTCTGTTAACCAACAGAAGCCTCAAAACTACATTTTCCACAAGACTATGAGCTACTAGAGTCTGGAAAGGCATTACATAAACTCCTCTTTAAGGTGTCCTTAAGATATTTCATCTTCTGCTCCCTCCCTGTGGGGACAGGATGAGTTCCGAAACTTTCTTTTTGTAACGGGGTTGCTAACCAATAATGATCCTTTTCCTTGATGCCACGTATGTAGGTCCTTTCGCAGGCTTCGAAGAATAAGGGAGCCCATGCACCTCAAGTTTGCAGAGGCACGAGAAGCAGACTTTTCGGGTCACTGAAAATTACAGTATCTGGAACTGCCTCCTCCTAGCCACGTACTACTCCCAAGGGTTCTGGAGATGTAAAACCATCAGTTAAGGGTTGATGTAAGTCTTCCTCTACTTCAATGCCTCCAAAACTGCCAGAATCCTCCTCCTCCTTCTCCCTCTCCTCTTGTGTGTTGTGTGGCGTCACAAAAATGTCTGCATAAAGTGGACCTTGAGAGGAAGGAATTCCTCCTCTTCCTCCATCTGCTCTGCCTCGAGTGCCCTGTCCATAATGCCATGCAGAGTCTGCTTCAGCAGGAACACAACAGGGATTGTGTCACTCATGCATTCATTGTCACAACTCACCATCCTTGTGGCTTCCTCAAATGGTGAAAGTACAGTGCATGCATCCTTTATCAGCAGCCATTGGCGTGGAAAAAAAAAGGCATGAGCCTGTTGATACTGACACAGGTACTCGTTGATGGCCCTCTGCTCCATGTGCAGCCGCTGCAGCATTGCCAAAGTGGAGTTCCACCTGATGGGCATGTCAAAAATCAGGCAGTTTATGGGCAGGTGGAAATTCCATTGCATTTCAGCCAACCGAGCACTGGCTGTGTATGACCGCCTGAAATTGCTACAGACTCTTCTGGACTGCTTTAGCAGATCTTCAAACCCTGGGTAACTGCTTAAGAAAGGCTGCACCATCAATGAGGTCATGTGCCATGCATGGCACAGATGTCAACTTTCCCTGTCTAAGGGCAGACAGGAAGGTTTGTGCCATTATCACATACCACCATTCCTGGCTCCAGCTGGTGTGGCATGAACCACCTCTGGGCCTGCCCCTGCACAGCTGCAAGAATCTCTTCTTTGTTGTAGCTCCTGTCCCCTACACAGACCAGCTGAAGCACTGCATGGCACCATTTAGCCTGGCTCATTAAATACTTAGGAAGTACTGGTGGTTCATAGGACAATTCAGAAGAGGAGGGCAAGGAAGAGGAGGAAGGGGTGAAGCTGACAAATCTTGCATCATCACCACTAGCTGTACAGAGACATTGTGGCACAACAAGCTGCTGCACTGAGCTCTGTCCTGCATCCTTCCAAGTTGCAAGCAGAGTTATAAAGTGTGCTGTGAATGAAAATATAGTGTCCATGACTATACTTGCTTGACCACGTGTCAGCAGTAATGTGGTCCTTGCGGCTGACTGCCTTGCCCAACAATGCCACAACATTGCCTTCCATGTGAGGGTACAGAGCTGGAATGGCTTTACGTGAAAAGAAATAGCGACTGGGAACCTGCCATTGTGGTACAGCACATTTTGAAAAATCACGGAAGGGGGCAGAATCCAAAAGACGGAAAGGCAGGAGTTGCAAAGCCAGCAGCTTTAACAAGCTTGAATTTAGTCGCTGGGCGTGTGGGTGGCAGTGACTGTATTTTTTTTCACGCTGCAGCATATGGGGCAGAGAAGTTTGCCTGCTATAGTCTACAGTTGGTGGTGTGCTACTGGCAGACGTGCTGCAAGGACCTGTGACACTCTTCGCCAAACCCATCATCCCTGTCAGTGGAGGCTACTGAGGGGTCATGAGGTATAGCGGGGGTAGGTCTGGAAATGGGAGGAGTGAGAAGGAGCAGAATTGCATCCCTTTTGTGTGGCTTTCAGATGCTCTTGCCAACAGGTTGAGTGGAGGGAGTTTAAATGCCATGTCAGGCATGTGGTACCCAAACGATTGGTGTTTTTGCCAGGTTTGATCTGCTTGAGGCCAAATTTGCAAAATGCAACAGTGTGATCGGCTGCACATGTGCTAAAAAAGAAGAAAGGTAACAGCGCTCTCTGCAGGGACAACTCAATCCATACACCAGGTCCACTCACAGGTGCCGAGGCTTGATGTGTCCCAACACACTCCAATGCAACAGTAATAACGAGAGCCAGCAAAACTGTAATCCTTGAAGTGTCGTTTATTGGTACATCAGAGTGACAATAAAATAAAGCTAGCTTTATTGTTTTATTGTCACTCTGATGTACCAATAAACGACACTTCAAGGATTACAGTTTTGCCGGCTCTCCTTATTACTGTTACATGTGCTAAAAAAGGCCCAGACAACTGAGCTGTGGGAAGTGGGCCGGGAGATAACAGCTCCACAATGGTGGAATAGGGTGGCTACTCTCTACTCTTCCATGATGGCTGCCTTGTTGGGGTTGTGCCTCACCCTCACTTCCTCCTTTGCTCTATTCCGCACCCAAGTCACGCCAGTGACTTCATCATCCCCTCCATCATCCTCATCACATGAGCCAACTTGGCAATCGTCAAGGAGCAAGTGTCTGATGCCATGTTCAAATAACTCAGCTGACACCTCCATGCCTGGTTCTGGGTGTATGGCAGGAGTACTGAAGTATATCATTATTCCTGCGCTACCATGTAAAAAAGGAGGGACTAAAGGTGGAACTGCTGCAGGCACTGAATATGGGTAAAACCAAACCCATAAGGCAATAGAATAAGGATGGGGGTTGGTGCTGCGCTGTTCCCGACAGAGTGAGAAAATATGCTGCTAAAGGTAGCAGTACAAATGTAAGTAAAATAAATGGATGGTGTAAATAAACATAATAATCCAAAGTACAGAAGTATAAAAACCACTATAATAAAACTTCTGTAAGACAGTAAGTGCAATGTGGTTTAACACAATATTAAGTGGTAATGACAAAGTGCAGAGTGCAAAGATAGATCAATAGTAACACTAAAATAGGTGTAATGAGTATAAAGTAAATACAAAACTGAATGAACTGTGCAAGTTAGCAAAAAATGTGCAAAATCAGCAATAGCGAACTTCCTGTGCAAAGTGCAAAAGGCCTGTGCAAAATACAAACGGTGTGCAGCATACACACAACAATAGAAATGTGTCAACTGCAGAAAACTATTAAAAGTCCAAAAAAATCAAGGGTGTACGAAATGCAATAGGGCTGTGAATATAGTCCAATTGGATATCTTCTTTCTGTGAATGAGCATTCCAATGTGCAAATAGTGAAATAAGGTGCTGGAGAAATGGGTGTCTCCTCTTCGTGCACAAAACACACACTGGTGAGAAGTGGCCTCTTACCTTGCGGTAATGAAGTAACCACATATAAACACTGATAATGGCTGCCTCTCCCTTATATTCCTGGACCAGGCACTCCATACTGATGTAGGCAAATGAGCTTGCCGCTCGTGGAGATGTGTGTTGTTTTATTTCATTATGTAAGTTATGTGAGTACCCTCATTGCTAACTAATAAACACCAGCTACTGTTGAAAATACTACACTATCCGGTACCCCCTTTTTTTGTCACCTCTCCTCCTGCATCCGCTGAGAGACAAAGACATACAAAGAACCCAATCTGGTCCATGAATATTAGGTAGAGGCAGCCATTACCAGTTTTTATATGTGGTTACTTCATTACCGCAAGGTAAGAGGCCACTTCTCACCAGTGTGTGTTTTGTGCACGAAGAGGAGACACCCATTTCTCCAGCACCTTATTTCTCTATTTGCACATTGGAATGCTCAATCACAGAAAGAAAATATAATCCCATTGGACTATATTCACAGCCCTATTACATTTCATACACCCTTGATCTGTTTGGACTTTTTATAGTTTTCTGCAGTTGACACATTTCTATCGTTGTGTGTATGCTGCACACCGTTTGTATTTTGCACAGGCCTTTTGCACTTTGCACAGGAAGTTCGCTATTGCTGATTTTGCACATTTTTTACTAACTTGCACAGTTCATTCAGTTTTGTATTTACTTTATACTCATTACACCTATTTTAGTGTTACTATTGATCTATCTCTGCACTTTGTCATTACCACTTAATATTGTGTTATACCACATTACACTTACTGTCTTACAGAAGTTTTATTATAGTGGTTTTTATATTTCTGTACTTCGGATTATTATGTTTGTTTACACCATCCATTTATTTTACTTACATTTATACTGCTACCTTTAGCAGCATATTTTCTCACTCTGCCGGGAACAGCGCCGCACCAACCCCCATCCTTATTCTATGGCAGGAGTAGCTGTGGACAAGACGGTAGAAAAAGCCACTCTGCGTTGGACTGCGCACTAGTTTCTGCTTGGGTGATGGAGGATGAGGAGGATGAGGATGGTTTAGTAAGCCAGTCCACCACCTCCTCTGCATGCTGTGGTTGGATAGCATGGACAACATCACTAAAGAGATTAAATAATGCCCTGCCTGAGGACCCGTGCCCGTGGACACAGATGCTGCTGGCCTCCTCACAGTGCTGTGGGAACGTCTGCCTCTCCTTGTTGGCATCCCAGACATGAAAGTGGGGGGCTTATTAACAAAAATGTAATAAAGATGGGGAAATGTGTACGTGTATACACTTTAATCAATGGAAAGTGTTTGGTGCATTTTACCTTGAGTACTCACTACACAGACACACTCCAGTGACACACTACGATATACTACAGTAAAATTGCACTGATGCACTTCAATATACTGCAGTAAACGTGCAATAACACATTGAAATATACAGCATTAACTATTCACTAAGGCACTGCAATATACTTCAGAAACCTGCAATAATGCACTGAAATATACTGCGTTAAACATGCAGTAACACGCTGTAATATACTGCGGTAAACATGCAATAACACACTGAAATATACTGTGTAAAATGTGCACTAAAGCACTGCAATATACTGCGGTGAATGTGCACTAATGCATTGAAATATCCTACGTTAAATGTGCACTAACGCACTGCAATATACTGCGGTAAACTTGCAATAACGCACTGCATTATACTGCGGTAAACCTGCATTACCGCACTGCGATATACTGCGATAAACGTGCAGTAAAGCACCGAAATTTACTGCAGGAAACCTGCTCTGACAAAATAAAATGACACTTACAGTAAGTAAAAATGAATGGTTGCACTACACTCACACTGCACTATCACTAGATTCACACTAAATGTAAAAGAAAAGTTCCTTAAAAAACTGGACTTTCACACTAAAGTGACACTAAAGTAAAAAATGAATGGTTGCACTACACTCACACTGCAGTATCACTAGATTCACACTAAACCGATATTCTACACTCACAATAGAATCACAATAGCCCACTATAGCACACTAACTCGCTAGTAACACTGAACAGAGCCCTGTTCTATCAATCTCCACGCCAATATCACACTGCAAATGGCCTCTTTGGGAAGAACATTTCTATAGTGTGGGGTGGGACTAAGAGCAATGAGCCATGATTGGATAGAGTCATCATGGCAGTGTCCATTCTAGGCTCTGACAGTGCTATGTGCACTGATAGGGCAAAGCTTGCCTTCCTTCAGTCAATCAGGGCCTCCAATGCACTGTGCTGCAGCGCATTGTGGTCATTCGGCGGGCCAAACAAGCGGTCAAACGCCCTGATAATTTGGGTGTTTGTCGAATGGGCAAACAGCCAATGTTCGGCCCGAACTCCTGCTCGGTCCGAACCGTTTGCCCAACACTAATTGGCAGTCAGTGTCTGTGCCCACTTTACATTGACAGTCAGTGTCTGTGCCCCCCTTACATTCACAGTCCGTATCTGTGCCCCCCTTGACAGTAGCAGTCAGTGTCTGTGACCCCTTACATTGGCAGTCAGTGTCTGTGCCCCCTTACATTGACAGTCAGCATCTGTGCCCCCCTGAGAGTAACGTTCAGTGTCTGTGCTCCCTTACATTGGCAGTTAGTGTCTGTGCCCCCCTTACATTGACAGTTAGTATTTGTGCCCCCTCTTACAATGGTGAACAGTGTTCAGCACTACCAGAGTTCAGTAGACAGTTCTCATTATTACAACTATAATCAAATATTTTAATTCTTGATGTTGTAGCTCTCCCATCCACTATTTCCACTTTTTCTTTCTGTACAGTGTATACACATTTATGTTACCATAATTCTGGCTCTGTTTCTCCAAGGTCATTATGACTAAATCTAGTTTTATCATGTCACAACCCCCCACATTTCCCATCCTGCTCAGTTTTCCATAGACCAAAAAGTGTTAATCTTATAGCCGGCATACAGTGGATATCATTTCTCCACCCTTCACCTACTTGGCCTCTGAACTTGTGGATATGTAAGCTCTGACTATCTCAGCTTAGGGGAAAGAGGGGAGAGCACTTTGGTATCATTTTCTGGGGAACCAAAGGACCTTATTCCAGCACTGATTTTTAGTGTCTTAAAACTACTGGGGATCCCAGTTCCTACTGACTATTCCACCTTGGCCTGAATAAACTTTATGCTAAGTCATGTGATCTGACTGCATAGTCTGGACTCTGCATTTATTATTATGAAAGTCTTGGGGGCTACAATGTTTGGAACATTACAGCAGGAATATATGGTAAAATTACATTCATATTTCAGGCACAGAATGGACTAAAGCTTAAAGTAAAAGCAAAGTAAAGGCATAATGTGCTAGTATGCATTACATACTAGCACATTATGTGACACTTACCTGCAAACAAAGCCCTTACGCCACCACTGGAGGCCGCATCCTTCTTTGCCTGTCTTCCTTCCGGGTCCGCGGACTCCGACTGTGTGACTGGCCGGAGCCACGTGATGTCACTCCAGCGCATGTGCGGGAGCTGCCGATCATGTCACAGGGCTCTGAAGAAACGCGACGGACGGCTGTTAATTCAGAGCGCATGCGTCAATAACATCATCGGCGCAGTATACTGTAAATGTCTCCTAAACAGTCCAAGTTTAGGAGACATTTACAGTACTATAGGTAAGCCTTATTATAGGCTCACCTATAGGTACAAACATTTGAGGGAAGTTTACATCCTCTTTAAACGTATTTCCATTTTTTTTTTAACAGCAAAACTCTATTTCAAGTCTTTTAGTATTTTTGGAAAGAATGGGGAGTTAGAACCATTTTTTTTTCCTTACATCTTTTGTGTTCCATAGCACAGAAAGTTTTGAAACCTTGACATGGACAGTGAAAGCAAAAATCAGAAGTGTTTTTTTCCTTCATCACTCTACATTGAGGATCTACATATCATTTTTAGCTATCTAAATGTCTAAATGAATGTTTTATACCATGAAGAGCAGAGGTGTAACATCAACCTTCAGGGCCCAGGTGCAAGAAACCATGAAGGGCCACCCTAACCCCATCCCGGGGCCTTTTCACATGTTCTGCAGTGGGCCACCTCATACCGCCTTGAGGCCCCCACATGGTTGTGGAACACCAGGGCCCAGATGTCAATGCGACCTTTGAGACCCTGGTAGTTCTGGCACTGACCTTACTATTACTAGGGAGCATTTTGGAGGATGTAAGGGAGCACTCTGGAAGATATAAGGGGGCACACTGGAGGCACTAAAACAGTACATCCAGAGTGCCCCCTTAATACCTCCAGAGTGCCCCCTTAATGCCTCCAGAATGCCCCCTTACATCCTTCTTAGTGCCCCCTTAGGATCATTGGCAGTAATGGTGGTGGTGGCGGGGGGTGGAGGGGTGGGATCAGGGGCAGGTGGTGGGGGAAGGGATGGGATCACTGGCAGAGGGATTGTGGTGGTTGGGATGGGATCAGGGGCAAAGGGATGGTGGGGGGGATGGGATCAGTGGCAGAGGGATGGTGGGGGGTGGGATCAGGGGCAGAGGGATGGTGGGGGGATGGGGTCAGGGGCAGAGGGATGGTGGGGGGATGGGGTCAGGGGCAGATGGATAGTGGGGGGATGGAATCAGGGGCAGCGGGATGGTGGGGGGATGGGATCAGGGGCAGAGGCATGTTGGAGGAGATGGGATCAGGAGCAGAGGGGTGGTGGTTGGGGGTGGGATCAAGGGCAGATTGATGGTGGGGGGTTGGATCAGGGCAGAGGGATGGTGGGTGGAGGGATGAGATCAGGGGCAGAGGGATGGTGGGGGGGTGGGATCAGAGGCAGAGGGATTGTGGGGGGTGGGATCAGGGGAAGAGGGATGGTGGGGAGAAGGGATCAGAGGCAGAGGGATGGTGGAGGGATGGGTTAAGGGGCAGAGGGATGGTGAGGGATGGGATCAGGGGCAGAGGGATGGTGGGGGGTCGGGGCAGAGAGATGGTTGGGGGGGTGGGATCAGGGGAAGTGGGATGGTGGGGGGATGGGATCAGGAGCAGAAGGATGATGGGGAGAAAGGATCAGGGGCAGAGGGATGGTGGGGGAGAAGGGATCTGGGGCAGAGGAATAGTGGTGGAGAAAGGATGGTGACACAAGCACTCACCTTATCTTAGTTTCTGTTGATTCCCCCTTTTTGCTCAATGCTCTCAGTCTGGACTCACAGTGCCGCCAGTAACACCTCTCCCAACATGGGGACACTGTCTGCACATCTCCTCACAAATGGAAGAGCTCCTCCCCCTTCACTCGACTGGCCCATCAGCTGATCAGCTGACTTTCTCCTCCGCTCCAGTTTCCTCCTCCCGACATGGATCTGCTTAGAGGAATGGGTGGAGCGCTGTGCCAGTAACAGTGAGTGCTCACTCACAGTTCACATTGTCCCGACTCCCATGATCGTTGCCTGTAACGATGAGCGGCAGCGGACGGCGACCCCCCCCCCCACAGTGTACTACTACTGTATGTCCGGGACGTCCCAGGTCATTGTCTAGAACTGGCAGCAGGCAGGCGGCAGCGGGCCCCCACAGTGGCGGAAGAGCGACTGCTGTGACCCTGGTAGTTTGGCCACTGATTAAGAGTCTTGTCACCTCATAATGTGCTGCACTAAACTGAACAGCCCTAGCCAACACTGCCCACATGCTCAATTCACAGCACTGTACTATGTTGCAGTGGTATGCTTTGAAAGAAGGTAAGACACGCACTGCGTTTTTCATACACTACAGTGCATGAAGATAAAAGATATGCAATTTTGAATTTATAGTTACAAAAAAAGTTAAAAAAGGTCAAAAGTGCGATTGCTTGTAATTAGCACATTGGCATTCTTTACTTCACAGCGCACAGTGTTAACTTTGCTGGAGTGAAAGTGTTCTAAATTGTTATAACCTTTATTTTCTGCAATTGTTTCAATGCTAGAATTAAGCTTTTTCCTCACTTTTTTAGACATTACATACAATACTTACATATAAATCAAGCAAGTAACAATCATTTGACTATAAAGCATATCATCTTTTTTTTATTTATTTATTTAAACAGAACCCAGCACTTACAGTACTTAAATGATTATATATATATATATATATATATATATATATATATATATATATATATATATATATATATATATATATCATAGTTGCCAACAGTCCCGATTTTCCCGGGACAATCCTGATTTTGGGACCCTCGTCCCCATCGGAGGCTGTCCCGAATCGGGATTTTTGTTTTTTAATTTTCTGAGCAGCTGGCTCCAGCAAAATGGCCGCTAGCTCAGTGGAGAGAGGAAAGGGGCTCGATCCGTGCAGCCAATGAATCGGCTTCTTTAGCTGCATGGATCGGCCCCTCCCCTCTCCACTGAACACACGGCGCTGGTGTCTATCAGCGCCTGTGCAGTACGGAGCGGACACTATCCGATGGGGGGACACTTTTTGCCAGAACACCAGCCGCTCCTGGAGTTCCTGGACGTGTGCTGGGGGGCGTTATGGGAGGGGAGGGTCTGCACTGGCACTGATGGAGGGGGTGGTCTGCACTGAGGGGGGCCTGCACTAATGAGGGGGGGCTGCACTGAGGGGGTTCTGCGCTAATAGAGGGGGGTCTGCACTAATGAGGGGGGGGCTGCACTGAGGGGGTTCTGCACTAATAGGGGGGGTCTGCACTGATAGAGGGGGGTCTGCACTGAGAGGTGTCTGCACTGAGGGGGTCTGCACTAATGGGGGGGGTCTGCACTGAGGGGGTTCTGCACTAATAGAGGGGGAGTCTGCACTAATAGAGGGGGGTCTGCACTGATAGAGGGGGGGTCTGCACTGATAGAGGGGGGAGTCTGCACTGAGGGGGGTCTGCACTGATGGAGGGGGGTCTGCACTGAGGGGGTCTATAATGATAGATGGGGGACTGCACTGAGGGGGGTCTGTATTGAGGGAGAGGGGTCTGTACTGAGGGGGTCTATACTGATGAGGGGGGTCTACACTGAGGGGGTCTAAACTGATGGAGGGGGTCTGTACTTAGTGGGGGGGTCTGTTTTGAGGGAGGAGGATTTATACTGCTAGAAGGGCGGTCTGTACTTAGTGGGGGGGTTCTTTACTGAGGGAGGGGGGTCTGTACTGAAAGGGGACCATAGTTGGTGGAGGGGGGGGTGACACCAATTTTTTCCCGCATCGAGTGACACCAGCTGTAGTGACGCCACTGGCTCTTGTCTCTGCAGCAATTTAACTTTAATGTACAGGAGGGGGGGTTAACTATATACAGGAGGGGGGTAACTATATACAGGAGGGGGGTTAGCTATATACAGGAGGAGGGGCGTTAGCTATATACAGGAGGAGGGGCGTTAGCTATATACAGGAGGAGGGGCGTTAGCTATATACAGGAGGAGGGGCGTTAGCTATATACAGGAGGAGGGGGGTTAACTATATACAGGAGGAGGGGGGGTTAACTATATACAGGAGGAGGGGGGGTTAACTATATACAGGAGGAGGGGGGTTAGCTATATACAGGAGGAGGGGGGGTTAGCTATATACAGGAGGAGGGGGGTTAACTATATACAGGAGGGGGAGGGTTACCTATATACAGGAGGAGGAGGAGGGTTAACTATATACAGGAGAGGGTAGGGTTAACTATATACAGGAGTGGGGGTTAACTATTTACAGGAGGGGGTTAACTATTTACAGGAGGGGGGTTAACTATGTACAGGAGGGGTTACTATGTTCAGTGGGAGGAACTATGTACAGGGTGATACTATGTACAGGGGGGTAACTATGCACAGGGGGTAACTATGTACAGGGGGGTAACTAGGCGGAGAGGGGAAACTATGTACAGGGGGAGGGAGTAACTATGTACAGGGGGGGTAACTATGGCTCTGCCTGGGACACTGATTTAAGGACTGAGGCTGGGAACACTGGTGTAAAGACTGACTCTGCTGGTGGCACCTGGTGCAAGGAGGGACTCTGCTGGTGGCACCTGATGCAAGGAGGGACTCTGCTGGGGGCACCTGATGCAAGGAGGGACTCTGCTGGGGGCACCTGATGCAAGGAGGGACTCTGCTGGGGGCACCTGATGCAAGGAGGGACTCTGCTGGGGGCACCTGATGCAAGGAGGGACTCTGCTGGGGGCACCTGATGCAAGGAGGGACTCTGCTGGGGGCACCTGATGCAAGGAGGGACTCTGCTGGGGGCACCTGATGCAAGGAGGGACTCTGCTGGGGGCACCTGATGCAAGGAGGGACTTTGCTGGGGGCACCTGATGCAAGGAGGGACTTTGCTGGGGGCACCTGATCCAAGGAGGGACTCTGCTGGGGGCACCTGATGCAAGGAGGGACTCTGCTGGGGGCACCTGATGCAAGGAGGGACTCTGCTGGGGGCACCTGATGCAAGGAGGGACTCTGCTGGGGGCACCTGATGCAAGGATAGACTCTGCTGGGGGCACCTGATGCAAGGAAGGACTCTGCTGGTGGCAGGCGACGTGGCTAGTGACACGCTCAGGGATCCCACTGATTCGGCATTATGGTGAGTTGAATGATTTCATTTTATATTACAATGTAATAATAGAAATAATGCACTTCAATCAACCTGACACCATAACAACCATGGTGCCGGGATGATTGAAGCGCTAACACCAGGTGTTTGGAGTATCTTTATCTGCTGATTGTTAAACTTTCTAGAATACACATATTTCTATTGTTGTGTAGGATCTGGGCCTTCTGTCCCTCCATTCCTCTCTCCCCCTTTCCCTCTCCATCCCTCATTTATCTCAGACTCTAACCACACCCCCTTTGAGGCACACCCATTTAAGCCACACCCACTATTTCACGTAAACCACGCCCATTTTTCGCCGCATCGCGTTTAGCTCGCCACAGTTTTCTTTTTTTGCTATGCCACACCTACAAACGCATGCCCTGCCCCCTAATTATTATACGGCTCCGCCTACAGCCAAAAAAGTGTCCCACAAATTTTTTTTGCAATGTTGGCAACTATGATATATTAGAAGGCCAGTATGCTGGCCTGAATTTATGGGAGGAGCCCGGAGGGTATTTAAGCTGACCACTTCCCCTTCCTCTTTGTCAGTTCCAGTGCACGATACTACACGTCACTGGGCTGACTCTTCCCAGCTCACCTTGTGTTCATGAGTCCGTCCGTTCGATTACACGTCTTGCAGCTTCTCTGTTCATGGTGTTCGTCTGCGGTTCTCAGTTAGCAAACGTTCTAGGGATCAAACGATATCTTCTCTTCTCCTCATCCTCCTTCTTAGAGCCATCCGGCTTAACTCTATCAAGATTGAATTTTTCCAATGGTAGCAGTGAAAAAATTTCCACATACTCACCTTTCCACAGTTTTTCACGCACTTCTGGTTTTAAATGCGACCCTAACGGTCCCTCGTAACAAACATAGACCTCGCATTTTGCCGCGTCAGCCAACCTTGTTATGTCCTGCCTGCCTGCTGCCTCCGCTGTTTTTTCCGCCCCTTCTGCGGCCTTGCTCACTGTCACCACAGGGCTGGGCAATGCAACTGCCCCTGCCTCCCCCGGCGAAACCCATGCTGCCGCCGGGCCCGTGCGACCCTTCTCTGCCGCTTCAAAACGCTGTATAAGCTCTTTTATGCCTGCCAAGAAACCCCCTAAGCCAGGGGCCCCCCCACTTGCTTCGCTCACTCTGCCAACTTCACTCCCACCTGCAACCCCCAGCCCCCCACTACTCGGCAGACCTGCAACAGAAAGCACGACATTAGACTCACCAGGCTGCACAGGCGTAGCCTCATCAGCCGGACATCTGTTCTCCACCGCTGCTGACCTCCTGGAGGGGGGGGGCACCTCTTCCTCTGAATCGGATCGCTCATCCTCCACATTGCACTCGCCTTCTTCCTCCTCCGCCGATGAAGGCCCACCCGGACTGGACACCAAGGTTGCCGTTGAAGCCGTGGCCGTGCGCCCCCGCCTCCGCGTGTCCCCTCTGCTGGCTGTTTTTTGCTGTGCCTTGCCCGGACCGGTGTTGGGAACCACAGTCCTGCCGTTAGGTATTCTCGCTGTTCTCCCAGGCTGTTCTCTCTCACTTCTTCTGCGATCCCCTGCCGTGGAACCAGAAGGCCCAGGGATCTCTCCCCGTGCACCGCTGCGCACGTCCGACTCCCTCACTCTGGGGGCGGGGCTAACACTTCTCCCCGCTCTGGATGTTCTGGGCCGCCGCGCCGCTCCCGATCCTTCCCGCCGACCGCTGTTCGTCCCGCCATCGCTTCCCCACCGTCCATCTCGCTCACTCGCCACTCTTTTTGGCGGCGGGCCCGCCGAGGGACCGGCGTGAGTCCCGGGTTGCCGCTGTTCAGGGGAAAACCTCTCTGGGGGCCGCGACCGCCGTGTCCTGGTGCCGTTCATTACCCCCCTGCTAGCTGAAGGCTCTGTCCCCCTCACCGCTGCCTCTATGGTGTCCTGGAGCCAGGCTGCCCCTCTCACCATAGCTTCAGCTCTCATCTGCTCCATAAGGCGCTCTAGGTCAGCCATACTGCTCTTCAGGGAACTTTCTTCTGGAAAACTGTTACTCCCCCAGGGCGGGATAAACTTATAAAGACCCTCCTAGTACCTCCCCCTCGGTTAACTAATATACACACCCCCATCTGTGGTAACTCCACTGCTGCCACAGTCATGTATTCCCTCCACCTATGCATTACATGCTGTGTTACGGGCCTTTCTATGTTGCGCTTTGTTATGTTTCCTATCCTGCATCCTTTTCGCTCTTAGCTGCCTCTGAGTTGTTATCAGTCATGTCCTGTCATCATTCGGCACAGGTGTAATAGATTCACATGGAAAAAATATATATAAAACACAAAGCGCTGTGATGCTAAATAGCTGATAATTACACATAAAACCAAGTGAGGCTGCTATCAAAAGAGAGTGTTTTCAGAGTCACTTAAAAAGAATAAATAATGATATTTGAAGCGCTTCACAATGTGCATGAAAATGAATATATAAGAATAAATATAAATAGTCAAATAAATCCAGCGGTGAGTAAAAATTCCTATAAAATCCAGCAATCAAATTAGTGTAAAATTATAAAAAATTAGTGACACCAAATATGTAAAAAATTCACATAAAAAATCCACATAAAAATAAATATATAGGGATGTATTCAGAAGGTTCAATTATACAGGTGTAGAATCCTGATTGGTATAGAGCTTTTGATCACTAGCAAAGCTGTTTAAAAACACTTGCTTAATTAAGGTGCTCATTGATAGTACCAATGTGTTTTTTGCTTCTCTTCACAACCAATGTGAGAATCATAAACAGGCAGATAAGAGAAAAAAACAATCATTGTGCAATAGTTAGGATACCAAGGTACACAGGCAAACTTCAATCCACTCACGTGTGCCTTATAATGATAAGGCATATGCAGGTTTTACTATAGCAGTCAGCCGCCTTAGACAGGAGCAGATTCAGTGCAGTACACTGTGTGATACTGCTGATCTGCACAGAGCGTCCTTGGCTCCTCCCACGCGTTACATCACAGTCACGTGACTTTTTCAAGGATAATACAAGCTCTGACGGACTCAGCTTTATAGCACAACAGCAGAGTGGTTGCCATGGCTACAGCATGAGTTTGTCATCATTCTGCTTCCTGCATAAACTTCAATCCTGTTAAAACCTACTTTTATTAGACATGTAATTCATATGAATATCGTTGGTTTATCAAAACCACGATTCAATGTGTAAAAAACGCAGTGTGTAAAAAGTAAAAAATATATATATTGATATCTCTAATCACGTTTAATTCTTCAACTCCCTCCAGTGGTCACAATTGGTATAACATCTCACAGAGGGAGTGTATGGCAAAGCATTGTCTCTAATGGTTTTGATAATTGACCAGTGCCCCATGATATCACAAAAATGGGGTATCCACATGCTCTGCTCATAAAATGTATGGAAAACGGAGTAAACAAGATGACATGATATATAAATATACATATATAAAATTAAAATAAGATATGATATAAGAAATAGGGAAATAATATTTAAAAATATAAAATTAAAATCTAAAAGTTCCATGATAGAATATTGCAAAAATGGATGATGACCATTATTTACATGCTAGAACTGAACCAAATATTGCCACAAAAACTGGTATTGGACAAATAATGAGAATATTGGACCAAAAAATAAATAAAAATAAAAAATATAAAATAAAAAATATTAAAATAAAATATATACCATAAAATATATATATATATATATATATATATATATATATATATATATATATATATATATATATATATATATATATATATATATATATAAATCTGAAAAACCTCTAAAAATCAGAAATAAAACAATTCAGGTCGAATTCAATGTTCAAACCATGGGGTTCTAATGTACCCATCTGGAATATCCATTTGGATTCATTCTTGCTGAGTTCCCTCACTTTATGGGAACCCCTCCAATGAGCCTTATACTTTTGAATAGCCCAGAATTGGAGACCCCTAGGGTCTCTATTATGATACCTATCAAAATGTTTTGAAACACTGTGTTTTGGATAGCCTTTTCTAATGTTCTGGATATGCTCTCTTATTCTCTTCCACATTGGTCGCTTCGTTCTGCCAATGTATTGGAGGGAGCAGGAGCACTGTAAAGCATATACCACCCCCTCAGTCCTGCAAGATAAAAATTCCTTTATTTCAAATTCTTGTCCAGTATTTGTTGAAGAAAATTTCTGACATCTGTATCCATTTTGATTAGTATTTATGCAGGCATAACACCTTTTACAGGGATAGAATCCTTTACCCTGAAAAAAGGTTAAATCAGTTATTCTCTTGGGTGGGTTGGGTACATTTTTAGCTATGATGTCCCTTAGAGTTGGAGCTCGTCTATAAATGAATCTCGGTTTTTCTGGGAGTATATTTGCCAAAGTAGTATCAGTTTTTAAAATAGACCAATGTCTTTTTATAATCCTCTCCATCCTCCTGTGTTGTATACTGAAGTCCATTATCAGAGGTATGTCATCTGTTTTGTCATTTACCTTGATTTTATCTTGGATCAGCGCTTCTCTTGAGGTTTGATTGACTTCTGTTATTTTTTCTTCTATAAAACATTTATTGTACCCTTTTCTTCAAACCTCTTACCTATCCACTGAGCTTGTTTAAGATAGTCATTATTTTCTGAACAATTTCTCCGTAAGCGAATAAACTGGCCCTTCGGAATGTTGATTAACCATGGCTCATAGTGGCAACTCGTTACTGGTATATAGCTGTTCCTTTCCACCGGTTTGAAGAAAGTTTTTGTGCTGATGATATTGGCTGTTAGTTCTATTTCAAGATCAAGGAACTGGATTTTAGTCTCACTAATATGATGTTCAAGTTTAATATTTTTTTGGTTCATATTCAAACGTTGGAAAAAGGATCTTAAACTCAGTTCATCACCCTTCCAAATAAAAATACAATCGTCTATGAATCTTTTATATAGAACCAGTTCCTTTGGAGTATTTAAAAAGATGGCATCCTCCTCCCATTTTGCCATGAATATGTTGGCTACACTTGGGGCATATTTAGCTCCCATCCCAATACCCGTTAGTTGTCGAAAATAATTATCATTATACCAGAAGTAGTTATGTTGAATACCAAAGGCCAGGCTTCTAAGAAGAAATCTTTTCTGTTTAGAAATGAGATGGCTGAATGAATCCATAGCCCATTTAGATGCTTCTATTGCATCGCTATGTTCAATTATTGTGTACAGTGAAGCAACATCCGCAGTTGCTAACAGATATCTTCCATTAGGGTCCAGGGTCAGAGATTTTAATATTTGTAATAAATGTTTGGTATCACGTAGATAAGCTTTAGTGTTAGGTACTAGGGGTTGCAAGAATTTGTCCACATATTCCCCTAGTCTTGCATTGATCGATTGAATCCCATTAATGATGGGTCTTCCTGGTGGTGCCTCAGCATTCTTATGGATCTTCGGGATGGTGTAAATGATTGGAACTCTACATGTATCCGGTACTAAATATCTAGATTCTTTTTTGGATAGAATATTTTTGTTGATTCCTTTTTGAATCAAAGAGGACAGATCTCGTTTGTATTCTCTAGTAGGATTGCTACTGAGTTTCAGATATGTGTTATTATCGTTAAGTTGTCCCATCAGTTCCTGGTGGTAGTATTCCTTTGTTAGTACTACAATGGCGCCCCCTTTGTCGGCCGGTCTAATTATAATATCTTTATTTGCTTCCAATTGTTTTATACCTTGTTGTATATGCTGGGATTCCGAGATTCTACTGAACTTGAGTTGTTCCAGGTCTTTGATCACCATTTTTTTAAACACCTCAATATGTTCATTATTTGTAGAGGGTGGATTGAATAGTGACTTATTTCTTAAATCACTATGCTGTACTCCTCTGCCAAGTTCCACTCCTTTGTTCAATGTAGATGGTGGTCTGGATAATAAGTATTTCTTGATATTCAATTTCCTGGTGTATTTTTGTATGTCAATATACATCTGGAATTTGTCCAGATTCTTTTTTGGTGCATATTTAAGGCCTTTGTCCAGTGTGATTAATTCCGCTCGTGTGAGCTCTTTGCCGCTGAGGTTGTAGATGCCTTCCCCTAGTACTCTCTTTTTCTTTTGGGTTTGCCATCCTGCTCTGCATCCCCTTTTATGGTGTTTGGACTTCTTTCTCTGTTTGTATATTCCTGTAGGGGTGGGGGATCTTCGTTTCTGCGGAAATCTAAAAAAGATCTTGACTGTTCTTCCTCTATGTAATTTCTAAGAGGCTCGTATCTATTGGTGGTAGGCAATGGGCTCCTCCTATCAGGATATCTGTATTGGTCGTATTCTCTGGTCCCATTCCTATTACCATTGGACTGGTGGTCTCGAGATTCACCATTGCTCTGTTGATAGTCCCTATGATCTCTTCTATCCTGATCATACCTATAATCCCTATCTGATCCCTATGAGGTTGTTGGTAGGAGTTTCTGGGGTCATTTCTGGAATTATATTGATTTCCTCTTGGTTCAGTTCTAGTTGAATGTTGATAGTATCCTTGTTCCCCATACCTGGGGTACCTGCCATTTTCCACCTGATCATATTGCGATTCATTACCTGATTGGTGCAATCTTGATTGATTGTAGGGTGGATAGTGGGGTTTGTTTGGTCTTTTATTGGCATTATTTTTCCAGTAGGGTCTTCTTGGTGATTTATTTTTTGTTTTGTTCCTCCACCAAGGTTTTGGTGTTCTTGATCCATTGTCATGTGTGTTACTTTGTTCCCATTGTTTCTGTTGGTTATATCTTGGGGTTTCTGGTGTCCTGGATCTCCTTTCTGGAGTCCTATAATATGTATTTCTCCTGGGGCTCACTATCCTCACCTCTCTATCTGGTGATGAGGCTATAGACCCAGTTTTCCTTGTTTGGCATTGATTTGCCAATTGAAAACCTGTTCTAACTGATAATCATTGGTATCTCTGAGGTATTTCACACGAGCGGAATTAATCACACTCGACAAAGGCCTTAAATATGCACCAAAAAAGAATCTGGACAAATTCCAGATGTATATTGACATACAAAAATACACCAGGAAATTGAATATCAAGAAATACTTATTATCCAGACCACCATCTACATTGAACAAAGGAGTGGAACTTGGCAGAGGAGTACAGCATAGTGATTTAAGAAATAAGTCACTATTCAATCCACCCTCTACAAATAATGAACATATTGAGGTGTTTAAAAAAATGGTGATCAAAGACCTGGAACAACTCAAGTTCAGTAGAATCTCGGAATCCCAGCATATACAACAAGGTATAAAACAATTGGAAGCAAATAAAGATATTATAATTAGACCGGCCGACAAAGGGGGCGCCATTGTAGTACTAACAAAGGAATACTACCACCAGGAACTGATGGGACAACTTAACGATAATAACACATATCTGAAACTCAGTAGCAATCCTACTAGAGAATACAAACGAGATCTGTCCTCTTTGATTCAAAAAGGAATCAACAAAAATATTCTATCCAAAAAAGAATCTAGATATTTAGTACCAGATACATGTAGAGTTCCAATCATTTACACCATCCCGAAGATCCATAAGAATGCTGAGGCACCACCAGGAAGACCCATCATTAATGGGATTCAATCGATCAATGCAAGACTAGGGGAATATGTGGACAAATTCTTGCAACCCCTAGTACCTAACACTAAAGCTTATCTACGTGATACCAAACATTTATTACAAATATTAAAATCTCTGACCCTGGACCCTAATGGAAGATATCTGTTAGCAACTGCGGATGTTGCTTCACTGTACACAATAATTGAACATAGCGATGCAATAGAAGCATCTAAATGGGCTATGGATTCATTCAGCCATCTAATTTCTAAACAGAAAAGATTTCTTCTTAGAAGCCTGGCCTTTGGTATTCAACATAACTACTTCTGGTATAATGATAATTATTTTCGACAACTAACGGGTATTGGGATGGGAGCTAAATATGCCCCAAGTGTAGCCAACATATTCATGGCAAAATGGGAGGAGGATGCCATCTTTTTAAATACTCCAAAGGAACTGGTTCTATATAAAAGATTCATAGACGATTGTATTTTTATTTGGAAGGGTGATGAACTGAGTTTAAGATCCTTTTTCCAACGTTTGAATATGAACCAAAAAAATATTAAACTTGAACATCAAATTAGTGAGACTAAAATCCAGTTCCTTGATCTTGAAATAGAACTAACAGCCAATATCATCAGCACAAAAACTTTCTTCAAACCGGTGGAAAGGAACAGCTATATACCAGTAACGAGTTGCCACTATGAGCCATGGTTAATCAACATTCCGAAGGGCCAGTTTATTCGCTTACGGAGAAATTGTTCAGAAAATAATGACTATCTTAAACAAGCTCAGTGGATAGGTAAGAGGTTTGAAGAAAAAGGGTACAATAAATGTTTTATAGAAGAAAAAATAACAGAAGTCAATCAAATCTCAAGAGAAGCGCTGATCCAAGATAAAATCAAGGTAAATGACAAAACAGACGACATACCTCTGATAATGGACTTCAGTATACAACACAGGAGGATGGAGAGGATTATAAAAAGACATTGGTCTATTTTAAAAACTGATACTACTTTGGCAAATATACTCCCAGAAAAACCGAGATTCATTTATAGACGAGCTCCAACTCTAAGGGACATCATAGCTAAAATGTACCCAACCCACCCAAGAGAATAACTGATTTAACCTTTTTTCAGGGTAAAGGATTCTATCCCTGTAAAAGGTGTTATGCCTGCATAAATACTAATCAAAATGGATACAGATGTCAGCAATTTTCTTCAACAAATACTGGACAAGAATTTGAAATAAAGGATTTTATATCTTGCAGGACTGAGGGGGTGGTATATGCTTTACAGTGCTCCTGCTCCCTCCAATACATTGGCAGAACGAAGCGACCAATGTGGAAGAGAATAAGAGAGCATATCCAGAACATTAGAAAAGGCTATCCAAAACACAGTGTTTCAAAACATTTTGATAGGTATCATAATAGAGACCCTAGGGGTCTCCAATTCTGGGCTATTCAAAAGTATAAGGCTCATTGGAGGGGTTCCCATAAAGTGAGGGAACTCAGCAAGAATGAATCCAAATGGATATTCCAGATGGGTACATTAGAACCCCATGGTTTGAACATTGAATTCGACCTGAATTGTTTTATTTCTGATTTTTAGAGGTTTTTCAGATTTATATATATATATATATATATATATATTTTTTTTTATGGTATATATTTTATTTTAATATTTTTTTATTTTATATTTTTTATTTTTATTTATTTTTTGGTCCAATATTCTCATTATTTGTCCAATACCAGTTTTTGTGGCAATATTTGGTTCAGTTCTAGCATATAAATAATGGTCATCATCCATTTTTGCAATATTCTATCATGGAACTTTTAGATTTTAATTTTATATTTTAATATTATTTCCCTATTTCTTATATCATATCTTATTTTAATTTTATATATGTATATTTATATATCATGTCATCTTGTTTACTCCGTTTTCAATACATTTTATGAGCAGAGCATGTGGATACCCCATTTTTGTGATATCATGGGGCACTGGTCAATTATCAAAACCATTAGAGACAATGCTTTGCCATACACTCCCTCTGTGAGATGTTATACCAATTGTGACCACTGGAGGGAGTTGAAGAATTAAACGTGATTAGAGATATCAATATATATATTTTTTACTTTTTACACACTGCGTTTTTTACACATTGAATCGTGGTTTTGATAAACCAACGATATTCATATGAATTACATGTCTAATAAAAGTAGGTTTTAACAGGATTGAAGTTTATGCAGGAAGCAGAATGATGACAAACTCATGATGTAGCCATGGCAACCACTCTGCTGTTGTGCTATAAAGCTGAGTCCGTCAGAGCTTGTATTATCCTTGAAAAAGTCACGTGACTGTGATGTAACGCGTGGGAGGAGCCAAGGACGCTCTGTGCAGATCAGCAGTATCACACAGTGTACTGCACTGAATCTGCTCCTGTCTAAGGCGGCTGACTGCTATAGTAAAACCTGCATATGCCTTATCATTATAAGGCACACGTGAGTGGATTGAAGTTTGCCTGTGTACCTTGGTATCCTAACTATTGCACAATGATTGTTTTTTTCTCTTATCTGCCTGTTTATGATTCTCACATTGGTTGTGAATAGAAGCAAAAAACACATTGGTACTATCAATGAGCACCTTAATTAAGCAAGTGTTTTTAAACAGCTTTGCTAGTGATCAAAAGCTCTATACCAATCAGGATTCTACACCTGTATAATTGAACCTTCTGAATACATCCCTATATATTTATTTTTATGTGGATTTTTTATGTGAATTTTTTACACATTTGGTGTCACTAATTATTTATAATTTTACACTATTTTGATTGCTGGATTTTATAGGAATTTTTACTCACCGCTGGATTTATTTGACTATTTATATTTATTCTTATATATTCATTTTCATGCACATTGTGAAGCGCTTCAAATATCATTATTTAATAGATTCACATGTTCCCTCAGCCTTGCTTGTCATCCCACCCACAAACATACGTTTCATTTGTAGATCCATGCCTCCGAGCCACTGTTAGTGGTTGTCCGATTTCACTCGTTACAGGCTTCGTTGCTCATAGGAGTCACAGTCTATGGGGTTGCCATCTCATCCATTTGGAGATGAGCATGTATTGTTTGCACAGGATTCTGTGGCTGATTGAGGTGGTAGACCCACCTGGTGCCTTCTCTGCACTTGATTAGCATGGGGGGCTGGGTGGTTGGTATGGGTTCGGTTTTAGAGTAAGGGGTGGCATACATTAATTTCATACTTTTCAACCAATTTCTTTTACCCTACTACCGATTCATATCAGATGCGTTGCATTACCTACCACAGTCTGATTCGTACCTAGTCGCGTCAGCAGCACAACGGATCGCATCAGATACATCCCACACCGATTCATACCACTCACTCTCGTACCCTGCAAATGATTCGTTATTATGTCATGCTACTCACTGATTCATATCACTTTCATGCCATACGCATCACTCCGATTCAAGCCTAGTCGCCTCGGCGGCACAACGGTTCGCGTTGGTTGTGTCCCAAACATTGATTCGTAGCGGTTCTTACCATACCCTACAATTTGTTATTCATATTACTTCTACTGACCAATTCGGATTGCAGCGGCAGCTGCATGCATCACAGTCCATTCCAAACCTAGTCGCTCCGGCGGCACAACGCTTCGCATCAAGGGTATCCCGCACACCAATTCATAGCGGTTCTTATATAAACCTACAATTCGTTACTTATGTCATTTCTACTAACCAATTCATGTCACATTTACATTTGTACACATCACAGTCAGATTTAAACCTAGTCGCATCAGCGGCACAACGGTTCGCATCACCAGTATCCCACACACCAATTCATAACAGTCCCTATCACAAATCTACGATTCGTTAAGTATGCTACTTCGCAGTGTGTTCCTACATATACAACTTCTACTATCCTTTTTCTTTTTCGCTGCAAGATACGCATCTTATCATAACTCCTTGCAATCGCTGCAAGACACGCATCTCATCATAACTCCTTGCAATCGCTGCAAGACACGCATCTCATCATAACTCCTTGCAATCGCTGCAAGATACGCATCTCATCATAACCCCTTGCATTTGCTGCAAAAAACACGCATCTCAGCATATACCCATTTTGCAATCTCTGCAAAACATGCATCTCAGTATAAACTCCTTGCAATTGCTGCAAATACACGCATCTTACCATTTACCCGTTTGCAATCACTGCAAAACATGCATCTCAGTATAAACTCCTTGCAATTGCTGCAAATACATGCATCTTAGTGTTTACCCATTTTTGCAATTGCTGCAAAACATGCATCTCAGTATAAACTCCTTGCATTCGCTGCAAATACACGCATCTTACCATTTACCCGTTTGCAATCACTGCAAAACATGCATCTCAGTATTAACTCCTTGCAATTGCTGCAAATACATGCATCTTAGTGTTTACCCATTTTTGCAATTGCTGCAAAACATGCATCTCAGTATAAACTCCTTGCAATCGCTGCAAAACACACATCTCAGCATTTACTCATTTTTGCAATCACTGCAAAACATGCATCTTAGTATATACTCCTTGCAATCGCTGCAAAAACACACATCTCAGCATATACCCATTTGCAATCGCTGCAAACATGCATCTCAACATATACTACATGCAATCGCTGCAAGCACACTCAGTGGTGCTCATACAGCCCACTTCATTTTTTAGTGGCACTAATCAGACACTCGTCTCCAGTGGCATTCATACGAGCCACTCATCGTTTTCGTCTGCCTTTTCTCCCTCGGGTCAGTCGAGTTCAAGTTCCATCCTGTACCAGGTTGGACGTTATTTCCCAGGTTAAAAAAAAAAAAAAGCTATGTTTGCATCTTCACCGGGGCCAGTCGCCTACAAGGGGGACACATTAAAAAAAAATTTAAAAAGTAAAGAAATCTTGTTGCACTCATGTCACCCCTACTGCAGGTGTTCCCGGTCGACCGAGTTTCGATCCTAACCAGGACCCCGCTACTAGAGCGTTAGTCAGGGCCTAGTTCATGGGCTTTTCTATCACATCATTCTGCAGCACCCTTTCACTCTACCGTTACTTCACATACATCGTTGGACGTGATCTCCAGGAGTTAGTTCTGTCACATATGTCTATACATGACACTCTGTTTTCCAAGGGAGACCCTTCACCTCGCAGACAAGGTTGCTTAAAGTGGGAGTCCGGCGACCAATTTTTTTTTTTTTTTTTTTAGGTCATTGAGACACTTTGCTAATCCCAAAATAGTACTCACAGTTTGGGTGTAATATTTCCGCCTCTGTCTGTTTTCATACTGAAGAATAACTTTAAAAACGTTGGCTGTTTTCATCTTGCTTGTGGGCATGTGAAGCCCACAAGCATTGATTTCCTGGATGCGGTGAATGCTGTTCATTCACAGCTTGTTCACAAGCATGATCATTGTTCCCGCACTGAATCTTGGGAAGCCTGACACTAAGCTCCCAGGAGACAGTGCGGTGCCGGGGAAAGGCAATAAACACGCTTACTCCCATGGGAGGAGAGACAGGAAGTGCCACAATAAAGTACAATATAAAGGTAATTACAGCAATAAAAAAAATTTTCATGCGGCATTTCAACATCTATGCAATTAACTGAAGGGGGTAAGATTAAGTTAAAAATTTGAGTGGAACCCCGCTTTAACAGTAGGCTTGCTGTCAGTGCAAGTGTAAAAACGTAAAAAGGGAATTGGTGCTGTACTATTGAGATAACATATGTGTATATAACTAATGTTGGTGTGTTTCCCACCAAATAAACGTGTGTATATATATATGTGTAACCATATACATGAGGTGTACAAACTGTGTGTAAACAGCAAGAACCAAGTGCTACCTAGCACGTAAAAAAGTGACGTGTGCTGAATATGTGCAAGGGGTAAAGGATAAAAAAGTGAAATAAAGTTAAATATAAAATATATATGTGAAGGTGTATGTAAAGAGATGTAGTCAATAAATAAATAGCTTCAGCTGATGTGAGTAATACCTGTCAAACAACACTGGTATAAGATATAAACATATAGGCTAAATGAGCTGCTGTGGATAATATCCAATAAATAATTAAAACTGAGTGTCCATATAAAGTATTAACCAATAGTACCCAAAAAATCAAAATCAAAATCAAAAATCAGTGTCCATATAAAGTGACATAGTGCTTCCTTCACTAGGTGAAAATTTTCCAGGAATAAGCAAAGAACATGCTGGCAAAAGTGACTGTGCTCCCCTCTTGTGCTTTCACTCACCAGAGCGCTTCACCCCTGCAGGGGTACAAGCGTGCAGAAAATGATGTGATCCCGGTCTCAGAGTTGCAATATCCCCCTGGTTCCCAGCTTTAGGGCAGAAAGGTCATCCACGGACGGAGGGGAAGGAGACTCCAGTGTCCCCCCTCTACAGCGTAACTCCCGGCCAGATAACCGCCTGGGCTTGAACTTAAAGAGTTAGACAGGCCATACACGGTGCAAATTTCTTTCCTGCAACCATGATTCCCCCATCAACACAGACAGTGCTGAGAATCCCTCCCCGCCCCCCTCTGACGCATGGGGACTTCCCTATGGCTTTCCCTGTGACATCAGAGGGGGCGGGGTTACGTAACGGCCCATTGGGCGGTAGGACGCACTAACATATCGCGTGTCGCTCCCAGAGTCACGGGTGCTCGCAGGCCGGCCGGCCACTTACTGTCTGATTTTAACTTCCACATTGTAAGTGTTACTCTTTTTTACTATTAAATTATATTTACGATAATACACTATGGGAAGTCCTTTCTTTTTCATGCCCTGATGTCACGTTACCAGAGGGCCCCTTCCACCTATGTATATTGATCCTGAATCGGGGTTCCCTGAAAGCCTGTTTCCTGACACATCCTAGAAAGGCCTTGGCTGGGTTTAAAGCCGCAAGCTCTTTATGGCTTGCCTCTGATAAGCATGCATTTGTTTTGGTGTTCCACTATCACTGGTGACGGAATATTGCACTCTCCCACTCTGAACCCAGCTCATAGCATATTGTTTGGACTTTTTGCAACTTTTCTTTTGTCATCACCATTTTATTTGCACTTTTTATTATCATTAATAACATTATCATTGTGATTATCACACCTATTTGATCATATTTCAGCGCAGTTATTTTTTATCCACATATGCAAAACTAGATCTCTCTGAACGTAAGGCTTTGGCCAGAGAAAGAGAGATAGTCTGAACTTCCGGAGCAAACCATCATTTCCAAATTGTGGCAGCAAGATAAAGAGAGAACGAAGGGAGAGTCCACCCCTTCTGCCCCTGGCACAGAGCAATCTGTTGAAGTTTAACCTGTCAGAACCCAATTCGTTTTTGAAGGTAATGCTGTTGACAGTAATGCCCTGTACACACGGTCGGACATTGATCGGCCATTCCGACAACAAAATCCATGGATTTTTTCCGACGGATGTTGGCTCAAACTTGTCTTGCATACACACGATCACACAAAGTTGTCGGAAAATCCGATCGTTCTGAACGCGGTGATGTAAAACACGTATGTCGGGACTATAAACGGGACAGTAGCCAATAGCTTTCGTTTCTTAATTTATTCTGAGCATGCGTGGCACTTTGTGCATTGGATTTATGTACACATGATCAAAATTTCCGACAACGGATTTTGTTGTCGAAAAATTTTATAGCAAGCTCTCAAACTTTGTGTGTCGGAAATTCCTATGGAAAATGTGTGATGGAGCCTACACACGGTCGGAATTTCCGACAACAAGGTCCTATCACACATTTTCCATCTGAAAATCCTATCGTGTGTACAGGGCATAAGTCTCAAATTAAATGGCATGTACCTTTTAGTCCATATTAGAGGGATTGGGAGATCCTAGAAAGAATCCAATTGGGTTTGCAGACAAACTTAGCGCTGCACAGGAAGCATATGAGGCTTCTGCTACTGACATTCATCAGCTTCTAATTAAAGCAGTGGGAAGCAACATGTCTGGCTATATACTTAAAGAATGTGGTGTAGACGTCAAAAATATAGGTAAGATAGTTAGTGGATGGGAGGTTTGTGAGAAATTGAAGGAAAAATTGCACCAAATATATGGACAAACCAGACATGCTGAATTCATGAATGCTAAGTAAGGGAAAGAGGAAGCAGCAGGGGCTTATTGGAGGCGGTTAAGCAATATGGCTGAGAAAGCAGGCATTAAAATAGCGGAAGAGAAGGCGGGAGAAACTGGTGAAACAAAGGTTTCAACCCCAGTTGAAAGAAAAGTTGTTCACAGCAAGGCCTGAGGCAGGCAATATGTCTATTTGAGACGTCTTGCCTATCCTGTTATCCATAGAAAACAGGATTAACCAAAAAGACAGCAAACCCAAGGTTATGTACATGGGCAAGCAGAGAGGAAGAGGCAAAGGCAATTTCAGAAATCATGGCAATCGGGGCCCAATTATATGCTACAATTGTGATGGGGAAGGACACATAGCCAAATTCTGCCATCTTCCTGACCGTAGACTGGAAAAGAGCTTAAAGGCACCTCATGCTGATCCCAGTTCTCTGCCAAAAGCAGTGGATCAGGCATAGCAAAATGGCATGCCAGTATCAATCATGTTAAAGAGGGGAGACAATGGTCCCGAGGCCAGAGTAAAAGTATTTTTACAAGAACTCCCCTATCCTGGAGGAGAAACAGAATTAACCTGTTTAATCGATACTGGTGCAAGCCGAAGTGTTTTTAATATAGAGGACTTACCTCTGGGATTATTATCTACAAATGTTATCTCTGGTGTTGGCCTAACCGGGACCTCTACTGATTTGGTTGAGTCCAAGCCACTTAAACTCAGGCTAGGACAGCAAACAGAAATTGTCACTAAAGTGTTAGTTTCAGACACAGTTCCTATAAATCTTTTGGGAGCTGACATTTTGAACCAAATTTTAGCAAACATAGACTACACTCCTACAGGAGTCCAAGTGGTCAGTAGTCTGTCAGGAGAAGTTTTAAATTCTGCCTGTGGAGTATTTTTAATCCAAGACTCCACTCCGCCATTTCCACCAGAATTGAAAGTGATTCCCGCTGAATTATGGGCCACCAGCAAATATGATGTAGGTCTGCTGGATTGCACCCCAGTCATGATAAAAATTAAACCAGGAGCCCATCTCCCACAGATTAAACAGTACCCACTGAGTATTGCTCAGACTGAGGGGGTAAAGGATCAAATCACTCAACTGAAAGCAGCACGGGTTATTGTACCAATTAAGTCCCAAGTCAATACTCCCCTGTTCCCAACTGCAAAGAAGCCAGACAAGAAGGGTGGGCAGGTGACATACCGCATGATTTGAGAGCCATTAACAATAATTGAGGCAGATACCCTGATCGTGCCCAACCCCCGCACTTTACTAAGTGGAATACCTGCCTCCAGCACCTGCTTTACAGCGATTGATCTTGCAAATGCTTTCTTTTCGGTGCCCCTGCACACAGATTGCTGGCACCTTTTTTCATTTACCCATGATGCCCAAAAGTTAGCATGGACAAGATTGCCCCAAAACTGTGTGAGTAGCCCCTCTGAATATAATACTGCGTTAAAGCAAGTATTGGACCAATGGTCCCCCTCACACCCAAACACAGTTTTGCTTCAGTACATAGACGATTTGCTTATTTGTTCTGATACAAAGGACATTTGTAGCAGAGAAACAGTAAGCCTTTTCATGTTTCTCTATAACAGTAACAACAAAGTTAGCAAAGATAAGCTACAATACTGCCAAGAAAAAGTGATCTTCCTGGGCCTGCATTTCACATGGAATCCGTCACCTAAACCCAGATCGAGTTAAAACTCTACAAAACTTTGAAAAGCCAAGAAATGTACGGCAACTACGTGCCTTCCTGGGGTTAGTGGGATATTGTAGGGACTGGATTCCAAATGCATAAGAACTTATGGCTCCTCTATATGAGGCTACCACTAGAAACCGTTTCAAACTCACATGGGACTATGAATTGCAGATGGAGCAGCTTATTAAAATTTTGTTTGAAGCTCCTGCCATTGGACTTCCTGACTATACTAAGACTTTCTCATTGTTCTGTCATGAAGTCAATGGATTTGCTGCAGGTGTACTCACGCAGCTACATGGAGACAAACAGAGGCCTGTGATGTTTGTATCAGCCTCATTAGACCCTATCATCAAAGGCTCCCCCAGTTGTATGCGAGCCATAGCAGCCTGCATTTTGCTGCTAGACAAAGTAACGGAGCTTGTACTAGATTCTGCTCTGATTCTGTATGTGCCACATGCAGTACAGGAAATCATGAATCAAGTAAATACCAGACATGTGTCTGCCAGTAGATTTGACATGTACCAGTCTGCTCTTTTTGCTCCATCGAATTTAACAATCAAACGATGTGTTACTTTAAATCCGGCTACTCTTCTTCCTATAATTGATGAGGAAGATGCAACAAATGGTACTGATGTAGAACCTGAGAGTTTTTCTCATGATTGTATGGATCTGATGGAGGTAGAAAGGGCCTCTGTCACACCAGCAAAAGATGAGCCTTTATCAGATTGTGACGCACACTTATTCGTAGATGGTTCCAGATTTTACACTGATGATGGTCAGCCACACAGGGTTTGCTGTAACCACTACAGACACCATTTTACATCAGGAAGCATTGACACCCCAGATGTCAGCACAGGAAGCGGAGTTGTGTGCTGTAGTCAAAGCATGCCATCTCCTAGAGAATCAAAGGGGAAACATTTAAACTGACAGCAGATATGCATTTGGAATAGCCCATGATTTTGGGCCTATCTGGAAAGCATGGAAATTCCTCACTAGTGCAGGGAAGCCAGTGAGACATGCAAAACTCGTAGTACAGCTATTTGAGGCCTTTCAGAAACCAGCAGAAGTTGCCATCTTGAAGGTAAAAGGACATGCAAGGGGAAATGACATGACAACCAGAGGAAATGCTTTAGCGGACCAAGCGGCAAAGGATGCTGCCCTTATGGCATTTGGAGTCACACCCACTGTAGGGGTCGCCCAGGTAGCGGGGACAGATTTCCCTCATCAAGAGCAGTGGGATGTAGAAACTTTAATTCAGTTGCAGAACCAGGCCCCTGATGAAGAGAAGGATAAGTGGATCAAATGTAATGCTACCCAAAATCAGCAGGGCCTGTGGAGCGCTGACAACAGGTGGTGTCTACCCAGGAGTTTGTACCCAGTTTTAGCACAACTGGCACATGGCGTCAGCCATCTTGCTAAGGGCGCCATGGTGGCACTTACTGACTGCTATTGAATAGCACCTGGATTTAGTGCATTTGCAGCCAGGTTTTGTGCTTCATGTCTCACTTGTGCTCTGTACAATGCAGGGAGGCCTGTCCATGTTCCCCAAAAGCATTCTTCTAAGCCAGATTTCCCTTTCCAAAGAATTCAAATAGACTACATTCAGAAGCCCAGAATAGGCACCTATGAGTTCGCTTTAGTGTGTGTTGACATGTTCTCAGGTTGGAGGAAGACTGGCAAGTAGCTAAAGCAAATGCAAAAACAACAGCAAAGAAAATTTTGAATGAAATAGTTTGTAGATATGGAGTTCCTGAAACTATTGAGAGTGACAGGGGAACTCATTTTACTGGAGAAGTAATGAAAGAGGTAATGGAAGCCCTTCACATACAGTAAGCTTTCCATACACCTTATCATCCACAAAGTAGTGGTTGAGAGACTTAATGTAATTTTGAAAAACAGATGTACAAAAATTAAAGCAGATACAGGAAAAGGATGGGTGGAAGCTTTGCCATTAGCCCTATATTCTGTACGAACTACCCTTAAACAACCACATGGGCTGTCCCCCTATTTTATTTGGAGGGCCACCCAAAACAGGGCTATATTTTCCCCAACAGTTACAGGCTTCTCACTCTAGTCTGTTAGAATACAGTAGGTGACCGCGATATTGTGTCAATCTCGCCGAATTTCTCGGCAAGATTTGACACCTGAGAGCCCCGTCGCATTGGCTAGCGCCGAGATGGCTCACTCATCGGGAAAGGAAAACTTAGAAAACTTTGTTTTCCTTCCGCGATGAGTGACAGGCAGTGCTGACAGCTGTCTGGTATGAATCCTGAGGCTGGAACACCGCGCCAAATTTTAAATGAAAAAACCGGCGTGGGTTCTCCCCCCCCCCCAGGGGCATACCAGGCCCTTAGGTCTGGTATGGATTGTAAGAGGAACCCCCTACGCCGAAAAATCGGCGTGGGGGTCCCCCCAAAATCAATACCAGACCCTTATCCGAGCATGGAGCCCGGCCGGCCAGGAAAGGGGGTGGGGACGAGCGAGCGCCCCCCCTCCTGAGCCGTACCAGGCCGCATGCCCTCAACATGGGGGGGTGGGTGCCTTGGGGGAGGGGGGGGCCCTGCGGGGCCCCCCACCCCAAAGCACCTTGTCCCCATGTTGATGAGGACAAGGGCCTCTTCCCGACAACCCTGGCCGTCGGTTGTCGGGGTCTGCGGGCGGGGGGCTTATCGGAATCCGGGAGCCCCCTTTTAATAAGGGGGCCCCCAGATCCCGGCCCCCCACCCTGTGTGAATGAGTATGGGGTACATGGTACCCCTACCCATTCACCTAGGGAAAAATGTCAATAAAAAAAAAAAAACACAGTACACAGGTTTTAAGAGTAATTTATTAGTCAGCTCCGGGATCTTCTTCTGACTTCGGGGGTCTCCTTCCGACTTCTCCCGGTGTTCGGCCTCTTCTCCCGGGCCCCGTCGCTATCTTCTTCCAGCTCTATTGCCAGCGAGGGGCCCGGTCTGCTGCCGCTGTCTTGTCGCCGCTGTCTCGCCGCCGCTGTCTCACCACTTCTTCTCTTCTTCCCCGATGTTGACACGATGCTCTCTCCGGCTCGAATGCTGTGTGCGAGCTGCGGAGCCATTTATATAGGCGGTGACCCCGCCCCCTTGTGACGTCATGGTCCCAGCATGCGCAGGGACTCTGGGGTCACGCCCCCTTATGACGCCAGAGTCCCTGCGCATGCTGGGACCACGACGTCGTAAGGGGGCGGGGTCACCGCCTATATAAATGGCTCCGCAGCTCGCACACAGCATTCGAGCCGGAGAGAGCATCGTGTCAACATCGGGGAAGAAGAGAAGAAGTGGCGAGACAGCGGCGGCGAGACAGCGGCGACAAGACAGCGGCAGCAGACCGGGCCCCTCGCTGGCAATAGAGCTGGAAGAAGATAGCGACGGGGCCCGGGAGAAGAGGCCGAACACCGGGAGAAGAGGCCGAACACCGGGAGAAGTGGGAAGGAGACCCCCGAAGTCGGAAGAAGATCCCGGAGCTGACTAATAAATTACTCTTAAAACCTGTGTACTGTGTTTTTTTTTTTTTTATTGACATTTTTCCCTAGGTGAATGGGTAGGGGTACCATGTACCCCATACTCATTCACACAGGGTGGGGGGCCGGGATCTGGGGGCCCCCTTATTAAAGGGGGCTCCCGGATTCCGATTAAGCCCCCCGCCCGCAGACCCCGACAACCGACGGCCAGGGTTGTCGGGAAGAGGCCCTTGTCCTCATCAACATGGGGACAAGGTGCTTTTGGGTGGGGGGCCCCGCAGGGCGCCCCCTCCCCCCAGGCACCCACCCCCCCATGTTGAGGGCATGCGGCCTGGTACGGCTCAGGAGGGGGGGGCCTTTCCTGGCCGGTCGGGCTCCATGCTCGGATAAGGGTCTGGTATGGATTTTGGGGGGACCCCCACGCCGGTTTTTTGGCGTAGGGGGTTCCCCTTACAATCCATACCAGACCTAAGGGCCTGGTATGCCCCTGGGGGGGAACCCACGCCGTTTTTTTCATTTAAAATTTGGCGCGGTGTTCCTGCCTCAGGATTCATACCAGACAGCTGTCAGCACTGCCTGTCACTCATCGCAGAAGGAAAACAAAGTTTTCCTTTCCCGATGAGTGAGCCAGCGCGACATGCACAGTACCCTGTCTCCGAGAACCAGCGCGATGGTATCGCGCTGGAAACACAATCTCGCGGTCAGGTACTGTATGTTTAGATTTTGCAAATAACATTGAATAAAATACTTGACGGTGTTTTATAAATCTATCCCCGACCCAGATTCTGTTTCAGGTATTCACAGAATCCAACCAGGTGACTGGGTAGTGGTCAAGCGACACGTCAGAAAGCCACTAGAAACAAAATTTGACGGACCACATTAGGTGCTTTTGACAACCAGTTCCGCTGTCAAGTTGGAAGGAAAGCTCACCTAGATTCACGACAGTCACTGCAAGAAAATCCTGAAGTGATGATATCCTTTGAAAAAATGATGATCATGTTCCTTTTCTTTTTGTTTGTTTGTGAGAAATGAGACATGGAAAAATAACCCTTTCACCCAAATGTTAAAATTGTATGCAACCCATAGCAACGCTAGTAACTGCTGGGTGTGTTCTCACTTACATCCCCAAACAGGCACAATACCCATGATAGCAATGCCTCTCAAATTCACTGATCTAAACGGGACCAGAATAAATGGCTCATACATAGTCTCCACAGCTAATGAGCACAGATCAGTAACTTTGATGGTTTCAAAACAGATAAATACTCCACAGATTTGTTTAAACATCACATGCCCATTTAACACTAAATGTACACGGTTGGGCAATTCAGATTGCACCGGAGCAAAAACTACAGTTTATGGAGGAAACTATGGTCAATATTATATCCCAGATCCAGAACTAAATAGAACCCCTTATAGTACAAATTGCTCACAGTTCCCCATATGTGAAATATCGGTTACCTGAGATTCCATGTTATTGCTTCCAGTTTTTAGGAGCAGGCATACCGTCCATACGTAGAGGGTTATATTATATATGTGGAAATAAAGCTTTCGCCTGGCTTCCTACTAATGTTACAGGTACATGTTATATTGGGAAGTTAGCACCTGCTTTGGCTGTTCGCAAAGATACAGTGCGACCAGATCAAAGTCCAGAATACCCTTTAGTGTTTAAAAGAGAGCTGTTCACTTGAAGGTGACATGGCATGGTCATGGTTCCCTTCCTGGACAGGATGGGGAATTGAAGCAATGAAAAGAATAAATAATTACACTAGAATTGTAGATGAAATTATTAACCTTACTACCACTGATATAGGTTTATTAAATGAAGAAATTGATCAGCTTAAAAAAGTAGTATTAGAGCACAGATTAACGCTAAATTATCTCACTGCAACTCAAGGTGGGATGTGTAAGGTATTTCGCACGTACTGTTGTATAAACATTTCTGATAATGAGGACATTATTAAAGGGCATCTTGCTAAGATAAGAGAACTACAGAATAAGGCCAGGGATATTGCTAAAGATGGATGGAACCCCTTTCAGGGTTTAGGACGTTTTGGTGACTTTTTATATGGCATAGCAACATGGTTACAGAAACTAGGCGCTTACATTGTGATGTTCCTATTTCTCATATTTGTTATTTACTTCCTCATCAGGCTTTGCCTCTGTGTGACTACCCGCTGTACCAACAAATGTACCAGCCCTGATGAACACATTATTGTGAGAAAGCTAGAAGAGAGCTGAACAGGACGCCGTCTCTCTGCGCTAATGTAACAGGAGTTACCAGCAATCGGCTGAATGTAACGTGAAGAATGGTGTCAAATAAACAAAAGGAGGGAAATGACATGGACATTCACTGTAGTGTTCATTTAAGCACAAGAGACTCCATTTTGTTCTCACTGTTGAAATGTGTTCTGTAACCTTCACCTAACACACAGTCACATCTCCTACTAAATGCTCTCTATTCCCCCCTCCCTTCTCAATGTTTTATTTTTGCAATTGTTCTATTCGCTAGCTTTTAATAATATATTTCTATTTTTTAATTTTTAATAACATTTCACACCACCCCTTTCTTATCTGTGTATAAAATAACATGTAATAATACATTTTGACACTGAACGGACATTTTAAGCACAGTGATTGAGTCCTGTGAATCTGTTCCTGCAGCTGCAGTGTTAACTTTGTTTTAGAGTTCCAATCAGAAATCAGTCATAACAGTCGATACATAATGTTCCCACAAATTATGAATCACCAGTTGGATAATTAAAAAATGGTGGACACCCAATGCTTTTTAAAAATGGTTTCCTTATTCTTCTTCAGAGGTATACAAAAACCAAATGGGGAGCTATAATCTATAATATACCATTAGATTCATTGTAAATTAGTAGACATGTGCAATTCGTTCATTTTCGTTTTCGTTTCATTAGTTTATTTTTTTTTTCGTTTTTCAGGTCATTCGTTATGATCGCAATTCGTACGTTTGTAAATTCGTTCATTCGTAAATTCGTACATTTGTAAATTCGAAATATGAAAATCCAAAAACCCGAAAATTCAAAAATCTGAAATAGTAACTAACTACTAAATTATAGGTATTGTAATTTCCTTTCAAATTTGGCTGTCAGTAAATGTAACAAATACGAATTTATCCGAAGTTATGCATTATCCGAAATAACGAATGCTGCATCTAAACAAATGGAACGGAACAAATTAATAATTAATAATAAAAAGTTTTTATTATTATTGTTATTTATTATTATTAATTGATTACGTTCCATTCGTTTGGATACGGCATTCGTTATTTCGGATCATTCGTAAGCTTCGGATAAATTTGTATGTGTTACGTTCACTAACAGCCAAATTTGAAAGGAAATTACGATACCTATAATTTAATAGTTACTAGTAATAGTAGTTAAGTTATTATTAGTTAATTATTATTTCAGATTTCCGAATTTACAGATTTACGAATTCACTAATTTACGAATGTACGAATGTACATTCGTAAATTACGAATTTACGAATGTACAAATTTTTCGAATTTACGAATATTTGGACAAATGCGTTAAACGGGTTTTCGTTAATTCGGATATTTCCGAATTAACGAATTTGTCAAAGTTCATTAAAAAATGAATTCGGAACGAAACGAATTGCACATGCATATAAATTAGTACATAGTAAAGGTGTGTAGCTTGTTGTATCTACACAATGGTAATTATTACCTGTTGTAGTGTAGTTTAACATTATGAAAGAACAGCCACAGATAAAAACCATATGAAACCATGAACAATATCCTTAAACCACCATTAGGGGACAATAGAGCCAAGCTGGTGGTGGTTTGAGGATATTTTTCATAGTTTTATATGGTTTTGATCTCTTTTGCATGTTTTTTTAATGTTAAACTACACTGCAACAGGTAACTGAAAGGATCAACCAGGTATTTAACACCTTAGAGACAGCGCCTGCCGACCCTTTAAGTGGTTTAGTATGCCAAAAGGCGGTGCTTATGGTCATGTGACCGCCGTATTTAGCTGTCAGAAATCTCTTGATCGCAAGCTGCGAACGGGAGCTTTCTGTTAGCTGCCAGTGACTGTGATAGGAGCACGTTCTACTGGCACGATTACACGCAAATCTGCGGCCCCTCAGCACCAAGATCCGGCCACCAAGTGGCTGCATATTTGTGTGCGCTTGGTGCCAAGGAGTTAATACTAATAAAGAGTTGAATAATTCTAAGCTTCAGCACATAGGAAAAGATCATAAATTGAAAGAAATACAAGCAAAAAAAGTTGCAGTTTAATGCAACTTTAACCAGATGCCGACCGCCCCACATACATTTACTGCGGCAGGGCAGCCGCTCTTGACAGAATCACGTACCTGTACGTGATTCTGCTCTTCCGGGTCTGGGGCGCACATGCGCGCCCCGGGCAACCCGCTCCCGTTGTGATTGGACACAGCAGAAGCCAATCAGCGGGTCTGGCGGACATAATAGCCGCCGGGACCTGCTGATCATTCGGGACACAAATGTAAACAATGCAGATCACCATTCTGGGACAAGGGAAGGCTGTGATCCTGTGTTTCTGTTAAGCAGGAACATGGATCTCTGCCTTCTCACAGTACAAGTACCCCCCACACAGTTAGCAAGCACTCCCTAGGAACACATTTAACCCTTTGATCGCCTCTGATGTTAACCCCTTCCCTGCCAGTGTCATTAGTACACTGACAGTGTATAATGCTTAGCACTGATCACTGTATTAATGTCACTGGTCCCCAAAAAGTGTCAGGTGTCTGATTTGTCTGCCGCAATTTTGCAGTCCTGCTATAAGTCGCTGATCGCGGTCATTACTAGTAAAAAATAAATAAAAATTCCAAAGATATATCCCATAGTTTGTAGACGCTATAACTTTTGCGCAAACCAATCAATATACGCTTATTGCGATTATTTTATCAAAAAATATGTAGCAGAATACATGGTGGCCTAAATTGATGAAGAAATTAAATTTTTTTTTTTTTTTACATTTTTATATTGGGTATGTTTTATAGCAGAAAGTGAAAAATATTGTTTTTGTTTTGCAAAATTGGCAGTCTTTTTTTGTTCATAGCGCAAAAAATAAAAACCACCAAAAGAAATCTCTTTTTGTGGGGAAGAGAAGGACAAAATCGTTATTTGGGTACAGCATTGCATGACCGCGCAATTGTCAAAGTAACACAGTGCTGTATTGAAAAAAATGGCCTGGTCATGAAGGGGGGGTAAACCTTCTGGGACTGAATTACTGTGCCAAAAAGTAAGACTCCCAGACGTGGCTGGATATTGGGCTTGGCTTACAGCAACATGGATAAATATAGTCTAAGTCTAAGAACGGTACACACTGCACACATATGCTGCACTCCTTGTACCCACAAAATACTCCTTAAAGTAGAATTTCTGCCTATAACTATGTTTAACCGCTTGCCGACCGGCTCACACTGATATACGTTGGCAGAAGGGCACATACCAGCATACTAACGTACCTGCACATTGCCCTTTAAGACGCGGGGCACCCGCGATAATATCACGGAGAGGAAGAGCGGGGAAATGCTGATGTAAACAAGCATTTCCCCGTTCTGCCTAGTGACACTGACACTGATCACAGCTCCCTGTAATCGGAAGCGGTGATCAGTGACGTGTCACACACAGCCCCTCCCCCCCACAGTTAGAATCACTCCCTAGGACCCACTTAACCCCTGCAGCGCCCCCTAGTGGTTAACACCTTCACTGCCAGTCACATTTACACAGTAATCAATGCATTTTTAATCACACTGATCGCTGTATAAATCTGAATGCTCTGTCCACCATAATGTCGCAGTCATGATAAAAATCACTGATCGCCGCCATTACTAGTAAAAAAAAAAAATTATTAATAAAAATGCCATAAAACTATCCCCTATTTTGTAGACGCTATAACTTTTGCGCAAACCAATCAATAAACACTTATTGCATTTTTTTTTTTACCAAAAATATGTAGAAGAATACGTATCTGCCTAAACTGAGGAAAAAAGATGGTTTTTTTAATATATTTTTTGGGGATATTTATTATAGCAAAAAGTAAAAAATAAGAAAGAAAGCTCTATTTGTGAGAAAAAAGGACGTCAATTTTGTTTGGGAGCCACGTCGCACGGCTGTGCAATTGTCAGTTAAAGCGACGCAGTGCCGAATCGCAAAAAAGTGCTCTGGTCTTTTGCCAGCCAAATGGACCGGGCTGAAGTGATTAAAATGTCTGCTCCCCCTCCCGCTACCAATGCTGCATAACCTGTGTAAAAAAAGATGTATATACTTACATGTTCTTAGTCCACTTGGGTCACATGATCCCATGTCAGCGAGCGGCGGCTGATGGGGAGAGGAGGGAGCACTCTACAATGGCTGGGAACTCTGGGAGCTGTAATGTCACTCATAGACTCCAGTGAGCGAACCATTGTCAGCGTTCCCTCCTTTCCCCTCCAGCAGCTGCTGACTGATTAAGGGGATCAAGTGACCGGACCAGAGCAGACTACAAATAGGTAAGTATACAGATATTTTTTACACAGATATATATAGTATGTGGAGGCAGCTGACAGCAAATGGATCTGAGACACTTTGCATAGAAAGGTGTGGTCTATATACAGAATATAAGTATGAGAATGAAAAGGATTCAACTAACCTCTGTTCCGTCAAAGTGATTCCTCATCACCATGATCATGTTCTGGACTGTCTTCACTTTCATCACTTATTTTTCCTGTAATTTATATTTATACTTTATTAAAACTACTGGGATTAATAGGATATTTTTTTCTAATATCATCATTCTCTCATTTATGTTGCAGATTCTGTGGCTCAGTTTACTGTCATCCAGGAAGCCACAATAACGGCACCTCTTGGTGGTAATGTCATTTTGTCCTGTGGTCGTAGTGATGGTTCTGTAGCTGGTGGTAACTACCCAAAATGGGTATATCAGACACCTGGAAGTGTTCCTAAAGGTTTAACAGGTAGTGATGGAAGTAATCATAATCTAAAACCTCCAGGAACCTCTGAACGTTTTACTGGATCCATCCAAGGAGGCTCAAGTGTTTTGTCTATCAGTAATGTACAGGCTGCAGATGAAGCGGATTATTACTGTGTTCTATGGACTGGTAGTGCGTACACTGTGCTACAAATTCACACACAGTGAGACATTAATATCAACTTCCTCTTTTGTTCCTCATACATGTTGTACTTATTTAAGTAGCCAAAGAATAATAATCAAATATATGTGTAGCAAAGTCACAGAATATTCCATTCACTGACCTAAATGCAGTTAGAGTAGTTTTAACTTGTTTCTTTTGATTACTGTTCTAATCAAATACAATTTTATATTGCCCTTTTCAATAATCATAATAATAGTTACTGAGCATATAAAAAAATGGAAATTCTGTGAGTATTACTGATGTTCTACTGAAGTAGCCTGAGCTAATAAATAATTTCTTATCAATTTAGGCCAAATTATAACAAAATAATACAAGAGTGGAACCTGAAATTTTTGGTATAGTGTCTGCCCAAAACCAAAAAGTTCTGTCTGGAACTAAGCTTTAAAGGACCAGCAGAATATTTCTAAAAGTTTTATATATGTTAAGTAGGATTGTGAAAGATTGCTGAGGAAAGCAATAATGCACCGACAGTATCATAATAACTGCCTGTCATGTTGTTATCACGTCCAGTTGACTTACTTGCTACTACATGGCTCTGTTTCTAATATAATCTGGCATAGCAAGGTCCCAGGCCTCCTTCGGTCTAATGAGAACCTCCAGGGACAAAGATAGCTGACATCCTTCTGTATGTAGTGGGTTGTGAGGCATAGTGGGTGCAAAGATGGTGAAAGTCATTGGGCGCCAGACACTTCTTGGATGCAAAAGAGGTTTCGTTTCTTTTAACATTCTTTTTTGTATTTTTGGGGGGAGAGAGGGTTAGGGCCAGGACACCCTTAGATAGTTGCAAATTCAACTAGGCCTCCAGCAAGAAGCCGCATCTGCCCATGCAGGAATGCTGTCTCCTATGGCAACAGTCTTTAACAGTTCCTAACACAAAGTGTAACAGTTCTTTCAGCTTCACTACAACTTCTCCTTGTAGTTCTTCCATACACTGAGCTCCCGGTCTCTCACAAGACCCTCTGATTCACTGCCACTGAATCCCTTGAGCTCCTTCAATCTTCACGGTGGTATCTTCCTCAAGCGTCACCCCTGCTTCTCTGCTGGGTCCTTGGCTTGGCACTCTAGATACCTTTCAAGCTTCACCCATCCTGGCTTGACACACAAGTCTGCTCTGCAAACGTCACCTCCACTGGCTGGGTCCCTGGCTTGATTCCCTCTGAAGTCTCCAGATTCTTCATCGTCCCCGTCTGGTGAGAATGCTGCACTGGTACTTGCTTCAGTTACTCACTGTGGTCCCTGGTAATAAGGCGGATAGTCCCTTACTGGTGACAGTTTCCCCTCTCTGAAGAGGACAGGTTCTCCGGCCGGCAGAACCGTCACTTCTGGTTGGACTGCAAGCCGCAATCCCAACCCTCTTGCTTCTGGATAGGCCCTCAGACAGCCTAGCAGCCAGATGTGCCGGGATAGGCCCCATCTACGGCCTAGCAGCCCGGGAAATACGACACACATCAACCCAGACATCCGTCCAGGTGGCACAGAACACAGATCACCTGACTCCACCCAAATGTATAGGCTCTCCCAGCAGGCCAAGGGATTAAAGAAAACCCCTGCCCATTGGCTGAGATACCCCATATACCCACAACCTGACCTTGGGTTGCCCTTCTCGTATCTAGAACCACCAAGTTCCCGGCCACCTAGGGGTTGAAGAGAAAAGTGCAACAAGGCCAAACTTAGAGAGAAATCAATAGATCTCTGTCAATTTACCAGGATAACTACGCCTTGCAAGTAAATTTGTGAGGAGCTCCCCGCCTAAACTACAGCGTGCTACACTGGTATAAGGGAAAGTGTTAATTGGGTTTTAGGCCCCTTTTGGGGAAAACCTTTATCTAGTGATGTAATAGATGAGGTTAGTGCCCATATAAATGCCAGGATGGGAGGGGCCTAGTGAGATGGGGCATAGGAACCAAACACCCTGATGTAATTGGCTACTGTCCATGGGCCCCTTAGCCTAGGTTCACACTGGTACGATTTGGCATGCGATTTGACATGTCAAATCGCATGCCAAATCGGCGGCAATAGCACCATCTGAACTGAAGCGACACCGACTTTGCGCCGCCGTACCAATTCCCAAAAGTAGTTCCCGCACTACTTTTGGTGACTTTAGGTGCAATTTCAATAGACATCTGTGCAGGAACTCACACAGATGTCTGTCAAATTGCCCCCCGAAGTTGGACTGTATTGCCGGGTTGAAACCGTGCGAGTTCAGCTGAACTTGCACGATTTCTAACCTGCAGCAAAGTGAACCTAGGCTTACAGGGCTCAAACCCCAGGTAAGGTGGTTCAGAACTCAGTAGGAATAGCTGTAGTGGACTTTACTCTTTTTCTGTTGGTCATGAGTGGGTTGCAAAAGGCCTTTTAAGTGAAGCCAGAGTCCTCTGATGTGAGTACTAGTGCACCTGGGAATGAGTGTGACATATAGGAGTGTGCCTGTCAGTGACAGATCAGTTTAAATAGTCTGCTGGACATCAAGTGTGCACTCCAATATGCGTACTTGCGAACTGGCACAGCACGTCTGAAATTGCCCTTGTGCATAGAAGTACTAGTAAGTAAGCAATGCGCATGCACATAAGCACCAACATAAGTCCACACTGGTTTTCTGATTCTCGAATGTTTACCTTACACTGTGATTTTAAAAGTTGTATATACTTAATTGCATACCGTGTATATACCTGCTATTTATTATTGTAGTATTATGATTGATCCTGTTAGTTCTATTAAAATATTCCATCTGTAACTTTTATGTTTTTTAAGTATTCGTATGTGAGGTGCCAATCATGTGGTTATTGTTGCCTAGATTCTGTTTCTGCAACATTCAGTTCGAATGCCAGGTATATAGACTCTTATACCTTGCATTATGTTTATTGTTTTGCTTATATTTGCACTTTACTACTGTATTGCTTTTTCAAGGTTTATGCAAGCCACCTTCCTGTGAATCGGTTCCTGCATGGCGGAGGGATGTGCCATGGTTTAAAGGGGGTGAAAGTGTTAACATGTGCAGTTAGCTTGCTTGCCACTAGATAGCTCTGTTCCCAAGATATAAGGGAAAGTGACAATTGGGTGTTAGGCCCCTTGTAGACAAAATCTTCCTCTGGTGATGTACGTATTGGGTGAAGTTAGTGTCCATATGAATGCCAGGATGGGAGGGAGTGCTGTGGGGGTTGATATGAAGGGGGCAGTGGATACTAATGTGAAGAGGAAATTGATGTGAAGTGGGGGACTATGGTGTATGGGGGACTGAAAACACTGATGTAAGAACGGGATTGTGATATAAGGGGGGCAAAAAGAGGAGAGAGAAGCGCCAAGCCAACCCTTTAAACCAGGGATCATCAACCCCCGGGCCGGGGCCCACTACCGGGCCGCAGCCTTTCTGCAGCTCGGCCGTGGGTGCGGGTAGCCGGCATGAGACACCTGGGCAGGCAGGCATGAGAGAGTCAGGCGGGCGGCATAAGACAGACGAGCGGCCGGCATATGAGATCGGTGGATGGAAGAAGCGACTGGGCAAGCAGAGATGACATCATCTCTCTCCGCCCCCCGCATCACCGCTCTTTCGCCCTCACAGCCAGTGTCCTGTCAGCCTCAGTGTCAGAGGTGCGGCGGGGAGCAGAGATGACATCATCTCTCACTGCCCGCCCTGCATCACTGCTCTCCTGCCTTCATTCGGAACCCACCACTGCACAGAGGCCTGCCTCTGTGCTGAATGGACCAGTGCAGCATGGCAAGTGACATTCCGCATCTGGTGACAGGCAACGTAGCAGGTGGCATGGCAAGTGACATTCCACATCTGGTGACTAGGGATGAGCCGAACACCCCCCCGGTTCGGTTCGCACCAGATCCTGCGAACGGACCGAAAATTCGCACGAACATTAGAACCCCATTGACGTCTATGGGACTCAAACGTTCGAAATCAAAAGTGCTCATTTTAAAGGCTAATTTGCATGGTATTGTCCTAAAAAGGGTTTGGGGACCCGGGTCCTGCCCCAGAGGACATGTATCAATGCAAAAAAAAATTTTTTAAATGGCCGTTTTTTCGGGAGCAGTGATTTTAATGATGCTTAAAGTAAAAAAAAAAAAAAAAAAAAGTGAAATATTCCTTTAAATATCGTACCTGTGGGTGTCTATAGTATGCCTGTAAAGTGGCGCATATTTCCCGTGCTTAGAACAGTCCCTGCACAAAATGTCATTTTTAAAGGAAAATAGTTTAAAACTGCTTGCGGCTTTAATGTAATGTCGGGTCCTGGCAATATGGATGAAAATCAGTGAGACAAATGGCATGGGTACCCCCCAGTCCATTACCAGGCCCTTTGGGTCTTGTATGGATATTAAGGGGAACCCCGCACCCAAATTAAAAAAGGAAACAGCAGTATACAGGCTCTGTACTCTGAACAGCAGTATACAGGCGGTGCAAACAAGACAGGGACTGTAGGTTTGTTGTTAAGTAGAATCTAGTAGTAATTTTGAACTTGTACATTTTTAACGTGTTTAGCTCCAGCCAAAAAAATCTATTTTAAACTTTTTGGAAAACATAGGGAAGGGTTATCACCCCTGTGACATTTGTTTTGCTGCCTGTGCTCCTCTTCAGAAGATTTCACCTCACTTTTTGTCCCAATGACAAATGTTTTTTGAAAATTTTGGGGTTTTTTTTGGGAAACAAGGATTGGTGATAAAGCATCAGTGGAAAGGAGAAATGTTTTTCCCATATTAACTCTTACAGGAGAGAATTTCCCTTCCTAGGGGTAGATTTCATCTCACTTCCTGTTGTCTCCTTCCATTTGCAAGTAGGAGTCGTTTGTAACTTGGATGTTTGAAAGTAGGGGCCTGCCCTATATACTCAGCAGAAATTTGGGCCTTAGGTGTTGTTGTGGCCACAACACTGTTTAACAGGGGCAGAAAAATTGGGCCTTTGGTGGTGGTGGTGCTGGTGCCACAACACTGTAAGTCCTCACTCACTCTTGGTGGGCGCAGAAACGGGTCCTGCTGTGAAATATTAGATCGAGAATTGTAATTACATGCCCCTGTTGAACAGGGGCAGAAAAATTGGGCCTTTGGTGGTGGTGGTGGTGGTGGTGGTGCTGGTGCCACAACACTGTAAGTCCTCACTCACTCTTGGTGGGCGCAGAAACGGGCCCTGCTGTGAAATTTTAGATCGAGAATTGTAATTACATGCCCCTGTTGAACAGGGGCTGAAAAATTGGGCCTTAGGCACTGGTGCTGGTGCCACAACACTGCAACCCCTCACAGATACTCTAGTTGGAACACAGGTACGAGCCCTGCTGCAAAGTATTGCATCAAAAATTGTAATTACACTCCCCTGTTAGACAGGGGTTGAAAAATTGGGCCTTAGGCACTGGTGCTGGTGCCACAACACTCCAACCTCTCACAGATACTCTAGTTGGAACGCAGAAACGAGCCCTGCTGCAAAGTATTGCATCAAAAATTGTAATTACACACCCCTGTTAAACAGGGGCTGAAAAATTGGGCCTTAGGCACTGGTGCTGGTGCCACAACACTGCAACCCCTCACAGATACTCTAGTTGGAATGCAGGAACGATTCCTGCTGCAAAGTATTGCATCAAAAATTGTAATTACACGCCCTTGTTAAACAGGGGCTGAAAAATTGGGCCTTAGGCACTGGTGCTGGTGCCACAACACTGCAACCCCTCACAAATACTCTAGTTGGAACGCAGGAACGAGCCCTGCTGCAAAGTATTGCATCAAAAATTGTAATTACACGCCCCTGTTAAACAGGGGCTGAAAAATTGGGCCTTAGGCACTGGTGGTGGCGCCCAGGACCAAAAATGTTCTTACAAGCTATCAGCATGATCATTGAGGAGGAAGAGGATAATTACTCAGGATAGTCACTCAGCATCAGCATAGGCAGTCTTTGAAGGGATCTGAGATTTCAAAAAAAAATTATTCGGTTACATCAACATCAGGTGCTTGGTAGCTGGTGGTGATCCAAGACTGATTCATTTTTATGAAGGTCAGTCGATCGACCAGTCGAACACCCCGTGATCATTTACAAAGCCTCCAGCAGCACTGAATGTGCATTCCGAAAGAACGCTGGATGCAGGACAGGCCAGTAGCTCAATTGCATTCCGTGCAAGCTCTGGCCAGTGATCCATCCTCAAGACCCAGTAACCCAGAGGATTTTCGTTGGGAAAGGTGTCCAAGTCAGATCTTGCCCCTAGGTATTCCTGCACCATGTAAAACAAACGCTGGCGATGGTTGCTGGAACCGATCATACCTTGGGATACCTGCGGACTAAAAAACTGTCTGAACGCATCGGTCAGATGGCCACCTTCTCCACAGCTCCTTCTTTGACTGACCGAAGCCTCAGCAACACGTTGTCCAGAAACAGGAGTTTGTAACCTCCCAGTCTCTGGGAACACGTTGCACAGACCTTTCTGCAAGGCCTCCCGAAGATGTTTCAACCTCTGCTCCCTCTGCGATGGCAAGTTAAGGTCCGCAACCTTACCCTTGTAACGTGGATCAAGGAGGGTTGCCAGCTAGTATTGGTCCTTCTCCTTGATACCACGAATACGAGGATCCTTACACAGGCTTTGCAGGATCAGGGAGGCCATGCAGCGTAGGTTTGCTGAGGCATTCGGTCCGGAGTCCTCTGGGTCACTAAGGATGACATGGTCCGCAGCCACCTCCTCCCAGCCAAGTACAAGTCCATGTGTTTCTTGGGACTGATCCCTTAAAGACTGCTGCTGATGCTGAGTGCCAGGCTCCACCTCCATACTGACACAATCCTCCTCCTCCTTGTCCTCTTCCTGTGTGATCGGCGGTCATGCAGGAACACTGTCTGGATAAAGAGGGCCTTGAGAGCTAAGGAAGTCCTCCTCTTCCTGCCTCTGTTCTGCCTCAAGTGCCCTGTCCATTATTCCACGCAGTGTGTGCTCCAACAGGTTGGCAAGGGGGACAGTGTCACTGATGCATGCACTGTCACTGCTCACCATCCTTGTGGCCTCCTCAAATGGTGACAGGACAGTGCATGCATCCCTGATCATGGCCCACTGGCGTGGGGAAAAAAAACAAGCTCCCCTGACCCTGTCCTGGTGCCATAATTGCACAGGTACTCATTGATGGCCCTCTGCTGCATGTGCAGCCGCTGCAGCATGGCCAACGTTGAGTTCCACCTGGTGGGCATGTCACAGATTAGGCGGTTCTTGGGCAGGTTAAACTCCTTTTGGAGGTCTGCCAGCCAAGCACTGGCATTATATGACCGGCAGAAATGCACACAGACTTTCTTGGCCTGCCTCATGACATCCTGTAAGCCCGGGTACCTGCCCAAGAACCGCTGCACCACCAAGTTAAGGACGTGAGCCAAACAGGGCATATGGGTCATTTGTCCCTGTCGGAGGGCAGAGAGGAGGTGGGTGCCATTGTCGCAAACCACCATTCCTGCCTTAAGTTGGCGTGGCGTCAACCACCTCTGAACCTGCCCCTGCAGAGCTGACAGAACCTCTGCCCCAGTGTGGCTCCGGTCCCCCAAGCACACCAGCTCAAGTACCGCATGGCATCTTTTGGCCTGCATACTTGCGTAGCCCCTTGAACGGCTACAGAGCACCGCTGGTTCCGAGGACAAAGCACGGGAAGAGGCCATGGAGGAAGAAGAAGAGGAGGGGGTGGAGGAGAGAGGTGTGTCACAATCATTAGTAGTGGCATTTTGGAGGCGTGGTGGCGGAACAACCTCCAACACTACTGCACCTTGTCCTGCATCCTTTCCAGCTGCCAGCAGAGTCACCCAATGCGCAGTGAAACTTAGGTAACGTCCCTGTCCATGCCTGCTGGACCATGAGTCAGCGGTAATGTGCACCTTACCGCTGACCGCCCTGTCCAGCGAGGCATGGACATTGCCTTCCACATGCCGGTAGAAAGCCAGAATCGCCTTCCGTGAGAAAAAGTGGCGTTTGGGTACCTGCCACTGAGGAACCGCACATTCGACAAACTCATGGAAGGGGGCAGAGTCTACCAATTGAAAAGGCAGCAGTTGAACTGCTAGCAATTTTGCCAAGCTAGCATTTAATTGCTGGGCATGTGGATGGCTGGGAGCGAACTTCTTTCGGCGGTGCAGCAGCTGGGGCAGGGAAATTTGCCTGGTACAATCTGACGTCGGTGTACCGAAAGCACACCTTTTCTAATTCTACACCTTCATTCCTCTCAGTGCAGGTCTCAGAGAGGACTGAAGGTATAGTGGGGTTGGAGATCTCAGCTGATGAGGAGCAAGGAGAGGTCCTCTTTGTTCTTTGGTGTGGGTCTTTTAGATACGCTTGCCATCAAACTGCATGGCAGGTCAACATATGTCTGGTCAAGCATGTGGTGCCCAAGTGGGAGATGTTTTGGCCACGCGAGATACGCTTGAGACATATGTTGCAAATAGCAGCGGTGCGATCTGATGCATTCGTCTCAAAAAAGGCCCACACCAAAGAACTTTTGGAATAACACGCAGAGACAGCAGCGCCCTGCACATGCGGACCTTTGGGGTGTGATGCAGTCAGTGTGCTGCCCTTAGGCTGGCCCCTGGAGGGCATCCTGCCTCATTGGTGATGTGCCCCCTCCTCCTCCTCCTCTCTCCTATCAGGCACCCACGTTGAGTCAGTGACCTCATCATCCCCTCCCTCCTCATCACTGGAGCAAACCTGGCAGTATGCTGCAGCAGGGGGAGCATGACTGCCAGATTGCTGTCCTTCTTGGGCACCCCCTCTGTCCGTGCTCACGTTACTGCCTTCATCTAGCTCAGTATCATCATCAGAGCCTTCTAAACGCTGGACATCCTCCTGGAGCATGTACCCAACACTGTGGTCAAACAGTTCGAGGGATTCCTCAGGAGGACATGGTGGGGCTAGTGAAGGAGTCACTGATGCCATTGAGCCGAGGGAAGAGGCCGCGTTGGCAGCTGCTTTGCCAGACAAAGTACCCTGAGCATGGGTGAGAGAGGATGAGGAGGATGAGGACGGCTTGGTCATCCACTCGACCAAGTCTTCCGCATGTTGCGGCTCAACACGGCCAGCTGCCGAAAAAAAAGGCCACGGCCACGTGCTGATGAGGATGCACCGTCTCCACGACCAGCACTGTTGACACAGAGCCTGCTTGCCCTCTTTTATTGGCTTGTGACTGTCTGCCTCTCCTTGTTGGCCTTCCAGACATACTAATGGCCTGTAGCAGCACTAAGCTGGGATATATATATATATATATATATATATATATATATATATATATATATATATATATATATATATATATATATATATATACATACTGATACTGCAGCTAGCAAAATCAACTGCCTGCCTGTAGTATGAGAACACCATCAAACTTCTACAGGTAGCTTTAGCTGAACACTGTGCAGAGCTCGCAAAAAAAAATAACTTGTAGGTTATTTAGCTGTCTGCGGTAGTGATAGGATCAGGAAAACACCACCAACCTTCTACAGGTAGCTTTAGGTGAACACTGTGCAGAGATCGCAAAAAACTAACTTGTAGCTTATTTAGCTGCCTGCGGCAGTGATAGCATCAGGAAAACACCACCAACCTTCTACAGGTAGCTTTAGCTGAACACTGTGCAGAGCTCGCAAAAAAAAATAACTTGTAGGTTATTTAGCTGTCTGCGGTAGTGATAGGATCAGGAAAACACCACCAACCTTCTACAGGTAGCTTTAGGTGAACACTGTGCAGAGATCGCAAAAAACTAACTTGTAGCTTATTTAGCTGCCTGCGGCAGTGATAGCATCAGGAAAACACCACCAACCTTCTACAGGTAGCTTTAGCTGAACACTGTGCAGAGCTTGCACTACACTAACTTGTAGTTTTAGCTGAACACTGTGCAGAGCTCGCAAAAAACTAACTTGGTGCTTATCTAGCTGCCTGCGGTAGTGATAGGATCAGGAAAACACCACCAACCTTCTACAGGTAGCTTTAGGTCAGAGGTGTCCAAACTACGGCCCTCCAGCTGTTGCGGAACTACACTTCCCATGAGGCATTGTAAAACTCTGACATTCACAGACATGACTAGGAATGATGGGAGTTGTAGTTCCTTAACAACTGGAGGGCCATAGTTTGGACACCACTGCTTTAGGTGAACACTGTGCAGAGCTCGCAAAAAAACAACTTGTAGCTTATTTAGCTGCCTGCGGTAATGATAGGATCAGGAAAACACCACCAACCTTCTACAGGTAGCTTTAACTGAACACTGTGCAGAGCTCGCAAAAAAACTAACTTGTAGTTTTAGCTGAACACTGTGAGGAGGATGCACTACACTAACTTGTAGCTTTAGCTGAACACTGTTCAGAGGACGCACTACACTAACTTGTAGTTTTAGCTGAACACTGTGAGGAGGACGCACTACACTAACTTGTAGCTTTAGCTGAACACTGTGAGGAGGACACACTACCATAACTTGTAGCTTTAGCTGAACACTGTGCAGAGGTCACACTAAACTAACTTGTAGCTTTAGCTGAACACTGTGAGGAGGACGCACTACACTAACTTGTAGCTTTAGCTGAACACTGTGCAGAGGTCGCACTACACTAACTTGTAGTTTTAGCTGAACACTGTTCAGAGGACGCACTACACTAACTTGTAGCTTTAGCTGAACACTGTGCAGAGGTCGCACTACACTAACTTGTAGTTTTAGCTGAACACTGTTCAGAGGACGCACTACACTAACTTTTAGCTTTGGCTGAACACTGTGCAGAGGTCGCACTACACTAACTTGTAGTTTTATCTGAACACTGTTCAGAGGACGCACTACACTAACTTGTAGCTTTAGCTGAACACTGTGCAGAGGTCACACTACATTAACTTGTAGCTTTAGCTGAACACTGTGAGGAGGACGCACTACCCTAACTTGTAGCTTTAGCTGAACACTGTGCAGAGGTCACACTAAACTAACTTGTAGCTTTAGCTGAACACTGTGAGGAGGATGCAGTACACTAACGTGTAGTTTTAGCTGAACACTGTGCAGAGGTCACACTACACTAACTTGTAGTTTTAGCTGAACACTGTTCAGAGGACGCACTACACTAACTTGTAGCTTTAGCTGAACACTGTGCAGAGGTCGCACTACACTAACTTGTAGTTTTAGCTGAACACTGTTCAGAGGACGCACTACACTAACTTTTAGCTTTAGCTGAACACTGTGCAGAGGTCGCACTACACTAACTTGTAGTTTTATCTGAACACTGTTCAGAGGACGCACTACACTAACTTGTAGCTTTAGCTGAACACTGTGCAGAGGTAGCACTACACTAACTTGTAGTTTTAGCTGAACACTGTTCAGAGGACGCACTACACTAACTTGTAGCTTTAGCTGAACACTGTGCAGAGGTCGCACTACATTAACTTGTAGTTTTAGCTGAACACTGTTCAGAGGACGCACTACACTAACTTGTAGCTTTAGCTGAACACTGTGCAGAGGTCACACTACACTAACTTGTAGCTTTAGCTGAACACTGTGAGGAGGACGCACTACCCTAACTTGTAGCTTTAGCTGAACACTGTGCAGAGGTCACACTAAACTAACTTGTAGTTTTAGCTGAACACTGTTCAGAGGACGCACTACACTAACTTGTAGCTTTAGCTGAACACTGTGCAGAGGTCACACTACACTAACTTGTAGCTTTAGCTGAACACTGTGAGGAGGACGCACTCCCCTAACTTGTAGCTTTAGCTGAACACTGTGCAGAGGTCACACTAAACTAACTTGTAGCTTTAGCTGAACACTGGGAGGAGGATGCAGTACACTAACGTGTAGTTTTAGCTGAACACTGTGCAGAGGTCACACTACACTAACTTGTAGTTTTAGCTGAACACTGTTCAGAGGACGCACTACACTAACTTGTAGCTTTAGCTGAACACTGTGCAGAGGTCGCACTACACTAACTTGTAGTTTTAGCTGAACACTGTTCAGAGGACGCACTACACTAACTTTTAGCTTTAGCTGAACACTGTGCAGAGGTCGCACTACACTAACTTGTAGTTTTATCTGAACACTGTTCAGAGGACGCACTACACTAACTTGTAGCTTTAGCTGAACACTGTGCAGAGGTAGCACTACACTAACTTGTAGTTTTAGCTGAACACTGTTCAGAGGACGCACTACACTAACTTGTAGCTTTAGCTGAACACTGTGCAGAGGTCGCACTACACTAACTTGTAGTTTTAGCTGAACACTGTTCAGAGGACGCACTACACTAACTTGTAGTTTTAGCTGAACACTGTTCAGAGGACGCACTACACTAACTTGTAGCTTTAGCTGAACACTGTGCAGAGGTCACACTACACTAACTTGTAGCTTTAGCTGAACACTGTGAGGAGGACGCACTACCCTAACTTGTAGCTTTAGCTGAACACTGTGCAGAGGTCACACTAAACTAACTTGTAGCTTTAGCTGAACACTGTGAGGAGGATGCAGTACACTAACTTGTAGTTTTAGCTGAACACTGTGCAGAGGTCACACTAAACTAACTTGTAGCTTTAACTGAACACTGTGAGGAGGATGCACTACACTAACTGTAAATAGTCTAGCTGCCTGACTGTGGTACTAATAGGATCAAAAGAACACCAGCAATTTTCTTCAGGTAGCTGTAAATACTGTAACAAGACAAGCCTGCCTGTCACTAGAAAGATAACAGGAACGGATCTAGCTAAACTGAATACAGTATATATATATATATATATATATATATATATATATATATATATATACAACACCTGAGATGCATATATATACACAATACACTGTAAGTGCAGCTAACTCACTGACTGTCCTGCCTAATCTAGCTAACTCAAATGAAATGACACTGTCTCTCTCTCTCTAAGCACGCCGGAATACTCTACACAGGGCCGCCGTGCAGGCGGCCTTATATAGTGTGGGGCGTGTTCTAAACCCCCTGAGCCATAATTGGCCAAAGCCACCCAATTATCAGCCAGCAATGCACTGCGATGCCGCAGTGAATTATGGGCCATGACGCGCCACACGAATTTGGCGCGAATGGCCCATATCGTTCGCAATTCAGCGAACGATCGAACAGACGATGTTCGAGTCGAACATGGGTTCGACTCGAACGCGAAGCTCATCCCTACTGGTGACAGGCAACGTGGCAAGTGACAATCCACATCTTGTGGCAGGTGACGTGGCAAGTGACATTCCTCATCTGATGACAGGCAACGTGGAAAGTGGTGTGGCAAGTGACAATCCACAGCCAGTCCCCAGTGCCAAAAAGTTTGGGGACCACTGCTTTAAACAGCTTAGGAATTTATTCAGTATATAAGTATAAAAAACACTAAAAACTTGTGTGAAAAATGCTGGAGCAGAGTCCCAGAGCAGGTGGGAGCTTCCACATCCAGTGTCACAGGAGCACAGGAGGACTGCCGGGAAGTCTCTATTGAGGAATCCACGAGCGCCGTGTGTTAGCCGCAGCTGGAGCCTTGATAAGCCTCATGAAGAAGTCGGCTATGTGTCTCTGGGTGGGAGTGGTCCAGGGCTATCAAACTGGGGAGATGCCCACACGCTGTCTGGCCAATCAGAACGCATTTCGAAGGCACAGCCTCGCCTTCTTCACCAACCTTTTGCTTTCTTTTTGTTCACAGTGATCAGGTTCCCCAGCCCGCGCCTGAAGCAGCCTTGCTCCCTTTACAGCCTCCATTTAGAGATTTTTTTACAGTCTAATTTTTAGGGGTTCATCCCCCAGAACTTTCAATCCACTCATCATTCACATGGTTGCACCTTCATGTATCAGCATGCAGATGCATGCCTTTTCATTTCAATTTTAAACGTTAATCTTTTTCATCAGATGGTTTAGTGCTGAACATTATACCAATATTGTGTACAGTAGGTGACCGCGATATTGTGTCAATCTCGCCACTGTTATCGGCGAGATTGACACCTGCGAGGCTCGAGCTGGCTCGCTCATCAGGAAAGGAAAAATGTGTTTCCTTTCTCTATGAGCGACAAGTATTGCTGACAGGTGTTTGGTATGAATCATGAGGGGGAACTCCACGCCAAATTTGAAATAAAAAAAAGGGTTTCCCTCCAGGAGCATACCAGGCCCTTAGATCTAGTATGGATTTTAAGGGGAACCCCCAAAATCCATACCAGACCCTTATCCGAGCATGCAGCCCGGCCGGTAAGGAAAGGGGGTGGGGACGAGCGAGCGCCCCCCCCCCTCCTGAGCCATACCAGGCAGCATACCCTCAACATGGGGGGGTGGGTGCTTTGTGGAAGGGGCACCTTCCAAAGCACCTTGTCCCCATGTTGATGAGGACAAGGGCCTCTTCCCAACAATCCTAGTCGTTGGTTGTTGGGGTCTGCGGGCAGGGGGCTTATCGGAATCCGGGAGCCCCCTTTAATAAGGGGGCCCCCAGATCCCGGGCCCCCACACTATGTGAATGAGTATGGGGGTACATCATACCCCTACCCATTCAGCGCAATGTGGTATAACACAATATTAAGTGGTAATGACAAAGTGCAGAGTGCAGAGATAGGTCAATAGTAAAACTAAAATAGTAAATAACTGAATGAACTGTGCAAGTTAGCAAAAAATGTGCAAAATCAGCAATAGCGAACTTCCTTTGCAAATTGCAAAAGGCCTGTTCAAAATACAAACGGTGTGCAGCATACATACAGCTATAGAAATGTCAACTGCAGAAAACTATAAAAAGTCCAAACAGATCAAGGGTGTACGAAATGCAATGGGGCTGTTAATATAGTCCAATGGGATTATATCTTCTTTCTGTGAATGAGCATTCCAATGTGCAAATAGTGAAATAAGGCGCTGGATCCCCTGATGAAGTCACGTGATGTCTCACGTAGGGACGGGACAGGCACTCCATACTGACGTAGGCAAACAAGCTCGCCGCTCGTGGAGATAAGTGTATTGTTTTATTTCGTTATGTAAGTTATGTGAGTACCCTTATTGCTAACTAATAAACACCAACTACTGTTGAAAAAAACGACACTATCCGGTACCCCCTTTTTTTGTCACTTCTCCTACTGCATCCGCTAAGAGACAAAGACATACAAAGAACCCAATCTGGTCCATGAATATAAAAAACAAGTAAAAAGGCGCAAAGCAGGTATACCTCACATAACAGATCCCAAATAGTCCAATGGCAGGGTAGGTGACTGTAGGTGTATATAGACATATACACAAGGGGAAGTCTATCAGGGCTGCCACCAATAAAAGACCAGAAGCAGGGTCCAATAGGCTGAGGAAGATAAAAACAAGGAAGAGGGGCGCCTCTGAGTATAAATCAATAATCATTTATTACAACAAACAATATCCACTCACATGGAAGACTGTAGTATTGCGTTCCGGTGCATCTCTGAGTAGAGGGGAGGTTGGAGGACCACAAGTCTCAGCGAGTCCGTGCAGTGCTGGTCACACATCAAGTCCTGGCAGGGATGGATGGTGATGGCAGAACACGGTGGAAGTTCCCTCGGGTCTCCAGATGGCACTTCAGAATGGGTAGTAAGTTAAATAACAAAGACCAACGGTCTGTGGGTTCCAGGGAGGGGGTGGGGGGACGTCAAGGCCGATCGCCGGGCGCGCTGCCGTCTGAGGCTCGTACGGCTCCGTGGAGAGAGATGGTGACGGCCGTACAGGGAGCCAGAACGAGGCATCGTTGCTTGAAAAAGGAGTGCCGCTATTCCTGTCATCTATAGCGCGCAGACTCGGAAACGCGTCGCAGAGCTGTGACGTCACGACCCGGCGCCGCGCTGCGCTTGCTTTCCAGGCCTCGTTCTGGCTCCCTGTACGGCCGTCACCATCTCTCTCCACGGAGCCGTACGAGCCTCAGACGGCAGCGCGCCCGGCGATCGGCCTTGACGTCCCCCCACCCCCTCCCTGGAACCCACAGACCGTTGGTCTTTGTTATTTAACTTACTACCCATTCTGAAGTGCCATCTGGAGACCCGAGGGAACTTCCACCGTGTTCTGCCATCACCATCCATCCCTGCCAGGACTTGATGTGTGACCAGCACTGCACGGACTCGCTGAGACTTGTGGTCCTCCAACCTCCCCTCTACTCAGAGATGCACCGGAACGCAATACTACAGTCTTCCATGTGAGTGGATATTGTTTGTTGTAATAAATGATTATTGATTTATACTCAGAGGCGCCCCTCTTCCTTGTTTTTTTTTTGGTCCATGAATATAAGGGAGAGGCAGCCATTACCAGTGTTTATATGCGGTTACCTCATTACCGCAAGGTAAGAGGCCACTTCTCACCAGTGTGTGTTTTGTGCACGAAGAGGAGACACCCATTTCTCCAGCACCTTATTTCACTATTTGCACATTGGAATGCTCAATCACAGAAAGAAGATATAATCCCATTGGACTATATTCACAGCCCTATTACATTTCGTACACCCTTGATCTGTTTGGACTTTTTATAGTTTTCTGCAGTTGACACATTTCTATTGTTGTGTGTATGCTGCACACCATTTGTATTTTGCACAGGCCTTTTGCACTTTACACAGGAAGTTCGCTATTGCTGATTTTGAACATTTTTTGCTAACTTGCACAGTTCATTCAGTTTTGTATTTACTTTATACTCATTACACCTATTTTAGTGTTACTATTGATCTATCTCTGCACTCTGCACTTTGTCATTACCACTTAATATTGTATTATACCACATTGCACTTACTGTCTTACAGAAGTTTTATTATAGTGGTTTTTATATTTCTGTACTTTGGATTATTATGTTTGTTTACACCATCCATTTATTTTACTTACATTTGTACTAATACCTTTAGCAGCATATTTTCTCACTCTTCCGGGAACAGCGCAGCACCAACCCCCATCCTTATTCTATGGCAGGAGTAGCTGTGGAAAAGACGGTAGAATAAGCCACTCTGCAGTGGACTGCACACCAGTTTCTGCTTGGGTGATGGAGGATGAGGAGGATGAGGATGGTTTAGTAAGCTAGTCCACCACCTCCTCTGCATGCTGTGGTTGGATAAAGAGCATAAAGAGAAGAAATAATGCCCTGCCTGAGGACCCGTGCCCGTGGACACAGATGCTGCTGGCCTCCTCACAGTGCTGTGGGAATGCCTGCCTCTCCTTGTTGGCATCCCAGACATGAAAGTGGGGGGCTTATTAACAGAATGTAATAAAGATGGGTAAATGTGTACGTACACACTACAATATACTACAGTAAAATTGCACTGATGCACTGCAATATACTGCAGTAAATGTGCAATAATGCATTGAAATATACAGCATTAACCATTCACTAAGGCACTGCAATATACTTCAGAAACCTGCAATAATGCACTGAAATATACTGCGTTAAACATGCAGTAACACGCTCTAATATACTGCGGTAAACATGCAATAACACACTGAAATATACTGCGTAAAAAGTGAACTAAAGCACTGCAATATACTGCGGTGAACGTGCACTAATGCATTGAAATATCCTGCATTAAATGTGCACTAACGCACTGAAATATACTGCGGTAAACTTGCAATAACTCACTGCATTATACTGCGGTAAACCTGCATTACCGCACTGCGATATACTGTGGTAAACGTGCAGTAAAGCACTGAAATTTACTGCAGGAAACCTGCCCTGACAAAATAAAATGACACTTACAGTAAGTGTAAATGAATGGTCGCACTACACTCACACTGCACTATCACTAGATTCACACTAAATGTAAAAGAAAAGTTCCTAAAAAAACTGGACTTTCACACTAAAGTAAAAAATGAATGGTTGCACTACACTCACACTACAGTATCACTAGATTCACACTAAACTGATATTCTACACTCACAATAGAATCACAATAGCCCACTATAGCACACTAACCCACTAGTAGCACTGAACAGAGCCCTGTTCTATCCCTCTCCACGCCAATATCACACTGCAAATGGCCGCTTTGGGAAGAACATTTCTATAGTGTGGGGTGGGACTAAGAGCAATGAGGCATGATTGGATAGAGTCATCATGGCAGTGTCCAATCTAGGCTCTGACAGTGCTATGTGCGCTGATTGGGAAAAGCTTGCCTTCCTTCAGTCAATCAGGGCCTCCAATGCACTTTGCTGCAGCGCATTGTGGTCGTTCGGCGGGCCAAACAAGCGGTCAAACGCACTGATAATTTGGGTGTTTGTTGAATAGGCAAACAGCCAATGTTCGGACCGAACTCATGCACGGTCCAGACCGTTTGCCCAACACTTATTGCCAGTCGGTGTTTGTGCCCCCCTACATTGGCAGTCAGTGTCTGTGTCCCCCTTACATTGACAGTCAGCATCTGTGCCCCCCTGACAGTAGCGTTCAGTGTCTGTGCTCCCTTACATTGGCAGTTAGTGTCTGTGTCCCCCTTACATTGACAGTTAGTATTTGTGCCCCCTCTTACAATGGTGAACAGTGTTCAGCACTACCAGAGTTCAGTAGACAGTTCTCATTATTACAACTGTAATCAAATATTTTAATTCTTGATGTTGTAGCTCTCCCATCCACTATTTCCACTTTTTCTTTCTGTATAGTGTAGACACATTTATGTTACCATAATGTTAATGAAATTCTGGCTCTGTTTCTCCAAGGTCATTATGACTAAATCTAGTTTTATCATGTCACAACCCCCCACATTTCCCATCCTGCTCAGTTTTCCATAGGCCAAAAAGTGTTAATCTTATAGCCGGCATACAGTGGATATCATTTCTCCACCCTTCACCTACCTGGCCTCTGAACTTGTGGATATGTAAGCTCTGACTATCTCAGCTTAGGGGAAAGAGGGGAGAACACTTTGGTATCATTTTCTAGGGAACCAAAGGACCTTATTCCAGCACTGATTTTTTGTGTATTAAAACTACTGGGGATCCCAGTTCCTACTGACTATTCCACCTTGGCCTGAGTAAACTTTATGCTAAGTCATGTGATCTGACTGCAAAATCTGGACTCTCCATTTATTATTATGGAAGTCCTGGGGGCTACAATGTTTGGAACATTACAGCAGGATTATATGGTGAAATTACATTCATATTTCAGGCATAGAATGGACTAAAGCTTAAAGTAAAGGCAAAGTAAAGGCATAATGTGCTAGTATGCATTGCATACTAGCACATTATGTGACACTTACCTGCAAACAAAGCCCTTACGTCACCACTGGAGGCCACATCCATCTTTGCCTGTCTTCCTTCCGGGTCCGCGGACTCCGACTGTGTGACTGGCCGGAGCCACGTGATGTCACTCCAGCGCATGTGCGGGAGCCGCCGGTCATGTCACAGGGCTCTAAAGAAACATCACGGACGGCTGTTAATTCAGAGCGCATGCATCAATAACATCATCGGCGCAGTATACTGTAAATATCTCCTAAACAGTCCAAGTTTAGGAGATATTTACTGTACTATAGGTAAGCCTTATTATAGGCTTACCTATAGGTGCAAACATTTGAGGGAAGTTTACATCCTCTTTAAACGTATTTCCATTTTCTTTTTTAACAGCAGAACTCTATTTCAAGTCTTTTAGTATTTTTGGAAAGAATGGGGAGTTAGAACCATTTTTCTTTCCTTACATCTTTTGTGGTCCATAGCACAGAAAGTTTAGAAACCTTGACATGGACAGTGAAAGCAAAAATCAGAAGTGTTTTTTTCCTTCATCACTCTACATTGAGGATCTACATATCATTTTTAGCTATCTAAATGTCTAAATGAATGTTTTATACCATTAAGAGCAGAGGTGTAACAACAACCTTCAGGGCTCAGGTGCAAGAAACCATGAAGGGCCCCCCTGACCCCATCCTGGGGCCCTCTTACATGTTCTGCAGTGGGCCACCTCATACCGCCTTGAGGCCCCCACATGGTGGTGGAACAACAGGGCCCAGATGCCAGTGCGACCTTTGAGACCCTGGTAGTTCTGGCACTGACCTTACTATTACTAGGGAGCATTTTGGAGGATGTAAGGGAGCACTCTGGAAGATATAAGGGGGCACTCTGGAGGCACTACAACAGTACATCCGGAGTGCCCCCTTAATGCCTCCAGAATATCCCCTTACATCCTTCTGAGTGCCCCCTTGGGATTAGTGGCAGTAGTGGTGGTGGCTGGGGGGTGGGATCAGGGGCAGAGGGATGGTGGTGGGGGAAGGGATGGGATCACTGGCAGAGGGATTGTGGTGGTTGGGATGGGATCAGGGGCAAAGGGATGGTGGGGGGGATGGGATCAGGGGCAGCAGGATAGTGGGGGGATGGGATCAGGGGCAGAGAGATGTTGGAGGGGATGGGATCAGGAGCAGAGGGATGGTGGTGGGGGGTGGGATCAGGGGCAGAGGGATGGTGGGGGGTTGGATCAGGGCAGAGGGATGGTGGGTGGGTGGATGAGATCAGGGGCAGAGGGATGGTGGGGGGTGGAATCAGAGGCAGAGGGGTGGTGGGGGGGTGGGATCAGGGGAAGAGGGATGGTGGGGATAAGGGATCAGAGGCAGAGGGATGGTGGGGGGATGGGATCAGGGGTAGAGGGATGGTGAGGGATGGGATCAGGGGCAGAGGGATGGTGGGGGGTTGGGGCAGAGAGATGGTTGGGGGGGATAGGATCAGGGGCAGAGGGATGGTGGGGGAGAAGGGATCTGGGGCAGAGGAATAGTGGGGGAGAAAGGATGGTGACACAAGCATTCACCTTCTCTTAGTTTCTGCTGATTCCCCCTTCTTGCTCAACGCTCTCAGTCTGGACCCACAGTGCCTCCAGTAACACCTCTCCCAACATGGGGACACTGTCTGCACATCTCCTCAGAAATGGAAGAGCTCCTCCCCCTTCACTCGACTGGCCCGTCAGCTGATCAGCTGACTTTCTCCTCCACTCCAGTTTCCTCCTCCCGACATGGATCTGCTTAGAGGAATGGGTGGAGCGCTGTGCCAGTAACAGTGAGTGCTCACTCACAGTTCACATTGTCCCGACTCCCATGATCGTTGCCTGTAACGACGAGCGGCAACGGGTGGCGACCCCCCACAGTGTACTGCTATGTCCGGGACGTCCCGGTCATTGTCTAGAACTGGCAGCGGGCAGGCGGGGGCAGCGGGCCCCCACAGTGGCGGAACGCCAGGGCCCGGTCGCAAGAGCGACTGCTGTGACCCTGGTAGTATGGCCACTGATTAAGTGTCTTGTCACCTCATAATGTGCTGCACTAACCTGAACAGCCCTATCCAACACTGCCCACATGCTCAATTTACAGCACTGTACTGTGTTGCAGTGGTGTGCTTTGAAAGAAAGGTAAGACACACACTGTGTTTTTCACACACTACAGTGCATGAAGATAAAAGATATGCAATTTTGAATTTATAGTTACAAAAAAAGTTAAAAAAGGTCAACAGTGCGATTAGCACATTGGCATTCTTTACTTCACAGCGTTAGCTTTGCTGGAGTGAAAGTGTTCTAAATTGTTATAACCTTTACTTTCTGCAATTGTTTCAATGCTAGAATTAAGCTTTTTCCTCACTTTTTTAGACATTACATACGATACTTACATATAAATCAAGCAAGTAAAAATCATTTGACTATAAAGCATATCCTCTTTTTTTTAAATTTAAACAGAACCCAGTACTTACAGTACTTAAATGATAATATATATATATATATATATATATATATATATATATATATATATATATATATATATATATATATATAGTGGGGACGGAAAGTATTCAGACATCCTTAAATTTTTCACTCTTTGTTATATTGCAGCCATTTGCTAAAATCATTTAAGTTCATTTTTTCCTCATTAATGTACACACAGCACCCCATATTAACAGAAAAACACAGAATTGTTGACATTTTTGCAGATTTATTAAAAAAGAAAAACTGAACTATCACATGGTCCTAAGTATTCAGACCCTTTGCTCAGTATTTAGTAGAAGCACCCTTTTGATCTAATACAGCCATGAGTCTTTTTGGGAAAGATGCAACAAGTTTTTCACACCTGGATTTGGGGATCCTCTGCCATTCCTCCTTGCAGATCCTCTCCAGTTCTGTCAGGCTGGATGGTAAACGTTGGTGGACAGCCATTTTTAGTTCTCTCCAGAGATGCTGAATTGGGTTTAAGTCAGGGCTATGGCTGGGCCATTCAAGAACAGTCACGGAGTTGTGAAGCCACTCCTTCGTTATTTTAGCTGTGTGGTTAGCGTCATTGTCTTGTTGGAAGGTAAACCTTTGGCCCAGTCTGAGGTCCTGAGCACTCTGGAGAAGGTTTTCGTTCAGGATATCCCTGTACTTAGCCGCATTCATCTTTCCCTCGATTGCAACCAGTCGTCCTGTCCCTGCAGCTGAAAAACACCCCCACAGCATGACTGGTGGAGGGCTGCAGTGATGGTTGACTTTCTACAACTTTCTTCCATCTCCCGACTGCATCTCTGGAGCTCAGCCAAAGTGATCTTTGGGTTTTTCTTTACCTCTCTCACCAAGGCTCTTCTCCCCCGATAGCTTAGTTTGGGCGGACGGCCAGCTCTAGGAAGGGTTCTGGTCGTCCCAAACGTCTTCCATTTAAGGATTATGGAGGCCACTGTGCTCTTAGGATCCTTAAGTGCAGCAGAATTTTTTTGTAACCTTGGCCAGATCTGTGCCTTGCCACAATTCTGTCTCTGAGATCTTCAGGCAGTTCCTTTGACCTCATGATTCTCATTTGCTCTGACATGCACTGTGAGCTGTAAGGTCTTATATAGACAGGTGTGTGGCTTTCCTAATCAAGTCCAATCAGTATAATCAAACACAGCTGGACTCAAATGAAGGTGTGAAACTATCTCAAGGATGATCAGAAGAAATGGACAGCACCTGAGTTAAATATATGAGTGTCACAGCAAAGGGGGTCTGAATACTTGTGATGTTTCAGTTTTTCTTTTTTAATAAATCTGCAAAAATGTCAACAATTCTGTGTTTTTCTGTCAATATGAGGTGCTGTGTATACATTACTGAGGAAAAACAAATGAACTTAAATGATTTTAGCAAATGGCTGCAATATAACAGAGTAAAAAATTTAAGGGGGTCTGAATACTTTCTGTCCCCACTGTATATATATATATATATAAAATGAAAAATAGGCATATTTTTTTATTTAGCACATGTAATGATTTTATTAGTAGATATAAAGTACCGGTAGGTGGAGGCTGCTGATGGGAAATGAATCGGAGACACTTTGCATAGAAAGGTGTGGTTTATATACAGAATATAACTATGAGAATGAGAAAGATTCAACTAAACTCTTTTCTGTCAAAGTGATTCCTCAACACCATGATCATGTTCTGGACTGTCTTCACTTTCATCACTTATTTTTCATGTAATTACATAGTAGTAGTAGGTGAGGTTGAAAAAAGACACAAGTCCATCAAGTCCAACCTATGTGTGATTATATGTCAGTATTACATTGTATATCCCTGTATGTTGCGGTCATTCAGGTGCTTATCTAATAGTTTCTTGAAGCTATCGATGCTCCCCGCTGAGACCACCGCCTGTGGAAGGGAATTCCACATCCTTGCCGCTCTTACAGTAAAGAACCCTCTACATATTTTAAGGTTAAACCTCTTTTCTTCTAATTTTAATGAGTGGCCACGAGTCTTGTTAAACTCTCTTCTGCGAAAAAGTTTTATTTCTATTGTGGGGTCACCAGTACGGTATTTGTATATTGAAATCATTCATATTTTAAACTTTATTAAGATTACTGAATATAAATTCACTAAAGCCCCGTACACACGATCAGACTTTCCGATGGGAAATGTTTGATGTCAGGCTGTTGGCGGAAAATCCGACCGTGTGTATGCTCCATCGGACAATTGTTGCCCGACTTTCCCGCCAACAAATGTTGGCTAGCATGTCTTCAAATTTTCCACCAACAAATGTGTGTTGTCGGATTTTCCGAGCATGTGTACACAATTCCGTCGGACAAAAGTCCAAAGTACAAACACGCATGCTCGGAAGCAAGGGTGAGCCAGATGCCGTCGGTCTTGTAAACTAGCGTTCGTGATGGAGAATTAACATTGGTGACGTGGCAAATTATGAAATCTCCAAAAGCAGCACACAATTCTCTTCTTCTTTAACCGCTTGCCGACCAGCCGCCATCATTTTACGGCGGCAGGTCGGCACGATCCCGCGAACCGTCATAGCTATACGTTGGCTCGTGGGATTGGGTTAGCAGGCGCGCCCACGCCCGCTGCACAGCAGGGGTGCCGAGACTCATGGCCTGATGGTCATGATGACCGCCAGCCACGAGCGGTCGCGAGCACGAGGGACAGAACACGGAAGTGTGTGTGTGTAAACACACAAATCCCTTTTCTGTTCTGTGAGGAGTGACAGATCGTGTGTTCCTATTAGCTAGGAACCACAATCCGTCACTTCCTCTAGTCAGTCCCCTCCCCCTTCAGTTAGAAACACACACTAGGGAACACAGTTAACCCCTTGATCGCCCCCTAGTGTTAACCCCTTCCCTGCCAGTGACATTTTTACAATAATCAGTGCATTTTTATAGCACTGATCGCTGTATAAATGCCAATGGTCCCAAAAATGGGTCAAAATTGTCCGATGTGTCTGCCATAATGTCACAGTCCCAATAAAAATCGCGCATTTCCGCCATTACTAGTAAAAAAATAATAATAATAAAAATGCTATAAATCTATCCCCTATTTTGTAGATGCTATAACTTTTGTGCAAAAATCAATATACACTTATTGCGATTTATTTTACCAAAAATATGTGGAAAGAATGCATATCGGCCAAAACTGAGAAAAATTTAGCTTTTTTTAAAAAAAAAAAATGGGGATATTTATTATGGCAAAAAGTACAAAATATTGTGTTTTTTTCAAAATTGTCGCTTTTTTTTGTTTATTGCGCAAAAAATAAAAACCGCAGAGTTGATCAAATACCACAAAAAAAAAGCTCTATTTGTGGGAAAAAAAGGAAGTCAATTTTGTTTGGGTGCTGCATCGTACAACCGCGCAATTGTCAGTTAAATCGACGCAGTGCCGAATCGCAAAAAATGGCCCGGTCATTCAGCAGCCAAATCTTCTGGAGCTGAAGTGGTTAATGGGATAATAATGAATCTGCTTTTCTGGTGATACTGATGGAGATATTGCAAACAAATTTTCAAAGGCTTTTTTTTCTAGTGATATCAAGAATAATATTATTATGCTTTTTTAATTTTTATTTGGGCAAGTTACCACAACACCATTATCCCGTAGTTTTTAAGATCAAAGATACAACTATGTTGGTGTCCCTTGTCAATTTTACATTGTATTTTTTAAAATGTAACTGCCTACTCCCAAACTGTCATTTGAAGTAAAACACATAGCCAAGTATTATTCTCCACAATTTTTTTATTGTGCATTAAAAAAATAAAACAAATAAAATTAGACATGCTATCTGCCAATAGAAATTATGTCAAAGCAATAATTCCAAGGCCAATAATAAATAACATGTTATCTCCTCCGATTCCGCAGCATGTCTGGTTGACGAACGACCGTTCAGAAATGAACTGAAAAGCGTGAACTGAAAAGTGCGAAATGAAAAGAGCGAAATGAAAAGCACGAATCAACACTCACTAAACTTCTACTAACATGAAATTAGCAGAAGGAGCCCAAAGGGTGGCGCTACAGAGCTGAAAAACCACGTAGTACATCTAGTACGTGACTACGTTCGTAATTGTTGGCCAACAATTGTGTGACCTTGTGTATGCAAGACAAGTTTGAGCCAACGCCCTTCGAACAAAATTCCACGGTTTTGTTGGCGGAAAGTCCAATCGTGTGTACGAGGCATGAGATTTCTTCTACTACTATCAACATTCTCTCATTTGTGTTGCAGATTCTGTGGCTCAGTTTACTGTCATCCAGAAAGCCACAATAACGGCACCTCTTGGTGGGAATGTAATTTTGTCCTGTGGTCATAGTGATGGCTCAGTAGCTGGTGGTAACTACCCAACCTGGGTATATCAGGAACCTGGGAGTGCTCCTAAAGGTTTAACAAGTAGTAATGGAGCCTTTTATCTCACTGTGATGATGGTCAAGTATTTGATCCACATTCTATATTTCACATGGGATCTTCTTCATTGAATTCCAGCCATTTGTGAACTCCTCACATCCGCACTGTTTAGTGTTTTCATTTTTTGTAAAAAATATTTCTCATTAAAAAAAAGAAAATATATTAATAAAAATATTCAGACAACGTGCAAAGTAAATGTGAAGAATGAATGTAATAAAACTATATGTGAACAAAATATATAAATATGATGAGACTCTCTCTTTATTTATATATTTTGTTCACATATAGTTTTATTACATTCATTCTTCACATTTACTTTGCACGTTGTCTGAATATTTTTATTAGTATATTTTCTTTTTTTTAATGAGAAATATTTTTTACACAATTTTTTCCTTTCACCTAATAGTAATTCTTTTTTTGATACTTATCACCTTTTATATATACACGTTATAGAAGTATATTCATTATTATATACACGTTTATTGATAGGATTCACCATATATATATACACACATATATATTTTTTGCCTACACATGTGCATATACACATCTTTTTTCACCTTCTTTGTCATCTATTTACATGTCACGGTTTTGAAAACATTTCTCAATCAGTCAACACACCAAATAGCCAGCAGATGCCAAGACCTCATTAAATCGGCTTCCAGCTGAGACTCAATGACCATCTAATTGGGCAATCATGTGATACCCCATTGAGCTATATAAAAGTTTGTCTTTTTAATATTTGTTAGCTATGAGTAAGCACTCAGTCCTGAGTGCGAAACGCGTCAGCTTATCTGTACTTTCTGCATGACAGTCTTGTTATTTTGATGATCCCATTTTTTCAATAAAGTGAAAATTTTTTGACTACATCCGGTGTGCGGCATCCGAATCTTCTCCTCCATTCAAGCCTGCTTTGCCTAGCATTCAGCCAGCACCTGGAGCTCTTCTGCTCTGAAACTTCTACTTACACCTGGGTCAGTGTCAGCCTGAGCGGTGGAAATATTTTCTTTACTTTTTCTATTTACAGTTTTATAGCAACTGTTTAAGCCAAGTACCAGGCATATGGACTCGTTTACTTTTTCCATAACAGTTCAAGTGTGGTACCAGGTAAATGGACTATTATACCTTGAGTTGTGTTTACAGTATGTTATTGTGATGGACCCCGTACTCAAGAAGAGTCTGTCTGCCGTATAAGCTTCCTTTGCCCGGTACCAACATGATCCAAGACCTCTTAGCTCACCCAGTCACTTGTGAAGGCATCAGTGTAGGGTGGTAACAAACATAAGACTGTTTATTTAAACACAGGTACAGAGATATACACTCAGGGGACAATCCCCCTTCCTTGCATAATGACAAGGGGGGGGGGGTAAACTACATTCATTAATAAGAGACAGGTACATTCAAACTTCTCATCAGTAGATTGTCATATCAGCAGGGAGGGCAGTTGGAGGAATTCCCCCCTCCCTCCACCTTGCCCCCGGTCTACATGCTAGAAATACATATACATCCCATAATAGGTTGCTCCCCAGGCAGACAGAAACAATAGAACAATGGGATACAGCCACACCTCAAACGATCTAGTAAAAAGACTACAACAGTTTATGAGACCAAGCTCATACAATATTCCAGCAGTTGAAAAGGTGGAATTAATTTATCATCATATATTTCTTGAGGGGTATTGTTCAGAAATATTACTGTCCGAAGTGAAAGAGCCCCTTCATTCTTTCAACACAAACCACACACATAGAACCCTGGATAACAGGGGTAACACGAAACGCTGAGTCCGGTGTGGTTGTAAGGTAAGTCTGATTAGTGCAGATCAGACTGGAGTTCTCGGTCACCCTGTGCCCCTAATAGACACAGGGTTACTTACACATAGGAGGGGACGGGGGAGTTGGACAAGGAATCTCCAGAGCTCTCTAAGGTGAGCTGGGTTCCACAAGCCCCCGACCAAAGTGACTCCCGTCACAGTTCTGTTTGCCCTTTACTGCTGTATCGCTATGTAAGGTTAATGCACTCCATCTTTCCATGCATGGGTTCCTATTTGGTACAGGAACATGCCATATTTAAGAGGGGGGGGGGTGTTGGCAGGTGCAGTTACTGTAGGTTGTCATGTAGAGTAAAAACATATACAAATCTTTATTTATAACAAAGAGAAACAGAATAAAAACATTATATAGAATATGTGATGGCTATTAAGATATAATTTCTGTGTTACAACATATTGGATACATAATGTTCCCACAAATTATGAATCACCAGTTGGATAATTAAAAATGGTGGACACCCAATGCTTTTTAAAAACGGTTTCCTTATTCTTCTTCAGGGGTATACAAAAACCAAATGGGGAGCTATAGTCTATAATAATATACCATTAGATTCATTGTAAATTAGTATATAGTAAAGGTGTGTAGCTTGTTGTATCTACACAATGGTAATTATTACCTGTTGCAGTGTAGTTTAACATTATGAAAGAACAGCCACAGATAAAAACCATATAAAACCATGAATAATATCCTTAAACCACCATTAGGGGGCAATAGAGCCTAGCTGGTGGTGATTTGAGGATATTTTTCATAGTTTTATATGGTTTTTATCTATTTTTATCTCTTTTATATGTTTTTTTAATGTTAAACTACACTGCAACAGGTAACTGAAAGGATCAACCAGGTATTTAATACCTTAGAGCCGGCGCCTGCCGACACTTTAAGTGGTTTAGTATGCCGTAAGGCGGGGCTTATGGTCATGTGACCACCGTATTTGGCTGTCAGAAATTTCCTGATCGCAAGCTGCGAACGGGAGCTTTCTCTTAGCTGCCAGTGACTGTGACAGGAGCACGTTCTACTGGCACGATTACACGCAAATCTGCGGCCCCTCAGTGCCAAGGCCCGGCCACCAAGAGGTTGCATATTTGTGTGCGCTTGGTGCCAAGGAGTTAATACTAATAAAGAGTTGTTGCTAGGGGGTCCCTCGTAGTCTTCCTCTTTCAGTGCCTGGGCTGGTGACATCACTTCCGTCTCGGCACAGGAAGGGCTCAGCTCTGCTCCCTCCCTCCTGTCAATCATCCGGGACCCATTACAGGTCCCAGGTGACTGAGCGGCCAATCACGGCGTGCGGCGCCCACAGTTGCAATGCCGGTGCCGCTGAACGGAGGGGGAGATGAGCGGGGCTTCGATCCCCCGCATCGCTGGACCCTGGGACAGGTAAGTGTCCAATTAAAAGTCAGCAGCTGCAGTATTTGTAGCTGCTGACTTTTAATTTATTTATTTTTTTGACTGGCCCTCCTCTTTAATGTCACTGGTCCCCAAAAAGTGTCAGGTGTCTGATTTGTCTGCCGCAATGTCGCAGTCCTGCTATAAGTCGCTGTTTGCCGTCATTACTAGTAAAAAATAAATAAATAAAAATTCCAAAAATATATCTCATAGTTTGTAGATGCTATAACTTTTGCGCATACCAATCAATATATGCTTATTGGGATTTTTTTACCAAAAATATGTAGCAGAATACATATTGGCCTAAATTGATGAAGAAATTTGATTTTTTTTACATTTTTATATTGGGTATGTTTTATAGCAGAAAGTAAAAAATATTGTTTTTGTTTTGCAAAATTGGCAATCTTTTTTTGTTCATAGCGCAAAAAATAAAAACCACCAAAAGAAATCTCTATTTGTGGGGAAAAAAAGGACATAATCTTTATTTGGGTACAGCATTGCACAACCACGCAATTGTCAGTTAAAGTAACACATGGCCTGGTCATGAAGGGGGTAAACATTCTGGGACTGAATTACTGTGTCAAAAAGTAAGACTCACAGACGTGGCTGGATATTGGGCTTGGCTTACAGCAACATGGATAAATATAGTCTAAGCCTAAGAACGGTACACACTGCACACATGTGCTGCACTCCTTGTACCCACAAAATACTCCTTAAAGTAGAATTTCTGCCTAGAACTATGTTTAACCGATTGCCGACCGGCTCACGCCAATATACGTCGGCAGAAGGGCACATACCAGCGTACTAACGTACCTGTAAGTTGCCCTTTAAGAAGCGGCTTGTGGGCTCGCGCGCGCCACGAGCTCCGTGAGTGTGATCGCGGGTCCCGTGGACTTGATGTCCACGGGGACACCCGCGATCATCTCACGGAGAGGAAGAACGGGGAAACGCTGATGTAAACAAGCATTTCCCCGTTCTGCCTAGTGACACTGACACTGATCACCGCTCCCTGTAATCGGGAGCGGTGATCACTGTCACACACACACCTCCCCCCCACAGTTAGAATCACTTCCTAGGACCCACTTAACCCCTGCAGCGCCCCCTAGTGGTTAACACCGTCACTGCCAGTCACATTTACACAGTAATCAATGCATAGGCGTGCGCAAGAGGTGTGCCTGGGCACACCCTAATCCTGTGGTTGGCAACCCGTCTGGCAGGTGGCAGGTGAGAGGTAAACCGCAATCCTTCCTTGCTAACCCTCAGAACCTGGACAGGAGAGGCGGCGGGGGTGGAGTTTAGTGGAATCGATCTGTATTTTCCTCCTGCAGCAGCTGAGAGTAGGCTTCTCCTCCTCTCCCTCTCAACATTCAGCTGCCACAGGAGGAAAATACAGGGGATCTGTACCAATATATGCCACCCCCGCCATCCCTCCTGTCCCTGTTCCTCTTCCTTCTGTTGCCCGGGTCCCCCTGTGTGCTCCCTGGCTCCCTCTTTCTCCCATTGTTTCAGGATGGAGAGTGGGGAAGAGGCCCGTAAATATGTCAAATGCATATATGTGTTTGGAGCTTTGGGGTGCACACCCTAATGCAATAGGCTGCACACACCTATGAATCAATGCATTTTTAATCGCACTGATCACTGTATAAATGTGAATGGTCCCAAAAAAGCGCCAAAAGTGTCCGATCTGTCCACCATAATGTCGCAGTCATGATAAAAATTGCTGATCGCCGCCATTACTAGTAAAAAAAAAAAATATTAATAAAAATGCCATAAAACTATCCCCTCTTTTGTAGACGCCATAACTTTTGTGCAAACCAATCAATAAATGCTTATTGCGATTTTTTTTTTTTTTTTTTACCAAAAATATTTAGAAGAATACGTATCTGCCTAAACTGAGAAAAAATAATGTTTTTTTATATATTTTTTGGGGATATTTATTATAGTAAAAATTAAGAAAGAAAGCTCTGTTTGTGAGAAAAAAAGGATGTCAATTTTGTTTGGGAGCCACGTCGCACGACTGTGCAATTGTCAGTTAAAGCGACGCAGTGCCGAATCGCAAAAAGTGCTCTGGTCTTTTGCCAGCCAAATGGTCCGGGCTGAAGTGGTTAAAATGTCTGCTCCCCCTCCCACTACCAATGCTGCATAACCTGTGTAAAAAAGATGTATATGCTTACATGTTCTTAGTCCACTTGGATCACATAATCTCATGTCAGCGAGCGGCGGCTGATGGGGAGAGGAGGGAGCACTCTACAATGGCTGGGAACTCTGGGAGCTGTGATGTCACTCATAGACTCCAGTGAGCGAACCATTGTCAGCGTTCCCTCCTTTCCCCTCCAGCAGCTGCTGACTGATTAAGGGGATCAAGTGACCGGACCAGAGCAGACTACAAATAGGTAAGTATACAGATATTTTTTACACAGATATATATATATAGTAGGTGGAGGCAGCTGACAGCAAATGAATCTGAGACACTTTGCATAGAAAGGTGTGGTCTATATACAGAATATAACTATGAGAATGAGAAGAAGTCAACTAAACTCTGTTCTGTCAAAGTGATTCCTCATCACCATGATCATGTTCTGGACTGTCTTCACTTTCATCACTTATTTTTCCTGTAATTCATATTTATACTTTATTAAGACTACTGGGATTAATAGGATATTTTTTTCTAATATCATCATTTTCTCATTTGTGTTGCAGATTCTGTGGCTCAGTTTACTGTCATCCAGGAAGCCACAATAACGGCGCCTCTTGGTGGTAATGTCATTTTGTCCTGTGGTCGTAGTGCTGGCTCGGTAGCTGGTGGTAACTACCCACACTGGGTGTATCAGACACCTGGAAGTGTTCCTAAAGGTTTAACAGGTAGTGATGGAGGAAGTAACCATAATAGAAAACCTCCAGGAACCTCTGAACGTTTTACTGGATCCATCCAAGGAGGCTCAAGTGTTTTATCTATCAGTAATGTACAGGCTGCAGATGAAGCGGATTATTACTGTGTTCTATGGACTGGTAGTGCGTACACAGTGCTACAAATTCACACACAGTGAGACAATAATATATACTTCCTCTTTTGTACCTCATACGTATGTTGTACTTATTTAAATAGCCAAAGAATAATAATCAAATATATGTGTAGCAAAGTCACAGAATATTCCATTCACTGACCTATTGTATAAACACATTCTATCACTATCCAAAGCTTGCCGCCTCAGTCTTCGCAACATCTCCAAGATACGCCCCTTCCTAACCAATGACACCACAAAGCTTCTAATCCACTCCCTGGTCATCTCCCACCTCGACTACTGCAACTCCCTCCTCATTGGTTTACCTCTAAATAGGCTATCCCCACTTCAGACCATCATGAACGCTGCTGCCAGGCTCATCCACCACACAAATCGCTCAGCATCTGCCACACCCCTCTGCCAATCCCTCCATTGGCTGCCACTCAGTCACCGAATTAAATTCAAGATACTAACTATAACTTACAAAGCCATCCACAACCTGGCCCCCAGCTACATCTCTAACCTAGTCACAAAATACCAACCTAATCGTTCTCTTCGCTCCTCCCAAGACCTCCTGCTCTCAAACTCCCTTGTCACCTCATCCCATGCTCGCCTTCAGGACTTCTCCAGAGTCTTTCCCATACTCTGGAATGCTCTACCCCAATCCGTCCGATTTTCTCCTACTTTATCCACTTTCAGACGATCCCTGAAAACTCATCTCTTCAGAGAAGCCTATCTGGCCCCCACCTAACAACTGTACATTTATCTTCTCAATCAGCACATCAACCCATAGTTATTACCTCTTGTATCTCTTGACCTTCCCTCTTAGATTGTAAGCTCTAAGGAGCAGGGCCCTCTGATTCCTACTGTATCAAATTGTATTGTATTAGTACTCTACCCTCAAGTTGTAAAGCGCTACGTAAACTGTTGGCGCTATATAAATACTGTATAATAATAATAATAATAATAATAATAATAAAAATATTGCCCTTTTCAATAATCATAATAATGGTTTCTGAGTATATAAAAAAAATGGAAATTCTGTGAGTATTACTGATGTTCTACTGAAGTAGCTTGAGCTAATAAATAATTTCTTATCAATTTAGGCCAAATTATAACAAAATAATACAAGGGTGGAACCTGAAATTTTTGGTATAGTGTCTGCCCAAAACCAAAAAAGTTCTGTCTGGAACTAAGCTTTAACCACTTGCTTACAGGGCATTTAAACCCCCCTCCTATCCAGACCAATTTTCAGCTTTCAGCGCTGACGCACTTTGAATGACAATTGCGCGATCATACAACACTGTACTCAAATGACATTCTTATAATTTAAAAAAAAGTAAATAAAAATAAAAAAAGCCTTTGAAAATTTGTTTGCAATATTTCCATCAGTATCACCAGAAAAGCAGATTCATTATTATCCCATTAACCACTTCAGCCCCAGAAGATTTGGCTGCTGAATGACCGGGCCATTTTTTGCGATTCGGCACTGCGTCGATTTAACTGACAATTGCGCAGTTGTGCGATGCTGCACCCAAACAAAATTTACATCCTTTTTTTCCCACAAATAGAGCTTTCTTTTGGTGGTATTTGATCACCTCTGCGGTTTTTATTTTTTGTTAAAAAATGTAAAAAGACCGAATTTAAAAAAAACATTTTTTTTTTTTTTTATACTTTGTTATAAAATTTTAAAAAGGGTAATTTTTCTCCTTCATTGATGTACGCTGATGAGGCGGCACTGATGGGTGGCAGTGATGGGCACTGATGGATGGCAGTGATGGGCACTGATTGGTGGCAATAATGGACACTGATCTGGTACATTGATAGGCAACACTGCTAGGTGGCACTGATTGGCACCACTGGTGGGCATTGATAGGTGGCACTTGTGGGCATTGATAGGTGGCATTTGTAGGCATTGATAGATGGCAATCATGGGCATTGATAGGTGCCACTGCTGGGCACTGTGGGCACTGTCAGGTGGCAATGTCAGCTGGCACTGATGTCCCTTGCTGATGAGCCGGTGATCGGCTTTTTTTTCTCCTCGGACTGTCAGTGCGAGGAGAAAAAAAAAACGATCACAGAGCTTTTGTTTTGATCATGTGATCAGCGATCATTGGCTGACAGCTGATTACATGGTAAGGGGCCGGGACCGGCCCCTTACTTAGATCGGTGATCACCCGAGTCTCAGTGACTCGGTGATCACAGCGCACTCCACGCTCGCCCCGTAGGGCGTGCGCGGGACGCGTGCACAGGGGAGGCCGTCCTATGACGGCCTCCCAGGAATTCAGGTCCGCGCTGTAGCCGTCATTCAGCTATAGCGCGGATATCAAGTGGTTAAAGGACCAGCAGAATATTTATAAAAGTTTAATATATGTTAACTAGGATTGTGAAAGATTGCTGAGGAAAGCAATAATGCACCGACAGTATCATAATAACTGCCTGTCATGTTGTTATCAGGTGCAGTTGACTTGCTACTACATGGCTCTGTTTCTAATATAATCTGGTGTAGCAAGGTCCCAGGCCTCCTTCGGTCTAATGAGAACCTCCAGGGACAAAGATAGCTAACTTCCTTCTGTATGTAGTGGGTTGTGAGGCATAGTGGGTGCAAAGTTGGTGAAAGTCATTGGGCGCCAGACACTTCTTGGATGCAAAAGAGGTTTCATTTCTTTTAACATTCATTTTTGTGGGGGGGAGAGAGGGTTAGGGCCAGGACACCCTTAGGTAGTTGCAAATTCAACAAGCAGACTCCAGGACTTCAATAGGAGCACAGCCATACAGGGAAAGGCCTCTAGCAAGAAGCCACATCTGCACGTGCAGGAATGCTGTCTCCTATGGCAACAGTTTTTAACAGTTCCTAACACAAAGCGTAACAGTTCTTTTAGCTTCACTACAACTTCTCCTTGTAGTTCTTCCTTACACTGAGCTCCCGGTCTCTCACTAGACCCTCTGATTCACTGCCACTGAATGCCTTGAGCTCCTCCAATCTTCACGGTGGTATCTTCCTCAAGCGTCACCCCCGCTTCTCTGCTGGGTCCCTAGCTTGGCACTCTAGATACCTTTCAAGCTTCACCCATCCTGGCTTGACACACAAGTCTGCTCTGCAAGCGTCACCTCCACTGGCTGGGTCCCTGGCTTGATTCCCACTGTAGTCTCCAGATTCTTCATCGTCCCCATCTGGTGAGAATGCTGCACTGGTACTTGCTTCAGTTACTCACTGTGGTCCCTGGTAATAAGGCGGATAGTCCCTTACTCTTGACAGTTTCCCCCTCTCCAAAGAGGACAGGTTCTCCGGCCAGCAGAACCGTCAGTTCTGGTTGGACTGCAAGCCGCAATTCTCTCTTGCTTCTGGATAGGCCCTCAGACAGCCTAGCAGCCAGATGTGCCCGGGATAGGCCCCATCTCTGGCCTAGCAGCTCGGAAAATACGACACGCGTCAACCCAGACATCCGTCCAGGTGGCACAGAACATAGATCACCTGACTCCACCCAAATATATAGGCTCTCCCAGCAGGCCAAGGGATTAAAGAAAACCCCTGCCCATGGGTTGAGATACCCCATATACCCATAACCTGACCTTGGGTTGCCCTTCTCGTATCTAGTACCACCCAGTACCTGGCCACCTAGTGGTAGAAGAGAAAAGTGCAACAAGGCCAAACTTACATGACATGTCAAATCGCATGCCAAATCGGCGGCTATTGGCGGCAATAGCACCATCTGAACTGAAGCGACACCGACGTTGTGCCGCCGTACCGATTCCCAAAAGTAGTTCCTGCACTACTTTTGGTGACTTTGGGTGCAATTTCAATAGACATCTGTGCAGGAACTCACACAGATGTCTGTCAAATCGCCCCCCGAAGTTGGACTGGGTTGAAACCGTGCAAGTTCAGCTGAACTTACAGCTAGGCTTACAGGGCTCAAACCCCAGGTGAGGTGGTTCAGAACTCAGTAGGAATAGCTGTAGTGGCCTTTACTCTTTTTCTGTTGGTCATGAGTGGGTTGCAAAAGGCCTTTTAAGTGAAGCCAGAGTCCTCTGATGTGAGTACTAGTGCACCTGGGAATGAGTGTGACATATAGGAGTGTGCCTGTCAGTGACAGATCAGTTTAAATAGGGCTTCCCTTATCCAGACGCCATCTTGCGGCCTGCCAGTCCGGCCTCTGCATCACAGGGACACAGTGAGTAGCACACCATCTGCCTATTCCGTCCTCTGCCGGCTACATTAAGTGTACCTATAGACTGCCATACCCTCGGGGCCCCGAATTTTGTGCCTTACAGAAGCGTTCTAGGCCTATGAACAGCGGCGCTCACCCGGACGGATACGGCTGTCAGGAAAGTCCGCGGCTTCGGCCTGCTCCTGGAGGTCGGCGGCCATCTTGGTGCTCCAAATACTCCCCTTTCCAATCTATTCCATTATCTGCCTCACCAAAGCTCTTTTAAAGTACCCATCCATAAGCAGGATCTCCCCTATAGTGCTGGGACATACATCCTTTTGCTGTGACCTCGAATTTGGGTCCCTGTAGAGCATCTGGAGGCCTATAAATTTCTGGAAGCAGGCGACCATCTTTGTGCTCCTAGTACTCCCTAATTCATTCTCAGCTGACACATTACCCGCACAGCTTCTGTTTCTATAAATTTAAGATAACCCTCTCTGCTCCACTCTGCGGCTGTGGAAGTGAATTTATTGCTATCTGCATACTATCTAAATGGGAATTTCTCTAAATGATAACAATATTTTGATGTATGCATGATATCGCTCAGATGTGAGTAAGAAGTGCCCTCTGCAGCTATCGGCCATATAGTTCCAGCTATGCCCGCCAAAACACCTAAACTTCGGTCTGCCCCAGTTAAACGTCCAGGCAAAAGATCACTGACTGCCCCAGTTTCTACAGGTTCTATTCAGCAATACTTGGCAAACGCACGTGGTGACCAGGCCCGATCCTCGAGAACAAGTGCCTCTCCATTATCCCACGCTGCCTCGGTGAGGGAGAGCTCCCCGGCCTCCTCCTATTGCTCAGACCTCATGGACGATCCAGGTTCCCCCGCAGGCTCTGAAATGACTACACTCATGAGCGGTCTTAAAAAAGAACTTGCAGGCATGTTTCACAGTTTGGAGAAATCCATTAAAAAAGAAATAACTGCTGTTAGATCTGATATGTCACATATCCTGGTCAGAGTGGAGGAAACGGAGCAACGACAGGACACACAAGCCTTAGCCATTAAAGAATTGCAGGACCCTGTACCCAGCTGGCATTTGCCCATCGGGCCTCTTTGTATAAGCTCGAGGACCTCGAGAACCGTAACCGTCGAAATAATATACGTGTCAGAGGCCTACCGGAGGCAACTGGAGACAGTGATCTTGAACCTTCTATAAGAGGCATTTTTAATACCATCCTGGGCAACCCTGTCACTGAACCGCTGCGCTTTGACTGTGTGCACCGTGCCCTAAGACCTCGTAATGCTAACTCGGACCAGCCCAGAGATGTTATTTGTCGCTTGCATTACTTTGAAGACAAAAATGCTATTATGATGAAGATGCGGGGCTTGCCTAACATTGACTTTGACGAGGCAGTCATCACCATATACCCAGACCTCTCCAAGGATACTTTGGATCGTCGTAGAGCCCTAAAACCGCTCCTCGATCATCTGCACTCTGACGGGATCACATACAGATGGGGCTTCCCTGCCTGCCTGATTGCCACAAAAAATGGCCGCTCCCATACATTAAGATTTCCTGAGAAACTTCCAACTTTCTTGCAGGATCTTCAACTTTCGTCCTTGGAGCTCCCAGGCTGGCAGGATCCAATCCCCAAATTCTCATGCCCAATGGATCCTCCTTGGAAAAAAACCCCCTCAAAGAAAAGCCGCTCTTCTCTCCCAGGCTCTGCATAAAAACATGGTTGACATACACACTCTCTCATCCATACTAATGTGATTACTGTGCACAATTTTTCTCCTACAGGGGTTCTTTCTACAGAGCCAGGTTATGGCCGCAGTTTTCTACTTTTGTCTGACTATGCATGGCCAAAGCTGACTCACATTTAAGCTGACCAACGTTCAATTTTTTCCTTTTATTTTGTTATTTGGTTCAAGTTCCAATTTGGTCTACAGCTGTCACCTTGTAGGATACATACTGTTTATAACGATCCTGGTTCTACATATATAATTTTCATATTTCTAACTGGGACTAATTATTTACTTATAGTTATAAGTTAATTGTTTTTTTGTGTTTTTTCACAGGCCGTGTGCTGTAGGGGCGCACTTCCCTCACTACCCCTTCCCTATAATGTAACCCTGTCCCCATCTCCTTCTGGGGTTGGCGAGTGTGAATGGCTTTACAGTTGTCCTATTCTATCCCTGTTCAGGGTTTAGGATGGCCTCTCGCTCTCTCTTTCCCCAATGGGACCACTGCAGATTTCTGCGTGTTATTCATCTGTTTCCCACAAGTTCTTTAATTCATATATGTATTTTCTGTATATGTTTATCTTTTCTCTTTTCTCTTTATCTCTCTCTCCAAAAAATTATTTTCTCTCCTTCCCCTCCACTCCCACTTGTTGCTGGCATGCATGGCAGGATAGGCTAAAGGATTACATTTTGCTCCGACAATGGCTAAGTTAAAGATTATATCCTATAATGTCAGGGGTCTCAATGTCGCTGCTAAGCGACATCAAATATTTCGTGAACTAAAACAATCCACGTGTTCCATTGCCTTCCTTCAGGAAACGCATTTAACCCATACAACACCTGTTAAATTAACATCACCCAACTTTCCGCAGTGGTACTATAGCCTATCGGACACCAATAAAGCAAAGGGAGTAGCCATTGGATTTTGTAAAAGTGTATCCTTTAGGCTATCGGATATGCTAGCGGATGATCATGGTCGCTTTCTTTTTCTTCGGGGATTCATAGGTAACACTCAATGTACTCTTGCAAATATATATTGTCCAAACCAAAATCAACCTGCTTTTCTCTCACAAATCCTAACTAAACTGTCACACTTCGCTAAGGGACTTACTATCCTAGCGGAAGACATAAACATGCCATTAGATCCAACTATTGATACGTCCCAAGGCCGTTCCAATATCTCTTTCAAGCGTCTGAAATTTGTTAAAAAAAGGCTTCTGGACCTTCAATTAATGGATGTCTGGCGCCTCCTTCATCCCAAGGAGAAGGATTTTTCACATTTTTCCACAACACATCAATCCTACTCCAGAATAGACAATATATTCTTAGATCACTTCCACCTCCCCCATTTACATTCTACTCATATAGGCACCGCATCTGTTTCAGACCATGCACCTGTGTCAATGACGTTGACCATGTCTTCCTTACCAAGGCATACTACCAACTGGAAACTTAATGACTCCCTTCTTTCTGATGAAGCTGAGGTTTCCATGTTAGCCTCTCACTTATCGCAATACTTCAAGGAAAATAAACCCTCTGACACCTCTCCCTCCATCGTTTGGGAAGCTCATAAGGCTACTATTAGAGGCTGACTCATTGAGCTTGGAGCAAGGAAAAAAAGGGAATATGGTCAACAAATTAACCAGGTATTACAGCAGATAGCGGTTCTTGACAAACAACGTAAACTCTCGTTGCATATTGAGCACCTCCAATACCTCACACTTAAACAAGAAGAATTAAAATCCCTCCTTAACTTAGACACCAAGAGAAAATTCCAACGCCTGTCACAGAAATTTTATGAATGGGGGAACAAACCAAGTAAATTATTAGCTAGATCACTAAAAATTAAACAGTCGCAATCATTTATTCCCAAGATCAAACTTTCAACAGGCGAGCTGGCTCATGCAACTCCAGACATTGCTAAAGCCTTTAGAGAGTATTACGCTGACCTTTATAACGTTAAAAATGACTTAGCCTCTCTCCCTCAAAAAGGGAGAAGAAACCGCATGCTTTCTTACTTGAAAGAAGCCAATCTTCCTAAATTGCCCATATCTGTCCTTAAAGAAATGGAGGAGGACTTCTCAGTTGAGGAATTTCAGGCAGCATTGAAGTCCTCCCCATCCGGTAAAGCGCCTGGACCTGACGGGTTCACTATTTTATATTACAAAACATTCAGTGACATTTTGCTTCCTCGCCTCTCTGCGTATGCTAATTCTAGCTCTCAATCTTCAGGTCTACGCCCAGAATCACTTTCAACTCATATCACTGTCATTCCTAAACCTGATAAGGACCCCACCCTATGTAACAGTTTCAGGCCAATATCATTAATAAACGTCGACATTAAATTATTTGTCAAAGTAATGGCAAATCGCCTACTCCCCCTATTACCCAGTTGGATCTCGGCAGACCAATCAGGTTTCATACCCAATAGAGAAGCAAAAGATAATTCCCTTCGTGCAATCTCCCTAATCCAATATGTTCAGAGATGCGCCCAGCCCACCCTTCTCCTTTCCACAGATGCAGAAAAAGCTTTTGATAGGGTGGATTGGGACCTTAAGATCTTAAAATGACTTTACGACACTTTGGTCTAGGCCCTAAAATGTTTTTTCGTATCTCGTCCCTTTACTCTAATCCCTCAGCACAAATTAGAATTAACGGAACGTTAAGTGACTCCTTTATTTTACATAATGGTACTAGGCAGGGCTGCCCTCTCTCCCCTCTCCTTTTTGCTATTACTCTAGAACCCTTCTTAGCTACAATTAGGAATAATGTTAACATCAAAGGTATACAAATAGGTAACAAATCCCATAAATACGCAGCCTATGCAGATGATGTACTATTTTTTATTCAACAACCACGTATCTCGATTCCCAACTTGATGTCTGCATTTTCCACATTTCATTCAATTTCTAACTTTAAAATAAACGTATCCAAATCCGAAATTTTAAACATTAATATTCCCAAGTCCGAGGCTCTTTCTCTCAAACCCCTTTTTCCCTTTAAATGGGAACCAAAATGCATGAAATACCTAGGTATTTATCTTACTCCTAGTCTCCATTCCCTTTTCCGATGCAATTATATCCCTTTGCTAAATAAGATTAGAGAAGACTTACGAAAATGGTCTAGTCTATCACACACATGGTTGGGGAAAGTAAATATCATTAAAATGAATATATTACCTCGCATTCTCTTTATCTTTCAAATGCTCCCGCTGGGTGTACCAGTGGGGTTTTTTACTATTTTACAAACTCTGATTTCCCGATTTATTTGGAAGAACAGCCACCCTAGAATATCCAGAGAGCTATTATTTTGTTTCAAATGCTCAGGAGGCCTGGCACTGCCAAATTTTAAAGCATATTATCAAGCGATTGTTCTGGCCAGACTGGCTGATTGGAAATATGCTCGTAATTCGAAATTATGGGTACAAATTGAATATCTTTTAAGCGGTATAGATCTCTCAATAGCTCCCTGGATACCCCGTTCTTACAGGAACCTTGCTCGAACTACCTCAGCTCTTACCATATCCTCTTTAGATATATGGGACGCTATACACAAAAAATTTTCATGGAATTATGATTCCCCCCTACTACCTCTCCTCAACCATACATATTTTCTACCAGGTCTACTTGACCCAGGTTTTAAATCATGGAGGCCGGAAGAACCTCTCTTACTACATCATATTCTCAATGGAAATGTACTTAAACCACTACATATGATTCTCGCTCCTAAACCTGCCACGTTCCTAGATAAATGGAGATACCACCAACTACAGCACTTCTTAAACTCCCTATCTAATCCGCTTAGGGGTCTAAGTGATCTAAATGATATAGAAATAATATTTCACCCAAAAGACCCTCCTCTACATAGTATTTCTCTATTTTACAAAGCTTTTATTGCTCTTCAAAATTCTGACTTTCCACCTTTCCTAGCTAAATGGGAAACTGATCTGGAGTCCCCCCTTACTGACAACCAAAAGGATAAGATCTTGCAATTAGCCCATACTTCATCCCTAGCCTCAAAAATGTCAGAGGTCAACTATAAACTGCTCACTAGGTGGCATTATACCCCAGCTAAATTACACCAAATGTTCCCCGCCAGTTCCCCATTATGCTGGAGGAACTGTGGGAACAAAGCTACTCATGCGCATATATGGTGGTTTTGCCCACTTATTCGATCATATTGGGATGACAGTCGCGATCTGATTGTACGGATCGCTGATGTCAATATACCCAATGACCCATGGATTATCCTTTTCCATGCTACAAAAACTCCCATAAGTTCGTATAAACGTTCAATTATTCCTCATCTGTTGAACACTGCCAAAGCCTTAATTCCCACTGTATGGGGCCAACCAACAACCCCCTCTATAAAAGCTTGGCTACAAATGGTGGACAACGTACACCTTATGGAAAGTATTACCCACAATATTAGAGGTACCTCCAAGAAACACTCTCTAATCTGGGATTCTTGGATAAAATTCCAAACCACCTCTTCCTATAAGGACCTTATAACACGAACCCCTTAAATCTATCAATTAAACTTAGCCATTTAATATATAATTTAATATATAATTTCTAATAACTCACCTCTTTTTTCGATGTATTGACATGTATGCCAGTAACCCCCCCCCCCCTCCTTTTACCATCTCTTCTTTTACTCTTAATCTTTTTTTTTTTTTTTTTCCTTTCTCATCTATTCTATCTCCTATCATCTCTCTTTTCTTACTCATTCTCTATCGCTCTCTCTTATTCTTTATTTTTCTTAAACTAAAGCAATGTTATTTCTCAACTATGTTTGAATTAAAGTGCTCACAGAATAAGAAATCTCTTTCTAACTAGATAACACAATGACTCTCTATAATACTCCAGAGATATTATTTTATTACTAGCTCACTTCTAATTGTTGTAACTTGTGAGTACTGAAACCTATGGTATTATGATACTGAAAATATTTTCTATTTGGAGATATATGTATATCATTGTTATATTTTTCTTCAATAAAAATTTATTAAACAAAAAAAAGATCAGTTTAAATAGTCTGCTGGACATCAAGTGTGCATTCCAATATGCGTACTTGCGAACTGGCACAGCACGTCTGAAATTGCCCTTGTGCATAGAAACACTAGTGAGTGAACAATGCACACGCACATAAACACCAACATAAGTCCACACTGGTTTTCTGATTCTGGATGGTTTACCTTACACTGTGATTTTAAAAGTTGTATATACTTAATTGCATACCGTGTACATACCTGCTATTTATTATTGTTGTATTATAATTGATCCTGTTAGTTCTATTAAAATATTCCATTTGTAACTTTTATATGTTTTTTAAGTATTCGTATGTGAGGTGCCAATCATGTGGTTATTGATGCCTAGATTCTGTTTCTGCAACATTCAATTCAAGTGCCAGGTATATAGACTCTTATACCTTGCATTATGTTTATTGTTTTGCTTATATTTGCACTTTACTACTGTATTGCTTTTTCAAGGTTTATGCAAGCCACCTTCCTGCGAATCGGTTCCTGCATGGCGGAGGGATGTGCCATGGTTTTAAAGGGGGTGAAAGTGTTAACATGTGCAGTTAGCTTGCTTGCCACTAGATAGCTCTGTTCCCACGATATAAGGGAAAGTGACAATTGGGTGTTAGAGCCGGTTCACACGGGGGCGACTTGTCAGGCGACCTAGCCGCCTGACAAGTCGCCTCCCGTTCTGTACAATGGAACCGTTCTAATCGGAGCGACGCAAGTCGCTCCGACTTAGAAGAAAGGTTCCTGTACTACTTTGGGGGCGACTTGCATAGACTTCTATACAGAAGTCGTCTTGCAAGTCGCCGCGGCAGTTGTTTGCAGGTCGCCTCGGTGAGGCGACCTGCAAGTCGTGCCGCTTCTAGGCCCCTTGTAGACAAAATCTTCCTCTGGTGATGTACGTATTGGGTGAAGTTTGTGTCCATATGGATGCCAGGATGGGAGGGAGTGCTGTGGGGGGATGTGAAGGGGGGCAGTGCTGGGGAGATGTGATGTGAAGGGGGCAGTGCTGTGGGGGGTTGATGTAAAGGGGGCAGTGGATACTAATGTGAAGAGGAAACTGATGTGAAGTGGGGGACTGCGGTGTATGGGGGACTGAAAACACTGATGTAAGAACGGGATTGTGATATAAGGGGGGCAAAAGGAGGAGAGAGAAGCGCCAAGCCAACCCTTTAAACAAGGGGTCATCAACCCCTGGGCCATGGCCCACTACTGGGCCGTAGCCTTTCTGCAGCCGAGCCGTGGGTGTGGGCAGCCGGCATGAGACACCTGGGCAGGCGGGCATGAGAAGAGCCGGGCGGCCGGCATAAGAGAGTCAGGCGGGCGGCATAAGACAGCCGAGCGGCCGGCATATGAAATCGGTGGATGGAAGAAGCGACTGGGCAAGCAGAGATGACATCATCTCTCTCCACCCCCCGCATCACCGCTCTTTTGCCCTCACAGCCAGTGTCCTGTCAGACTCAGTGTCAGAGGTGCGGCGGGGAGCAGAGAGATGACATCATCTCTCACTGCCCGCCCTGCATCACCGCTCTCCTGCCTTCATTTGGAACCCACCACTGCACAGAGGCCTGCCTCTGTGCTAAATGGACCAGTGCAGCATGGCAAGTGACATTCCGCATCTGGTGACAGGCAACGTAGCAGGTGGCATGGCAAGTGACATTCCACATCTGGTGACAGGCAACATGGCAAGTGACAATCCACATCTTGTGGCAGGTGACGTGGCAAGTGACATTCCGCATCTGATGACAGGCAACGTCGAAGGTGGTGTGGTAAGTGACAATCCACATCTGGTGGCAAGTGACACGCTCAGGGCTCCCACTGATTCTGCATTTCATTTATTACTACATAGTAATAATAGAAAGAATGCGCTTCAATCGCCCTGACACCATATCAAGCATGGTGCCGTGATGATTGAAGCGCTAACACCATCCATTACCCATGAAAAATCGCTTACCCCCCCCGGTCCTTGGCACAATTTTCTTCCACGCAGCCAGTCCCCAGGGGACCACTGCTTTAAACAGCTTAGGAATTTATTCAGTATATAAGTATAAAATAACACTAAAAACTTGTGTGAAAAATGCTGGAGCACTTGCAGAGTCCTAGAGCGGGTGGGAGCTTCCACGTCCAGTGTCACAGGAGCACAGGAGGACTGCCGGGAAGTCTCTATTGAGGAATCCACGAGCGCCGTGTGTTAACCGCAGCTGGAGCCTTGATAAGCCTCATGGAGAAGTCGGCTATGTGTCTCCGGGTGGGAGTGGTCCAGGGCTGTCAAACTGGGGAGCTGCCCACATGCTGTCTGGCCAATCAGAACGCATTTAGAAGGCACAGCTTCGCCTTCTTCACCAACCTTTTGCTTTCTTTTTGTTCACAGTGATCAGGTTCCCCAGCCTGCGCCTGAAGCAGCCTCGCTCCCTTTACAGCCTCCATTTAGAGATTCTTTTACAGTCTAATTTTTAGGGGTTCATCCCCCAGAACTTTCAATCCACTCACCATTCACATGGTTGCACCTTCATGTATCAGCATGCAGATGCATGCCTTTTCATTTAAACTTTAAACGTTAATCTTTTTCATCAGATGGTTTAGTGCTGAACATTATACCAATATTGTGTACAGCAGGTGACGGAGATATTGTCAATCTCGCCACTGTTATCGGCGAGATTGACACCTGCGAGGCCCGAGCTGGCTCGCTCATCGGGAAAGGAAAAATGTGTTGCTGACAGGTGTTTGGTATGAATCATGAGGGGGAACTCCACGCCAAATTTGAAATAAAAAAAACGGCATGGGTTCCCCTCCAGGAGCATACCAGGCCCTTAGGTCTAGTATGGATTTTAAGGGGAACCCCCAAAATCCATACCAGACCCTTATCCGAGCATGCAGCCCGGTCGGTCAGGAAAGGGGGTGGGGACAAGCAAGCGCCCCCCCCTCCTGAACCATACCAGACCACATGCCCTCAACATGGGGGGGTGGGTGCTTCGCAATAGCGAACTTCCTGCGCAAAGTGCAAAAGGCCTGTGCAAAATACAAACGGTGTGCAGCATACACACAACAATAGAAATGTGTCAACTGCAGAAAACTATAAAAAGTCCAAACAGATCAAGGGTGTACGAAATGCAATAGGGCTGTTAATATAGTCCAATGGGATTATATCTTCTTTCTGTGAATGAGCATTCCAATGTGCAAATAGTGAAATAAAGTGCTGGATCCCCTGATGAAGTCACGTGATGTCTCGCGTAGGGATGGGACAGGCACTCCATACTGACATAGGCAAACAAGCTCGCCGCTCGTGGAGATAAGTGTATTGTTTTATTTCGTTATGTAAGTTATGTGAGTACCCTCATTGCTAACTAATAAACATCAACTACTGTTGAAAATACTACACTATCCGGTACCCCCTTTTTTTGTCACTTCTCCTCCTGCATCCGCTGAGAGACAAAGACATACAAAGAACCCAATCTGGTCCATGAATATTAGGGAGAGGCAGCCATTACCAGTGTTTATATGCGGTTACCTCATTACCGCAAGGTAAGAGGCCACTTCTCACCAGTGTGTGTTTTGTGCACGAAGAGGAGACACCCATTTCTCCAGCACCTTATTTCACTATTTGCACATTGGAATGCTCAATCACAGAAAGAAGATATAATCCCATTGGACTATATTCACAGCCCTATTACATTTCGTACACCTTTAATCTGTTTGGACTTTTTATAGTTTTCTGCAGTTGACACATTTCTATTGTGTGTATGCTGCACACCATTTGTATTTTGCACAGGCCTTTTGCACTTTGCACAGGAAGTTCACTATTGCTGATTTTGAACATTTTTTGATAACTTGCACAGTTCATTCAGTTTTGTATTTACTTTATACTCATTACACCTATTTTAGTGTTACTATTGATCTATCTCTGCTCTCTGCACTTTGTCATTACCACTTAATATTGTGTTATACCACATTGCACTTACTGTCTTACAGAAGTTTTATTATAGTGGTTTTTATATTTCTGTACCTTGGATTATTATGTTTGTTTACACCATCCATTTATTTTACTTACATTTGTACTGCTACCTTTAGCAGCATATTTTCTCACTCTGCCGGGAACAACGCAGCACCAACCCCCATCCTTATTCTATGGCAGGAGTAGCTGTGGATAAGACGGTAGAATAAGCCACTCTGCGGTGGACTGCGCACTAGTTTCTGCTTAGGTGATGGAGGATGAGGAGGATGAGGATGGTTTAGTAAGCCAGGCCACCACCTCCTCTGCATGCTGTGGTTGGATAGCATGGACAACATCACTAAAGAGAGGAAATAATGCCCTGCCTGAGGACCCGTGCCCGTGGACACAGATGCTGCTGGCCTCCTCACAGTGCTGTGGGAATGCCTGCCTCTCCTTGTTGGCATCCCAGACATGAAAGTGGGGGGCTTATTAACAAAATGTAATAAAGATGGGGAAATGTGTACGTGTATACACTTTAATTAATGGAAAGTGTTTGGTGCACTTTACCTTGAGCACTCACTACACAGACACACTCCAGTGACACACTACGATATACTACAGTAAAATTGCACTGATGCACTGCAATATACTGCAGTAAACGTGCAATAATGCATTGAAATATACAGCATTAACCATTCACTAAGGCACTGCAATATACTTCAGAAACCTGCAATAATGCACTGAAATATACTGCGTTAAACATGCAGTAACACGCTCTAATATACTGCGGTAAACATGCAATAACGCACTGAAATATACTGCGTAAAATGTGCACTAAAGCATTGCAATATACTGCAGTGAACGCACTAATGCACTAGATTCACACTAAATGTAAAAGAAAAGTTCCTCAAAAAACTGGACTTTCACACTAAAGTGACACTAAAGTAAAAAATGAATGGTTGCACTACACTCACACTACAGTATTACTAGATTCACACTAAACTGATATTCTACACTCACAATAGAATCACAATAGCCCACTATAGCACACTAAACCACTAGTGGCACTGAACAGAGCCCTGTTCTATCCCTCTCCACGCCAATATCACACTGCAAATGGCCGCTTTGGGAAGAACATTTCTATAGTGTGGGGTGGGACTAAGAGCAATGAGCCATGATTGGATAGAGTCATCATGGCAGTGTCCAATCTAGGCTCTGACAGTGCTATGTGCACTGATTGGGCAAAGCTTGCCTTCCTTCAGTCAATCAGGGCCTCCAATGCACTTTGCTGCAGTGCATTGTGGTCCTTCGGCGGGCCAAACAAGCGGTCAAACGCCCTGATAATTTGGGTGTTTGTCGAATGGGCAAACAGCCAATGTTCGGACCGAACCCATGCTCGGTCCAAACCGTTTGCCCAACACTAATTGCCAGTCTGTGTTTGTGCCCCCTTACATTGGCAGTCAGTGTCTGTGCCCCCCTTACATTAACAGTCAGTATCTGTGCCCCCCTTTGACAGTAGCAGTCAGTGTCTGTGCCCCCTTACATTGGCAGTCAGTGTCTGTGTCCCCCTTACATTGACAGTCAGCATCTGTGCCCCCCTGACAGTAGCATTCAGTGTCTGTGCTCCCTTACATTGGCAGTTAGTGTCTGTGTCCCCCTTACATTGACAGTTAGTATTTGTGCCCCCTCTTACAATGGTGAACAGTGTTTAGCACTACCAGAGCATAGTTGCCAACATTGTAAAAAAAAAAAACATGGGACACTTTTTTGGCTGTAGGCAGAGCAGTATAATAATTAGGGGGTGGGGCTTGCGTTTGTGGGTGTGGCTTAGCAATAAAACCCAAATCTGCGGCGTGTGAAGTGCGCCGTGGCGAAAAATGGGCGTGATTTACGTGAAATAGTGGGCGTGGCTTCAATGGGCATGGCTCAAAGGGGGTGTGGTTAGAGTCTGAGATGAATAAGGGATGGAGAGGGAAAGGGGGAGAGAGGAATGAAGGGACAGCAGCCCCAGATCCTACACAACAATAGAAATATGTGTATTCTAGAAAGTTTAATAATCAGCAGATAAAGATACTCCAAACACCTGGTGTTAGCTCTTCAATCATCCCGGCACCATGATTGTTATGGTGTCAGGATGATTGAAGCGCATTATTTCTATTATTACATTGTAATATAAAAATAAATCATTCAACTCACCATAATGCAGAATCAGTGGGATCCCTTGCGTGTCACCTGCCACGTCGCCTGCCACCAGCAGAGTCCATCCTTGCATCAGGTGCCACCAGCAGAGTCCGTTCTTGCATCAGTTGTCCCCAACAGAGTCTGTCCACGTATCAGGTGCCCCCGGCAGAGTCCCTCCTTGCATCAGGTGCCCCCAGCAGAGTCAGTATAGACCCCCTCAGTGCAGACCCCCCCTCAGTGCAGACCCCCCTCCATCAGTGCAGACCCTCCTCATCAGTGCAGACCCCCCTCATCAGTGCAAACCCCCTCAGAGCAGAACCCCTCCATCAGTGCAGACCCCTCAGAGCAGACCCCCCTCCATCAGTGCAGACCCCCTCAGAGCAGACCCCCATCCATCAGTGCAGACCCCCTCAGCAGACCCCCCTCCATCAGTGCAGACCCCCCTCCATCAGTGCAGACCCCCTCAGAGCAGACCCCCCTCCCTCAGTGCAGACCCCCTCAGAGCAGAACCCCTCCATCAGTGCAGACCCCTCAGAGCAGACCCCCCTCCATCAGTGCAGACCCCCTCAGAGCAGACCCCCATCCATCAGTGCAGACCCCCTCAGCAGACCCCCCTCCATCAGTGCAGACCCCCCTCCATCAGTGCAGACCCCCTCAGAGCAGACCCCCCTCCCTCAGTGCAGACCCCCTCAGAGCAGACCCCCCTCCATCAGTGCAGACCCCCTCAGAGCAGACCCCCCTCCATCAGTGCAGACCCCCTCAGAGCAGACCCCCCTCCATCAGTGCAGACCCCCTCAGCAGACCCCCCTCCATCAGTGCAGACCCCCTCAGAGCAGAACCCTCTCAGTGAAGACCCCCCCTCCATCAGTGCAGACTCCCTCAGAGCAGAACCCCCTCAGTACAGACCCCCTCAGCAGACCCCCCTCCATCAGTGCAGACCCCCTCAGCAGACCCCCCTCCATCAGTGCAGACCCCCTCAGAGCAGAACCCTCTCAGTGCAGACCCCCCTCCATCAGTGCAGACCCCCTCAGAGCAGAACCCCCTCAGTGCAGACCCCCTCAGCAGACCCCCCTCCATCAGTGCAGACGCCCTCAGCAGACCCCCTCCATCAGTGCAGACGCCCTCAGAGCAGAACCCCATCAGTGCAGACCCCCTCAGCAGAACCCCCTCCATCAGTGCAGACCCCCTCAGCAGAACCCCCTCCATCAGTGCAGATGCCCTCAGCAGACCCCCCTCCATCAGTGCAGACGCCCTCAGAGCAGAACCCCATCAGTGCAGACCCCCTCAGCAGAACCCCCTCCATCAGTGCAGACCCCCTCAGCAGAACCCCCTCCATCAGTGCAGACGCCCTCAGCAGACCCTCCCCTCGCATAACGCCCCCCAGCCCCCAGCAGTGAGCACATAGATAGAGCGGCCGCCGGTGTAGCGTCCGGCGCCGTGTGTTCAATGGAGAGGGGAGGGGCTGATCCGTGCAAGAGGAGAAGCCGATTCATTGGCTGCACGGTTTGAGCCCCCTTCCCCTCTCTACTGAACACAAGGGGGAGCGATCAAGCAGCGGCGGTGGGACCGGCTGCCATTTTACTGAAGTCCGCTTCCCAAAAATGCAAATTGCAAACATTCCCGATTTTCCCTGGGCAAACCCGATTCGGGACAGCCTCCGATCGGGACGAGGGTCCCAAAATTTGGGATTGTCCAGGGAAATTCGGGACTGTTGGCAACTATGCCAGAGTTCAGTAGACAGTTCTCATTATTACAACTATAATCAAATATTTTAATTCTTGATGTTATAGCTCTCCCATCCACTATTTCCACTTTTTCTTTCTGTACAGTGTAGACACATTTATGTTACCATAATGTTAATGAAATTCTGGCTCTGTTTCTCCAAGGTCATTATGACTAAATCTAGTTTTATCATGTCACAACCCCCCACATTTCCCATCCTGCTCAGTTTTCCATAGGCCAAAAAGTGTTAATCTTATAGCCGGCATACAGTGGATATCATTTCTCCACCCTTCACCTACCTGGCCTCTGAACTTGTGGATATGTAAGCTCTGACTATCTCAGCTTAGGGGAAAGAGGGGAGAACACTTTGGTATCATTCTGGGGAACCAAAGGACCTTATTCCAGCACTGATTTTTAGTGTCTTAAAACTACTGGGGATCTCAGTTCCTACTGACTATTCCACCTTGGCCTGAGTAAACTTTATGCTAAGTCATGTGATCTGACTGCAAAGTCTGGACTCTCCATTTATTATTATGGAAGTCCTGGGGGCTACAATGTTTGGAAAATTACAGCAGGACTATATTTTACATTCATATTTCAGGCATAGAATGGACTAAAGCTTAAAGTAAAGGCAAAGTAAAGGCATAATGTGCTAGTATGCATTGCATACTAGCACATTATGTGACACTTACCTGCAAACAAAGCCCTTACGTCACCACTGGAGGCCGCATCCATCTTTGCCTGTCTTTCTTCCGTGTCCGCGGACACCGACTGTGTGACTGGCCGGAGCCACGTGATGTCACTCCAGCACATGTGCGGGAGCCGCCGGTCATGTCACAGGGCTCTAAAGAAATGTCACTGAAGGCTGTTAATTCAGAGCGCATGCATCAATAACATCATCGGCGCAGTATACTGTAAATGTCTCCTAAACAGTCCAAGTTTAGGAGATATTTACTGTACTATAGGTAAGCCTTATTATAGGCTTACCTATAGGTACAAACATTTGAGGGAAGTTTACATCCTCTTTAAAAGTATTTCCATTTTCTTTTTTAACAGCAGAACTCTATTTCAAGTCTTTTAGTATTTTTGGAAAGAATGGGGAGTTAGAACCATTTTTATTTCCTTACATCTTTTGTGGTCCATAGCACAGAAAGTTTGGAAACTTTGACATGAACAGTGAAAGCAAAAATCAGAAGTGTTTTTTTCCTTCATCACTCTACATTGAGGATCTACATATAATTTTTAGCTATCTAAATGTCTAAATGAAAGTTTTGTACCATTAAGAGCAGAGATGTAACAACAACCTTCAGGGCTCAGGTGCAAGAAACCATGAAGGGGCCCCCTGACCCCATCCCGGGGCCCTTTCACATGTTCTGCAGTGGGCCACCTCATACCGCCTTGAGGCCCCCACATGGTGGTGGAACACCAGGGCCCAGATGCCAGTGTGACCTTTGAGACCCTGGTAGTTCTGGCACTGACGTTACTATTACTAGGGAGCATTTTGGAGGATGTAAGGGAGCACTCTGGAAGCAATAAAACAGTACATCCCTTAATACCTCCAGAGTGCCCCCTTAATGCCTCCAGAATATCCCCTTACATCCTTCTGATTGCCCCCTTGGGATTAGTGGCAGTAGTGGTGGTGGCGGGGGGGTGGGATCAGGGGCAGAGGGATGGTGGTGGGGGAAGGGATGGGATCACTGGCAGAGGTATTGTGGTGGTTGGGATGGGATCAGGGGCAAAGAGATGGTGGGGGGGATGGGATCAGTGGCAGAGGGATGGTGGGGGGATTGGATCAGTGGCAGAGGGATGGTGGGGGAGTGGGATCAGGGGCAGAGGGATGGTGGGGGGATGGGATCAGGGGCAGATGGATGGTGGGGGGGTGGGATCAGGGGTAGCAGGATGGTGGGGGGATGGGATCAGGGGAAGAGGGATGTTGGAGGGGATGGGATCAGGAGCAGAGGGATGGTGGTGGGGGGTGGGATCAGGGGCAGAGGGATGGTGGGGGGTTGGATCAGGGCAGAGGGATGGTGGGTGGGGGGATGAAGGGATCTGGGGCAGAGGAATAGTGGGGGAGAAAGGATGGTGACACAAGCACTCACCTTCTCTTAGTTTCTGTTGATTCCCCCTTCTGGCTCAATGCTCTCAGTCTGGACTCACAGAGCCTCCAGTAACACCTCTCCCAACATGGGGACACTGTCTGCACATCTCCTCAGAAATGGAAGAGCTCCTCCCCCTTCACTCGACTGGCCCATCAGCTGATCAGCTGACTTTCTCCTCAACTCCAGTTTCCTCCTCCCCACATGGATCTGCTTAGAGGAATGGGTGGAGCGCTGTGCCAGAAACAGTGAGTGCTCACTCACAGTTCACATTGTCCCGACTCCCATGATCGTTGCCTGTAATGACGAGCGGCAGCGGGTGGCGACCCCCCCCCCCACAGTGTACTACTATGTCCGGGACATCCCGGTCATTGTCTAGAACCGGCAGCGGGCAGGAGGCGGCAGCGGGCTCCCACAGTGGCGGAACGCCAGGGCCCCCGGTCGCAAGAGCGACTACTGTGACCCTGGTAGTTTGGCCACTGATTAAGAGTCTTGTCACCTCATAATGTGCTGCACTAAACTGAACAGCCCTATCCAACGCTGCCCACATGCTCAATTTACAGCACTGTACTATGTTGCAGTGGTACTATGTTGCAGTGGTGTGCTTTGAAAGAAAGGTAAGACACGTACTGCATTTTTTCACACACTACAGTGCATAAAGATAAAAGATATGCAATTTTGAATTTATAGTTACAAAAAAAGTTAAAAAAGGTCAACAGCGCGATTGCTTGTAATTAGCACATTGGCATTCTTTACTTCACAGCGTTAACTTTGCTGGAATGAAAGTGTTCTAAATTGTTATAACCTTTACTTTCTGAAATTGTTTCAATGCTAGAATTAAGCTTTTTCCTCACTTTTTTAGACATTACATACGATACTTACATATAAATCAAGCAAGTAAAAATCATTTGACTATAGAGCATATCATCTTTTTTTTATAATTTAAACAGAATCCAGTAATGATAATATATATATATATATATATATATATATATATATATATATATATATATATATATATATTATATATATATAGTGGGGACGGAAAGTATTCAGACCCCCTTAAATTTTTCACTCTTTGTTATATTGCAGCCATTTGCTAAAATCATTTAAGTTCTTTTTTTTTCCTCATTAATGTACACACAGCACCCCATATTAACAGAAAAACACAGAATTGTTGACATTTTTGCAGATTTATTAAAAAAGAAAAACTGAATTATCACATGGTCCTAAGTATTCAGACCCTTTGCTCAGTATTTAGTAGAAGCACCCTTTTGATCTAATATAGCCATGAGTCTTTTTGGGAAAGATGCAACAAGTTTTTCACACCTGGATTTGGGAAACCTCTGCCATTCCTCCTTGCAGATCCTCTCTAGTTCTGTCAGGTTGGATGGTAAACGTTGGTGGACAGCTATTTTTAGTTCTCTCCAGAGATGCTGAATTGGGTTTAAGTCAGGGCTCTGGCTGGGCCATTCAAGAACAGTCACAGAGTTGTGAAGCCACTTCTTCGTTATTTTAGCTGTGTGCTTAGGGTCATTGTCTTGTTGGAAGGTAAACCTTTGGCCCAGTCTGAGGTCTTGAGCACTCTGGAGAAGGTTTTCGTCCAGGATATCCCTGTACTTAGCCGCATTCATCTTTCCCTCAAATGCAACCAGTCGTCCTGTCCCTGCAGCTGAAAAACACCCCCACAGAATGACTGGTGGAGGGCTGCAGTGATGGTTGACTTTCTACAACTTTCTCCCATCTCCCGACTGCATCTCTGGAGCTCAGCCAAAGTGATCTTTGGGTTCTTCTTTACCTCTCTCACCAAGGCTCACGATAGCTCAGTTTGGCCGGACGGCCAGCTCTAGGAAGGGTTCTGGTCGTCCAAAGCGTCTTCCATTTAAGGATTATGGAGGCCACTGTGCTCTTAGGAACCTTAAGTGCAGCAAAATTTTTTTGTAACCTTGGCCAGATCTGTGCCTTGCCACAATTCTGTCTCTGAGCTCTTCAGGCAGTTCCTTTGACCTCATGATTCTCATTTGCTCTGACATGCACTGTGAGCTGTAAGGTCTTATATAGACAGGTGTGTGGCTTTCCTAATCAAGTCCAATCAGTATAATCAAACACAGCTGGACTCAAATGAAGGTGTAGAACCATCTCAAGGATGATCAGAAGAAATGGACAGCAACAGAGGTAAATATATGAGTGTCGCAGCAAAGGACCTGAATACTTGTGATATTTCAGTTTTTCTTTTTTAATAAATCTGCAAAAATGTCAACAATTCTGTGTTTTTCTGTCAATATGGGGTGCTGTGTGTACTTTAATGAGGAAAAACAAATGAACTTAAATGATTTTAGCAAATGGCTGCAATATTACAAAGAGTGAAAAATTTAAGGGGGTCTGAATACTTTCCGTCCCTACTGTATATATATACAGTATATATATATATATATATATATATATATATATATATATATATATAAAATGAAAAATAGGCATTTTTTTATTTATCACATGTAATGATTTTATTAGTAGATATAAAGTACCGGTAGGTGGAGGCTGCTGTTGGGAAATGAATCGGAGACACTTTGCGTAGAAAGGTGTGGTTTATATACAGAATATAACTATGAGAATGAGAAAGATTCAACTAAACTCTTTTCTGTCAAAGTGATTCCTCATCACCATGATCATGTTCTGGACTGTCTTCACTTTCATCACTTATTTTTCATGTAATTACATAGTAGTAGGTGAGGTTGAAAAAATACACAAGTCCATCAATTCCAACCTATGTGTGATTATATGTCATTATTACATTGTATATCCCTGTATGTTGTGGTCATTCAGGTGCTTATCTAATAGTTTCTTGAAGCTATCGATGCTCCCCGCTGAGACCACCGCCTGTGGAAGGGAATTCCACATCCTTGCCACTCTTACAGTAAAGAACACTCTACGTATTTTAAGGTTAAACCTCTTTTCTTCTAATTATAATGAGTGGCAACGAGTCTAGTTAAACTCTCTTCTGCAAAAAAGTTTTATTTCTATTGTGGGGTCACCAGTACGGTATTTGTATATTGAAATCATTCATATTTTAAACTTTATTAAGATTACTGAATATAAATTCACTAAAGCCCCGTACACACGATCAGTTTTTCCGATGGGAAATGTTTGATGTCAGGCTGTTGGCGGAAAATCCGACCGTGTGTATGCTCCATCAGACAATTGTTGCCCGACTTTCCCGCCAACAAATGTTGGCTAGCATGTCTTCAAATTTTCCGCCAACAAATGTGTGTTGTTGAATTTTCCGAGTGTGTGTACACAAGTCCGTCGAACAAAAGTCCAAAGTACAAACACGCATGCTCGGAAGCAAGGACGAGCCAGATGCCGTCGGTCTTGTAAACTAGCGTTCGTGATGGAGAATTAACATTGGTGACGTGGCAAATTATGAAATCTCCAAATCCAGCGCACAATTCTCTTCTTCTTCAACCGCTTGCGGACCAGCCGCCATCATTTTACTGCGGCAGTTCGGCACGATCCGTCATAGCTATACGTTGGCTCGTGGGATTGGGTTAGCAGGTGCGCCCACGCCTGCTGCACAGCGGGGGTGCCGAGACTCATGGCCGACGGTCGTGATGACCGCCAGCCACGAGCGGTCGCGAGCACGAGGGACAGAACACAAATCCCTGTTCTGTTCTGTGAGGCGTGACAGATCGTGTGTTCCTATTAGCTAGGAACCACAATCCGTCGCTTCCTCTAGTCAGTCCCCTCCCCCTTCAGTTAGAAACACACACTAGGGAACACAGTTAACCCCTTGATCGCCCCCTAGTGTTAACCCCTTCCCTGCCAGTGACATTTTTACAATAATCCGTGCATTTTTATAGCACTGATCGCTGTATAAATGCCAATGATCCCAAAAATGGGTCAAAATTGTCCGATGTGTCCGCCATAATGTCGCAGTCCCAATAAAAATCGCGGATTGCCGCCATTACTAGTAAAAAAATAATAATAATAAAAATGCTATAAATCTATCCCCTATTTTGTAGATGCTATAACTTTTGTGCAAAAATCAATGTACACTTATTGCGATTTTATTTTACCAAAAATATGTAGAAGAATACATATCGGCCTCCACTGAGAAAAAATTAGCTTTTTTTAAAAAAAAAAAATGGGGATATTTATTATAGCAAAAAGTACAAAATATTGTGTTTTTTTCAAAATTGTCGCTCTTTTTTTGTTTATTGCGCAAAAAATAAAAACCACAGAGATGATCAAATACCACCAAAAAAAGCTCTATTTGTGGGAAAAAAAGGATGTAAATTTTGTTTGGGTGCAGCATCGCACAACCGCGCAATTGTCAGTTAAATCGACGCAGTGCCGAATCGCAAAAAATGGCCCGGTCATTCAGCATCCAAATCTTCTGGGGCTGAAGTGGTTAATGGGATAATAATGAATCTGCTTTTCTGGTGATACTGATGGAGATATTGCAAACAAATTTTCAAAGGCTTTTTTTTCTAGTGATATCAAGAATAATATTATTATACTTTTTTTATTTTTATTTGGGCAAGTTACCACAACACCATTATCCCGTAGTTTTTAAGATCAAAGATACAACTATGTTGGTGTCCCTTGTCAATTTTACATTGTATTTTTTAAATGTAACTGCCTACTCCCAAACTGTCATTTGAAGTAAAATACATAGCCAAGTATTATTCTCCACAATTTTTTTATTGTGCATTAAAAAAATAAAACAAATAAAATTAGACATGCTATCTGCCAATAGAACTTAACCAAAAAGTGCATTCTATGCATCCAAAAATATAGAAAATATACCAAATAAAATCATTATTCAACCAAAAAAAAAAATGTCAAAGCAATAATTCCAAGGCCAATAATAAATAACATGTTATCTCCTCCGATTCCACAACATGTCTGGTTGACGAACGACCGTTCAGAAATGAACTGAAAAGCGTGAACTGAAAAGTGCGAAATGAAAAGTGTGAAATGAAAAGTACGAATCAACACTCAGCAAACTTCTACTAACACGAAATTAGCAGAAGGAGCCCAAAGAGTGGCGCTAAAGAGCTGAAAAACCACCTAGTACGTCTAGTACATGACTACGTTCGTAATTGTTGGCCAATAATTGTGTGACCGTGTGTATGCAAGACAAGTTTGAGCCAACGCCCTTCGGACAAAATTCCACGGTTTTGTTGGTGGAAAGTCCAATCGTGTGTACGAGGCATAAGATTTCTTCTGCTACTATCAACATTCTCTCATTTGTGTTGCAGATTCTGTGGCTCAGTTTACTGTCATCCAGGAAGCCACAATAACGGCACCTCTTGGTGGGAATGTAATTTTGTCCTGTGGTCATAGTTATGGCTCAGTAGCTGGTGGTAACTACCCAACCTGGGTATATCAGGCACCTGGGAGTGCTCCTAAAGGTTTAACAAGTAGTAATGGAGCCTTTTATCTCACTGTGGTGATGGTCAAGCATTTGATCCACATTCCATATTTCACATGGGATCTTCTTCATTGAATTCCAGCCATTTGTGAACTCCTCACATCCGCACTGTTAAGTGTTTTCATTTTTTGGCACTTTATACGCTATTGCACTTTACAGCATAGCGTGTGTGTTTATGCATTTTGTTGGTCACACATGTTACTATTATTGTACATTAGTTACAGTTGGTTTTGCACATTTGCACTTTATTGTTATCACATGTTATATACACTTTTGTATCATTTTGAATCGCATAATTTTTAGTGCTGCACTTTACATTTTACAATTCACTATTATGTGTTCAAGCAAGTCCTGGGTACTAAGGGGAGGGGGAGTACTTTGGCCCAAATTACTATATGTAATTAATAGTCTCTTTTTATACTGCTGTCATGTCATGCTTATAGATGGGTCTATTTCTATATATATTGCATATTGCATTTTCTATTTACAGTTTTATAGCAACTGTTTAAGCCAAGTACCAGGCATATGGACTCGTTTACTTTTTCCATAACAGTTCAAGTGTGGTACCAGGTAAATGGACTATTATACCTTGAGTTGTGTTTACAGTATGTTATTGTGATGGACCCCGTACTCAAGAAGAGTCTGTCCGCCGTATAAGCTTCCTTTGCCCGGTACCAACACGATCCAAGACCCCTTAGCCCACCCAGTCACTTGTGGAGGCATCAGTGTAGGGTGGTAACAAACATATTGGGCGGCACAGTGGTGTAGTGGTAGCACTCTCGCCTAGCAGTAAGAAGGGTCGCTGGTTCGAATCCCAACCAGGACACTACCTGCCTGGAGTTTGCATGTTCTCCCTGTGCCTGCGTGGGTTTCCTCCGGGTACTCTGGTTTCCTCCCACACTCCAAAGACATGCTGGTAGGTTAATTGGATCCTGTCTAAATTGTCCCTAGTATGTATGAATGTGAGTTAGGGACCTTAGATTGTAAGCTCCTTGAGGGTAGGGACTGATGTGAATGTACAATGTATATGTAAAGCGCTGCGTAAATTGATGGCGCTATATAAGTACCTGAAATAAATAAAATAAATAAAAATAAAACATAAGACTGTTTATTCAAACACAGGTACAGAGATATACACTCAGGGGACAATCCCCCTTCTTTGCATAATGACAAGGGGGAGGGGTAAACTACATTCATTAATAAGAGACACACAAGTACATTCAAACTTCTCATCAGTAGATTGTCATATCAGCAGGGAGGGCTGTTGGAGGAATTCCCCCCTCCCTCCACCCTGCCCCAGGTGTACATGCTAGAAACACATATACATCCCATAGTAGATTGCTCCTCAGGCAGACAGAAACAAGAGAACAATGGGATACAGCCACACCTCAAACGATCTAGTAAAAAGACTACAACAGTTTATGAAACCAAGCACATATAATATTCCAGCAGTTGAAAAGGTGGAATTAATTTATCATCATATATTTCTTGAGGGGTATTGTTCAGAAATTTTACTGAAAGAACCCCTTCATTCTTTCAACACAAACCACACACATAGAACCCTGGATAACAGGGGTAACACGAAACGCTGAGTCTGGTGTGGTTGTAAGGTAAGTCTGATTAGTGCAGATCAGACTGGAGTTCTCGGTCACCCTGTGCCCCTAATAGACACAGGGTTACTTACACATAGGAGGGGACGGGGGAGTTGGACAAGGAATCTCCAGAGCTCTCCAAGGTAAGCTGGGTTCCACAAGCCCCCGACCAAAGTGACTCCCGTCACAGTTCTGTTTGCCCTTTACTGCTGCGTAGGGATGGGTGAACGGTTTGGCCCGAGCATAAGTTTCGACGAACAGCGAACAAATGGGTAGTTCGACCGTTTGTTCGCCCCCCCCGAACTTAAGCAGTGAAAGCTTCAGCCAATCAGGGCACAGAGCACTGTCAGAGTCCTGAATGGACACTGCCATCATGACTTTACCCAATCATGGCTCATTCCCGCCCCACATGGCGTTATATAGACAGGTGTGTGGCTTTCCTAATCAAGTCCAATCAGTATAATCAAACACAGCTGGACTCAAATGAAGGTGTGAAACTATCTCAAGGATGATCAGAAGAAATGGACAGCACCTGAGTTAAATATATGAGTGTCACAGCAAAGGGGGTCTGAATACTTGTGATGTTTCAGTTTTTCTTTTTTAATAAATCTGCAAAAATGTCAACAATTCTGTGTTTTTCTGTCAATATGAGGTGCTGTGTATACATTACTGAGGAAAAACAAATGAACTTAAATGATTTTAGCAAATGGCTGCAATATAACAGAGTAAAAAATTTAAGGGGGTCTGAATACTTTCTGTCCCCACTGTATATATATATATATATAAAATGAAAAATAGGCATATTTTTTTATTTAGCACATGTAATGATTTTATTAGTAGATATAAAGTACCGGTAGGTGGAGGCTGCTGATGGGAAATGAATCGGAGACACTTTGCATAGAAAGGTGTGGTTTATATACAGAATATAACTATGAGAATGAGAAAGATTCAACTAAACTCTTTTCTGTCAAAGTGATTCCTCAACACCATGATCATGTTCTGGACTGTCTTCACTTTCATCACTTATTTTTCATGTAATTACATAGTAGTAGTAGGTGAGGTTGAAAAAAGACACAAGTCCATCAAGTCCAACCTATGTGTGATTATATGTCAGTATTACATTGTATATCCCTGTATGTTGCGGTCATTCAGGTGCTTATCTAATAGTTTCTTGAAGCTATCGATGCTCCCCGCTGAGACCACCGCCTGTGGAAGGGAATTCCACATCCTTGCCGCTCTTACAGTAAAGAACCCTCTACATATTTTAAGGTTAAACCTCTTTTCTTCTAATTTTAATGAGTGGCCACGAGTCTTGTTAAACTCTCTTCTGCGAAAAAGTTTTATTTCTATTGTGGGGTCACCAGTACGGTATTTGTATATTGAAATCATTCATATTTTAAACTTTATTAAGATTACTGAATATAAATTCACTAAAGCCCCGTACACACGATCAGACTTTCCGATGGGAAATGTTTGATGTCAGGCTGTTGGCGGAAAATCCGACCGTGTGTATGCTCCATCGGACAATTGTTGCCCGACTTTCCCGCCAACAAATGTTGGCTAGCATGTCTTCAAATTTTCCACCAACAAATGTGTGTTGTCGGATTTTCCGAGCATGTGTACACAATTCCGTCGGACAAAAGTCCAAAGTACAAACACGCATGCTCGGAAGCAAGGGTGAGCCAGATGCCGTCGGTCTTGTAAACTAGCGTTCGTGATGGAGAATTAACATTGGTGACGTGGCAAATTATGAAATCTCCAAAAGCAGCACACAATTCTCTTCTTCTTTAACCGCTTGCCGACCAGCCGCCATCATTTTACGGCGGCAGGTCGGCACGATCCCGCGAACCGTCATAGCTATACGTTGGCTCGTGGGATTGGGTTAGCAGGCGCGCCCACGCCTGCTGCACAGCAGGGGTGCCGAGACTCATGGCCTGATGGTCATGATGACCGCCAGCCACGAGCGGTCGCGAGCACGAGGGACAGAACACGGAAGTGTGTGTGTGTAAACACACAAATCCCTTTTCTGTTCTGTGAGGAGTGACAGATCGTGTGTTCCTATTAGCTAGGAACCACAATCCGTCACTTCCTCTAGTCAGTCCCCTCCCCCTTCAGTTAGAAACACACACTAGGGAACACAGTTAACCCCTTGATCGCCCCCTAGTGTTAACCCCTTCCCTGCCAGTGACATTTTTACAATAATCAGTGCATTTTTATAGCACTGATCGCTGTATAAATGCCAATGGTCCCAAAAATGGGTCAAAATTGTCCGATGTGTCTGCCATAATGTCACAGTCCCAATAAAAATCGCGCATTTCCGCCATTACTAGTAAAAAAATAATAATAATAAAAATGCTATAAATCTATCCCCTATTTTGTAGATGCTATAACTTTTGTGCAAAAATCAATATACACTTATTGCGATTTATTTTACCAAAAATATGTGGAAAGAATGCATATCGGCCAAAACTGAGAAAAATTTAGCTTTTTTTAAAAAAAAAAAATGGGGATATTTATTATGGCAAAAAGTACAAAATATTGTGTTTTTTTCAAAATTGTCGCTTTTTTTTGTTTATTGCGCAAAAAATAAAAACCGCAGAGTTGATCAAATACCACAAAAAAAAAGCTCTATTTGTGGGAAAAAAAGGAAGTCAATTTTGTTTGGGTGCTGCATCGTACAACCGCGCAATTGTCAGTTAAATCGACGCAGTGCCGAATCGCAAAAAATGGCCCGGTCATTCAGCAGCCAAATCTTCTGGGGCTGAAGTGGTTAATGGGATAATAATGAATCTGCTTTTCTGGTGATACTGATGGAGATATTGCAAACAAATTTTCAAAGGCTTTTTTTTCTAGTGATATCAAGAATAATATTATTATGCTTTTTTAATTTTTATTTGGGCAAGTTACCACAACACCATTATCCCGTAGTTTTTAAGATCAAAGATACAACTATGTTGGTGTCCCTTGTCAATTTTACATTGTATTTTTTAAAATGTAACTGCCTACTCCCAAACTGTCATTTGAAGTAAAACACATAGCCAAGTATTATTCTCCACAATTTTTTTATTGTGCATTAAAAAAATAAAACAAATAAAATTAGACATGCTATCTGCCAATAGAAATTATGTCAAAGCAATAATTCCAAGGCCAATAATAAATAACATGTTATCTCCTCCGATTCCGCAGCATGTCTGGTTGACGAACGACCGTTCAGAAATGAACTGAAAAGCGTGAACTGAAAAGTGCGAAATGAAAAGAGCGAAATGAAAAGCACGAATCAACACTCACTAAACTTCTACTAACATGAAATTAGCAGAAGGAGCCCAAAGGGTGGCGCTACAGAGCTGAAAAACCACGTAGTACATCTAGTACGTGACTACGTTCGTAATTGTTGGCCAACAATTGTGTGACCTTGTGTATGCAAGACAAGTTTGAGCCAACGCCCTTCGAACAAAATTCCACGGTTTTGTTGGCGGAAAGTCCAATCGTGTGTACGAGGCATGAGATTTCTTCTACTACTATCAACATTCTCTCATTTGTGTTGCAGATTCTGTGGCTCAGTTTACTGTCATCCAGAAAGCCACAATAACGGCACCTCTTGGTGGGAATGTAATTTTGTCCTGTGGTCATAGTGATGGCTCAGTAGCTGGTGGTAACTACCCAACCTGGGTATATCAGGAACCTGGGAGTGCTCCTAAAGGTTTAACAAGTAGTAATGGAGCCTTTTATCTCACTGTGATGATGGTCAAGTATTTGATCCACATTCTATATTTCACATGGGATCTTCTTCATTGAATTCCAGCCATTTGTGAACTCCTCACATCCGCACTGTTTAGTGTTTTCATTTTTTGTAAAAAATATTTCTCATTAAAAAAAAGAAAATATATTAATAAAAATATTCAGACAACGTGCAAAGTAAATGTGAAGAATGAATGTAATAAAACTATATGTGAACAAAATATATAAATATGATGAGACTCTCTCTTTATTTATATATTTTGTTCACATATAGTTTTATTACATTCATTCTTCACATTTACTTTGCACGTTGTCTGAATATTTTTATTAGTATATTTTCTTTTTTTTAATGAGAAATATTTTTTACACAATTTTTTCCTTTCACCTAATAGTAATTCTTTTTTTGATACTTATCACCTTTTATATATACACGTTATAGAAGTATATTCATTATTATATACACGTTTATTGATAGGATTCACCATATATATATACACACATATATATTTTTTGCCTACACATGTGCATATACACATCTTTTTTCACCTTCTTTGTCATCTATTTACATGTCACGGTTTTGAAAACATTTCTCAATCAGTCAACACACCAAATAGCCAGCAGATGCCAAGACCTCATTAAATCGGCTTCCAGCTGAGACTCAATGACCATCTAATTGGGCAATCATGTGATACCCCATTGAGCTATATAAAAGTTTGTCTTTTTAATATTTGTTAGCTATGAGTAAGCACTCAGTCCTGAGTGCGAAACGCGTCAGCTTATCTGTACTTTCTGCATGACAGTCTTGTTATTTTGATGATCCCATTTTTTCAATAAAGTGAAAATTTTTTGACTACATCCGGTGTGCGGCATCCGAATCTTCTCCTCCATTCAAGCCTGCTTTGCCTAGCATTCAGCCAGCACCTGGAGCTCTTCTGCTCTGAAACTTCTACTTACACCTGGGTCAGTGTCAGCCTGAGCGGTGGAAATATTTTCTTTACTTTTTCTATTTACAGTTTTATAGCAACTGTTTAAGCCAAGTACCAGGCATATGGACTCGTTTACTTTTTCCATAACAGTTCAAGTGTGGTACCAGGTAAATGGACTATTATACCTTGAGTTGTGTTTACAGTATGTTATTGTGATGGACCCCGTACTCAAGAAGAGTCTGTCTGCCGTATAAGCTTCCTTTGCCCGGTACCAACATGATCCAAGACCTCTTAGCTCACCCAGTCACTTGTGAAGGCATCAGTGTAGGGTGGTAACAAACATAAGACTGTTTATTTAAACACAGGTACAGAGATATACACTCAGGGGACAATCCCCCTTCCTTGCATAATGACAAGGGGGGGGGGTAAACTACATTCATTAATAAGAGACAGGTACATTCAAACTTCTCATCAGTAGATTGTCATATCAGCAGGGAGGGCAGTTGGAGGAATTCCCCCCTCCCTCCACCTTGCCCCCGGTCTACATGCTAGAAATACATATACATCCCATAATAGGTTGCTCCCCAGGCAGACAGAAACAATAGAACAATGGGATACAGCCACACCTCAAACGATCTAGTAAAAAGACTACAACAGTTTATGAGACCAAGCTCATACAATATTCCAGCAGTTGAAAAGGTGGAATTAATTTATCATCATATATTTCTTGAGGGGTATTGTTCAGAAATATTACTGTCCGAAGTGAAAGAGCCCCTTCATTCTTTCAACACAAACCACACACATAGAACCCTGGATAACAGGGGTAACACGAAACGCTGAGTCCGGTGTGGTTGTAAGGTAAGTCTGATTAGTGCAGATCAGACTGGAGTTCACGGTCACCCTGTGCCCTGTGTGAATAGACACAGGGTTACTTACACATAGGAGGGGATGGGGGAGTTGGACAAGGAATCTCCAGAGCTCTCTAAGGTAAGCTGGGTTCCACAAGCCCCCGACCAAAATGACTCCCATCACAGTTCTGTTTGCCCTTTACTGCTGTATCGCTATGTAAGGTTAATGCAATCCATCTTCCCATGCATGGGTTCCTATTTGGTACAAGAACATGCCATATTTAAGAGGGGGGGGGTGTTGGCAGGTGCAGTTACTGTAGGTTGTCATGTAGAGTAAAAACATATACAAATCTTTATCTATAACAAAGAGAAACAGAATAAAAACATTATATATAGAATATGTGATGGCTATTAAGATATCATTTCTGTGTTACAACATATTGGATACATAATGTTCCCACAAATTATGAATCACCAGTTGGATAATTAAAAATGGTGGACACCCAATGCTTTTTAAAAACGGTTTCCTTATTCTTCTTCAGGGGTATACAAAAACCAAATGGGGAGCTATAATCTATAATAATACAACCCCTGGCAAAAATTATGGAATCACCAGTCCCTGAGGATGTTCCTTCAGTTGTTTATTGTTGTAGAAAAAAAGCAGATCACAGACATGGCCAAAAACTAAAGGCATTTCAAATGACAACTTTCTGGCTTTAAGAAACACAAAAAGAAATCAAGAAAAATAATTGTGGTGGCCAGTAACAGTTAGATTTATAGAACAAGCACAGGGAATAAATTATGGAATCACTCAATTCTGAGGAAACAATTATGGAATCACCCTGTAAATTTTCATTACAAACACTAACACCTGCATCAGATTAAATCTGCTTGTTAGTATGTAGGTAAAGAGGGTAAATCATCACGCAGTGTTGCACAAGATGTTGGTTGTTCACAGTCGGCTGTGTCTAAAACATGGACCAAATACAAACAACATGGGAAGGTGGTTAAAGGCAAGCATACTGGTAGACCAAGGAAGACATCAAAGTGTCAAGACAGAAAACTTAAAGCAATATGCCTTGAAAACAGAAAATGTACAATAAAACAAATGAGGAACAAATGGGAGGAAACTGGAGTCAACATCTGTGACCGAACTGTAAGAAACCGCCTAAAGGAAATGGGATTTACATACAGAAAAGCTAAAAGAAAGTCATCTCTAACACCTAAACACAAAAAAACAAGGTTACAATGGGCTAAGGAAAGGCAATCGTGGACTGTGGATGATTGGATTTCTGTCTTGACGCTTTGATGTCTTCCTTGGTCTACCAGTATGCTTGCCTTTAACCACCTTCCCATGTTGTTTGTATTTGGTCCATGTTTTAGACACAGCCGACTGTGAACAACCAACATCTTGTGCAACACTGCGTGATGATTTACCCTCTTTAAGGAGTTTGATAAACCTCCCCTTTTTTTCAATTGACATCTCTGGTGTTGGAGCCATGCTTCATGTCAGTCCACTTGTTGCAACAGCTCTCCAAGGTGTGATCACTCCTTTTTACCTACATACTAAGAAACAGATTTAATCTGATGCAGGTGTTTGTAATGAAAATTTACAGGGTGATTCCATAATTTTTTCCTCAGAATTGAGTGATTCCATAATTTACTCCCTGTGCTTGTTTTATAAATCTAACTGTTACTGGCCACCACAATTATTTTTCTTGATTTCTTTTAGTGTTTCTTAAAGCCAGAAAGTTGCCATTTGAAATGCCTTTAGTTTTTGGCCATGTCTGTGATCTGCTTTTTTTCTACAACAATGAACAACTGAAGGAACATCCTCAGGGACTGGTGATTCCATAATTTTTGCCAGGGGTTGTATACCATTAGATTCATTGTAAATTTGTATATAGTAAAGGTGTGTAGCTTGTTGAATCTACACAATGGTAATTATTACCTGTTGTAGTGTAGTTTAACATTATGAAAGAACGGCCACAGATAAAAACCATATGAAACCATGAATAATATCCTTAAACCACCATTAGGGGGCAATAGAGCCTAGCTGGTGGTGATTTGAGGATATTTTTCATAGTTTTATATGGTTTTTATCTATTTTTATCTCTTTTATATGTTTTTTTAATGTTAAACTACACTGCAACAGGTAACTGAAAGGATCAACCAGGTATTTAACACCTTAGAGCTGGTGCCTGCTGACCCTTTAAGTGGTTTAGTATGCCGTAAGGCGGGGCTTATGGTCACGTGACCGCCGTATTTGGCTGTCAGAAATTTCCTGATCGCAAGCTGTGAACGGGAGCTTTCTGTTAGCTGCCAGTGACTGTGACAGGAGCACGTTCTACTGGCGCGATTACACGCAAATCTGTGGCCCCTCAGCGCCAAGGCTCGGCCACCAAGAGGCTGCATATTTGTGTGCTCTTGGTGCCAAGGAGTTAATACTAATAAAGAGTTGAATAATTCCAAGCTTCAGCACATAGGAAAAGATCATAAATTGAAAGAAATACAAGCAAAAAAAGTTGTAGTTTAATGTAGCTTTAACCAGATGCCGACCGCCCCACATACATTTACTGTGGCAGGGAGGCCGCTCTTGACAGAATCACGTACCTGTACGTCTGGTCTGGTCTGGGGCGCACATACGCGCCGCGGGCAACCCGCTCCCACTATGATTGGACACAGCAGGAGCCAATCAGCGGGTCCGGCAGACTCAATAGCCGCCGGGACCTGCTGATCATTCGGGACACAAATGTAAATAATGCAGATCGCCATTCTGGGACAAGGGAAGGCTGTGATCCTGTGTTTCTGTTAAGCAGGAACATGGATCTCTGCCTTCTCACAGTACAAGCACCCCCCACACAGTTAGCAAGCACTCCCTAGGAACACATTTAACCCTTTGATCGCCTATGATGTTAACCCCTTCCCTGCCAGTGTCATTAGTACACTGACAGTGTATAATGCTTAGCACTGATCACTGTATTAATGTAACTGGTCCCCAAAAAGTGTCAGGTGTCTGATTTGTCTGCCGCAATGTCGCAGTCCTGCTATAAGTCGCTGGTCACCGTCATTACTAGTAAAAAATAAATAAATAAAAATTCCAAAAATATATCCCATAGTTTGTAGATGCTATAACTTTTGCGCAAACCCATCAATAAACGCTTATTGGGACTTTTTTACCAAAAATATGTAGCAGAATACATATTGGCCTAAATTGATGAAGAAATTTACATTTTTATATTGGGTATGTTTTATATCAGAAAGTGAAAAATATTGTTTTTGTTTTGCAAAATTGGCAATCTTTTTTTGTTCATAGCGCAAAAAATAAAAACCACCAAAAGAAATCTCTATTTGTGGGGAAAAAAAGGACATAATCTTTATTTGGGTACAGCATTGCATGACCGTGCAATTGTCAGTTAAAGTAACACAGTGCTGTATCGAAAAAAAATGGCCTGGTCATGAAGGGGGGTAAACATTCTGGGACTGAATTACTGGGTCAAAAAGTAAGATTCCCAGACGTGGCTGGATATTGGGCTTGGCTTACAGCAACATGGATAAATATAGTCTAAGCCTAAGAACGGTACACACTGCACACATATGCTGCACTCCTTGTACCCACAAAATACTCCTTAAAGTAGAATTTCTGCCTAGAACTATGTTTAACCGCTTGCCGACCGGCTCACGCCGATATACGTCGGCAGAAGGGCACATACCAGCATAATAACTTACCTGTACATTGCCCTTGAAGACGCGGCTTTTGGGCGCGCGTGCCACGAGCTCCATGAGTACTATCGCGGGTCCCGTGGACTCGATGTCCGCGGGGACGCCCGCGATCATCTCACGGAGAGGTAGAATGGGGAAATGCTGATGTAAACATGCATTTCCCCGTTCTGCCTAGTGACACTGACACTGATCACAGCTCCCTGTAATCGGAAGCAGTGATCAGTGACGTGTCACAAAAAGCCCCCCCCACAGTTAGAATCACTTCCTGGGACCCACTTAACCCCTGCAGCGCCCCCTAGTGGTTAACACCGTCACTGCCAGTCACATTTACACAGTAATCAATGCATAGGCGTGTGCAATAGGTGTGCCTGGGCACACCCTAATCCTGTGGTTGGCAACCCGCCTGGCAGGTGGCAGATGACAGGTAAAACGCAATCCTTCCTTGCTGATAGGGATGAGCCGAACACCCTCCGGTTCGGTTCGCACTAGAACCTGCGAACGGACCAAAAATTCACACAAACGTTAGAACCCCATTGAAGTCTATGGGACTCAAACATTCAAAATCAAAAGTGCTCATTTTAAAGGCTAATTTGCATGGTATTGTCCTAAAAAGGGTTTGGGGACCCGGGACCTGCCCCAGGGGACATGTATCAATGCAAAAAAAACTTTTAAAAACAGCCGTTTTTTCAGGAGCAGTGATTTTAATGATGCTTAAAGTAAAAAAAAAAAGTGAAATATTTCTTTAAATATCGTACCTGGGGGGTGTCTATAGTATGCCTGTAAAGTGGCGCGTGTTTCCTGTGCTTAGAACGGTCCCTGCACAAGATGTCATTTTTAAAGGAAAAAAGTCATTTAAAACTGCTTGCGGCTTTAATGTAATGTCGGGTCCTGGCAATATGGATGAAAATCAGTGAGACAAACGGCATGGGTACCCCCCCAGTCCATTACCAGGCCCTTTGGGTCTTGTATGGATATTAACGGGAACCCCACACCCAAATTAAAAAAAAGGAAAGGTGTGGGACCACCAGGCCCTATATACTCTGAACAGCAGTATACAGGCGGTGCAAACAAGACAGGGACTGTAGGTTTGTTGTTAAGTAGAATCTGTTTGTAATTTTGAACTGGTACATTTTTAACAAGTTTAGCTCCAGCCAAAAAATCTTTTTTAAGCTTTTTGGAAAACATAGGGAAGGGTTATCACCCCTGTGACATTTGTTTTGCTGTCTGTGCTCCTCTTCAGATGATTGAACCTCACTATTTGTCCCAATGACAAATGTTTTTTGAAAATTTGGGGTTTTTTGTGAAACAAGGATTGGTGATAAAGCATCAGTGGAAAGGAGAAATGTTTTTCCCATATAGAGAATTTCCCTTCCTAGATTTCATCTCACTTCCTGTTGTCTCCTTCCGTTTGCAAGTAGGAGTCGTTTGTAAGTTGGATGTTTGAAAGTAGGGGCCTGCCCTTATAGCAGAAATTTGGGCCTTAGGTGTTGTTGTGGCCACAACACTGTAAGCCCTCACAGGGCCCTGCTGTGAAATATTAGATCAAGAATTGTAATTATATGCCCTTGTTGAACAGGGGCAGAAAAATTGGGCCTTTGGTGGTGGTGGTGGTGCTACCACACTGTAAGTCCTCACTCGCTCTTGGTGGGTGCAGAAACGGGCCCTGCTGTGAAATATCAGATCAAGAATTGTAATTACATGCCCCTGTTGAACAGGGGCTGAAAAATTGGGCCTTAGGCACTGGTGCTGGTGCCACAACACTGCAACCCCTCACAGATACTCTAGTTGGAATGCAGGAACAAGCCCTGCTGCAAAGTATAGCATCAAAAATTGTAATGACATGCCCCTGTTAAACAGGGGCTGAAAAATTAGGCCTTAGGCACTGGTGCTGGTGCCACAACACTGCAACCCCTCACAGATACTCTAGTTGGAACGCAGGAACGAGCCCTGCTGCAAAGTATTGCATCAAAAATTGTAATGACATGCCCCTGTTAAACAGGGGCTGAAAAATTAGGCCTTAGGCACTGGTGCTGGTGCCACAACACTGCTACCCCTCACAGATACTCTAGTTGGAACGCAGGAACGAGCCCTGCTGCAAAGTATTGCATCAAAAATTGTAATTACACGCCTCTGTTAAACAGGGGCTGAAAAATTGGGCCTTAGGCACTGGTGGCGGCGCCTAGAACCAAAAATGTTCTTACAAGCTATCAGCGTGATCATTGAGGAGGAAGAGGATAATTACTCAGGATAGTCACTCAGCATCAGCATAGGCAGTCTTTGAAGAGATCTGAGATTTCAAAAAAAATTATTCGGTTACATCAGCATCAGGTGCTTGGAAGCTGGTGGTGATCCAAGACTGATTCATTTTTATGAAGGTCAGTCGATCGACCGAGTCAGTGGACAGACGCACCCTGTGATCGGTTACAAAGCCTCCAGCAGCACTGAATGTGCGTTCCGAAAGAACGCTGGAAGGAGGACAGGCCAGTAGCTCAATTGCATACTATGCAAGCTCTGGCCAGTGATCCATCCTCAAGACCCAGTAATCCAGAGGATTTTCGGTGGGAAAGGTGTCCAAGTCAGATCTTCCCCCTAGGTATTCCTGCACCATGTAAAACAGACGCTGGTGGTGATGGTTGCTGGAACTGATCATACCTTGGGGCTGTGGACTAAAAAATTGTCTGAACGCATCAGTCAGACGTCCACCTTCTCCACCGCTCCTTCTTTGACTGACCGAAGCCTCAGCAACACGTTGTCCAGAAACAGGAGTTTGTAACCTCCCAGTCTCTGGGAACGCGTTGCACAGACCTTTCTGCAATGCCTCCCGAAGATGTTTCATTCTCTGCTACCTCTGCGACGGCAAGATAAGGTCCGCAACCTTACCCTTGTAACGTGGATCAAGGAGGGTTGCCAGCCAGTATTGGTCCTTCTCCTTGATACCACGAATACGAGGATCCTTACGCAGGCTTTGCAGGATCAGGGAGGCCATGCAGCGTAGGTTTGCTGAGGCATTCGGTCCGGAGTGCTCTGGGTCACTAAGGACGACATGGTCCGCAGCCACCAACTCCCAGCCACGTACAAGTCCATGTGTTTCTTGGGACTGATCCCTTAAAGACTGCTGCTGATGCTGAGTGCCAGGCTCCACCTCCATACTGACACAATCCTCCTCCTACTCCTCGTCCTCTTCCTGTGTGATCGGCGAGCACGCAGGAACACTGTCTGGATAAAGGGGGCCTTGAGAGCTAAGGAAGTCCTCCTCTTCCTGCCTCTGTTCTGCCTCAAGTGCCCTGTCCATTATTCCACGCAGCGTGTGCTCCAACAGGTAGACAAGGGGGACAGTGTCACTGATGCATGCACTGTCACTGCTCACCATCCTCGTGCCTCCTCAAATGGTGACAGGACAGTCCATGCATCCCTGATCATGGCCCACTGGTGTGGGGAAAAAAAACAAGCTCCCCTGACCCTGTCCTGGTGCCATAGTTGCACAGGTACTCATTGATGGCCCTCTGCTGCGTGTGCAGCTGCTGCAGCATGGCCAACGTTGAGTTCCACCTGGTGGGCATGTCTCAGATGAGGCGATTCTTGGGCAGGTTAAACTCCTTTTGGAGGTCCGCCAGCCGAGCACTGGCATTATATGACCGGCGGAAACGCACACAGACTTTCCTGGCCTGCCTCAGGACATCCTGTAAGCCCGGGTACCTGCCCAAGAACCGCTGCACCACCAAGTTAAGGACGTGAGCCAAACAGGGCACATGGGTCATTTGTCCCTGTCGGAGGGCAGAGAGGAGGTTGGTGCCATTGTCGCAAACCACCATTCCTGCCTTAAGTTGGCGTGGCATCAACCACCAGCTCAAGCACCGCATTGCATCTTTTGGCCTGCGTACTTGCGTAGCCCCTTGAACGCCTATGGAGCACCGCTGGTTCCGAGGACAAAGCACAGGAAGAGGCCATGGAGGAAGAAGAAGAGGAGGGGGTGGAGGAGAGAGGTATGTCACAATCATTAGTAGTGGCATTTTGGAGGCGTGGTGGTGGAACAACCTCCAACACTACTGCACCTTGTCCTGCATCCTTCCCAGCTGCCAGCAGAGTCACCCAATGTGCGGTGAAACTTAGGTAACGTCCCTGTCCATGCCTGCTGGACCATGAGTCAGCTGTAATATGCACCTTACCACTGACCACCCTGTCCATGGACATTGCCTTCCACATGCCAGTAGAGAGCTGGAATCGCCTTCCGTGAGAAAAAGTGGCGTTTGGGTACCTGCCACTGAGGAACCGCACGTTCCACAAACTCAGGGAAGGGGACAGAGTCTACCAACTGAAAAGGCAGCAGTTGAAGTGCTAGCAATTTTGCCAAGCTAGCATTCAACCGCTGGGCATGTGGATGGCTGGGAGCGAACTTCTTTCGGCGGTGCAGCAGCTGGGGCAGGGAAATCTGCCTGGTACAATCTGACGTCGGTGTACCGAAAGCAGATTGCCCACAAGTACTTGGCTGTGACACACCTAATTCTACACCTTCATTCCTCTCAGTGCTGATCTCAGAGAGGACTGAAGGTATAGTGGGGTTGGAGATCTCAGCTGATGAGGAGCAAGGAGAGGTCCTCTTTGTTCTTTGGTGTGAGTCTTTTAGATACGCTTGCCAAGGAACTGCATGGCAGGTCAACATATGTCTGGGCAAGCATGTGGTGCCCAAGCGGAAGATGTTTTGGCCACGCGAGATACGCTTGAGACATATGTTGCAAATAGCAGCAGTGCGATCTGATGCACTTGTCTCAAAAAAGGCCCACACCAAAGAACTTTTGGAATAACGCGCAGAGACTGCAGTGCCCTGCACATGCAGGGCTTTGGGGTGTGATGTAGTCAGTGTGCTGCCCTTAGGCTGGCCCCTGGAGGGCATCCTGCCTCGTTGGTGATGTGCCTCCTCCTCCTCCTCTCTCCAATCAGGCACCCACATTGAGTCAGTGACCTCATCATCCCCTCCCTCCTCATCACTGGAGCAAACCTGGCAGTATGCTGCAGCAGGGGGAGCATGACTGCCAGATTGCTGTCCTTCTTGGGCACCCCCTCTGTCCGTGCTCACGTTACTGCCTTCATCTAGCTCAGTATCATCATCAGAGCCTTCCAAACGCTGGGCATCCTCCTGGAGCATGTACCCAACACTGTGGTCAAACAGTTCGAGGGACTCCTCAGGAGGACATGGTGGGGCTAGGGAAGGAGTCACTGATGACATTGAGCCGAGGGAAGAGGTCGCGTTGGCAGCTGCTTTGCCAGACAAAGTACCCTGAGCATGGGTGAGAGAGGATGAGGAGGATGAGGACGGCTTGGTCATCCACTCGACCAAGTCTTCCGCATGTTGCGGCTCAACACGGCCAGCTGCCGAAAAAAAGGCCAAGCGTGTCCCACGGCCACGTGCTGGTGAGGATGCACTGTCTCCACGACCAGCACTGTTGCCTCTAGACACAGAGCCTGCTTGCCCTTTTATTGTCTTGTGCCTGTCTGCCTCTCCTTGTTGGCCTTCCAGACATACTAATGGCCTGTAGCTGCACTAAGCTGGGATATATATATATATATATATATATATATATATATATATATATATATGTACTGATACTGCAGCTAGCAAAATGAACTGCCTGCCTGTAGTATGAGAACACCACCAACCTTCTACAGGTAGCTTTAAGTGAACACTGTGCAGAGCTCGCACTACACTAACTTGTAGCTTATTTAGCTGCCTGCGGTAGTGATAGGATCAGGAAAACACCACCAACCTTCTACAGGTAGCTTTAGGTGAACACTGTGCAGAGCTCGCCAAAAAATAACTTGTAGCTTATTTAGCTGCCTGCAGTAGTGCTAGGATCAGAAAAACACCACCAACCTTCTACAGGTAGCTTTAGGTGAACACTGTGCAGAGCTCGCACTACACTAACTTGTAGCTTATTTAGCTGCCTGCGGTAGTGATAGGATCAGGAAAACACCACCAACCTTCTACAGGTAGCTTTAGCTGAACACTGTGCAGAGGTCGCACTAAACTAACTTGTAGCTTTAGTTGAACACTGTGCAGAGGTCTCACTACACTAACTTGCAGTTTTAGCTGAACACTGTGAGGAGGACGCACTACACTAACTTGTAGCTTTAGCTGAGCACTGTGCAGAGGTCACACTAAACTAACTTGTAGCTTTAGCTAAAGACTGTGAGGAGGAATCACTACACTAACTTGTAGCTTTAGCTGAACACTGCGCAGAGGTCGCACTACACTAACTTGTAGTTTTAGCTGAACACTGTGAGGAGGATGCACTAAACTAACTTGTAGCTTTAGCTGAACACTGTGCAGAGGTCGCACTACACTAACTTGTAGTTTTAGCTGAACACTGTGAGGAGGACGCACTACACTAACTTGTAGCTTTAGCTGAACATTGTGCAGAGGTCACACTACACTAACTTGTAGTTTTCGCTGAACACTGTGAGGAGGACACACTATGCCAACTTGTAGCTTTAGCTGAACACTGTGAGGAGGATGCACTACCCTAACTTGTAGCTTTAGCTGAACACTGTGCAGAGGTCACACTAAACTAACTTGTAGCTTTAGCTGAACACTGTGAGGAGGACGCACTACACTAACTTGTAGCTTTAGCTGAACACTGTGCAGAGGTCTCACTACACTAACTTGTAGTTTTAGTTGAACACTGTGAGGAGGACGCACTACACTAACTTGTGCTTTAGCTGAACACTGTGCAGAGGTCACACTAAACTAACTTGTAGCTTTAGCTAAAGACTGTGAGGAGGACGCACTACGCTAACTTGTAGTTTTAGCTGAACACTGTGAGGAGGATGCACTAAACTAACTTGTAGCTTTAGCTGAACACTGTGCAGAGGTCGCACTACACTAACTTGTAGTTTTAGCTGAACACTGTGAGGAGGACACACTACACTAACTTGTAGCTTTAGCTGAACACTGTGCAGAGGTCACACTACACTAACTTGTAGTTTTCGCTGAACACTGTGAGGAGGACACACTACGCCAACTTGTAGCTTTAGCTGAACACTGTGAGGAGGATGCACTACCCTAACTTGTAGCTTTAGCTGAACACTGTGCAGAGGTCACACTAAACTAACTTGTAGCTTTAGCTGAACACTGTGAGGAGGACGCACTACACTAACTTGTAGCTTTAGCTGAACACTGTGCAGAGGTCTCACTACACTAACTTGTAGTTTTAGTTGAACACTGTGAGGAGGACGCACTACACTAACTTGTAGCTTTAGCTGAACACTGTGCAGAGGTCACACTAAACTAACTTGTAGCTTTAGCTAAAGACTGTGATGAGGACGCACTAACTTGTAGCTTTAGCTGAACACTGTGCAGAGGTCGCACTACACTAACTTGTAGTTTTAGCTGAACACTGTCAGGAGGACGCACTACACTAACTTGTAGCTTTAGCTGAACACTGTGCAGAGGTCGCACTACACTAACTTGTAGTTTTCACTGAACACTGTGAGGAGGACACACTACACCAACTTGTAGCTTTAGCTGAACACTGTGAGGAGGATGCACTACCCTAATTTGTAGCTTTAGCTGAACACTGTGCAGAGGTCACACTAAACTAACTTGTAGCTTTAGCTGAACACTGTGAGGAGGACGCACTACACTAACTTGTAGCTTTAGCTGAACACTGTGCAGAGGTCACACTAAACTAACTTGTAGCTTTAGCTAAAGACTGTGAGGAGGACGCACTACGCTAACTTGTAGTTTTAGCTGAACACTGTGAGGAGGATGCACTAAACTAACTTGTAGCTTTAGCTGAACACTGTGCAGAGGTCGCACTACACTAACTTGTAGTTTTAGCTGAACACTGTGAGGAGGACACACTACACTAACTTGTAGCTTTAGCTGAACACTGTGCAGAGGTCACACTACACTAACTTGTAGTTTTCGCTGAACACTGTGAGGAGGACACACTACGCCAACTTGTAGCTTTAGCTGAACACTGTGAGGAGGATGCACTACCCTAACTTGTAGCTTTAGCTGAACACTGTGCAGAGGTCACACTAAACTAACTTGTAGCTTTAGCTGAACACTGTGAGGAGGACGCACTACACTAACTTGTAGCTTTAGCTGAACACTGTGCAGAGGTCTCACTACACTAACTTGTAGTTTTAGTTGAACACTGTGAGGAGGACGCACTACACTAACTTGTAGCTTTAGCTGAACACTGTGCAGAGGTCACACTAAACTAACTTGTAGCTTTAGCTAAAGACTGTGATGAGGACGCACTAACTTGTAGCTTTAGCTGAACACTGTGCAGAGGTCGCACTACACTAACTTGTAGTTTTAGCTGAACACTGTCAGGAGGACGCACTACACTAACTTGTAGCTTTAGCTGAACACTGTGCAGAGGTCGCACTACACTAACTTGTAGTTTTCACTGAACACTGTGAGGAGGACACACTACACCAACTTGTAGCTTTAGCTGAACACTGTGAGGAGGATGCACTACCCTAATTTGTAGCTTTAGCTGAACACTGTGCAGAGGTCACACTAAACTAACTTGTAGCTTTAGCTGAACACTGTGAGGAGGACGCACTACACTAACTTGTAGCTTTAACTGAACACTGTGCAGAGGTCTCACTACACTAACTTGTAGTTTTAGCTGAACACTGTGAGGAGGATGCACTACACTAACTTGTAGCTTTAGCTAAACACTGTGCAGAGGTCACACTAAACTAACTTGTAGTTTTAGCTAAAGACTGTGAGGAGGACGCACTACACTAACTTGTAGCTTTAGCTGAACACTGTGCAGAGGTCGCACTACACTAACTTGTAGTTTTAGCTGAACACCGTGAGGAGGACGCACTACACTAACTTGTAGCTTTAGCTGAACACTGTGCAGAGGTCGCACTACACTAACTTGTAGTTTTAGCTGAACACTGTGAGGAGGACGCACTACACTAACTTGTAGCTTTAGCTGAACACTGTGCAGAGGTCGCACTACACTAACTTGTAGTTTTAGCTGAACACTGTGAGGAGGACGCACTACACTAACTTGTAGCTTTAGCTGAACACTGTGCAGAGGTCGCACTACACTAACTTGTAGCTTTAGCTGAACACTGTGAGGAGGATGCACTACCCTAACTTGTAGCTTTAGCTGAACACTGTGCACTACACTAACTTGTAGTTTTAGCTGAACACTGTGCAGAGGTCACACTAAACTAACTTGTAGCTTTAACTGAACACTGTGAGGAGGACGCACTACACTAACTGTAAATAGTCTAGCTGCCTGACTGTGGTACTAATAGGATCAAAAGAACACCAGCAATTTTCTTCAGGTAGCTGTAAATACTGTAACAAGACAAGCTTGCCTGTCAGTAGGAAGATAACAGGAACGGATCTAGCTAAACTGAATACAGTGTATATATATATATATATATATATATATATATATATATATATATATATATATACAACACCTGGGATGCATATATATACACAATACACTGTAAGTGCAGCTAACTCACTGACTGTCCTGCCTAATCTAGCTAACTCAAATGAAATGACACTGTCTCTCTCTCTCTCTCTAAGCACGCCGGAACACACTACACAGGGCTGCCGTGCAGGCGGCCTTATATAGTGTGGGGCGTGTTCTAAACCCCCTGAGCCATAATTGGCCAAAGCCACCCTGACTTTGGCCAATTACAGCTCTCTCTACCGATGGCAGTGTGATTGGCCAAGCATGCGGGTCATAGTGAATGCTTGGCCAATCATCAACCAGCAATGCACTGCGATGCCGCAGTGAATTATGGGCTGTGACGCGCCACACGAATTTGGCGGGAACGGCCCATATCGTTCGCAATTCGACGAACGATCGAACAGCCGATGTTCGAGTCGAACATGGGTTTGACTCGAAAACGAAGCTCATCCCTACTTGCTGACCCTCAGAACCTGGACAGGAGAGGCGGCGGGGGTGGAGTCTAGTGGAATCGATCTGTATTTTCCTCCTGCAGCAGCTGAGAGTAGGCTTCTCCTCCTCTCTCTCTCAACATTCAGCTGCCACAGGAGGAAAATACAGGGGATCTGTACCAATATATGCCACCCCCGCCATCCCTCCTGTCCCTGTTCCACTTCCTTCTGTTGCCCGGGTCCCCCTGTGTGCTCCCTGGCTCCCCCTTTCTCCCATTGTTTCAGGATGGAGAGTGGGGAAGACGCCGGTAAATATGTCAAATGCATATATGTGTTTGGAGCTTTGGGGTGCACACCCTAATGCAATAGGCTGCGCACACCTATGAATCAATGCATTTTTAATCACACTGACCGCTGTATAAATGTGAATGGTCCCAAGATAGCGCCAAAAGTGTCCGATCTGTCCACCATAATGTCGCAGTCATGATACTGATCACCGCCATTACTAGTAAAAAAAAAAAATATTAATAAAAATGCCATAAAACTATCCCCTATTTTGTAGACGCCATAACTTTTGCGCAAACCAATCAATAACCGCTTATTGTGATTTTTTTTTTTTTTTTTTTTTTACCAAAAATATATAGAAGAATATGTATCTGCCTAAACTGAGGAAAAAAAATGTTTTTTTATATATTTTTTGGGGGATATTTATTTTAGTAAAAATTAAGAAAGAAAGCTCTATTTGTGAGAAAAAAGGACGTCAATTTTGTTCGGGAGCCACGTCGCACGACTGCGCAATTGTCAGTTAAAGCGACGCAGTGCCGAATCGCAAAAAGTGCTCTGGTCTTTTGCCAGCCAAATGGTCCGGGCTGAAGTGGTTAAATGTCTGCTTCCCCTCCCGCTACCAATGCTGCATAACCTGTGTAAAAAAGATGTATATACTTATGTGTTTTTAGTCCACTTGGGTCACATGATCCCATGTCAGCGAGCGGCGGCTGATGGGGAGAGGAGGGAGCTGGGAACTCTGGGAGCTGTGATGTCACTCATAGACTTCAGTGAGCGAACCATTGTCAGCGTTCCCTCCTTTCCCCTCCAGCAGCTGCTGACTGATTAAGGGGATCAAGTGAACGGACCAGAGCAGACTACAAATAGGTAAGTATACAGATATTTTTTACACAGATATATATAGTAGGTGGAGGCAGCTGACAGCAAATGGATCTGAGACACTTTGCATAGAAAGGTGTGGTCTATACAGAATATAACTATGAGAATGAGAAGGATTCAACTAAACTCTGTTCCATCGAAGTGATTCCTCATCATCAGGATCATGTTCTGGACTGCCTTCACTTTCATCACTTATTTTTCCTGTAATTCATATTTTATACTTTATTAAAACTACTGGGATTAATAGGATATTTTTTTCTAATATCATAATTCTCTCATTTATGTTGCAGATTCTATGGCTCAGTTTACTGTCATCCAGGAAGCCACAATAACGGCGCCTCTTGGTGGTAATGTCATTTTGTCCTGTGGTCGTAGTGATGGTTCTGTAGCTGGTGGTAACCACCCAACCTGGGTATATCAGACACCTGGGAGTGCTCCTAAATGTTTAACAGGTAGTGATGGAGGAAGTAATCATAATGGAAAACCTCCAGGAACCTCTGAACGTTTTACTGGATCCATCCAAGGAGGCTCAAGTGTTTTATCTATCAGTAATGTACAGGCTGCAGATGAAGCGGATTATTACTGTGCTCTATGGGCTGGTAGTGCGTACACAGTGCTACAAATTCACACACAGTGAGACATTAATATCAACTTCCTCTTTTGTTCCTCATACGTATGTTGTACTTATGTAAGTAGCCAAAGAATAATAATCAAATATATGTGTAGCAAAGTCACAGAATATTCCATTCACTGACCTAAATGCAGTTAGAGTAGTTTTAACTTGTTTCTTTTGATTACTGTTCTAATCAAATACAATTTATATTGCCCTTTTCAATAATCATAATAATAGTTACTGAGCATATAAAAAAATGGAAATTCTGTGAGTATTACTGATGTTCTACTGAAGTAGCTTGAGCTAATAAATAATTTCTTATCAATTTAGGCCAAATTATAACAAAATAATACAAGGGTGGAACCTGAAATTTTTGGTATAGTATCTGCCCAAAACCAAAAAAGTTCTGTCTGGAACTAAGCTTTAACCACTTGCTTACAGGGCACTTAAACCCCCCTCCTATCCAGACCAATTTTCAGCTTTCAGCACTGACGCACTTTGAATGACAATTGCGCGATCATACAACACTGTACTCAAATGAAATTTTTATCATTTTTTCCCCACAAATAGAGCTTTCTTTTGGTGGTATTTGATCACCTCTGCGGTTTTTATTTTAAAAAGACCGAATTTAAAATTTTTTTTTTTTTTTATATTTTGTTTTATATTTTGTTATAAAATTTTAAAAAGGGTAATTTTTCTCCTTCATTGATGTACGCTGATGAGGCGGCACTGATAGGTGGCAGTGATGGGCACTGATGGGTGGCAGTGATGGGCACTGATTGGTGGCAATAATGGACACTGATCTGGTACATTGATAGGCAACACTGCTAGGTGGCATTGATTGGCACCACTGGTGGGCATTGATAGGTGGCAATTGTGGGCATTGATAGGTGGCATTTGTAGGCATTGATAGGTGGCACTCATGGGCAATGATAGGTGGCACTGCTGGGCACTGTGGGCACTGTCAGGTGGCAATGTCAGCTGGCACTGCCAGGGGGTACTGGTGGCACGTATGAGGCATTATTGCCTCCTCCTCTTCTGGACCGATGTCCCTTGCTGATGGGCCGGTGATCGGATTTTTTTTCTGCTCACACTGTCAGCGCGAGGAGAAAAAAAAAAACGATCACAGAGCTTTTGTTTTGATCATGTAATCAGCTGTCATTGGCTGACAGCTGATAACATGGTAAAGGGCCGGGACCGGCCCCTTACTTGGATCGGTGATCACCCGAGTCTCAGTGACTCAGTGATCACAGCACGCTCCACACAAGCCCTGTAGGGCGCACGCGGGGCGCGTGCACAGGGGAGGCCGTCCTATGACGGCCTCCCGGGAATTCAGGTACCGCGCTGTAGCCGTCATTCGGCTATAGCGTGGATATCAAGTGGTTAAAGGACCAGCAGAATATTTGAAAAAGTTTAATATATGTTAACTAGGATTGTGAAAGATTGCTGAGGAAATCAATAATGCACCCACAATATCATAATAACTGCCTGTCATGTTGTTATCAGGTGCAGTTGACTTGCTACTACATGGCTCTGTTTCTAATATAATCTGGTGTAGCAAGGTCCTTCAGTCTAATGAGAACCTCCAGGGACAAAGATAGCTGACATCCTTCTGTATGTAGTGGGTTGTGAGGCATAGTGGGTGCAAAGTTGGTGAAAGTCATTGGGCGCCAGACACTTCTTGGATGCAAAAGAGGTTTCATTTCTTTTAGCATTCTTTTTTGTGGGGGGAGAGAGGGTTAGGGCCAGGACACCCTTAGGTAGTTGCAAATTCAACTAGCAGACTCCAAGACTTCAATAGCAGGACAGCCATACAGGGAAAGGCCTCCAGCAAGAAGCCACATCTGCACGTGCAGGAATGCTGTCTCCTATGGCAACAGTGTTTAACAGTTCCTAACGCAAAGTGTAACAGTTCTTTTAGCTTCACTACAACTTCTCCTTGTAGTTCTTCCTTACACTGAGCTCCCTGTCTCTCACTAGACCCTCTGATTCACTGCCACTGAATCCCTTGAGCTCCTCCAATCTTCACGGTGGTATCTTCCTCAAGCGTCACCCCCACTTCTCTGCTGGGTCCCTAGCTTGGCACTCTAGATACCTTTCAAGCTTCACCCATCCTGGCTTGACACACAAGGCTGCTCTGCAAGCGTCACCTCCACTGGCTGGGTCTCTGGCTTGATTCCCACTGAAGTCTCCAGATTCTTCATCGTCCCCATCTGGTGAGAATGCTGCACTGTTACTTGCTTCAGTTACTCACTGTGGTCCCTGGTAATAAGGCGGATAGTCCCTTACTGGTGACAGTTTCCCCTCTCCGAAGAGGACAGGTTCTCCGGCCGGCAGAACCGTCACTTCTGGTTGGACTGCAAGCCGCAATTCCAACCTTGCGCTTCTCTCTTGCTTCTGGATAGGCCCTCAGACAGCCTAGCAGCCAGATGTGCCCGGGATAGGCCCCATCTCCGGCCTAGCAGCCTGGAAAATACGACACACGTCAACCCAGACATCCGTCCAGGTGGCACAGAACATAGATCACCTGACTCCACCCAAATATATAGGCTCTCCCAGCAGGCCAAGGGATTAAAGAAACCCCCTGCCCATTGGCTGAGATACCCCATATACCCACAACCTGACCTTGGGTTGCCCTTCTCGTATCTAGTACCACCAAGTACCTGGCCACCTAGTGGTAGAAGAGAAAAGTGCAACAAGGCCAAACTTAGAGAGAAATCAATAGATCTCTATCAATTGATCAGGATAACTACTCCTGGCAAGTAAATTTGTGAGGAGCTCCCCGCCTAAACTACAGGGTGCTACACTGGTATAAGGGAAAGTGTTAATTGGGTTTTAGGCCCCTTTTGGAGAAAACCTTTATCTAGTGATGTAATAGATGAGGTTAGTGCCCATATAAATGCCAGGATGGGAGGGGCCTAGTGAGATAGGGCATAGGAACGAAACACCCTGATGTGATTGGCTGCTGTCCATGGGCCCCTTAGCCTAGGTTCACACTGGTATGATTTGGCTATTGGCTATTGGCGGCAATAGCACCATCTGAACTGAAGCGACACCGACTTCGCGCCACCGTACCAATTCCCAAAAGTAGTTTTTGCACTACTTTCGGTGACTTTGGGTGCAATTTCAATAGACATCTGTGCAGGAACTCGCACAGATGTTTGTCTGGGTTGAAACCATGCGATTTCAGCTGAACTTGCACTATTTCTAACCTGCAGCAAAGTGAACCTAGGCTTACAGGGCTCAAACCCCAGGTGAGGTGGTTCAGAACTCAGTAGGAATAGCTGTAGTGGACTTTACTCTTTTTCTGTTGGTCATGAGTGGGTTGCAAAAGGCCTTTTAAGTGAAGCCAGAGTCCTCTGATGTGAGTACTAGTGCACCTGGGAATGAGTGTGACATATAGGAGTGTGCCTGTCAGTGACAGATCAGTTTAAATAGTCTGCTGGACATCAAGTGTGCACTCCAATATGCGTACTTGCGAACTGGCACAGCACGTCTGAAATTGCCCTTGTGCATAGAAGTACTAGTAAGTAAGCAATGCGCATGCACATAAGCACCAACATAAGTCCACACTGGTTTTCTGATTCTGGATGGTTTACCTTACACTGTGATTTTAAAAGCTGTAAATACTTAATTGCATACCGTGTATATACCTGCTATTTATTATTGTTGTATTATGATTGAACCTGTTCTATTAAAATATTCCATTTGTAACTTTTATATGTTTTTTAAGTATTCGTATGTGAGGTGCCAATCATGTGGATATTGATGCCTAGATTCTGTTTCTGCAACATTCAATTTAAGTGCCAGGTATATAGACTCTTATACCTTGCATTATGTTTATTGTTTTGCTTATATTTGCACTTTACTACTGTATTGCTTTTTCAAGGTTTATGCAAGCCACCTTCCTGTGAATCGGTTCCTGCATGGCGGAAGGATGTGCCATGGTTTAAAGGGGGTGAAAGTGTTAACATGTGCAGTTTGCTTGCTTGCCAGTAGATAGCTCTGTTCCCAAGATATAAGGGAAAGTGACAATTGGGTGTTAGACCCCTTGCAGACAAAATCTTTCTCTGGTGATGTACGTATTGGGTGAAGTTAGTATCCATATGAATGCCAGGATGGGAGGGAGTGCTGTGGGGGGATGTGAAGGGGAGCAGTGCTGTGGGGGGGTGGGGGGTCTGAAGGGGGGCAGTGCTGGGGAGGTGTGATGTGAAGGGGGCAGTGGATACTAATGTGAAGAGGAAACTGATGTGAAGTGGGGGACTGTGGTGTATGGGTGACTGAAAACACTGATGTAAGAACGGGATTGTGATATAAGGGGGGCAAAAGGAGGAGAGAGAAGCGCCAAGCCAAACCTTTAAACAAGGGGTCCTCAACCCCCCGGGCCGTTGCCCACTACTGGGCCGTAGCCTTTCTGCAGCCGGGCCGTGGGTGCAGGCAGCCGGCATGAGACACCTGGGCAGGTGGGCATGAGAAGACCCGTGCGGCCGGCATAAGAGAGTCAGGCGGGCGGCATGAGACAGCTGAGCGGCCGGCATATGAGAGCGGTGGCTGGAAGAAGGGACTGGGCAAGCAGAGATGACATCATCTCTCTCTGCCCCCCGCATCACCGTTCTTCTGCCTTCATTCGGAACCCATCACTGCACAGAGGCCTGGCTCTGTGCTAAATGGACCAGTGCAGCATGGCAAGTGACATTCCGCATCTGGTGACAGGCAACGTGGCAGGTGGCATGGCAAGTGACATTCCACATCTGGTGACAGGCAACGTGGCAAGTGACAATCCACATCTTGTGGCAAGTGACATTCAGCATCTGATGACAGGCAACGTGGCAGGTAGTGTGGCAAGTGACAATCCACATCTGGTGGCAGGCAACAGTGGCAAGTGACACGCTCAGGGCTCCCACTGATTCTGCATTTCATTTATTACTACAATGTAATAATAGAAAGAATGCGCTTCAATCACCCTGACACCATATCAAGCATGGTGCCATGATGATTGAAGCGCTAACACCAGCCATTGCCCGCAAAACTTTCTTCCACGCAGCCAGTCCCCAGTGCCAAAAAGTTTGGGACCACTGCTTTAAACAGCTTAGGAATGTATTCAGTATATGAGTATAAAACAACACTAAAAACTTGTGTGAAAAATGCTGGAGCACTTGCAGAGTCCTAGAGCGGGTGGGAGCTTCCACATCCAGTGTCACAGGATCACAGGAGGACTGCCGGGAAGTCTCTATTGAGGAATCCACGAGCGCCGTGTGTTAGCCGCAGCTGGAGCCTTGATAAGCCTCATGAAGAAGTCGGCTATGTGTCTCTGGGTGGGAGTGGTCCAGGGCTGTCAAACTGGGGAGCTGCCCACACGCTGTCTGGCCAATCAGAACGCATTTCGAAGGCACAGCCTCGCCTTCTTCACTAACCTTTTGCTTTCCTTTTGTTCACAGTAATCAGGTTCCCCAGCCCGCCCCTGAAGCAGCCTCGCTCCCTTTACAGCCTCCATTCAGAGATTTTTTTACAGTCTAATTTTTAGGGGTTCATCCCCCAGAACTTTCAATCCACTCACCACACGGTTCACATGGTTGCACCTTCATGTATCAGCATGCAGATGCATGCCTTTTCATTTAAATTTTAAACGTTAATCTTTTTTCATCAGATGGTTTAGTGCTGAACATTATACCAATATTGTGTACAGTAGGTGACCGCGATATTGTGTCAATCTCGCCACTGTTATCGGCCAGAATTGACACCTGCAAGGCCCGTCGTGGGAGCCAGTGCCAAGCTGGCTCGCTCATCAGGAAAGGAAAAATGTGTTTCCTTTCCTGATGAGAAACAAGCATTGTTGACAGGTGTTTGGTATGTGTCAGGTCACCTTGAGGCTAGGTGACAGATGCACACCGTTGGGATCAGGAGTGCACCGCAAGGTAGTGGACCCTACGGCTGACTGCTGAGGATGGGAGTCCGGGTGTAAGGAAGGCAGGGCCGCTGGAACACCAATACGCATCCCACCGAGGTTAGAGCGTAGGATTCCCTGGGGCGCGGAGTCTAAGAGCCAGCAGGTGTTCACCAGAGCCTCTAGTGGTGAGGATGGACTGGGCTGCAACTGGCTCCAGGTTGCGACCCCCAGGGTCCCCCAGCTCACACCCACAGTAGGCAACAGGAGGATAGGGATAATAAAGGAATAAGCCAAGGTCAGGGCCACAAGCAGACAAGGACAACAGTGTACACGCCAAGGTTCAGGGTCACAGGCAAACAGGGATGGTCGGGGACACGCCAAAGGTCAGGGTCACGAGCAGACAGGAATAGTAGAGAACACGCCAAGGTCGGTAACAGAAACAAACGTAGAGCACATGGCAGGAACAGGAAGCCAAACACTCAAAGGTTGATCAGCAGGGCTGGCCTGCAGTGCAGAGGTTAATATAGAGTTCTCTGATAGGAGCTGGGGTGGAGCCATGCTAGAGGAGAATTAATAAAAGCAGTCAGGTGAGAGACAGCTGTTCTTTAGAGATGAACACATGGAGACAGGTAAGCTGACAAACAAACTCTATTGCATAACCATGACAGTATGAATCATGAGGGGGAACTCCACACCAAATTTTTGTTAGGGAAATAATTCACCATCTCAGACCGTCCTCGGGCATCAAGGTAATATTTATTGCATATGCAAGAGAAATGAATAGCATTACATCTTCATGCTGTCATCGTCATTTCTAAGGAAAATACTGTGGTACATGTCTTTTTTATAAGCCCTGGACACCCCCCTTTCCTGTCTTAAAACATGCCCAGTCTCATGTATTTTCAACTTTATTCTGGACGTAACAGGAAAGGTGGAAGTGTCTGTTACAGACTGTTATCTTCATCTAACAATGGTTACAGGATACTGACTTGAAAACTCCCCAAGTCAACACAAAAATACAGGATATATGCAAAACTGCAGATCTAGACATATTATATTGCTGAGTCTACATATTGCTGACTCCATATTATCTATAGTTTATTTCTAGGCCATGATAAACAAAATGGCGTCTTTCATAACTGACATTTAAAGTATAATTTCTCTAACATCTCCCCCCTTTTATACTAATAATGTCAATACTTCAAATATCCAGGTTATTTTATTTTACCAGGTATTATCATTTAGACAGATGAGTCCTTAGCAAGAGTTGTAAATTCATCATCAGGTTCCGAGTTTAGTTCCGTGTTGCTCTGGAGGAGCATAGTTTTTATTAAAGGTGTGTCAATCAGTCTTTGAAGAATTCCCCTAATACAGGGAATGCAGTAACATCCACACAATGTAAGAACTGCGGCTGCCATGACAATAGAGATAAGCAAACTTTTTGCAAGATCACCCCATTTACCAAACCATTTTTCGAAAAGTCCTGTCAGGGGGTTCTCTACACCAGAGTTCTCAGCTAATTCTTCGGATAGCATTTGTAGGCCTTATAAGGCTTTGGTGATACTTCCATCAGGTGCCGTATTGTTTGGAATAAAAGTGCAGCAGAAGGTGCCGAACATTTTGCATACCCCGCCCCTTTCTGCCAGCAACATATCCAACGCTATACGGTTCTGCCACGCTGTCAAAGAGGTGGCGTCCAATTGTGCTGCTATGCCTTTGATAGCATCTCTGGTATAATTCACAAACCTCTGCTGGTTGTAGTAGATGTAGTTTATCCAGTCGACGTTCTTGTTGGGCTGGACCCATATGAAGAGTGAGGTGAGTCCTGCTGTTATTTGATTCTGCGCTTTAATTCCATCTGGAACTCCTCGTGGAACACCTATATACACTCGGTTGTCAAATGATCCTTGTGGTGTTTCTCGCTTAATTCCTTTAAAAAAGTATTTACCTGGTAGTTTTATTGATTTATCACTCATAGGAACTATATAAAAGGGAAGCAGCAATCGGGTAAGGGCACAACTACCCTCCCATCTAGGTGGTAGTCTGGGCCTTAGTCTCTTATCTCCACACAAACACTAAACATCAGCCAATTGCCGTTTCTGTTCCTGAAACCATTTTAGTTGGTACTTAATGTCTGTAGTAAGGGTTGTAATTACACAATATTCAGGGGATAGGGTGCCAACATTTGTACCATTACTGTCATTGTTAGAGAAACAAGTAAAATTTCCTGGTAATGCTTGTACTGATGGGGGTATACTTTGCATTTTAGTCTTAGAGTAGCTCTTTTTCTCATTTACACATTCTGACCCAGTAATATTTTATGAAAACATTCTTATTATACAAGTCAAGTCTATTTCCTCCTTTAGGGAGAGGAACGGTGGCTAGTTGTGGAATATAATAAGGTTTACCATACAGCATTTCATACGGTGTTAGTTCTTTAGCAGTAGGGGTAATTCTTATACTCAACAATGCCATTGGCAAACACTAAACCCATTTATTTTTCCCTGTTTCCTTCAACAATTTTCTTAGTTTACTCTTTAAGGTACCATTGTGTCTCTCCACTGTGCCCACAGATTGTGGGTGGTAGACACAGTGTTTTTTTTTTTGGTCAATATTGTACCATTTACCAATTTGTTGTATTGTTCGGTTTACAAAAATGGGAGCCATTGTCACTGTAAATCACAGAGGGGATCCCATGAAATGGAATCACCTCTTTAATAAGTACTTTGGCTACTGACTGCCCATTTGGGTGTGTCATAGGAATAACTTCCGCCCACTTTATAAACAACAATAATCATAAAATCCATGCATATCGTGTGAAAGGGATAAGAGGGTTGTGGGAAATGACCTCTTAAGGGTCTTAGGGCACCTTGAGCATGGTATCTGGTACAAAGCGGACATGTGAGGCAAAAATCTCTAGAGTCGTTCGTAAACCCATATGTTGTGAACACCTTGTTGATCACCTGCACCATCCCTCCTTTTGAGATATGGGCTTGCCCATGGCTCAATAACGCAGCATATCTAAATAGTGATGTAGGTAAGATGGGTTTACCTTCTGTACTTGTGTATATACCATTGACCAGGGTTGCCCCTTTAGATAACCACTTTTGTTTTTCACCTGCCGGTGATGTTTTCTGCATTTCTGATAACCATGTTTTATCAATAGCTTTCCGTACCTCACCATTTTCTTGGGGACCTGTATAGTATATGTGTGTTTTTTGCGGTCCTGTAGCAGCTTCCCTTGCGGTCTTTGTCTGTTAGTGCATTTCCTAGAGTAATTGGATCTGTTCCCTTTCTGTGTGCTGTACATTTACAAATAGCCACTTGTGTTGGTTTCTGTACATTTTCTAGAAGGGCCAGGATAAGATCTTTATGTGAGATTGGTTTACCTGTGGACGTAATCATACCCCTATTTTTCCATTGCTGGGCAAATATGTGTATAGTAGAAAAAGCATATTGGCTGTCTGTATAAATATTTATTTTCTTCCCTTCCCCTAGACTACAGGCCCATGACTGACGGATACCGATGTCCTTATTCCCCTAATACCAAACCACGTCCATTCCTACCCCAATAACTCAAACCACACCGAGCTTGGAGTATAAAAGGCCGTAGTGGCCTAATTTTTATTTAACAAATAATTTTATATAAAAATATAACATATAAAACATTATCAATCATAAATAGAAAAACATCAACAACAAACAACAACATCTGTTAAAACAACCTGTTTGATCATCAAGCGTTGGTCTGAGCAATATCTTAAAAAATCCTCCGTGTCCATAACAGGACTAGCACTGCGGTCCCATCAAATCTATCAAAAATAGGCCTCAAGCCGACAAGCTGGCTCAGAGACTAGCAATGACCGCAGTGCCCCATTATCACTTCCCGGTTAACCTCCGTTAACCGGGAACCACAATCCTGAGCCATAGCAACGCTAGGCTCCCAAAAAAGACTCTTACTTTTACCATCCACCTTCTTTTGCCCAGACCAACGCCCGCCATCACTTTCCTTTTTTCTCTTTTTTTTTTTTTTTTTTTTTTTAAAACTTTAACCTTAACCAGATCTACTCGACCGTAATATATCAAAAAAGGGGAGGGTGGGCGGGAACTTTCTCCAACCACTGTTACTCCCCCTTGGGCGGGGTTAACCTATAAAGCCCTGTTTGATACCTCCCCCTCGGTTACTTTTTTGTACCCACCCCTTAAACTATTAACTCCCCTGTTCCCACAGTCATGTATGCCCTCCGCTATGCATTACATGCTGTTGCTACGGGCTTCTCTTGACTGACGGATACCGATGTCCTTATTCCCCTAATACCAAACCACGTCCATTCCTACCCCAATAACTCAAACCACACCGAGCTTGGAGTATAAAAGGCCGTAGTGGCCTAATTTTTATTTAACAAATAATTTTATATAAAAATATAACATATAAAACATTATCAATCATAAATAGAAAAACATCAACAACAAACAACAACATCTGTTAAAACAACCTGTTTGATCATCAAGCGTTGGTCTGAGCAATATCTTAAAAAATCCTCCGTGTCCATAACAGGACTAGCACTGCGGTCCCATCAAATCTATCAAAAATAGGCCTCAAGCCGACAAGCTGGCTCAGAGACTAGCAATGACCGCAGTGCCCCATTATCACTTCCCGGTTAACCTCCGTTAACCGGGAACCACAATCCTGAGCCATAGCAACGCTAGGCTCCCAAAAAAGACTCTTACTTTTACCATCCACCTTCTTTTGCCCAGACCAACGCCCGCCACAGCACCCAAGAATAACACCTTAATCTTGGGTGCCCCTCCACACCCGAAGTGCTCTCTGTATGCCATCTTGTAGCCCCAAGGCCCACAAATCAATTCCAACCTCGTTCAAATGCACTCCATCCGCTCTTAAATACCGCCATGTCTCGAACTCGAGTTCCAAATGCCTAACCGCCAGCCCACCGTTATTTACTACAAACTTGCTAACTTCCCTATTTATTTTTTTACGTGCCCTGTTGACCCCCTCAACTGATCTCGCCATCCTCCAGGAAGTCCGGGCCACCATGTCTGACCAAACAATCACCATTTTCGGAAAGGCTTCTCTCAACCGCAAAACATCCAACTTGATGTTGCGCTTCAGGTCCACCATAGATCTAATACCCAGGTCATTACCGCCAGCATGTATTACCAATACATCCGGCGGCCTATCGCGCTGTGCATAACGATGCACCTCCGGCACCAATCTGCCCCACAACATGCCTGGGATCCCCAGCCACTTTATGCACGCTTCCCTCCTGCCAAAACCCAATTGCCTACCCTCGTGTCAGGCGTCCCCTCTCCGAGCCCCCCACGCCACATAGGAATGACCCATGATCCAGACCATCCCAGGCAGCGAATCTGAAATAGACAAAAACACAGGAAACCATACTATAACCAACAACCCTATTAACACTTACCGAACCATACCCATATCTCTATTACACCACAAATAATTAACCTACAAACTAACCACCAAATTGGGCCGCACATAAGATTGAAACCTCTTGGATTCCCATCTACCAATCTTTTTTACCATCTCCTCCCCCAATCCATTCCTGGCTGCTTCCGTGGCTGCTCCTATCCTGAAGGAATGTGACGAGAAATCCTTCTCGGTCAGTCCTAAACCCCGGATACATTTTGCAAAAACTGCCCCAAATTGGAATCTGGATAAACATTCACCACCTGAATGTACCAAAAGGGGGCCCATTCCCGCCGGGCGCAAACTCAAAAACTCCCGCACTGTCCCAACTGGGCACAACACCGAACCCACAACCGGATACACCCTAACGATTCTGCCCCTTCCCAGTTGATCGGTCTTTGATTTTCTCAAATACAACTGCAAGGCTTCCGCCTCACACTTCACATCCTGATAATTCAGCCCTCCCTGTACCTTCTTGGAAGGGCTAACCAACTCCCCTATTCTAAAGGCCCCAAAAAACGCTAATAAAAAGGCTACCTTGAACAACAGCACTTCATAACCTGAAGAGCACACCCTCTCCAGTTGTGCTATAACACCCTGCAAAATCTCGAATGTCACCGGCCTTCTCACATCCTTCTTAACCCAAGCCTTTCTGTAACCCTTCATTGCCTGCCGGACCCAGAAGTCTTTCGTAAAATCCATCTGACCCTGCAACTTGAACAGAAAGGCCAACCCAGATACATTCTTATTCACTACAGCTGCAGACACACCCTCCTCCATCTTCCTGGCAATGTAGTATATCAAGAGCAACCGCACCTCTCCACCCACCGGCTCCTCCCCGATTTCATTCACAAAATCCATCCATTCCTGCCATACCCTGGTGTAAGCCGCCCACGTAGACCCACTTACCGAGTTCTTTATCCATCCGGCGATGAGGCCAATGCTATCCCCCACAGCCAGTCGGGACAAGGAACCCCGTGTTGCTCCGCCTCCGGCGCCAACTCCCGGAACCTTTCCCACTGGAAACGAGACAACGCATCAGCTATAACATTTTCCACCCCTGGTAAATGGACCGCATGAATGAAAACATTCAGTTGCAAACAACGTAGTACCAGATGTTGTAATAGCCTAATCACTGGCGGAGATGATGCCGTGTTCCTATTAATTACCTGTACCACACCTAGGTTGTCCCCGTGGAAACGCACCTTCAGGTCCCTGAATGATGCTCCCCATAACTCCACCGCCAGCACCACCGGAAACAACTCCAGCAGTACCAGGTTTTTTGTAAATCCTGCTTCCAACCACGACTGAGGCCAAGGCCCAGCACTCCATTGTCCCTGAAAAAATGCCCCAAAACCGGTTGAACCTGCGGCATCCGTGAACAGTTCCAAGTCAAAATTGCTGACCGGACCAGCCATCCAGAAAGCCCTCCCGTTAAAAGCTTCCAAAAAGGTGTGCCACACCTTTAAGTCCGCTCTATGTGTTTCTTTTAATCGAACGAAATGCCTTGGCGATTTTACGCCGCTCGTGCTGGCCGACAACCTGCGACAGAAGACCCTCCCCATTGGTAATATGCGGCATGCAAAATTAAGCTTACCCAATACCGATTGTAGCGTCTTCAGTCGCACTTTCCGCAAACCCATGAGCCCCGCAATTTCCCTCTTCAGGTCCTCCAGTTTATCGCCCGGCAACCGGCATTCCATTGCTTCCGTGTCTAGCACAATGCCCAAGAACGTGATGACCGTACTCGGTCCCTCCGTTTTGTCAGCCGCCAATGGAATGCCGAATTTGTCTGCGATATGTTCCAGCGTAGCCAAAAGCACCGCGCAGATCCTTGAATCAGCTGGGCCCATGCAGAGAAAGTCATCCAGATAATGAATTATAGAATTCACACCTGACACCTCCCTAACTACCCATTCCACAAACGAGCTGAACTGCTCAAATATCGCGCACGATATAGAGCAGCCCATTGGTAAGCATTGGTCGACATAAAATTCGTTGTTCCAATGACATCCCAACAACCGAAAGCTGTCCGGGTGTACTGGCAGCAGTCGGAAAGCTGATTCCACATCTGCCTTTGCCATGAGAGCCCCCTTTCCATACCGTCGCACCCATCCCACTGCCGCATCAAATGATGTATAGGTCACGGAACACTCACCCTGGTCTATCGCATCATTGTCCGACCCCCCTTTTGGGAAAGATAAATGATGGATTAGCCTGAATTTTCCTGGCTCCTTCTTTGGGACCACACCCAGCGGTGACACCACCAAATTATCCAACGGCGACACCGAAAAAGGACCTCCCATCCGACCCAATGCAACCTCCTTCCTTAGTTTCTCAGAAACTACCTCCGGGTGTTGCATGGCTGACTTTAAATTAGGCGACACAGGCGGGATAACCGACAGATTGCACGGTATCCTAAATCCCACTGAGAAACCTTCATCCAACAATTGCGCTGCTTTCTTGTCTGGGTACCTACCTAGAAACGGCCGCATCTTTTCCACTCTCACCGGGGTCCTCCCTTTTGTTTGCAGTTTCTCCTTGCCTACCCTTTCCTTGTTTGAAACACCTTGACCCCGGGTGGGATCCCCCACATCCTGAACACTCATGCTTGTACTTACATGAGGTTCCGAACCTGCAGGTCCCGGCGTTGTATTGCCAACAAACCCCCTTTTTGTTTCCGACCGTATGTCCCTGGGTGGAAGGTCCACCGGTCCCTCCTGGAAAAAACTGGTTGGGGGCCCTCGTCGTCATCGTCATCAATCTCATCCATAGGCTGATGTCCTTGTGATCCCAACGGAGCGCCGTTCTGATTGCCCTCCGTTGACGGAACTGTTCATCGTACCTCAGCCACGCCGTGCCCCCATAAACCCTGTACGCCTCTCCGATAGCATCTTGATAGCAAAATAGAGCTGAGCAATGCTCCGGGTGCTTCTCCCCTATCACACTTGCCATAATCGCAAAAGCCTGCAACCAGTTTGCAAATGTTCTAGGGATCAGCCTGTACCTCCTCTTCTCCTCGTCCTCCTTCTTTGAATCATCAGGTTTCACCCTATCCAGATTAAATTTCTCTAACGGCAGTAGGGAAAATATCTCAACATATTCACCCTTCCACAGTTTTTCCCGCACTTCTTGCTTCAGGTGCGCGCCCAACGGTCCCTCATAGCATACATACACCTCGCACCTGGCTGCATCATCCAATCTGGTTATATCCTGCCTACTTGTGGTCTCAGCTGTCTTGTCCGTCCCCTGCGCCCCTGTACTCCCGGGCGTTACCGGTGCAGGCGTGGCCACCGCCGCCGTGACTGAAGGCCCCGCCGTTGTCCCTCCCGTGAGTGCCACCGCCCCGGTGCCTCCTGCCGGCGGCGCCCACGCTGTTGCAGGGCCCGAGGGAACCGTCCCTGCTCCTTCAAAGCGCTGCAGGAGCTCCCTAATGCCTGCTAAAAACCCCCCCAATGCTGTAGCCCCCCCACTGCCTGACACCCCCGACCCACTGCTGTCCCCGCCCCCCACTGAAACCCCCGTCCCCCCCACTCTGGCCTGACTGGAATTAAGGGATAAAACATTGGACTCACCAGGCTGCACAGGCGTAGCCTCATCAGCCGGAACAGGGATCTCCACCGCTGCCGTTCGCTTTTGCTGGGGTACCGATTCTTCCTCCGACCCGGACCATCCACCTGTTCGATCGCCGCTTCTCTCTTCTTCTTCCTCTGACGAAGGCCCGCCCGGCCTGGCCGCCGGGGTTGCCGCCGTGACTGTGGCAGTACGCCCCCGCCTCCGCGTGTCACATCCGCCCGCTGACTTGCAGGTTGCCTTGCCCGGACCGGTGTGCCTGACCTCAGTCCTGCCGCCTGGTACATGTGGTGCCCCGCTGGGCCGACCCCTCTCGATCCTCCTGTGTGCCCTTGCCGTGGAACCGGACGGCCCAGGGCTTGCTGCACGTGTCCTCTCCCTTGACACTGGCTGACTCCTGCAGGGGGCGGGGCTCACGCTCCTCACTCTGCCCGCTCTGCTGGGCCGCGCCGCCGCTTCCATCCCTTCCAGACGATCGCTCCGCCGGGTCCCGTCGGCGTTCGCTCTGCCGCCATCCGCTCCGGCCATTCTCTTTGGCGGTGGGCCCACCGCGAGACCCGGAGGAGTCCCGGGTTGCCGCTGTCCAGAAACCCGCTGGTTGGGGGAGAACCGCTCGGGCGGCCGGGACCGCCGCGTTCTGGCGCCGCTAGACCTACCCAGCGCCTCAGGCTGACTGGTCTGCAAAGCCGCAGCTATGGTCTCTTGCAGCCATGCTGCCCCACGAACCACGGCCTCCTTCCTGAGCTGCTCCATAAGTCCGTCCAGCTCCATCTTCAATGAACTTTCTCCAACCACTGTTACTCCCCCTTGGGCGGGGTTAACCTATAAAGCCCTGTTTGATACCTCCCCCTCGGTTACTTTTTTGTACCCACCCCTTAAACTATTAACTCCCCTGTTCCCACAGTCATGTATGCCCTCCGCTATGCATTACATGCTGTTGCTACGGGCTTCTCTGGATAGGGCAATAATTTCAGCTTGTTGTGTAGAGTAGGAGTTGGGAAGGGGTCTGGCTTCAATTACCTAGTCATGTGTTACTATAGCATATGCCGTTTGATGTACCCCTTTATCGTCCTTTTTACAAGACCCATCAACACAAAAGGTAATGTCAGCATCTAGAAAGGGAACATCCGTGAGAACCCACAATGAGGTGCTTTACCTTCGTAAATGCATCCTCTGCTTGCACATTCCACTGAATGGAATCTTTTGCAGCCATTAGTGAACCATAGATGAGATCAGAAAGAGGCGCCACCTCCATAGCATAATTTGCTATCCATGCTCTACAGACATTTGCCGTGCCAAGAAATGACATCATTTATTTTTTGGTATGTGATTTGGGGACTTGAAGGATGGCCTCTTTTCGGATCTCATGCAAAAAGTCTACCTTCTTGAGATAAAATGTAACCCAGGCATTTCACCTTTTCTTTCCACAGTTGTAATTAGTCTTTGCTGACCTTTTGACCTTGGTCTGCGAGGAAATGCATCAGAACCATGGTAATTTTACATACATTACTACCAGAATGTCATCCACATACAAGAGAATTTAACTCACACTGGGAGGTACAAACCGAGACAAATTATTGGACATTCTTTGTGAGAAGGTAGTTGGACTTTCACAATATCCCTGGGATAACCTAGTGTATGTGTAACTCTTTTTTTTTTTTTTCCGTGTACATAAATGCAACCCAGACCTGACTGTCTTTGTGTAAGGGAATGGAAAAGAAGGATTACTGTTATCGATGACAGAAAATACCTTGTTCTCTGGGTAGAGCTCGTTCAGGAGGACATGCATGTCTGGGACCACCGGGGCCCTCGGTAATACAGCCCCATTGACTGCCTGTAAATCCTGCACGAGTCTCCACCCATCTTTCTCTCCCTTATACCTCCTATACCTCTGAATCCCTCTGGATTTTAGTTTCTCATCTGTCAGTTGGACCCAGTTCGTGATAAGTTCTCCTAGCTCATGCCATGATACCTTGGGGTTCCGGGTGACCGAAACACAAGGTACAGTATCCTGCCTGTATATTTGCAGAATAGGCTGTGGTAGGAGACAAGTAGCCACGCTATTTCCCCTCTTATCACAGTCCAGGCATTTTAAGAGAACTTCAGTGTTAGTGAGACTCATTAACTGTTTCTCATAGGACTTATCAGGCCCAGAGGTCTTTCTGTAGTACATGGTGCAATAGAGGTTTGTCTGGACCTTATACCTTTTCCTCACAGACTCTTTGTCAATTATTTCTGCCAGGGTTTTGGGTATATTTAATCCCTCAGTTTGCAAATTCCAGGCTGTACCAGTATCAGGGCTCATTATCCATGGGCTGTGATTTGTTTTTCACACAGCCGATGGGCTCTGAGACCTCCCTCCTCTGGTACGACAGAAATATCAAGAGCGTGCAACATGTCTCTACCCAACAAATTAACAGGACATTTAGTCAAAATTACAATTTTACACTGAGCCTTTTTACCTGTCTGTGGATCTTCCACAGTAAGACCTTCAGACATGACCTCCTGGTGCATCAAGCCATTTTGCAGATTTTACATATACTACACCTTTTTCTTTACCTTTTTCATATCCAGCGGGTGTATTAGGGTCCTACAAGCCCCAGTATCACAGAGAAATGTTAGCCATCTACCCTTCACAACCAAGGTTATTTCTGACTTGACTTTAGCATGCAAACAAGTTTCAACAGTGCACACATCCAAAATTTCAGATTCTTTCTCATCATTTTCTTCTGTATCTCTCTCTCTGCAGACATACCAACATCTTCTAGTCATGCTTCTTCCTCTCTGTTTGACCTACATTCTTTTACCAAATGACCTCTTTTACCTCACAGGAAACACTCCTTTCTCTTTTTTTTTTCATAGTCCTAAATGCGGGGCCTTGTTCAGGTGTTTCCCATCCTTCTGTTATCTATCCTTGCTATAAGAGCATTTCTCCTGTTTTCTAGTGCTGCATCATCATGAGGCAACACAACTCCCTGGTTGTTTAATCCACTCCAATCTCCCACTAGATGATGCCAGTCGGGACCCAGGATCTGTCTGGTGACCTGCTCTATTTCCCTCCCAATAAGATGATAGTTAGCAATCATTCCCATGATACCATCCCTGATTTGAGCTATGTTCACCTTGGGATGTGGTACCCCTTCAGTAGTTTTTTTTAACATCCTCAGGGGTCCAGGGGTGATAGACCATCATAGTGTTGGGGACTACTATACCTCCTACATTTTGTCCTGCCCTAGGTTTGGGAACTTCAATTAGTGGAAACTCTTCCTCTCCACATTCTGTTTGTTCCCCTGCTGAGGGGGATATCAATTGGTTCACCAGGTCCCCGAAAAATTTTGTAACAGTTGCTGTAAAGGGGGTCCCTTGTGGACTCCTCTGGACAGCAAGAGTCATCTTGAGAGGGGGTTTAGCTGCAGCCATAGGAGAATCGGTTGCAACTGCGGGTGACCCAGGTGACCACGGGGGAACAACAAACAGTGGAGAGTCAGGTTGCATTTGGTTTGTTACGTTTTGTTCAGTCAATACTTGCTGAACTAAACTTCAGAGGACGGTCATATTATTGTCCTCCTCTTTGTTCAAAAACATAGTCTTTTTATGGTTCTCTGAATTTAACCTATGGTTAGCCTCCTCAAGCCATTTCTTTGCCTGGGGAAGGCCTAATTTCTTCTGTTTTCTTATTCTCATGCCGGCATCATTTTTAAGCTTTCTACACAGTATTACACAACAATCCTTATTTAAAAATGCATCAAAATCATACTTTGTTTTCCACATTTTAAGAAATGTCACATTCTCTTTGTCTAGACTACACATATACTTAACATCTTCATTCACGCCAACAGATTTTCCATGGATCATACCTACTTTGTTTATCGTGCACACGGAGCTCTTTTTTTGTTAATGTCTTCTCACAATGACACAACACACGCACACAGTATCTTATCACTTGCAATCACTCACAGACTTTCTAGTCATGATATATCACTTCTAGATTACTGATCTTGTGTATTGCTAAAACACTGGTGTCTTAGAGAATTACAGAATTACGAGGAGACTGAATTCTCCCGACTGTTCTTTCATCGTTACTTCACTAACTTGTAGAGAGCATTTACAGAATTACGAGGAGACTGAATTCTCCCGACTGTTCTTTCATCCTATCAAAACATTTAATATTTCAGTCATTGATCCAAGGGTATTTATGTGCCTGCTCAGGATTAATACAACATATGAGGCTGGCATGAACACTGCGGTCCGCCAAATGTCCTCTGTTTGTTACCTGGAACAGGGCCAGATTAAGAGCATCATGGGCCTGGGGCTGAGGATTTCGGTGGGCCTTTTTATGGAAATAAATAAAATTGAGGTGCAAACTATTTTTTGTTAAAACAAATTCAATATTTTAATTACCATTAAAGTGCCAAAACAGAAATATATTGAAAATATTTATTTTTTGTAAACAATAGAAAACTTGTTAATTAAATAAAACCATTATAAATAGAACAGTCACAACAACCATTTTTTAAATAAACGTAAACCATATAAACAATTTAAATATACGTGTATGATGTTTGGCTCATACAAATATGTTCCTTAAAGTATTATTACTATTAAAGCATCATAATCAATACAGCTTGCTGTTATGATTATGGTGCAGAGAGTAACTCTTGAAATAAATTGCAACCACTAGTTATAAACACACAAACAAGTTATTCACTGAACTGTAAACTGCATTTAACCTACATGAATGAAGTTTGCAGATTAAAAATAAAACTATACATTAACTTTTCTTGCTTTTTTACTTGCAAATTCCTCAATTGTAGAATCAAGATTAAGCTCGTTCAGCAACCCATTTTCAATGCACAAAAGAGAAAGCGCATTTAAACGCTCCTGACCCATTGAAGATCTTAGTTCATTTTTTACACGTTTTAATGCTGAAAATGAACGCTCACCACTGCAGTTGCTGACCATTAAACACAAATACATGCGGAGGGACACATATGTATTTGGGAATGCACCAACTAGGGATTGTGCGATCATAAACTTGTACATTTCAGTTTCTTGACTCCCATGATTGTCTTTATTTGCAGGGGAAGATTGGTACATTTTGAAAATAGAGGAAAACTGTACAATTTCTTCTGTAAACAGGGGTTCAAGATCTTCAGGATATATTGTCACTAGTGTACTGGCTCTGGAACGTAGACTATCAGCTGCTAGAGTGCATATTTCTGATAGAAATCCAAATCTTTCTTGAATTATGCTGTATGCTGCTTGCCTGTGCCTCAGTGATTCTGTCAGTAGGTCAATTATAGGATAAAAGGTATGTACTTTAAACCTTTCAGAGGGTGTCATATCAGCATCAGCATCTTCTGCATCACCATAGTCCCACCTCCTATTTCTTTTCACTTTCCTTCCACGTTGTAGCTGGTACTCCTCGCAGCCGGAAATATTTTTACCCCGCTCTTCAAATTCAGAGAATCTAGACCGGAGAGACTGCACAAAATCCTTCAGAGAGGTCAGCATGTTTGTTGCTGTATGCAAATCTAATTTTGGATCTTGGAGACACTGACTGGTTCTGTGAAACCTAGGTAAAATGACAGACCATACTTCAACCATTATTCCAGTTTCCAGCTGATCCATGACATTGCTTAGGCCCTTTGCTTGTAAACAGATCTCTCCCTTTGTGGATTCATCATTCAAAATATTTGAAAGGACATCTCTGATGGTACTAAAGCCTTTTTGTAAGGCGTTCACAGCATCATGGTGAGCAGACCAACGTGTATCAGCTAACCTTTTTAATGTTGGTATACCACATGGTTTGAAACTATTTATTAAAAGATTCCACCGATGACTTGAAGCAGAAAAAAAACAATACAACTGCTGTACAAAATTAAAGAACGAAACTGCAACTGGACAGCTGTTTACGGCATTTTGTCCCACAAGATTAAGTGAATGCGCACAACAAGGAATGTATTCAGCAAGTGGGTTTTTTTCCCGAATTAAGGCCTGCATGCCATTATATTTGCCACTCATATTCGATGCATTATCATAAGACTGACCCCTGCAATCTTTGATGGAAATTCCATTTTCATCCATAAATCGAAGAAGAGTGTTTGTTAGCTCCATACCAGTGTGTCCATATATTGGAATGAATTTCATAAAACGCTCCACAGGACCACTAGGTAGTACATAGCGAAATATAATTGTCAGTTGGTCAAAATGTGCTATGTCAGGGGTTGAGTCAACAGAAATGGAATAATATTTGGCTTTATGTATCTCTTTTACAATCTGCTGTAGCACTTGCTGACCAATCAGTTCAATAAACTCATCACATATCGTTGATGATAAGTACGATATGTGACCTCTTCCCTTATTGCCATGCTTTTGAATATGGTCAGCAAGAAATGGATCATATTCAGCTAACAGCTCAAGACAGCCCAAATAATTTCCATTATGTACGGATCCAATAATTTCATCACTTCCTCGAAAAGGAAGACCTCTTGATGACAGTAGTTTTATAACACTCAGGATACGGCGAAGTATTTCATGCCAATATTTTTTCTGACTCTCATACTGTTTAACAAGACCTTTGTCTATTCGTTGGCCAGAAGTTTTTCTCCTGATGAGGTCTTCAATTGCTTTTCCATGGCCAGCACTATTTTCATGCCTGCTTAAATCTCTTGTGGCATGTCGCCAATCTGAATACCCTTTTGAAGCCAAATGGGTTTCCTCTTTTGAAAATAGTTTGCAAAAAGCACAAAAAACTTTTCCAGTTTTCGGAGAATAACACAGCCATTCACGCTTGATTTTTTCTCCATTCAACTGTTCTCGGAAAAACAAAGACTTTGTACAGTGTCTTGTAAAAGTTTCACCTGGACATGTCTTTTCTGAAGCTCTAAAATCACTGTCCATATGTTGACAATCAACTCCTTTTTGGCAAAAATATTCCCTCAAAGCATCACAGATAATCCAGTCTCCAATATCATCTGAATACATTTCTTCTTGCTGTTCTGAGTCCAACTCAGTGGATCCACTTGCTCCTGCACTAGTTTCACTTTCATCTGATGGATGTGAAACAACCAAACTTGTACTGACATCAGCTGCACTGGTTGAACTTGAAGCTGAAGCAAGTATATCAGTTGTACCACTTGTTCCAGGTGTGCCTTTTCTACAAAATTCTGTGATTTTTTTGGTGTTAGACAAGAGTTTTTGGATTTGTTTTTCTTCCTCTTTCTTAGCTTTCACTTTCTCCCAACCACTACGTTGTTTTTTCATCCTTATGTGTAAAAATAAAATAAAAATTACAGTACTTTCTCCAGGAGCTCCTTAACACCTCAGGCCCATGCAACCGTGCAAAAGGCCACATTGATTTATTTGGCATTTGTAAAACCAGCTCTACTTACATATACAGCGAGTAAAATAAGTATTGAATACGCCATCATTTTTCTAGGTAAATATATTTCTAAAGGTGATATTGACATGAAATGTTCCCCACATGTCGGTAACAATCCATGCCATCCATACATACAAAGACACCAAAACAAAATACGTTCAGAAATGAAGTTCTGTGTAATAAAATGGAATGACACAGGGAAAAAGTATTAAACACACAAAGAAGGGGAGGATCAAAAAGGCATGGAAAGCCAAGACACCAGCTGAAATCTATCAGTAATTGGAAAGCAATCCTGCCCCTTGTCAGTACAAATTAATATCAGCTGGTTCAATCTCTACTAATGGTCTATAAAAAGGTGTCTCGTTAGCAAGGTGTCACAAAAGAAACATCTCATGATGGGTAAAAGCCAGAGGAGACCAAAATGGAACTCTTTGGATGCCATAATACACACCATGTTTGGCAGTCACTTCACCCTAAAAACACCCCCCATACCAACAGTGAGGTTTGGAGGTGGGAATATCATGATGTGGGTGGGGCTTTTTTTCAGCATACGGTATTGGCAAACTTCCTATCATTGAAGGAAGGATGAATGGAAAAATGTACCAAGACATTCTTGATAAAAATCTGCTGCCATCAGGATAATGAAGATGAAACGAGGGCGGACATTTCAGCAACACAATGATCCCAACAAACAAAGCCAAGGAAACTCCCAATTGGTTTCAAAGAAAGAAAATAAAGCTGTTAGAATGGCCCAGCCAATCATCTGACTTGAATCCAATAGAAAATAGTTGGAAAGAACTAAAGATCAGAGATCATAAAAGAGGCCACAGAACCTTCAAGTTTTGAAGACAAGATTTAAAGATCTGAGCAACGCATGCGACTAGTTTCTTCATACAGGAGGCGTCTTGAAGCTTTCATTACCAACAAAGGATTTTGTACCAAGTATTAAATACATTTCAGTTAGCGGATTCAATACTTTTTCCCCCATGTCCTTCCATTTTATTACACAGAACTTCGTTTCTGGTTTGTTTTGGTTTCTTTGTATTTATGGATTGCATGGGTTGTTACTGAAAAATACTTATTTTACCCTTTGTATAAGCACTGCACAGTTCATATGGTTGCCATAAACACATTTTTTGACACATCACCTATAATTAATGATGGACCGTCGGCATCAGTGCCAGTCTACACAATAATAACCCACTGCATTAATACCAGTTTCTGCACTTATATATCCACCCAGCATCATTGCCAGTTTAGAAAATAATAACCCCCATCCTAAATGGCAATTTCCATAATAATAACGGAAAACATCAGTGCCAATTTACAGAACAACAACCAAAAGCATTCGTATCAGTAGCATCAATAATAACCTCCAGCATGACATCAGTGACATTTTACACAATAACAACCCACATCATTGGTGTCAGTAGCAGCAATAATAACCCCCCAGCATCATAGATTAACATTCCCTCATATCCAATTATTTCCACTATTTATTAACACAATGTATTTTTTTAAATAGTGACAGCGAATTGAGGGAAAAGATTCTCCTCTTGCTGTCACTAGATCCAGTGGATAGGGGAGATGCTGCAGTGGGAAGTGGGAACATGTTACATATTCCCCAATGTGAACTTATCCTTTAACCACTTTCCTACGGGCACTTTCACCCCCTTCCTGCCCAGGCCAATTTTCAGCTTTCAGCGCTGTCACACTTTGAATGACAATTGCACGTCATGCAACACTGAACACATATGACATTTTTGTCATTTTTAATGTCAATTAGGAACACTAAGTGTCATTTCTGCCCACTGATTTATTCCTCTGCTGTCAACATAAATCACTTTTCACAAGTTTTCCTGACACCAAGAAAAAAATGGTGACAGCAGTGATTCAGAAGTGATTCATGTTGACAGCAGAAGAATAAAGCAGCAGGCAGAAATGACACTTAGTGCTCTTAATTGACATATGTACACACTATAGAGGGATATGCTTTGTTCATATTTCATGTCTGAGGTTTACAACCGCTTTAAGGCCCTGTTAATACCTGAGCTATTTGACATTGCAGTTTACGGCACTTAAATCAAAATCCCATAAAATTACTGGAATTACTGTCCCCGCGCCTTGAGTCACATTGATTAAGACTGCACCCACTGAAATGAATGTGTTTTGATTTTTGTAATTTTTTTTTTAAACAAATAGACCTTTTTTTGGTGGTATTTAAACACCATTGGGGTTTTTATTTTTTGCTAAACATGAAAAAAAGACAGACATTTAAAAAAAATATGTTTTTCTTCTTAACTGATGTGCGCTGATGAGGCAGCACTGACAGGCACTGATGGGCACCAATGACGCAGCACTGATGGGCATTGATAAGGTGGTGCTGATGAGGCTGCACTAATATGTGGTAAACATATAATAAAATAAAGCAGTGCAGCGCTAAACTAAAAGTCCATTGACACAGTCCCTTTAAAATAGAATCAGTTGTAGATAGGAAAAACAGTTCTCCACTGTGATGATATAGGTGCTCAAAAATATTCCATGCAGTGCTACGCATCCGTGATACCACCACCGGCCAGCCAAACCGCTCACCTCAGCAAATGGACCCCTGAACTAACAGGTAGGTCAAACCAGCATGTACCACGCTAGGTGGAAGGGAATGGAGACTTGTCTGGAAAGATGGTCCCACGGTAGTGGAGATGACACTCCAAATTGCAGATCATATCACATGTAATAAAAATGAAGATACATAGTGCACACTGCGTGGCTAAAATAGATATCATTTATTAAAAAGTATACGGTACTCACAAGCACAGCACTAAGCCCTAGTGCTGGGATACAGGTAAAATGTCATCAAAGGATAACGTGAGTTAAATGGCGGCTGCAGTGATGTCCAAAAGCTCCCGCACGCGTATCGTCCTCCTCTGGACTTCATCAGCGGTTGAAGTCCAGAGGAGGACGATACGCATGCGGGAGCTTTTGGACATCACTGCAGCCGCCATTTAACCCACGTTATCCTTTGATGACATTTTACCTGTATCCCAGCACTAGGGCTTAGTCCTGTGCTTGTGAGTACCGTATACTTTTTAATAAATGATATCTATTTTAGCCACGCAGTGTGCACTATGTATCTTCATTTTTATTACATGTGATATGATCTGCAATTTGGAGTGTCATCTCCACTACCGTGGGACCATCTTTCCAGACAAGTCTCCATTCCCTTCCACCTAGCGTGGTACATGCTGGTTTGACCTACCTGTTAGTTCAGGGGTCCATTTGCTGAGGTGAGCGGTTTGGCTGGCCGGTGGTGGTATCACGGATGCGTAGCACTGCATGGAATATTTTTGAGCACCTATATCATCACAGTGGAGAACTGTTTTTCCTATCTACAACTGATTCTATTTTAAAGGGACTGTGTCAATGGACTTTTAGTTTAGCGCTGCACTGCTTTATTTTATTATATGTTTTCCGGAGGTTTTATATGTTTACCTTCAGTGCACAGCAGCTTATATTTCGTGTTAGTTATATTTCTGCGCTGACTGTATTATATTAACGTTGCACTAATATGTGGCACTGATGATATGCAGAACTGATGGGCCATGATGATCTGCACTGATAGGCAGCACTGATGGGCAATGATAGGTGGCACTGACAGGCTGCACTTATGGACACTGATAAGGTGGCACTGATGAGGCAGCACTATTATGCGGCACTGATGGGCACTTATAGGCAGCACTGATGGGTGGCACTGACACTGAAAGGTGGCACTGATGATCTGCACTGATAGGCAGCACTGATGGTCAATGATAGGTGGCACTGATGAACTGCACTAATGGGCACTGATGGGCAGCACTGATGAGCACTGAACTGCAGAACTGATGAGCACTGAACTGCAGCACTGATGGGCAGCATTGATGGGCTCTGATAGGCGGCACTGACAGGCAACACTGATGGTCAATGATAGGTGGCCCTGATGAGCTGCACTGATAGGTGGCACTGACATTGATTGGATGGCACTGATGAGCTGCACTGATAGAGGGCACTGGCATTGATTAGATGGCACTGATGAGCTGCACTGATAGAGGGCACTGACATTGATTGGATGGCACTGATGAGCTGCACTGATAGAGGGCACTGACATTGATTGGATGGCACTGATGAGCTGCACTGATAGAGGGCACTGGCATTGATTGGATGGCACTGATGAGCTGCACTGATAGAGGGCACTGGCACTGATGCACTAAATGGGCACTGATGGGCTGCCTGCACAGTCACTGATGTGATGAGTTACACCCCCCGGCCCCCCCCCCCCAAAAAAAAAGTAAATTAACCACTTCACTTCAGTACACACTGCTGCACAATTTCATTTCACAGATAGAACTTGCCCAGCGCCATGGCCTTACTTGAACTTAGTTGTTGTGCTGCAGAATGATGAATGCAGAATTGCAGATCCTCCTTCTCTCTCCTGGCTCGCAGTACCGCTCGGCGCTCGCACACAGCAGACACAGTACTTTCCCAATCAAGCCTCCCGGGACGCTGGGGAAGGCTGGGGAAGGCTGGGGAAGGCCTCCGGATGACGTCACGCCGGCCGAGACGTCAGCTCCGCCTACAGTATGCGACAGTGTGAGCACGCTCAGCCTCGGCGGCGCACAGGTACCGCCCACACTGTCTGCAACGTCTGTACTCTGCTTCACCGCATCGCCGAATATTGGTCTGACTGACATGTGGGCCTATAAACAATGCAGCTGCAGCAATGTAAATACACATAGCGGCCGGCCGCGGCCGGCGGCAGGGCCGTGGTTACTGTATGTATTTTGAGTGTTTGGGCCTATATTATGATGGGGGCCTGGAGCTGCAGCTCCAAAAGCCCCTATGTTAATCCGGCCCTGACCTGGAAATCTATCAGGCCACACCCTTGTATCAACGGAGGGGGGGTTCTTTATCTGGAAGTATTTTTGATCCAAGGGTATTTATATGCCTGGAAATCTATCAGGCCACACCCTTGTATCAACGGGGGGTTCTTTATCTGGAAGTATTTTTGATCCAAGGGTATTTATATGCCTAGAAAGCTATCAGGCCACACCCTTGTATCAACAGGGGGTTCTTTAGGTTTTGATCTAGGAGTATTTATGTGTCCCCAAGGGATTTTCTGCAGTTTACAAGGCTGTCTGGATCTAAGATCCAATCGACAAATTTCCTTTATCTGCACCCGGATATTAGTATGGGACCATACCCCTATATCAAATGACAATTAACCAGAAGAAACAAACAAGAACACACAAGAGAGAACACCCGCAGTGCTCGACTGCCGACAGGTCGCCCTGAGCGCGTCTTCCCAAAACGCGGGCTAGTCACTAGGTCTGCCCATCCAGGATGGCCACAGACGGATCTATACGGGGAATACGTGACCCCTTATTTCCCCTCAACAAGAGTAAAGCAGATAGGACAGAAACAGATAAACATTCAATCAATCTCTATATTGTATGTATATATTCAAGACGGAGGACTTACAGTTTTGCCGTACGGCCATCGGTCTCTGTTGGCCAGTGCTTCTCGGGGGACTCCCGGCTCCTCGAAGGACCAAATTGTTAGGGAAATAATTCACCATCTCAGACCGTCCTCGGGCATCAAGGTAATATTTATTGCATATGCAAGAGAAATGAATAGCATTACATCTTCATGCTGTCATCGTCATTTCTAAGGAAAATACTGTGGTACATGTCTTTTTTATAAGCCCTGGACACCCCCCTTTCCTGTCTTAAAACATGCCCAGTCTCATGTATTTTCAACTTTATTCTGGACGTAACAGGAAAGGTGGAAGTGTCTGTTACAGACTGTTATCTTCATCTAACAATGGTTACAGGATACTGACTTGAAAACTCCCCAAGTCAACACAAAAATACAGGATATATGCAAAACTGCAGATCTAGACATATTATATTGCTGAGTCTACATATTGCTGACTCCATATTATCTATAGTTTATTTCTAGGCCATGATAAACAAAATGGCGTCTTTCATAACTGACATTTAAAGTATAATTTCTCTAACAATTTTAAATTAAAAAATGGCATGGGTTCCAGGAGCATACCAGGCCCTTAGGTCTAGTATGGATTTTAAGGGGAACCCCCAAAATCCATACCAGACCCTTATCCGAGCATGCAGCCCAGCCGGTCAGGAAAGGGGGTGCGGACGAGCGAGTGCCCCCCCTCCTGAACCATACCAGGCCGCATGCCCTCAACATGGGGGGGGTGGGTGCTTTGGGGAAGGGGGGCACCCTGCGGCCCCCCCACCCCAAAGCACCTTGTCCCCATGTTGATGAGGACAAGGGCCTCTTCCCGAGAATTCTGGCTGTTGGTTGTCGGGGTCTGCGGGGGGGGCTTATGGGAATCCGGGAGCCCCCTTTAATAAGGGGACCCCCAGATCCGTACATCGTACCCCTATCCATTCACCTGGGGAAAAAAAATGTCAATAAAAACACACTAAACAGGTTTTTAAAGTAATTTATTAGGCAGCTCCGGGGGTCTCTTGCGACTTTGGGGGTCTCTTCTGACTCTTCCGTTCTCTCCGGCCTCTTCTCCAGCTTTCTGTCCTCTTCTCCCGGTCTCCAGTTCTTCTCCCACTCTCCAGTTCTTTTGCCGGGCTCCTCCACTTTTTTTTCCCCAGGTGAATGGGTAGGGGTACTATGTACCCCCATACTCATTCACCTAGGGTGGGGGGGCCAGGATCTGGGGGTCCCCTTATTAAAGGGGGCTCCCGGATTCTGATAAGCCCCCCACCCGCAGAACCCGACAACCAACGGCCAGGGTTGTCGGGAAGAGGCCCTTGTCCTCATCAACATGGGGACAAGGTGCTTTGGGGTGGGGGGGCTGCAGGGCGCCCCCCTTCCCCAAAGCACCCACTCCCCTATGGTAAGGGTATGCGGCCTGGTACGTCCCCACCCCCTTTCCTGACCGGCCGGGCCGCGTGCTCGGATAAGGGTCTGGTGTGGATTTTGGGGGGGACCCCCACGCCGTTTTTTCGGCATAGGGGGTTCCCCTTAGAATCCATACCAGACCTAAGGGCCTGGTATGCCCTTGGAGGGGAATTCCTTCTCACTGCAATAGGAAAATGTGTTTTTCCTATTGCAGCCAGCGCGAGATGTACAGTACCCTGTTGCCGAGAACCAGCGTGATGGGATGGCGCTGGAAACACATTCTCCCTGGCAGGTACTGTATGTGTTCCTCCTAATGATATAAGGGGGGTGCTGTGATAGCAAGGATCTGAGTCATAGCACAAACATGCTATTTGAACCTCTGCTTGAAGAAAATTTTACTGATCGGATCTCCAGGAATTTTAATTCAATATTCCTGGTCTAAATCTACGCAAAGTACACACTGCACACATGTGCATGTCCCTGTACCCCCAAAATACTCCTTAACTACTGTACCACAAATGACAGTTTCACAGGCACATAAGTGTAGCAGCCTCACAGTTGCTTGTATGGGTACATTTAGTTTGGCTCCCCTGTAGGCCAGGGGAGCATGGGTTAATTTTGTTTGGGGAAGTTGTGCAGCGCTCCAAAGGCTTTGGCTCTGTTACCTCTCCCTGGCTTCTAGAACTCTCTGGATAGTTCTGGGACTTTGAGAGTGGAAGAACAGAGGCGGCAGCCTGTATATTTGTGGAGTTCCCACCAATCCCTGGAAAGGCAAGGACCAGAAGGTGGGGAAACAACCTATAAATACACAGGAGCCTGGTAGCCTGGGAGCAGAACCTGGAGTCCAGTTGCCTGGAGGGGACCCCTGTGTTGGGGGCTCTGCCTCTGGGGCAGAATAAATATCAAGAGAGAGAGGGAGAGAGAAGTGGGAAGCCTCAAGCCTTCATTTAGTACAAGTCTCAGCTAGGCTTAGCTGTAGACATCAAGCAGATCTAGAATCAGAGAAGCCAGTACAGCAGCTTTCTGGATTCTAGGAGCTACTTAAGAGAGCTACTTACAGAGAAGATAGTAAGGTGCAATACCTCACATCACACATGGAAGTAAGTCACATATGTGCAAGTCACAAGCAAGTCTCAAGTCTTAACCTTCAAGTCACAAGCAAGTCCAAAGTTACTGTGGCGAAAAGCAAGCAAGTCAAGTCGAGTCCCTGCTAGAAGTCAAGCAAGTCAAGTCAAGTCATTTATTTTGGTCAAGTCACAAATTAAGTCAAAATACTGATCTACCCCATTTCCACCTTTAAATGAGTTAAAAGTCAGTTTTCAGGAAAGGTTTTGTTTTATTTTTAACATTAACAAAACTGCTTAGTGCTTTTTTCTTGGCATATTAAAGAAACACTTTGAATGCCCAAACAGCAGACAAGGAGCAGAACACTCAGAAATTAAATGGCCAACAAGCCTGAAAAAATGTAGTCCTTGCTGAGGGGGAAAATAACTAAGCTCAAAGTTTGAACTTGACACAATGCCAACATCTGGACACTTGAATGGTGATGAGAATAACCACTTAAAACGCATTGCATTTGCAAAAAATTAAATTGGAAAGTACTTTCTCGCTCAGTTGTGAGCGATGGGGTCACATTACCACCCCACCATGGCTGAACACACGTTCAACAGGTGCGCTTGATGCAGGGACTGACATAACTCTTACCGCTACCCTTAACAGCTCCAATGGCATTTGGCAAATGCTGATTGGCTCAGAGGCGGTGGTGGGAGGGGTGTGTGGGTAATATTTTCGGGGGGAGGTGCCAAGTCATTGCAAGTCAAATAGCCCAAGTCAAAATCAAGTCGCAAGTCATTAGTGACAAGTCAAAGTCAAGTCGAGTCATTTATTTAATTTTGTCAAGCAAGTCGCAAGTCCTCAAACAGGTGACTTAAGTCTGACTTAAGTCAAGTCATGTGACTCAAGTCCCCCACCTCTGCCTCACATGTCTGGAACCAGGGGACAGCTTTCGTGTGAAATACGGCCAGATGCACCCCAATATCTCTTCTTTGTGCCTAAAACCAGCCAGGAGTCTTGCAAAATGGTCAGATGCTGGCTTTTGAATATTGATTTGTTTTTTTAACCTTTTTCAATTTGTGGAGTTGCATCATCATTCCCATTGGTGTTCAGCACAAGTTAGCTGGAGTTTAGCAGCCAGAAACTTTAGCAGTTCCTCAGCCAGTTGTTTGAAGTTTACCAGATTGTTCAATTCTGGGCATCCCATGTACCCTAATCCCTATTCCAGTTCATCTTTTTAAAATAAACACTAAAAACCAAAACCCCTAGACTGTTTTTAGAAGCCATTTGAAGTGTGTGGAAATTTCCTGTTGCTTGGCTGTGGGAGCTGTGTGGGGGGAAAATGCCCAAATTCCAGTGGCCCATCTTGGTAGTGCTACATAGGCCTAAAGGATTGTCTTAAAAAAAAAATAGTATTTGAAAAAAATAGAAACTACTTAGCAAACTGCAACTGTTGAGACAAGAAGCACTTTGATCAGGAGCCAATACTCTGTATTGGGGGTTAGTGGGAGGAAAAAAAGTAATTCATACATAGCCAGTCTGTGTCACTGCCCCCTTAAATTGGCAGTCAGTGTCTGTGCATCCCTTGCATTGGCATTCAATGTCTGTGCCCCACTTACAATGGCAATTAGTATCTGTATCCCTGGACTAAACAGAATGTTGCTGTGTCAAATAACTTGGGTATCAAATCCCCATATCCTAGAAAACAAACCACAATGAGGGGGGGGGAGAATTTGGTATTCCAAATGTACAAATCAGTATGTACTGTAAGTGAAAAATGTAACCAAAAAAGGAGAAAAATGTCTAAAATCTCATCATTTTATTAGATAACAATTAAAATGAACCCTGAAACGCCAGGGGCCATATAAAATAGCAAGAAAACCACAGGAATCATAAAACAGAAGTGAGGATCATATATAAAAACATGTATATGCACATATACAGCAGGTAAAAATCAATATTCAACACATCTCTATTTTTCTTGGTAAATATATTTCTAAGGGTGCTATTGAAATGAAATTTTCACCACATGTCAGTAACAATCCATGCAATCCATACATACAAAGAAACCAAAACAAACAAGTTCAGAAATTAAGTTATGTGTTATAAAATGGAATGACACTGACAAAAGGTCTTGAACACACTAACTGAAATGTATTTAATACTTCGTACAAAATCCTTTGTTGGTAATGACAGCTTCAAGTCGCCTCCTGTATGGAGAAACTAGTCGCATGCATTGCTCAGGTGTGATTTTTGCCCAATTCTTCCACACAAACAGTCTTCAAATCTTGAAGGTTCCATGGGCCTTTTCTATGAACTCTGATCTTGAGATTCTTTCAATAGATTTTATATTGGATTCAAGTCAGGTGATTGGCTGGACCATTCCAACAGTTTTATTTCCTTTTTTTCTTTGAAACCAATAGAGAGTTTCCTTGGCTTTGTGTTTGGGATCATTGTCTTGCTGAAATGTCCACCCTCGTTTCATCTTCATCATTCTAATAGATGGCAGCAGATTTTTATCAAGAATGTCTTGGTACATTTTTCCATTCATCCTTCTTTCAATAAAATAAGGCTTGCCAGTACCGTATGCTGAAACGGCCCCAAACCATGATGTTTCCACCTCCAATCTTCACTGTTGGTATTGGGGTGTTTTTAGGGTGATGTGCAGTGCCATTTGACCTCCAAACATGGTGTGTATGATGATATCCAAAGAGTTCAATTTTTGTCTCATCTGAGCAGACTATATTCTCCCAGTATTTCAAAGGCTTGTCTAAATGTTATGCAGCAAACTTTAAACAATCTTCAACATGCTTTTTCTTCAGCAATGGAGTCTTGCATGGTGAGCGTGCATACATGCCATGGCGGTTGAGTGCATTACATATTGTTCTCTTTGATACAATTGTACCTGCTAATTCTAGGTCTTTCTGAAGCTTTCAACAAATGGCCCTTGGCTCTTGGACAACTCTTCTGATTATTATTTTCACTCCTCTGTCAGAACTCTTGCAAGGAACACCTAGTCATGGATGGTTTATGGTGAAATTATGTTCTTTTCACTTCCCAATTATGACCACAACAATGCTCACTGGAACATTTAGAAGTTCAGAAATCCTTCTGTAACCAAAGCCATCAGTATGTTTTGCAACAATTAGGTCTTGAGAGAGCTCTTTGCTTTTACTCATCATGAGATGTTTCTTGTGTGACACCTTGATAATGAGACACCTTTTTATAGGCTATCAGTTGAGACTGAACCGGCTGATATTAATTTGCACTGACAAAGGGCAGTATTGCTTTCTAATTACTGATATATTTTAGCTGGTGTTTTTGGCTTTCCATGCCTTTTTGCACCTCCCTTTCTTCATGTGTTCAATAATTTTTCCCTGTGTCATTCTATTTTATTACACATTACTTAATTTCTGAATGTACATTTGTTTTGGCTTCTTTGTATGTATCGATTGCATGGGTTGTTACCGATAGACATGGGCCGAACACCCCCCTGTTTGGTTCACAGCAGGACTCCCGAACAGGAGAAATCTTCTAACCCCAACAGCGAACCCCACTGAAGCCTATGGGAGCCGAACAGGAAAAATCATTAGTGCCCATTTTGAGGGCTTATATGCAAGTAATTGGCCATAAAAGGGGTATAGGGCTCTGGGTACTGCCCTGGGGGACATGTGTTATTACAAAAATAGTTTTTAAAACCAATAATTTTTTTAGGAGCAGTGATTTTTAATTATGCTTAAAGTGGTTGTTACCACAGAAATGTATTTCACTGCCAGCCCCTCTATTCTAATGAGGCACACATAGGGTAAATGTTTTTCTAAAACAAAGCTTTTAAATACCGTTTTACAGCTATCTTCAGGCAGGAAACGTGACTCCCTGTCGGTCTCCTACTCTGATCCAGGGCTAATGCAGGAGGGGT